>JAWDJD010000004.1:260114417-260714417 GCA_035047305.1 Bradypodion pumilum | reverse complement strand
CAAAGATTAGGAAAAATTGGAGATATAATCTAAATTGTTTAGAGATATAAAGTGTAAAGAGCAAATGGTAGAAAAATGGGAAGAAAATTGGAAATGGAATGATACAGGGGATGTTAGATTCGGTATTGTATGGGATACAATGAAAGCAATATTCAGAGGAGAAAGTATCAAGTTGGTAAACATTAAAAATAAACAGTTAAAAAGTAAGCAAGAAGAAATTGAAAAAGAGATTAAATGGCTGCAGGAGAGACATGCAATAACCAAGGATAGAAAAGTTTATGAAAGAATGCAGGGCTTAAAGAAGGAATTAATAGGAAAAGATATTGAAAAGGTGAAAAGAGATTTGGCATATTTAAAAAGGGAATATTTTGAATACAGTAATAAAAATTCAAAACTTTTAGCAAGAGCGGCTAAGGAAAAAAGAAGCAGAAGAGAAATAGGGACTTTAGTAGATAAAGATGGTACAAGATATAACAAGATTAAAGAGAAATGTAAGGTGGTTAGAGAATTTTATCAAGATTTATATTCTAAAAAGGAGATAAATATAGATAAATTGGGAATGCAAATTAAAAATAAAATAAGTCAGGAACATAAACAAAAAATGGAAGAGTTAATAACTGAAAAAGAGATAAAAGAAGTAATATCTAAATTGAAAACAGATAAATCACCGGGAGAAGATGGATTATCTGCAGAATTTTATAAAGATTTCAAGGATATAGTAACTCCAAAATTGTTAAAATTGTATAATGGTATACTTAATGGGGAACAAATACCACCATCATGGTATAGAACAATAATTGTCTTGTTACCAAAACCAGGAAAAGACCCAGAAAAGGTAGAGTCATATCGGCCCATCTCTCTGATAAATCAAGATGCCAAGATTTTTACGGCGATATTGGCAAATAGATTAAACAGTTTTATGGATAAATACATAAATAAAGATCAGGCTGGATTTGTGAAAGGTAGACACATGGCAGATTTAGTAAGGAGAGTTGTAGACCTTATTGATGTTGCAGGGCAAAATAAGGAGAAAGTTGGATTACTATCATTAGATATCTTCAAGGCATTCGACTCCTTGCAATAGATAACAATTAACGAGATAATTAGAAGTTACAGATTTGGGGATAGGTTTATAAAAACAATAGAACAATTATATCAACAAGGATACGCCAATATTAGGGTTAATGATGGTCTCACAGAGGAAGTGAGACTAGAGGCTGGGACAAGACAAGGGTGCCCTTTATCACCAATATTATTTATTATGGCGATGGAAATATTAGCAAATGCAATAAGGGAAGATAAAAGTATAGAAGGAATAATGGAAAATAAAATTAGTTTATACGTGGATGATACTTTGATAATTATGAAACATCCTAGAAGGACTTTGGAAAGCATCCAAAAACATTTAAAGGAATTTGAACAAATAACAGGTCTGAAGATAAATTGGGATAAATCTGAAATGATTTTAAGTAATATTGAAAAGGATGAACAAGGGAAAATAAGGGATGAATTTAAACTACAGATTAAAGAGAGTCTGAAATATCTAGGGATAAATATCTCTAACAAATTGGATGATTTGAAAAGATTAAACTATGATAAACAAAAGAAAGAACTTAAAGATAAAATTTTGCAATACCAAAAATTAAGATTGTCTTGGTTCGGCAGAATAGCGTTGGCTAAAATGATGTTACTACCAAAATTAAATTTTTTGTTTGATGCCTTACCAATTCAACTGACGGATAAAGAAATTAAGGAATTTCAAAAATTATTAAATAATTATTGTAATGGTGGACACAGACCTAGAATTTCAAAGAGAATGTGGTATTTATCTCAAAAAGAAGGGGGCCTAGGAATTCCTAACTTAAAGAATTATTATAAAGCATTTCATATAAAGAATGTAGTTAAGATTTTAATGAAGGAGCCGGTCATTTGGGAGGAAATTGAAATGAAGGAACTAAAGGAAGTGGGTAAGAGCCTTTTCTTAGATAAGGAAATATGGAAAACACCAGTTAAAAATAGAATGCTGAGGTCAATGTTGGGAGTATGGAAGAAGGTCAAAATGAAATTAGTTCCGAATATTTCACCGATAATTGAATTAGAAGATTTGAAAAGGTTTCCAATAAGAATGGACAATGAGATGAGAGAAATCTTGTCGACGAATGGGGTTTTCCTGCTGAAAGATTGGATACGAGTCTGTAAAGATAAAGTGATGAAACGAGAGCTATATACTCAGATGAAGTTGAATTGGTTTCAGATAGCGATGGTGAACAAGTGGAATAATAAATATTTGAGGGAACAGAGCTTGGAAAGATATAGGACAGAATTTGAGGAATTAGTGTGGAAGATAAGGAAGGAAATTGGAATTAAAGGAATGGTTAGTAAAATTTATAAAATAATAAATACAGAAGTTAACCCACAAGAAATATTAAGAAATACATGGGAACAAGATTTGAATATGAAGATAACAGAAAAGGAATGGCAAAACAAATGGAGAAAAAGAATTATGAGATCTTTGTCGGTCAGGGTAAAGGAACATAATTTTAAAATGTTATGGAAGTGGTATTTGACCCCTATGAAATTACATCAGATGGACAAAAAGAATAATAAAATGTGTTGGAGATGTAAAAATATGTTGGGCACATATGTCCATATGTGGTATGAATGCAAGGTGGTGGAAAATTTTTGGGCAAAAATCGAGAATGAGATTGATAAGATTATGGGAATGCATCTCAAATTGGGGCCAAATAACATTTTGCTGACGGACGTAGACAATATGAATTTAGATAATGATAAGAAAGAATTGTTGTCCATGATGCTTGTAATAGCTAGAATGTGTATCGCAAAAAATTGGAAAAATGACTTAATGTTAAAGGTGGAGGAGTGGTATAAGCAGATGTGGGATCTCGCATTGAATGAAAAATTAACATGGGAGTTAAATTTTAAAAAAGGTATAATAAAAGAAAATAGATTTTGGAACATATGGCGACAATTTGTTGATTACTCATTGACGAGAGACGGAACAAATAAACTGTCACCAGACCAAATGAAATTTTGGGTACAATAGAAATTAATGGGAAATCCCACATCCTCCAGGGCAATGTACATAGCACAGGGTGATGATGTATGTAATGTGATGAGGTCGATATTGTTTTTGGAAAATATTTTGTAAATTCTAGAATGGAAGTATAACAGATCTTAGCAAGGTTGAAGAGGTTAATAAAAGTAAAGTATAGATATAAAAGTAGAGTTGAAAAATGTGGACTAGACTTGGAAGATAATGGTTAATAATAAGATAAAAGTATAGTGTGTAAGTAAGAATATTTTATAATGAAATAGAATTCAAGGTCATGTTAGATTTTCTGTTCTTTCCTTATTTTCGATGTATATGTATTTTTATGTTTTTTATATATATAGTTATTTTTATTGTGTTAGAATATTTGTTTTTTATTATGTCCTGAATGTTGTTATATATTTTGAAAAATCAATAAAAAATTTAAAAAATCAGAAATTTTACGTCTCTACTATATGCCATGCCAGGCATATGTAAAAAGATGAGAATGACCAAGATCATGCGGCAGACCCAGAGGAAGTTGGAGAGATAACATCAAATAAATATTGCAAGAACACCAAATAACACAGGTGGAGGCCACTAAACATGCCAGAGCAAGAATCTTTTCATTTCTTTTGGTAGGGCCTGACAGTTTCATTTTTGAGAGGCTTTTGTAATATATATTTTTCTTCTTCTTCAGA
Source organism: Bradypodion pumilum (assembly GCA_035047305.1). Classification (NCBI taxonomy): domain Eukaryota; kingdom Metazoa; phylum Chordata; class Lepidosauria; order Squamata; family Chamaeleonidae; genus Bradypodion; species Bradypodion pumilum. The sequence goes on along the minus strand of JAWDJD010000004.1, from coordinate 260,710,667 downwards.
TACATACAAGCAGGTATGGAGAAGGGCAGTGGACTGCTAATGCTATGGCAAAATCTGGGCCTATTTGTAGACGTTTACATCTCTGAGGAAGAGGCTTTATATGTTCATTTAATTAGTTAGACTGTAATCACTTTAGCAAATACTTTAAGATTTATTTCTTAATTAGCACAATTGAATTTAAAGTATTTCCCCCCAGTGATCATACACCACTTCATAATTGTTTCTGATTTGGAGTTTTTCTCCTTCCCACTGGGGGCTTCTCCATTTTGAAAGCCAGAATGATTCAAATTGTGTTTGTCTGGTATGATTCTTCATTTCATTCTACAAAGGACAGGGGATGTGACTGTGTGATTTTATGTGATGCATTAAGCTATGGTGTGATGTTTTTGGCAACAGGAATACCACATCCTGATTGACCTGATGTATTTTTCTATAAAGTACGAATTTAGCACTAGATCACATTTGCTATATATGGGCAGTTATTAAATCATATCAGATTTTGGGCCAGTGTGGATAGTGTCTCTGAAACAATGCAGGGTCTTTCTATGATTATAATATGAGTGGTTTGGCTTGCTGTAGTTTGATTCACAGTTGTATTAAGTTTAGGTATATCTAAATCAGGGGTTCCCAACCTATGGCCCATGGCACCATTTCATGTGGCCCATGCCACCTCCGCCACACCCAGAGGTGGAAGCGAATGTGTTTATGTCAGCCGTAAAATGCACCCGCACATGCATAAACATGCCCATGACTGTTGTAAACATGGAAGTGGCTGCATTTACATCAGATGTAAATATGCCTGCTTTCGCTTCCAGGGGCATGGGCTGGCCTGCTCAGCTGACCGGAGGGCATGGTCAGGACTGTGGAGTAAAAAGGTTGGGAATCCCTGATCTAAACTGAATACTACTGTGACTCAAACTACAGCATGCCAAACCACCCCTATTTGGCTTGTCAGTGTAAAGCAATGTGAATTTTCAGTTAATTTATTATTTAGTTACTTTATTTTCAATGCCATTTAGATATTCTATTAGTTGTATTTTCGAACTTACTGTAATAATATATGGCGATCAAGGGTGCTTCATTTGGATTTCTTTTATTATGTACTTCAGCTTTTCTGGCTGTCCACACTATGTGAAAATGCCCTATGGGAAGAGTTATTTATTTATGCCTTATCCTGGGCAAATGGAATAAATGAATCTACAGGGGACTGCTGCCATGGAAATAATTATATGATGAAACAAAGGTCATCCACACATGCTCTTTAGCCAACTCCTAAGTAAGTACCCTCAAGAATCTTGATAATCACCTGTGATAATTTCTCCAAAACTTATTCACCTTTGTAACATTTTTGAAAACAATTTATTAAAAAAAGAATAGTCTAATTAATAGAAAAGGAAGGCAATTTTAGTGCAGATCTAATGACAATGGGCATGTTAGTTTGTCAGCAATGTATACAGGTAGTTATTTAATTTATTTTAAAAATATAGTTTCTGGCTAAACTTCCAGAAATTGTACATATATTGGAAAATATATTTTGTAGAAAATACTGTTTTAAAAGAATATTCATAGGTCCATTCGTCAAATACATGAATAAAATATTGATATATATGTAATATTGAGACAAGTCATTGTAAAGACCTGCAAAGGAATAAATTATAGCAAAGCTTTGCTGATGTAATTATTAAATAATGTGAATGAATGAAAGATAGGTAGCTTGAAATGTGGGAAATTTGAATTAGTGTCTCCATGAATTTTTGCTCTTTTTTGTTTCCATTGTAAGTTATTCCTATCCTCATTCTTAACCAACTTGTTTTGAACCAGTTTTGTAGCATTGCTTGCAGAGTAGGTTATACTTCAGTTCTATGCAAAGTTACCAAAGAGGAAGTCACACTGCTCAGTGGCAAAATTGTTATTGCTTTTATTTGCACATGTAAGTACATTTATTGAAGCTGCTGCAGCTATAGTACTTCATGGGGCTTAGGTTGAAAGTTGGTCATGTGCCTGGTTCCCCATTGGCAATGACTGACACATCATCAATTAGCTGTGGCAGCCTCCACAATGTCATTTCCAAGTGTGATTTTTAAAAATGCAAACAACAATAGCTTCCTGGTCAGTGGGTCTCATGTTTAAGAAATCCTGTTTTTTAAGTAAGGATTGTTCTTATCGCTTTGTAAATTCAGTTTCTGTATACCAGAGTCTGAAAAAAAAGGAGAGATTTCATATGTTAGCCCCTTTTCCCTGTGTAGAACTGAAGCAATGTGGCAGGCATTAGCACGAGTGTCTGCTCAGCATGGTTGCCCTTTTCTACACACCCCTCCTGCCAAAGAGAGTTGTTTGTCCTCCATGGAGCATTGTGTGGTAGGAATTTTATGGCCCACATGGAGATTCGCCATTGTGTGGAAATGGTTTGCCTTGGGCTCTTGGGTAATTGGCTGGGTGGTAGCCACCTAAATAGGTTACACTGGGTGGGTAGTGCTGATTGATCAGAGGTACAGTGAGTCCAGGATGGGTTTGGGCAGTCCTCTCAGCTGTTAGCCTGTTAAATTCATAGCTGTCGAGTATCCCGTTTTGGCCGGGAAACTCCCGTATTTTACCCTTTCCCGCCATCCTCCCGTATAAGTTAGACTGCAATGCCCTAATGCTGCCACTGGAGGTTTGCACAGGATAAGCATGGCTTTCAGGTTTCCTGTTTTGGCCAGGAAATTTCCCTTACAGTATTTTCAAATCCAAAACTTGACAGGTATGATTAAATTCTGTGCTGAGAGAATGTAGATGAAGTCATGAGTGTCTTGGTTAATTTATAGCTTGACCTTCTGGCCATAGGTTGGCCAGGTGATGCTACAACTAGGCAATAGCTGACTGGCAGTAGAAGCCGAAGGGTGCCATTCCCCAGGGCCTTGGTCTCACCTGTGTAAGATGAGTCAGGAGACATTATGCTTCCCCTAGCTCCCCTTGGGTTGCATTCACACTACTACATGAGGGCCCTCTGCAGTTCAGGGAGGGAAGGTTTTATGTTGAAGTTGTTATTCATGGGTTTAAGAAATTTAAATTCAAATTTAAAAAAGTGTGGCCCTAGTTAACTCCAACACTCTGTCCAGCGCTTTATTTGTGGGTGCAAGGTTACATAATTACATTTTGTAGCATAATGAAATGCCAAGGTCTGATTAAATCTCCAGTATTTAAATTGAAGTTGAAACATGTTGACTAGTTGAGCTGTAAAGTGTGAACCATGTGCAAGAATTCTCTATCATGCTTTAAAGAAGTGGTGATGATGCAGCAGACCATTTCCAGTTTACTCTCCATTTCCATGAGATTCTAGAAAGCATTTTCTAAATCCACACTGTAAATCTGGGCAGTACAAAAATGAGTAAAAACGTGTGTCATGTTACTATATCCCCCACACCCACACCCACATGTAGATGTTAAAAAGTATAGGTAAGCTTGGTTGATGTCAAATTACCTGAATTGTATCTCTTCACTGAGTTAAATTCCATCTTTGAACTGAATTGATTCATCATTGTACTGAACTGAGGAGGGGAAGAAATCTGACCTCATCTTCCCTTCCCTTTTTCAAATGAAAGCGCGGCGCCAAAATGGCCACCGTGCTCTTTGCAGGACCCCCCCCCCTGGACTCAGACATCCGGGTGAGTTAGGGGGCATGGCCACCCCTCTATAAAAGGGGTGGCCATGAGGCAGCCGACCTGCCATTTTAGAAATAGCGACGGAGAGGATAAGTTTTCTCCGTCGCTGTTTGTTTTCTTTATAGAAAGACTGCAGTGGCTCAAGTGGCTAAGACACTGACTCGGAGGCGGAAGATCAGCAGTTCGACTCTGAGTACTGCAGGATCGAATGAGCTCCTGTCTAGTCTTCCGCGCGCTCCGGTGTCTAGTCATGCCTGCCACATGACCACAGAAACGTCTGCAGAAGCAGACAGTGCTGGCTCTTTGGCTTTGAACTGGAGATAAGCACTGAACCCTGGAGTCAGATACGACTGGCTTCGAGCAAGGGAAACCTTTCCCCTGCAACGGAGCGGAACAACACCTTTACCACCGTTACCGGTGGGATAGGGCAGATTGGGGTATTGCCATCGGCTCTCCAGCCTCGGGCCGGCCCTTCAGGGGTTTCGGCCCTCGGCCCGCAGTTGCCGGCCATGGGCTGGAATGATTGGGGGAGGGCCTGGTGCTGGCACACAGCACGTTTTACCCCCTCAGGGGTTTGAGTTTTGGGCGTTGCCCCTTTTTCTGGCCCAGGATCTCAAATTGGGGCCTCTGGCCCAATCCCTAGCGGGCCGTCTGGCCCACCTGGTCCACCTTATACTAGGTGTTTCCGTGGCAGGGGATGCCTGGTTGGCACGTTAGCTGTGCTGGAGGCATCCTGAGCAATCCAGTGGGAAGGGGCCCTTCCCTATCTACCGGGGCCCTTCGTGTCTGCTGGCTACTTCGACTGCTGCCACTCTGCAACAGGTGGCCAGCCGGGTCAAGCTACTTGAGACACTCCGGCCTGTGCCTGCCGCCGTCTCGCAGCTCCCTGTTTGTCCGGAACTCACAGCTCCCTGTTTGTCCGGAACTGCAACTGAGGTGTGGTCGGATGTGGCCCCAGTGCTCGATTTCGGTTGCGAGCTCCGAAGCCGCCGTGGGCCGGAACCCCCAGTGGGGGCGGCTCACAGGGGTGCAACTAGTGAGTATTAGGTTCAAGTTGAATGCACTCACATCACGGTCCACTTGAGAGGGGCTGCGGTGGCTCAGTGGTTAAGAAGCTCACCTTGGTAGGTGGAAGGCTGGCAAGTCAGCAGTTTGAGACCTGGTTACTGCATGACAGATTGAGTACCTGTCTTTGTCTCAGCTCTTGGGGACATGTAAGCAGCCTCATTTTTCCAGCGGTGGGGTTCAGTGGTCATGGCTTCGCCAATTTGAGGCTAGTTCGCATCACTTGCCAGCCTATCCCAGTGCCCCTTGGTTGCATCCTGGCACGACGTTGGGGGTGGGGGTTTCCGCCCCCGGGGCAGTATGTGGCATCGCAGGGGCTGTCCAGGTCCTGCTGCGCATGTCCCGTGTACATCATGTACCGGTGATGGCCTTGCCGATGACTGGTTATTCATTGCCCCCTGGTGATCATTTGTTCCAGGTCACGAGGGAAAAGATTTGGTGGGGGGAGTATGTGGATATATTCTCCCTATGACCTGGGATCCCAATAAGGAGGGGAGGTGCGGACAGGAGGGCAGAGACATGTGCGGTCCCGCTGTAGTATGCCACCACGCACTGGGGTGTCGCCCCCGGGACAGTGCTGAGCATCGCAGGGGCTGTCCGGGTCCTGCTGCGCATGTCCTTTATACAGAATGTGCCGTCGAGGGCTTTGCCGACGGCCGGCTATTACTTGCCCCTGGGTGATTATTGGCTGCAGGCCATGAGGGGTAAGGGCTGGAGGGGGACATGTGGATATTCTCCCTATTGACCTGCGAGCCCACTAGGAGGAGAGAGAGGGACAGGGCGACTGAGACAAAGAGATGTCCCATCGTCGTGAGCCACCGCGCACCTTGGGCCAACTGGTTGGCAGCATACCTTGTATGTATGGTGGTATGCCGCAGGGCTTGACCTGCTTGGGCCATCCTGATGCTTCCATCCATCGCTAATATTTGCAGGGCGATGGTTGATTAGCTGGGCCCATGGCAGTTGGCTTACGGTGAGGAATGTGGATGAGGGTGGCTCTATACCCTGAGGGGAGGTGGGATGATCCCTGTCAGCAAGTGTGCTTGTGTACATCACTCCCACGTGACTGGTGCCTGGTGATTGGTACCATGGTGGTCATGCTGAGCAGCGGGCTGCTCAGACACAGGCTCCACGCTAACTGGTCGGGCAGGGGGTTCCAGCCCGCCTGCTGTGTTAGGCCTGCTCAGCTGATGATGCGTGTACTAGGCACCACGGTCATTACTGACTTCGTGTCCCCTTTTGCGCTGGCCCTCACGCCACCTCCGCGTGCCCGCGGGTTGGTGGGTTACGGGGCTGAGGTAGGGGTGCACAGGGGCGATCTGAGCTCCGTCTGCAGCAACTAACCTTGTCATAAGCCCCCCCTCCCGCCCCAATTAGTATAGTCAACCTGGAGAGATGGCACTCAGTTCATCCAAGAAGGGATGGGGCGGGATACCTGCTGGAGGGTTTTCTATGGGGGCTTTTGTATCCATTCAGGGGTGTTGGGGGTCCCGGGATGCTACTAATCTGGTTCCCCTGCAGGGTAACGAAGAGGGGGCTCCACTGTCCACAGCTAAGGGAGTTGGGGCTATGAGAGTAGCGGGGGCCCATCTTGGAAACACCTTTCCTAAGTCAAATGTCTCCCCCATGAAGCTCATACTGAGCTAGAACTAGGGTGAATGTCATTTGATCCTCCATTCAGCTTACCCTGTGGGTTCTCCATTCAGGGATGCCATTCCTGATGACCTTGTTCAGTCAGGTACTCGTAGTTGGTTCGGCTACTATGGGTGGCACGCTCACGCAGTTCTGGTGCTGTTTTGGCACAGTGTGATATGCACTCGGCTTTCAGATTATTGCCAGTGCACCCAATGATTTAGACCTATTGGGTTTTTTAGGTTCCGAGGGGAATTTTACTTAGATAAGGCCAACCCCCTTCTGATTGAGTTAATTCATGTTCAGCACTCGACCGATTGGGGACTTCACTCAGTGGCCATTTGCTCACAGGTCGGGGTCTCGGTCTCTAGCCCATTACCTCGATGACTTTTGGTTCGGGGGTGAACGGGGCTTGGACACGTGCATGCGTCTCCTCATTACAATTCAGACACTCAGGTGGGAACTGGGTGTCCCCTTGGCGCCTGAATAGACCTAGGTCCCATCTACTAAGCTCACATTTCTGAATCGACTCTGTCGCGCGGGCATCCGGGTTAACCATGAATACGGTGGCTTGGAGCTCCGCGGCGAGTTTGTCATTGATTGCCAGACATAAAGTGTGCCCTCGTGAGCTGCAGTTAATTCATGGCCACCTTAATTTTGTCCGGTCTGGATCAAACTACTCCTGGGTTTAACGGGGTCTCTTCCTGAAGATCAGACCTGATGGTCTGCCCTAGATTTCAAGTACGGTCGGATACCTCCAGCTCACGGACTTATGGGGGTTTACTCTGAGGGTGGGTGCACGGATCGCCTCCGCGATCTTACCTTCCTTGCATTTTTTCCCATTTTGGAGAGCACTGATGCTATGGTGCAATGAGTGGGCCTACTCAGTGGTCCAATTTCAGTGTGACAATGTGGCAGTGGTGCACATTGTCAACACCCAGACATGCAAATCCCCCAGGGTCATGACATTAGTTTGTATATTCTTTTGAGAAGCCTATGCATAAATGTGCCGTTCTAGGCCAGACGTGTTCTAGGTGTTTATAATGACATTACTGCTGCTTTCCACCACCTGCAGATCACCCGGTTCCGTGCCTTACTCCGGAAGCAGAGGGATTCCACTCGCCACTTTTGGCCGATGGCTGGACGTTTGGCGAGGAGAAGGGAACCGGATAGGTCATTGGCACCTCGCACGCGTAAGGCGTATCACTATGCGTTCATGTGTCGTGTTTGGGAGGGGTGGACACAGGAACATGTCCGCTGCCCATACACGCGTCACCCCTGTTCCCAGAGTTTCTGATACACCTTGCACAAGGCTGGCATTACTTATGTACAGATAGGTGTGAGGTGGCTCTTGGCCACGCAGCTACCACAGTAGCCTTTTTGGAGCGCTCCGCATCAGTGAGTGGGTGCCAGAGTTGGTGCCACCTGTGTAAGGCGGATGTGTCTCGTAGGGCACTGGAACTCGAAGATGTCTCTGTCACACATGAGTGGGCTCGAGTGGGGATGCGGTCCTCACGGGTTATTCAGCACGGTGTAGGCAGTGGTGTATACTGCTATGAAGTTTTTGAGACATCTGTCCGGTTGGTGCCCTACATGAATTTTCGACAGTGCCTGCTGCGCGCCCCAGCCTGTTTTCTGCCACCGGGATGGGTCTACCCTTACCATGGTGCCCTACATGAATTTTTGACAGTGCCTGCTGCGCGCCCCAGCCTGTTTTCTGCCACCGGGATGGGTCTACCCTTACCATAGTAAAGTCCCTGAGGGTGACTGGTGCCGCATTTCGCAGTGTGGGGCCCGTTTTGGCACCATTTACTTAAGATAGGCTTCGCTTTGATCGCGGCTACGTGTGGGGTACTCGGAGGTGGATATGCGTCTACGCGCAATTTCAGATATATACGTCCCCTCACTGTACGAGTACCTAGTCATGTCCTTCACTTTTTTTCTCCTCTTTTACAGATCCCAGGGGTCTCAACACGCCGGTGGCAGGGGGCTGGTGGGCCGCAGCTATGTACACTGGGTAGCAGAATATGCTGCAGCGACAGAGAGTGGAACCCGGCTGGGCTGTGTGCATCCGCACGTATGCTATGGTATGGTATGTGCGGCACATGGGGGCGGGAACTGTGGCAATTCCTGCTGTCTGACAGGGATGCTGGACCGCCCAATGTTTTACAGGCACCTCGGCGGCAGCGGTCTTATACGGATCACTGCTGTTACTAAACCGTCGAGGGGCTGTGACCTGGCATTTTATATCACGTATGGCTTACATACGGTCGCTATGGTCTAACATCGTGCCGAGACACCAATTTAGGGGAGATGTGGATCTCCCTAGTTCGGACTGTTCCGGCAGTCAGTGGACGGGGCTGTGGCTCCGTCCCGTTCTGAGCATGGCTGTGAGACGGCCGTTGGAGACCGGATGCTAGGCTTACACAAAAATTTTGCTGGTAGGCAGGAGAAGGGGTCCACCTGTCGGCTAGAGGTATGTACCTCGTTCTGGGTGTGATGCAAGCAGGCCTGGCAACCGAGCTGACGGTCTTGGGGGGGAGGCGGTGAGTCATCATGGATGCCTCTCCGTGTGGCGGGTAGCACTGGTAAGGTAAAGATTTATGACCCACAGGTATCCGGCAGGTTCGCAATTGACTGGCCAACACTTAGACAGGTACAGGTGTAATAACGTTGACCGGTCAATGACGAACCAGGCAAAGGGGTGATGGCAGGAGTTCTTCAGCATGCATCACCCCGTGATTTGACGGATACAAGTCAGAGGGTGGGGTCAGTAGATAGTTTATTGACTACGGTCAACAATTTGTTTGTCTCAACAAACAAATTGATACAAATGGATACATTGTAGCCAATTGCCATTGGTAATTTTGGGAGGAACCTTACCAGTGTTACTGCGGCCTGCTTGCCTTATGAATTATAATCGGCTGAGTACCAATTGAATGTTATAATTCGGACTAGGGCATTATTCAATAAATGTGGCCCAATGCCTTTATCCATATACCGGTGTCTGAGTCTTTCTTTGGGGGGTGCGCCTGCAATGAAAGTGCGGCGCCAAAATGGTCGCTGCGCTCTTTGCTGGCCCCCGCCCCACCCGGACTCAGACATCCGGGTGAGTTAGGGGGCGTGGCCACCCCTCTATAAAAGGGGTGGCCATGAGGCAGCCGAGCTGCCATTTTAGAAATAGCGACGGAGAGGAGAAGTTTTTCCCTCCACCCCCTCCCTAGTGAACAGTGTGATATTTTGGTCGCTTCGGGGCCGGGTGGGAATTTTTGGCCTGAACCTATAATTGGCCTCTGGGTTCTGGCTTTTTTGCCCATCCCACACTGTTGCTATGGTTTGACATAGGGGTTTTGCTCTTGACTTTGGTCACATGGGCGGGTAGCACTGGTAAGGTAAATATTTATGACCCACAGGTATCCGGCAGGTTCTCAATTGACTGGCCAACACTTAGACAGGTACAGGTGTAATAACGTTGACCGGTCAATGACAAACCAGGGAAAGGGGTGATGGCAGGACCTCTTCAGCATGTATCACCCCGTGATTTGACGGATACACGTCAGAGGGTTGGGTCAGTAGATCGTTTATTGACTACGGTCAACAATTTGTTTGTCTCAACAAACAACTTGATACAAATGGATACATTGTAGCCAATTGCCATTGGCAATTTTGGGAAGAACCTTACCAGTGTTACTGCGGCCTGCTTGCTTTAAGAATTATAATCGGCTGAGTACCAATTGAAGGTTATAATTCGGACTAGGGCATTATTCAATAAATGTGGCCCAATGCCTTTATCCATATACCGGTGTCTGAGTCTTTCTTTGGGGGGTGCGCCTGCAATGAAAGTGCAGCGCCAAAATGGTCGCTGCGCTCTTTGCTGGCCCCCGCCCCACCCGGACTCAGACATCCAGGTGAGTTAGGGGGCGTGGCCACCCCTCTATAAAAGGGGTGGCCATGAGGCAGCCGAGCTGCCATTTTAGAAATAGCGACGGAGAGGAGAAGTTTTTCCCTCCACCCCCTCCCTAGTGAACAGTGTGATATTTTGGTCGCTTCGGGGCCGGGTGAGAATTTTTGGCCTGAACCTACAATTGGCCTCTGGGTTCTGGCTTTTTTGCCCATCCCACACTGTTGCTATGGTTTGATATAGGGGTTTTGCTCTTGACTTTGGTCACATGGGCGGGTAGCACTGGTAAGGTAAATATTTACGACCCACAGGTATCCGGCAGGTGCTCAATTGACTGGCCAACACTTAGACAGGTACAGGTGTAATAACGTTGACCGGTCAACGACAAACCAGGGAAAGGGGTGATGGCAGGACCTCTTCAGCATGCATCACCCCGTGATTTGACGGATACCAGTGTTACTGCGGCCTGCTTGCCTTAAGAATTATAATTGGCTGAGTACCAATTGAAGGTTATAATTCGGACTAGGGCATTATTCAATAAATGTGGCCCAATGCCTTTATTAATATACCGGTGTCTGAGTCTTTCTTTGGGGGGTGCGCCTGCAATGTATTATGGTGAATTTCAACTTCTTTCCTGCTTATCCTACTTTTCTTATCCACAGTTAAGGAATAAGAATTGCCAAGTCAGCATCTTCTCATTACATGAGATTTCAGGCCAAAACTCAAAACAAGAGGTGCTTACAATGTCACAGAGCTGGGTGGTTGAGTTTTCTTTCTATAACGCGGAGGTTTTTATTGTTGTTTTTCTTTGTAGTAACTGCAGAATAATGTAGGTGCATATGAGTTCATGACGGTGAACTACACTCATTCCAAAACACGTATTGTGGGTATGATATACCCACACACAGTCAATGAGCCCTGGGACCAGTTGGAAGGAGGTAGTCTCCAAGGCATCAAAACCATTTCACAGGCATGGATCAAATCTTTCTTTTCTAAAGCTTCTCACTTGGAGATTTGTCCCCTCACCTGGATTTCCTGTTTTACCTGTACTTGCTTAAAAAGCATACAATTTCCTGGAACTTCTAGTACTACTTTTGTTTCCATATTTTTAAATTAACATTTTTACTATAATGTTATTCATACTGTTATTTTCCATACAGATAAAATAACTCCTCAATGAAATAATATCATGAATGTTTTGAAAAAAATCTACATATGCTAATGCTTTATGTATGGAAAATAAAAGAAAACACATAAGGCATTTTCTGAAGAGAAGTACTTCTCAGGAAATAAGAAAAATTAATAGTCATGTCAATTATAGTCATCATAAAGTGTTTCATTTCCAAGAATTCCTTACTGAAGGATGCACCTACATACTATTAAAATTATTTCATTGGTATTTCTACATGGATTATTTTTGAATAGGCTATAATTCCTCCGCCAGATGGAGGACCTCGTTGTGTCTGTTCAGGGGCCCACGCTATCGATCCTGGGATGGGAGATAGCTGCAGCTGCTGGCGTCACTCCCCCTGGCCCTGCCCAGTCAGTGGGTAGAAGAGACACTGGAGCCGCTGGACGGAGGACCTCACCGTCTCTCTCCCAGGGCCCACGTCATCTGTCCCGGGATTGGAGACAGCTGCAGCCGCCGGCATCACTCCCCCTGGCCCCACCCGGCAAGAGGGTAGAAGAGATGCCTGAGTTGCCGGTTGTGGACGTTGAGCCCCGGGCTCCATTGGAAATGCTGAGTGGGAAGAATCTTGTGATTGACTTTTAGTATTAACTGTGTTTATTGTATGTTATCATGTGATATTTTGTACTTTATTGTTTTACTGTATTGCATCTTTGTTTAATATGCTGTGAGCTGCCCTGAGTCGGCGTATGCTGTGTGGGTGGCATACAAATCAAATAAATGAAATGAAATGAATTGTCCTGGATATCCATTCTGAGAACAAGCAAAGAAATACATTCTTACAGCATTGAATAGTGCTTCTCCACAGGCCTTTTAAAACCTTTTACTACTGTTTCAATAGCTTTTAATAATGGCCTCTAACATTAAAACAGAGGCTGCCCTACGTTTTAGAGGACATCTGTTTAGCAGAGAGTAGTTCCCTTTGGCAGAGAGTTGATGTCATTAATTGCACATCTGTTCAACACATATATCATACACTTTTTCTAAAACTAAATCATTTGATAACACAGACGGATTATCATTTGTGCCCTTTAGTGCTTTTGTGTGCTCAAAGAAACAGTAAAGAAATACTACAAGAATGTAACCACAGCTCTGCAAATCAGAGCAAATGCCTACCTAGTCCAGTACTGTACTGTCATGGTGGCAAATCAAATGTGTTTTAGGTTAGTTATTAGCAGGGGTACCTGGCGTTGCCGGGGCGGGGGACCCAACCCGGGGCAAGGAGTGACCCGGGAAGCCCCCCCTGCCACCCCCCCCGTGGTGACTTTTCTTTGTGTGCATGTGTGTTGTCCCCTCAGTGGTCCCGTGGTCGTCGGTCAGGCCCAGAAGTGGCCTAACCTTCCCCAGTCACATCACACATGGCACAGCACACTCATACAACACCCAACCATAACAAACCCGCACAACACACACACACACACACACACACACAAAACCTCACATGCCACACAACACACACACCCGACACATGACACAGACACTACACCAAGACCCAACATCCACCCACAACACACTCTAACACAACACACAACCAGACATGACACCCCTACACACAATACACACTCACAACACACACAGGACACACACAACCTACACACAACCCACTCCCACCACTGCCACCCACAGCACACTCTGACACAACACACATCCACACATGACACCCCCACACACACGATATACACACAACACACACAGGACACACACAACCTACACCCCCTCACTCCCACCACTGCCACCCACAGCACACACTGACACAACACAAAACACATACCACACACACAGTACACACTCACAACACACACAATACCTACACACAACCCACTCCCACCAATGCCACGCACAGCACAACATACAGAGACACACAACACACATCCCAGGCTGACACAACATGCACGTACAACACACACACAGAAACACACTCCAATGCCCCGGTCTTGCCGCTGCCACCCCGTCTCTGGCGCTGCTGCAGCCTGGGATGGTCCCAGTTGGTGGAGCAGGCCCTGGGTCAGGCTCGGGAGGCCTGATAGGGAGTCCTGGAGGTGGAGGAGGGCAACCCCCCTGTGCAGGTAAGGTGGGTCCACCTTACCTGGCATCATCCATGCACCAGAGGGGGGCGCCAAAAATCTCCCCCCTCCAGAGCACGTCTCTCCTCGCACGGCCAGCAATGGGCATGATGGATGAAGCTGGGCGGGTGGTTGCGTCTTGTGATGGGGAAGCCATGGTGACGCGTGTTGTTCAGCAGGGTGAGGCCCGCCACACCAAACAACTGGTGCTACCCTTGCAGCTCCCACCGTAAGATGCCTATGCCCACCCAGCCTCGTCCGCTCCCCTCATTGCTGGCCACACACAGAGAGGCAGTCGCCAGAGTGGGGTGGTTTCAGCTGTTCAGTCACCCCCTCTAGTCGGCGCCCCTTTGACCCCCCCAGGGGCACCTCAGGTGGATGGGAGACTCTACCAGGGTGGGTGGGTGGCACCTATGCCTGCATGGTTCCTTTGTAGGTGGGGCCCCCTGCAGTTCTTTCAGGAGTTCAGGGGAGTCAGGCTGAGGTAGCTGCTTGCCGGAGTGAGGCAGGGATGGCTGCCTGCCGGTCAGGCAGGGCAGGGGCTGCCGCCCATCTGTGTCACCACCTGATGCAGGCCCAGTGGTGGGGCCACATCCTCCAGCCTATTTGGTGATGAGCCAATGGAGGAAGCTCCCAACCCGGGAGGTGGCAACATGCATGCACGGGAATTGGCGCAGCCACAGAAGCCTGCCCGGAGTTCCTGGCGGTGGCGCTGGCTGCACCTCTGGGCAGGTTTCTGCCATACCTGTCAAGTACCCAATTTTTCCCAGGAAAACTCCTTATTTGTACCCCTCTTCCCGCCCCCTCCCGTTTTATTAATTACCCCGTAATATCCTTTTATTTCAGAAAAAAAACCTGACCGGAGCCCTCACAGGCGAAGCTGCAGTATGTTCTTCAGGACACCAGAGGTTACTGTGTGGCAAGCTTTTCACTTGTGGAAGGGGAGAGAGAGAAGGTGGTGGGGGCGTTCTGTAGTTTCTCTTTCATTTTCCTCCTGCCACATGGCCAATATGGAGGTTTCGTTTTTGCTGCTGAGCTGGTCGGAGCCACCATGCTGGGAGGGATGGAAGTCTACTCTAGAGGTGAGCAATATTTCATATATGCAGGGGCAAATCAGCTCTTGGTCTGGGGACAGAGACTTCTCTCTCACTCTCATGCTTTATTGAGCTGTTTCTGCCCTGCCTCCTGGCTGTAGGCTTCCATTTCTAGAGTTCTAGAGTTAACTTGGGAGGGGTGGGGGTGGGTGGGGGAGGGTGCTTGATCACTAAATAAGAGAGAGGGGGGTTCCGTTTCTGTTCTAGAGTTAACTTGGGAGGGGTGGGGGTGGGGGATGGTGCTTGATCACTATATGCTAAAGGTAAAGGTTTCCCTTGCTCGAAAGCCAGTCGTATCTAGAGTGCCAAGGTTCCCCATCACAGTCATAGATTCCTACAGCGGCCAATTTTTAGAGCAAGAAGTTGCTTTTTGTATGAGAGAGCAGATCCAAAATACACTGGGAGAATTATCAGAGCTCATAGATCCATCCAGTGTACTTGCACGGTTGTATAAGGGGATCTGAGTTAGGTAAAAGTAAAGGGTCGCCCTTGCTCAAAAGCCAATCGTATCCGACTCTAAGGTTCAGTGCTCATCTCTGTTTTAAAGCCGAAGAGCCAGCGTTGTCTGCATCTGCAGACATTTACATGGTCATGTGGCAGGCATGACTAGACACCAGAGCACACGGAACTCTGTTACCTTTCCACCAAAGTGGTCCCTATTTATCTACTTGCAATATCTTGCTTTCGAACTGCTAGGATGGCAGTAGCTGGGACAAAGATGGGAGCTCATTCCGTCCTGCAATACTTTGGAGTCGAACTGCTGACCTTCTGCCTCCCAGTCAGCATCTTAGTCACTTAAGACGCTGAGCAAACAAGAAAGAAAACAAAACAAAAGTCCCGCAAGAAAATGGGGAAAGGGTTCTTTAGCCCACACAGCTTTGTGCCCATTGCATCTACAATACCATCTAGCCATCTTATTTTTGGCCACCTTTTTGGCCACCTTTCCCAGCATCAAGGCTTTCTCAAGTGAATCCTCTCTTCTCATTTGATGTTCAAAGTACTTTAGCGTCATTTTTACTATTTGACCTTTAATGAGCAGTCATGGTTGATTTCTTCTAGGATCGACCTATTTCTAACACCACATTTCAAAGGCATCTATTTTTCTGCGCTCAGCTTCCCTAATGGTCCAGCTCTCACACCCATACATTACCACCGGGAATACCATTGCTTTGACTATGCAATTTTTTGTTTGCAAGGTGACGCCTCTACTTTTAACTATGTTCCCCAGGTTTCTCATAGCTTGTTTCCCAAGCATCAGTCACCTTTTTATTTCACGGCTGCAATCACCATCTGCAGAGATCTTTGATCCTAAGAAAGTAAAATCTGCCAGTCGTATCCAACTCTAGGGTGCAGTGCTCATCTCCATTTACAGCCAAAGAGCCAGTGCTGTCTGTGTTTGCAGACATTTTCATGGCCATTTGGCAGGCATGACTAGAGCCCAGCAAGCCACATGGCTATAGTTGGTAACGCCCATAGATTTGGCCACACCCACAGAGGTGTGTGGCCAAAATTTCCCTTATTTTCAAATCCAAAACTTGACAGGTATAGTTTCTGCGCCTGTGCAGAGTCACACACATGCATACTGCCGCCTCCCTGGCCATTGCATACTGCCGGGGGGGGGGGCTTTTGAGGCCGGTTTATGGGGTGATGGACCATAAGGAATGCTGCTGGTACCCCTCGCCGGCCCTGAAAAGCCCCGCAGGTAGGCAAGGAGCATGTTTCTGGGGTGGGGTGGGGTGGGGCAAGGTGTCATGGTGTTGCAGTCCAAAATGCAATGACACCTTGGTTTTAGGTTTAAAGAAAGACAACAAGGAGGACATGACTGTCACAGTACCTTCCAGCTTGTGTTCTTTAGTAAGTGATATTCCTTCCTTTGTGTGAAGAACTAGTTTGAGGTATGTTTTCCATGTGATAATAATATTTAAGATCAACATTTCTAAAAATGCAATGCTCCATTTAAAAGGTTCTCCCAAGCCTACATGTGTATCTTCCATATAATAAAAAAACTTTTATTTCAACATGAAGATTTTGATGTCTCATAAGCCAAACAGCAACTAAATAAGAACCACTCTAGGTAAACTAAAACATTTTATGAATTCAAGAACCAGAAAAACGTGTGGACAAGGACTCAATAGACCTGGGTTCAATTTTTTTCTTGGCCATAAAAGTACACTGGGAGGACATGACAGTGAGATTAAATAATTCATACCTTGAAATCAATACTAAGGACACCATAAATTGGATGTGACAGCAGTCTCTTGCAGTATACAATACCTATTTTCAGCTTTTTAAACATATGATGTGGCTGCATAACATCCTAAAAATACTTTGACATCACTCTCAGTGTGACATCTCACACCTATTGAATTCTGAAGTCTGTAGTTTTCTGTAGCATGGAAGCATATGCACTATAGGATAGAATTCTGTGTACCTCACTCGACTATGTTTTTAAATGGGGTTTTTAATAGTCTGCATTTTAATAGCATTTTAATAATAGCTGCAGTGGCTCAAGTGGCTAAGATGCTGACTGGTAGGCGGAAGGTCAGCAGTTCAATTCCTGAGTACTGCAGGACAGAATTAGCTCCCATCTTTGTCCCAGCTCCTGCCAACCTAGCAGTTTGAAAGCAGGAAATTGCAAGTAGATAAATAGGGACCACTTTGGTGGGAAGGTAACAGCATTCCGTGCACTCCGGTGTCTAGTCATGCCTGTCACATGACCACGGAAACGTCTGCAGAAGCAGACTGTGCTGGCTCTTCAGCTTTGAAACAGAGATGAGCACTGCTCCCTAGAGTCAGATATGACTGGCTTTTAAGAAAGGGAAACCTTTACCTTTACCTTTTAATCAGTGGTGGGCTCCAAAAACTTTTACTGACACACTGTGGGCATGGCATGGTGGGAAAAGCCTTGCGTTGCACCCGAATTAGGACTACTTTATTTCAAAACTTGGATGGGAGGGGCCAGCCAGAATTTCTGCTTCCGGTTCTGGCAAACTGGTGTGAACCTGCTGATGCCCACCACGGCTTTTAATAGTCAGGGTTTTATTTGCTATTTTATCCGATGTCTTAATCTTTGTTGTGAACTGCTTCAAGTCACTCCCGAGTGAGAAAAGTGAGACAAAAATGGTTTTAAAAAAGTAAATAAAATAAAAATATGTCAGATTGCTTAGAGGTGGAGCCATGCCAGTTAATGTGATATCTAACTAAGAATAATTGGGTGGCACAAAAACACCTATAGCCCTCTGTATGATCCTGAATTCGTTTCCCTGGAACTGCTTCCCAGACTGAAAAACAGAGCTCAGTTCCATGCAATGATTGTGCAACATTGTAAAACATAGCTTCCTGATCATTAAAGAGTCTCTTACCACTGATCAATGATTTGAGCTAACAGCAGAGGAACTGACAGGACAGACAGGGAACCTACACAGGCCACACCAGAGGTCCCCCTTCCTTGATGCAAACAGTTATGATCGATTTTGGAAAAGGACAAAACAAATACCTGAAATCCTTAGTTGCAGTCTCTTGGCACTTGTTGCAATGGCTCCCAGGTGTGGGAGTGGCTGGCCGCAAGGAAGACACACGAGACAATCGGCCACACCAGAGGTCCCCCTTCCTTGATGCAAACAGATATGATCGATTTTGGAAAAGGACAAAATAAATCCCTGAAATCCTTAGTTGCAGTCTCTTGGCACTTGTTGCAATGGCTCCCAGGTGTGGGAGTGGCTGGCCGCAAGGAAGACACACGAGACAATCGTGCGGTGAAGTCCAGCCCCAATCTGGGTCAAGTGGCACATATTACCCTGCCTCGGGGTGATGCATGCCTAGGATGCGCGTGACCCCATAATACAGAAGGCTTGCATATGTGGCATCTTCCAGTAGTCCAGCTACAATGCCAGCTCTTGGAAGTTACCCTGGTGTTAATGGACAACTAGCACCTGATTACCTTGGGCTGGCGAAACCCATTGTTCATGCCCTAATCTCAGAGTCTATGTGTATTGACTCCAGGTACCTAATTGGGGGGCTTTATGATTTGCCCCCCAAACTAGCTAACTAGCCCATACCCCAATTGCCTTTCCAACAAAGTCCAATTGGTCCCCGGATCTGTTGAAGACCGGGTGAACCCCTTGGGAAAGGTTTGGCCAATTATTCACACAGGCATCCCACAGGCACTAACTCATAATTTGAGATAATTTCTTGGTATACCTTCTCCTGTTTATTCTAACTGTTTGTTCTAATCACAATTGTAATGATAGACTGTTGTGTATAAGAAAGTTTGCCTTTAAACAATGTAACAGAATAACTACCAGCTGTAACTCTGTAACCTCCTGTATTAGGACGCGAGCTAATGTCCACCAGATGGCAATAGCGAGCGTCCAGCTCACATGGTTCCAATTCCACAAATACCTACAGCGCGGGAAGATTCCCGCCACCACTCACCTGGACAAGAAGGGCGTGACCAGAAATGACGTCACGCAGACAGTAGCCAATGGGCTACCAAGGAGCCACATTCAAATGTATAGCCTCTGTATATATTGAGCTGTTCGTCCACCATTACCACATGTTCCCCCAGACCACCATGCAATAAAGATGTGTTAAGCCAATCCTTCGGCTGTTCCTTGTGTCTTGGTTCTCATACACTAAATTGGCGACGAAGGTGGGATCAATGGACCCCCACGAGATCAAGACACACGCCGGTTTCGACATCAACAAGCCGGAAGATTGGGAGCTCTTCGAAATGGACTTCCAAAGCGCGCTGGTGGTGTCCGACATTACGGACGAAGGAAAGAAGAGGGCCATCCTCACCCGGATGCTGGGACGTGCCGCCATGAGAGTACTGGTGGACCTGGTTTCGCCGAAGAAGGTGAGCGAGGTGTCGGTCAAGCAGCTCCTGAAAGCGATGCGCGACCATTTCCAGCCCTCGGTCTCGATGTTTTCGGCTCGAGATGCGTTCTGGAAGAGAGTCCAAGCGCCTGGGGAGTCCATCGCAGCCTTTGCAGCGGCCCTCCGGTTGGCCGCCGGCCCTTGCAAGTGGGAGAACCTGGAAATCGCCCTCAGGGACCACATGCTCTGTGGTCTGTGGGACGAAGAAGTTCAGCGAAAGCTGATGAACCAGGAGCCGCCCCCGATGCTGCATGAGGTCGTGAAGGCGGCGCAGGCCGCGGAAGCCATGAGGGCTGGAGTCAAGGGGTTCAGGGAAAGGCCCCCACAATCCGATAAGGCAGCGGGCTTGGTGCACGCGGCCAGGGGAGCACCACAATCCTCCACGGAGAGCAGCGAGGACGAGGACGTCAGGAAGGTACGGAAGGATGGCCGACGATGCGACGGCTGCGGGGCGGCCCACAACCGCGTCAAGTGCCCATTCCGGAAGGCTGAGTGCCACAACTGTGGACGTCGAGGGCACATAGCCAAGGTTTGCAGACGGCGGTGTGGGGACCAGAGAGGCTCGACAGACCGCTCACTGAGATTCCAGGAAGGCACCCGGCCCTCGAGGAAGCAGGACGGCGTGGGCCACATCTCCGACGGCAGCGACGACGATGCCCCAGTTCACAGCGTGTCCTCAGGACACCCCCGTTACTTTGTTGAGGTACTGGTGCAAGGGGCCCCCATTAGAATGGAGATAGACTCGGGGTCCTCATATTCAATCATTTCCCAGAGGGAGTTTTTGGGAATTTCCCCCAACTTGCGGCCCAGGCTCAAAGCGCTGAGGTCCACGCTGCGGGACGTACAGGGAAATAGCATTCCGGTGTTGGGGGTTGGAAAATTCAAGGTCCAGTACAAGCGGCACGCCGTGGAACTGCCCCTGGTTGTCCTCAAGGGGGGAAGCTGTAGCCTTCTCGGGACTCAATGGTTTAAGCCCCTGGGTTTGTTCATCGGGGGGGGGGGTACATGCCGTTGGGACTGACCCTATACAAGAGGTGTGTGACGCGAACCCCGAAGTATTCAAGAAGGGACTTGGAAAATTCAAGGGACCCCCAGTTGCATTTGACCTGGACCCGGAGGTCCGCCCAATAAGACTCAAACCGTGCAGAGTGCCTTTTGCACTCAAGGACAAGATAGAGGCGGAACTGGACAAATTGGTGGGCCAGGGGATTTTTGTTCCTGTTGATTCCACGGAGTGGGAAACTCCGATTGTAACAGCACTGAAGGCCAACGGGGAGGTTCGCATATGCGCAGATTACAAATGCACCATTAATAAGGCGATACGCCCAAATGCGTATCCGGCACCGGTGGTCAGCCACCTGTTGGCCAGGTTACATGGGGGGAGGTGCTTTGCAAAACTTGACCTGGCACAAGCATATCAGCAGCTTTCAGTAACCCCAGCTGCGGCTGCTGCGCAGACGATAGTCACTCATAAGGGGGCGTTCCAGGTCACGCGCCTACAGTTTGGCATGAACTCGGCGCCAGGTATCTTCCAATCGCTCGTGGAACGCCTCTTAAAGGGGCTAGAGGGGGTCTTACCATACTTTGATGACGTGTTAATAACGGGGGGGAGCGAATCTGAATTGGCTGGGAGATTAGACAAAGTGCTGACGATATTCGAAAAGGCGGGGTTGAGGCTGCGGAAAGACAAATGCGTTTTCTTCGCCACAGAGGTTGAGTTCTTGGGTTTCCGGGTAACCCCTGCAGGAATCAAGCCCTCCAAATCAAAGGTGGCCGCCATTCAAAATGCTCCTCGCCCCACCTCCAAGCCCGAATTGCAGTCGTTCCTGGGGCTCCTAAACTTCTGCCATTCCTTCCTGCCTCGGAAGGCATCGGTGGCGGAGCCGCTTCACAAGCTTCTAAAAAAGGACGAGGCATGGAAATGGGGCGAGAGCCAAGTGGAAGCGTTCAATGACCTGAAAAAACTCCTAGCCTCAGACGCCATACTAACCCATTTTGACCCCAAGAAACCAGTAGTCCTGATATGTGATGCGTCCCCAGTGGGGGTGGGGGCGGTTCTGTGCCATGTGATGGAAAATGGGCGGGAGGCTCCGGTGGCGTTCTACTCCAGGTCCCTGTCTCAGGCAGAGCGAAATTACGCACAGACAGACAGGGAAGCGTTAGCAATAATCGCTGGGACCAAAAAGTTCCACGATTTCCTCTATGGCCGCCCGTTTACCATCGTGACTGACCACAAGCCCCTGCTAGGCATTTTTACCGCAGACAAGCCCACGCCACAGATTCTGTCCACTAGGATGCTCAGGTGGGCCATTTTTTTAAACGCATATCAGAACGCGCTGGTGTATCGCCGTGGAAAGGACATAAGCCACGCGGACGCCCTGTCGACGTCACCCCTTCCCCACACAAGCGGCCACGTGTGCGAGGTGGAGCAAGACCACCAAGTGCTCATGATAGAGGTCTTGGATTCACCCCTCGTGTTGCCCGCAGAGATCACCAAGGCGACAGGCAAGGATAAGACGTTGGCCCTGGTTAGTTCTTGGGTGCAGAAAGGGTGGCCAACGTCCCCCCAGTGACAGAGTTCGCCCCGTTTTTTCGGAAAAAGCTAGAATTGTCCTTAGAGAGGGGGTGCCTCCTGTGGGGCCAGCGAGTAATTGTCCCTGAGTCCCTGAGAGCGAGGGTGCTCAAACTGCTGCACGTCAGCCACCCTGGAATTGTCCGCTCCAAGGCGTTGGCCAGGAGCTACTTCTGGTGGCCTCAGTTGGACGCCGATATCGAGCACATGGTGGGCACTTACGCGAGCTGCCAGAGCTCCCGGCCTGAAGAAGCTCGTCTTCTGCACAGGGAATGGGACACGGCAAAGGGGCCGTGGTCCCGCGTGCACATTGACTTTGCGGGCCCTTTCAGAGGATCTCTTTTCCTCCTCATAGTGGATGCTTACTCCAAGTGGCTGGAGGTTCTCCCGGTTGCGAACACCTCCTCAGACACAACTGTTAAACATTTGCGGAGGGTGTTCAGCACGTTCGGCATACCAGACACCCTTATTAGCGATAACGCTAGTTGTTTCACGTCCGCTGAGTTTAGGGCATTCACCGAGATCAACGCCATCCGGCACATCACCTCCGCACCTTTCCACCCGGCGACAAATGGCCAGGTGGAACGCTTCGTACGTACCACCAAAGACGCGCTGAGGCGCATGGGCCCCGGGGATTTAAACCTGCAGTTGTGTCAGTTATTACTAGGATACAGAGTCACCCCCCTTGCGTCAGGGTACTCGCCCGCGGAACTCCTAATGCGCAGGAAGCTGACTACGATACTGACCAGGCTAGACCCCTCTAGGGTGGAAGACACTGGAAGGAACATCGGGGTAGCGGGCACGAAGAGTTTTGAGATAGGCGCCCCGGCTCATTGCAGGAACTACGCTAGCGCAGGGCCGGCCTGGGTTCCGGGCGTAGTCATTGGGCAGACAGGCCCCGTGTCGTATTGCGTAGAGACCAGCACAGGCCTACTCTGGAGGCGACACGCAGACCAACTCCGGCACCGGATCTCCGAAGACCAGGGCACTGACAGCGCAGAAAAGGATTCAACGTTAGGGTTCTCCCCCACCCGTTCAGCCCAAGGGGGAGGAGAGGGGGGCCGGTGGCCCCCACCATGGGGGGAATGGAAGGTGTTTGTCCCCGTAGATATCCTGTCGGATGCCCCCATAGAATCCCCAGTAGATGAGTTTGAGTTTGAGTTACAAAACCGGGGGGTTTTTTCGGAGTGGTCCCCCACCCATCCAAGCGAGAAGAGGGGTTTTGCGTTAGCCCCCAGTGCCCCCGGTTTTCCCACAATGGAGTTCCACCCTACCCCAAGAGCCGCGAAACCACGGCAAGTCGCTAACAAGTGTCCCTCTCCCATTGCAGGACAAGAGCCCAGGGAACAAAGAAGCGATAGCGCCCCCGGGACAAGCCAGCCAGCCTTGCGCCCAAAGCGCGTTTGCAATAAACCATATTGGATGAGAGACTTCGTCTCATCCTAGGGGGGAGGGATGTTGTGTATAAGAAAGTTTGCCTTTAAACAATGTAACAGAATAACTACCAGCTGTAACTCTGTAACCTCCTGTATTAGGACGCGAGCTAATGTCCACCAGATGGCAATAGCGAGCATCCAGCTCACATGGTTCCAATTCCACAAATACCTACAGCGCGGGAAGATTCCCGCCACCACTCACCTGGACAAGAAGGGCGTGACCAGAAATGATGTCACGCAGACAGTAGCCAATGGGCTACCAAGGAGCCACATTCAAATGTATAGCCTCTGTATATATTGAGCTGTTCGTCCACCATTACCACATGTAACCCCGGACCACCATGCAATAAAGATGTGTTAAGCCAATCCTTCGGCTGTTCCTTGTGTCTTGGTTATCATACACTAAATAGACACACACAAAGAATTTGTAACCTTGGATATCACAATATATAAACAATTACTTTGAAATATTCAGCCTGTGGAAGCACTGATGAGATGAGAAACATGATGCCTGCTAACACAATAGGTGTCAGAAAACACTGAACCAGACTTTCTATAGAACAAGAAACTTTGAATATCATTTTAAACATTACAAAAGCTTAAGAATATTTGTTTGGGTTTTGCATAAACTAGCACTGTGAATTATTTTGTGCAGAGAACAATTGTAGCTTGTTCTTAGGCAATTTGAACTTAGAAAGCTAAACATGAGTGGCAGGTACAAAGGATACAAGTAATCAAGGCACACATTTAGCAAGTACATGGCATATCTCCAAAGCTTTCAGATGTAGATCACCATCACAAACCCACTAAAAAATTATCATGGTTAAATCCTAACAATGTGCAGAGTTCATAGTAAATTAGTTTTCTAAAGCTCACTTTTTTAAAAAAGATACTTCACATAAAAAACTGATCATTTTTCCTTTTTTCATTTTAAAAAAGAAGATTGGGCAAAACATGCATGCTAGAAGGTACAACAAAGGTGTCTCGTGTAAGGAAACAAAAGTCTTCTCCCCATGATATTTTTCAATAAAAAGCCTCATTAAGCAGGCTGGGAAATGTTCTGAATGAATGTAGAGGAAGAGGAGGAGGAAAAGAAGAACTTGAGTAAAATGCTTTGCACCGTGAGTTGTTATCTGACGATCTTCTATTCTTTGCCAGTAATCTGTGAGAGAAATGTGCTCTAGAAGCTAAGATTCCAGGTGGTTAGGTATAGGGATAGATAAAAAAGAGTTTTTATGGCATGATGGCATCTGTGTTCAAGCAGCACCTCTAAATTTCCTGTCACTCAAAAGTAAAATGTTCTTCCTGCTTCAAAGCAAGGGAAAATTCAAAGATCATGTATTGAGAAAACAAATCTTATTGCTTTCCGTTCTCACATGGCACAGTTTTGAAATATTAATCTGCTTAGTTTTAGGCTTTATGTTATCTGATGACAAGTCACCCCTGACTTATGGCGAACCTATGAATAAAAGATCTCCAAAATGTTCTTTTCTGAACAGCTCTGCTCAGCTCTAGGAAACTCAAAGCTGTGGCTTCCTTTAGGGCTGCGATTCTCAACCGGTGGCCCGTGGGCTGGATGCGTCCCATAGCACCATTTCATGTGGTCCCCCACTACCTCCACCACACCAGGAAGTGCCATTTGGTGGAGGAAGGGCAAAATGGCCATCCAGCCCCCAAAGCTATCTGAGGGAGTGTGACCCGGCTCCCAGCTTTAAAAGGTTGAGAACTCCTGCTTTAGAACCTCTCTCCAAGTCATATTTGGTCGTCCTTCTTTTTCCCTGATGCCTTCAACTTTTCCAATCATTATTGTCTTTCCCAGGGAATTTTGCTTTTTCATGGTGGCCAAAGTATGACAAGCCTCTATTTCACAATGTTTGCCTCCAGAGTTAGTTTAGGCTGATTTGCTCTAGGATCCCTTTATTGGTTTTTCTGACATTCCAGAATATCTCCAAAGATCTCCTCCAGCATCATTTTTCAAAAGATTTGAATTTTTCCCTGCCAGATTTCTTTAATATCCAGCTTTCACACCTATACATGGTGAATGAGAATACAATACAAGAGTGTGGATGATTTTGATCTTGATCTTGAGACACTTCCTTCTAAGGCAGGGGTCAGCATGCGTACTTGGGCTCTCCATATGTTCTTGGATTTCAATACCCAGAGGCCCTGATCAGCAGGGGTACTGACTTGGGCTTTTGGTAATTGAAGTCCCAAAATCAAAGGTTGAGAAACACTGATTTAGACTTGTTAGCTTTTTTATAAGACATATTCTTTTTGACCTTGATTTGGTTACAGACCCTGCCTTTAGGTACTGCATCTGGGCTGTCTTTAAGGATGCTGCTACCCTAATTGCTACCAGAATCAGATTGACCCAAAATAAAATGGCCACACTATGATGTAGATGCTAAGTAATAGCTGACAGGTAGATAAGTAGGGATTTCACAGTACTGAGGCCATGGAATCATACAGATATCACCCCCCCCCCCCAATAGCTACTTCAACTGGAATTGGCTATTTAGAGTTGGTGATAAAATGGCTTTCCTTGCTGCATAAAATGAAATATTACAATTGTATATATGCTGTATTCTTTCTATGTCTTTATGTTGTCAGAGAAACATTGCTTTGATTTTGTGCAGTACACAACTTTAATCTGAGCTACATAATCACAGTTTCCACTAATGATGTGTTTACATAAAATTCAATCCTATTCCAATTTCAACCTCGAAGTAAAATAAAGCCTTCAGAAGAGCTGTGCAAAGCCTTAGAAGCTTCTTTTTGTTTCTATTTTTTCCTTCCCTTCTGGAGACACTAATGAATGTTTTATAACACAAAATTCTGATTTGTTTGGAATTCCAAAATGAACATGAATATGCACGCACACCTACATTTCATGCTGAGCTATGTTCCGTTTAGACTACAATTACAGTTTTCAATAGTTGCTGTTTCCCAAACCCCCTCAATACATATTTGAAGAGACAGATTTATTTTACAGAGACAAAAATTGGGGACAATAATGGAAATCCATCTGCTTCCAGGAGAGGAAGAGATGGGACTTGAAAACTCTTCCCTTTGCTGTGCTGAAATACCCTCTCCATTTGGTACCTCTCTCCTTCAGCTGTCAGTTGCAGTACTTACTCCCTCAGGATATAGAAGAGTTAGAGGTGGGATATAGGAATGAGTCAAGCAGCCCATCTGAGAGACCCACTCTCTTGGACTTCTGCCTCATAATCTTCCTCAGCCTGAACTGATTCCAAGTCAGCTGGCCCTAAAAACTTTATGGCATTGGGAATTGGTGCTCACGTTTGTTTGATTTCCTCTTTCCATTGCATCCATGTTTCATTTATGCTACTGTATTCCAAACCAAATTTTACTATGTAATGTGATTTGAAGCTTATGCAAATTTAACTATTCAGCTGCCCCAATGATGGAATAAATTCAAGAATCATTTGGTGTTGTACCTTTGTCTTTCTTTAAAAATAAAATCCTAGACAATCTCTGCTTACTAAATTATTGATACAGGATTGTGATCATTCAGTAGTCAGTCAGTGATTTAACAACCCCCAAAACCATGCTGGTGTAAGGCCAGAGGTAAGACAATCTCATGTTGTCTCAAGCTTTAGTCCATTGAGGAAACAGGAAACCATTAAAGTTTAAGCAACATACATGCCCCATGATCACGAATGTTGTGAGATGTTCAAAATGATGCCTACTTACACCTAATCTTCCATGTACCCATACTTTGCCTTTTCAGACCCCAATCAAGACGTGGAATGTATGAGAACAGCAGAGGTAAGTTCGGTTATCATGGTTCTGTATTATTTAGGAAGTGTTTGACCTGGGGATGTGCATTTCACATTTTTGCACTACAATTCCACTAATTTTCTTTCTAGAAGTCCCACCTGAAAGACTCGGACCTAACAGGTGATTATATTGTGTTCAATTGAAGAGAAGCTTATCTGACAGGCTTCATGCTTTAGACAGGACTATCTTTCTGTTTTAAAAAGAAGCTTCGAAGCAACCATCAGTTACGCCTATTCATGGCATGGGACTTGCCAACTTGGCTCTATCTCCAAATGTGTACAATTTAGGTTTCTCTAAAGCATTGGTCATGTAAGTGGGACTCTCAGAAATTAGTCTTTTGCAATTTGTAGTTCAAAATGTAGTTCAAAATGCCGGGGGTGAGGAGGAGGAAGAGAGCTGGGCGAGCGGCAAAGGGGCCTGCCGCTGCCGCCGCCAGGCAGCCACCCCAGCCGGGGGTGAGGAGGAGGAAGAGAGCGGGGCGAGCGGCAAAGGGACCTGCCACTGCCGCCGCCGGGCAGCCACCCCCAGCCGGGGGTGAGGAGGAGGAGGAGAGCCGGGCGAGCGGCAAAGGGGCCTGCCGCCGCCGCCGGGCAGCCACCCCAGCCGGGGGTGAGGAGGAGGAAGAGAGCCGGGCGAGCGGCAAAGGGGCCTGCCGCCGCCGCCGCCGGGCAGCCACCCCAGCCGGGGGTGAGGAGGAGGAGGAGAGCCGGGCGAGCGGCAAAGGGACCTACCGCCGCCGCCGCCGGGCAGCCACCCCAGCCGGGGGTGAGGAGGAGGAAGAGAGCCGGGCGAGCGGCAAAGGGGCCTGCAGCCGCCGCCGCCGGGCAGCCACCCCAGCCGGGGGTGAGGAGGAGGAGGAGAGCCAGGCGAGCGGCAAAGGGGCCTGCCGCCGCCGCTGCCGGGCAGCCACCCCAGCCGGGGGTGAGGAGGAGGAAGAGAGCTGGGCGAGCGGCAAAGGGGCCTGCCGCCGCCGCCGCCGGGCAGCCACCCCAGCCGGGGGTGAGGAGGAGGAAGAGAGCTGGGCGAGCGGCAAAGGGGCCTGCTGCCGCCGCCGCCGGGCAGCCACCCCAGCCGGGGGTGAGGAGGAGGAAGAGAGCTGGGCGAGCGGCAAAGGGGCCTGCCGCCGCCACCGCTGGGCAGCCACCCCAGCCGGGGGTGAGGAGGAGGAAGAGAGCTGGGCGAGCGGCAAAGGGGCCTGCCGCCGCCGCCGCCGGGCAACCACCCCAACCGGGGGTGAGGAGGAGGAAGAGAGCGGGGAGAGCGGCAAAGGGGCCTGCCGCTGCCGCCGCCGGGCAGCCACCCCCAGCCGGGGGTGAGGAGGAGGAGGAGAGCCGGGCGAGCGGCAAAGGGGCCTGCCGCCGCCGCCGCCGGGCAGCCACCCAGCCGGGGGGTGGAGGGGTGAGGAGGAGGAGGAGAGCCAGAGTCCCAGGCAAAGGATAAGTAACAGATATGCAAATGTAGAAGACCTAATATAGCAACTGACATAGAGACTTTATACTGACTAAACATAGAAACTGACATAGAGACTGTGTTTTAAAGTGTGATAATATGCATGATAATATGTTGTCTTAAATGTGTTAAACTTTTAAAAACTGTGATAAAATGTATGAGGAGAGAAAAATGGCGCAGACACCGGCAACCATGCCAAAAATCTTGCCAAGAGAACCCTATTGACCAAAACAAAAGGCAAAACAAAAGGGCAGGCTAGGTGATACAGGATGCTTAACACCACAGAGGAGTAGCCATAATTGTCAATAAAAGAGTGAGAAGAGCAGTAATGGGATACAATCTCAAAAATGACAGAATGATGTCAGTAAGAATTCAGGGCAAACCCTTCAATGTTACTGTGATCCAAATATACGCACCAACCACTGGTGCAGATGAAGCCACAATGGACCAGTTCTATGAGGACTTACAACACCTCATAGAACAGATGCCAAGAAATGATTCCAAATTATATTAGGAGACTGGAATGCCAAAGTAGGAAATCAAAAAGTGGAGGGAATAACAGGCAAATTTGGTCTTGGAGTACAGAATGAAGCAGGGCAAAGATTGATAGAGTTCTGCCAAGAGAACGCACTGGTCATAGCAAACACTCTCTTCCAGCAACACAAGAGGCGACTTTACACATGGACATCACCAGATGGCCAACACCGAAACCAAATTGACTACATACTCTGCAGCCAAAGATGGAGAACCTCCATACAGTCAGCAAAAACAAGACCTGGAGCAGACTGTGGCTCAGATCACAACCTATTGATCGCAAAATTCAGGCTTAGACTAAAGAAAATAAGGAAAACACGGAGACCAGAAAGATATCACCTAGACAGCATCCCTAAAGAATACGCGGTGGAGGTGATGAACAGATTCAATGGCTTAGACTTAATAGATAGAGTGCCAGAAGAATTATGGACAGAGATGAGGGACATCATGCAGGAAGCAGCAAAGAAAACCATACCAAAAGAAAAGAAGAGTAAGAAAGCAAAGTGGTTGTCTGATGAGGCTCTTAAAATAGCAGAGGAAAGAAGGAACGCAAAAGTCAAAGGAGAAAGGAAAAACTACAATCATTTGAACACAGAATTTCAAAGAAAAGCAAGGAGAGATAAGGAAAACTACCTAAAAGAACAGTGCAGAGAAATGGAGGAAAACAACAAAAGAGGCAGAACCAGAGATCTTTTCAAAAAAATTGGGGAAATTAAGGGAACATTTAAAGCAAAAATGACCATGATAAGGGACAAAGAAGGAAAGGAGCTAGCTGATGCAGAAGAGATTAAGAAAAGATGGAAAGAGTACACAGAGGAACTCTACAAAAAGGATCTCAACACTCCTGACAATCACAATGATGAAGAAGTAGAACCTGAGCCAGACATCCTGGAGAGCGAAGTCATAAAGGCCCTAAAGAGCACTGCAAACAACAAAGCGAGTGGAGATGATGGTATCCCAGTTGAATTCTTTAAAGCGCTAAAAGATGACGGCGTCAAATTACTGCATTCAATATGCCAGCAGATTTGGAAAACAAAACAATGGCCACAGGATTGGAAAAGATCAGTATACGTCCCAATCCCAAAAAAGGGCAATGCCAAAGAATGTTCAAATTATCGAACAATCGCGCTCATCCCACACGCCAGTAAGGTGATGCTCAAGATAATACAGGATAGACTTCAGCAGCATGTGGAAAGAGAATTACCAGAGGTGCAGGCAGGTTTCAGAAGAGGCAGGGGGACTAGAGACCACATTGCCAACATACGCTGGATCATGGAGAAAACAAAGGAATACCAGAAACAAGTTTACTTCTGTTTTATTGACTACACTAAGGCATTTGACTGTGTGGACCACAACAAGATGTGGCAAGTAATTAAAGAGATGGGAATACCAGAGCACCTCATATGCCTCCTGAGAAATCTGTACATGAACCAAGAAGCAACAGTTAGGACAGAACATGGAATGACAGAGTGGTTTGGAATAGGAAAAGGAGTAAGACAAGGCTGCATTTTGTCACCATGCTTATTCAACCTATACACAGAGCACATAATGCGCAGTGCAGGGATGGAGGAATCACAATATGGGATTAAAATCGCTGGGAGAAACATCAACAATCTGAGATATGCAGACGATACAACCCTAATGGCAGAAAGTGAGGAAGACCTAAAGAATCTCTTGATTGGGCTGAAGGAGGAGAGTGCAAAAGCTGGCTTGAGACTCAATATCAAGAAAACCAAGATAATGGCAACAGGCCCAATCAGTTCCTGGAAGATAGATGGGGAAGAAGTAGAAGCAGTGACAGATTTCACTTTTCTAGGATCAAAGATCACGGCAGATGGGGATTGTAGCCATGAAATAAAAAGGCGACTGATTCTTGGGAGACAAGCAATGAGAAACCTGGGGAACATAGTGAAAAGCAGAGACATCACACTGAAAACAAAAATTAGAATAGTCAAAGCAATGGTTTTCCCAGTAGTAATGTATGGATGTGAGAGCTGGACAATTAGGAAGGCTGAACGCAGAAGAATAGATGCCTTTGAAATGTGGTGTTGGAGGAGGGTTTTGAGAATCCCCTGGACAGCAAGGAGAACAAATAGGTCAATCTTAGAAGAAATTAACCCTGAATGCTCACTGGAAGGTCAAATAGTAAAGATGAAGCTAAAATACTTTGGACATCAAATGAGAAGGGGAGATTCACTTGAGAAGGCATTGATGTTGGGAAAGGTGGAGGGCAAAAGAAGAAGGGGGAGGCCAAGGATGAGATGGCTAGATGGCATTGTAGACACAATGGGCACAGAGCTGGGAGGGCTGAGGGGGATGGTGGAGGACAGAGGCGCCTGGAGAGCAATGGTCCATAGGGTCGCAAAGGGTCGGAACCGACTGTGCGACTGAACAACAACAACAAAAACAAGTTCAAAATGTACATTTCTAATCAGCTCCTTAATGAACTGATATGTGAATTATTATTCTTCCATGTCCATGCCAGACGTGAAACTGCCAAAATGAAGGCAACTTTTGGTGAGTTCATTCTGCAGTTCCTTTCACCTGACCTAGTGTGAGAAAGATTAGCTGGCAACACAAGGTTGCCATTAACAGGTTACACCTGATTGTAGCTCAAAAATACCACAGTCTTCGAGATTTGTCTCAACACTGATCATCATTTAGCTAAGGAGAATGTGACCCCAGACTGAAAGAGGTAAAATGGGATTCAGTGGACATTTAATTTGCATATAAGTGTTAGTGGTCAATAAATTTCACCCAGCAATACAATCAATTTATTTTCATAAGAGTGAGAACAACATAGAGAAAAATAGGATCCTTAAAGTGGCAATGGCTTGGCCCCCTCCTCCTGCTACTGCTGCTGCTGTTGTTGTCTCGTGCTTGGATAAAACTGAGATGAATTGGTAATTTGAGCAATAGTGACCAGGATCCTATTGCTGCTTTACACTTGCATGGGCAAGTGGCATAAATTTTAATGGTTGTGCCATACTCACTAATGAGGTACCATTCGCTTTCTACATGGGTTTGATCAGGCAGTTGAATGAAATCCCAGGAGCACAACTAGCAGCTCATTAATTAGCAATAATTTGCCACCAAGGTTTCTCTCATGTAAACATAGGATTCCAATATGGTATCTAACAAAGAACTTAAAGATTTCGCTTTGAACTGAATTTTCTTCACCGCTGAACTGCAGAACACAGTGTTTCCTCCTAGCCTGCATTGTGGTTTTATGGTCAAACTGGCAGAGAGAAAATTGAGTTTCTTGTGTGTCACTCAAGTCCAGACTTCCTTAACCCAGTGTACTCTCAAGTGTTAGAGTAGGGTTTCTTAACCTTGGGCCCAAAGATGTACAAGAACACCTGGAGTCCCAAGGTTAAGAAATCCTGTGTTAGAATATAGCTCCCATCATTACAATCTAACATATAGTGGTATAATGGTTCTATTTGTTGGCAAATATGACTGGAGATGATAGTTTGGGGCTTTTTTGTCTTTCAATAGGACTAAGATATAAAATTAGTCCTGTCCTCTTATCCTTTGACAATTGATACATCATATTTCCTTCTCATGTACTAATAATGGTTTGGGTGATAATATGATGAGGACAACTTAGAGAAAGAGCACTCATATATCATTCTTCTTGGTAAAGAAGAATCTTATGTTGATATGCAACCACACCCTGTTACTTTGTAGGTTTCTCTGTGATGCAGTAATCTGCATGCCTACTTAGAAATAGATTTCACTAAATTCAGTGGAATTTATTCCCAGGTAAATCACTAAAAGACTGAAACCTTCATTGAGCTAGTACTACAGTCACATAAACAATGCCCTGAATTCTACAGTTCCCATTGTTTGTCACCTTTAAAGTTAATCATCTGCAGTTAACACTCCACTTTGTAGAAGACAAATTGAAAGAGTGTTTAATTGCTGTTCCATATGCATAAGCAGAAGTTAAATGAGGCACTTGAATTTTGAATGGCTAAAATTTATGGCAAAAGAACAAATCAGCATGATTTACAAATGGCTGTTCAGGAACTCTCTATGCCTCTCTCACACACACCAGACAAAATATTATTTCATGGTACTGCAATCTTTATGATATTGCCTAAGCCATGAATGTCTGAAGACTCTTATTTCTGTTTTTAAGCAGTAATATTGCAATGTTGGTTGGTGGTGCAATTCTTGGTAAAGCTCTGTCAGTTTTTCATTAGAAATTCTGATAGTTTACAACTGGATGCTTAAAATGGTCTAATAAACAGCAAGTGTCTCTGTTCTTCTTGAGAAGCTCCTCTTTCCATCCTCCCTCTTCTTTACTCTTCTTCCTACAGAAAAAATCTAGCAAAAATATAAACAAGCTGAGATAAGATGTCCTAAAATATAAGCATATGTTTTAGAATTTCTTCTTTGGTGCTTTGTTACAGTTGCAAATATTTTTTTAAGAATCAAACTGGCAAATGTTTTATTTATTATCTATTTATTGCATTTCTACACCACCCATTTAGGTGGTTCTTTCTTTATTCGTGTCAGATGCACCACAAAGCATATACTGTAATAGCATACAAAGCTAAAACCAACATATATAAAACCAACAAGAACTAGATGACATTCAATATTGGACCACATCAACAGCATTTCCTCTTGCCAACATAAGGTCATCCTCAGTGCACATTGAGAGGCATTGTGTGCATTGTATCATATGAGTGATAGTTTGTTCTTCTCCATATTCACACAGGCTACCATCTACAGCAAGGGTGCCAAAACTATGGCCCGGAAACTGGATCTGGCCCCCAACCCCAATTCATCTGGCCCATGACGCCCTCATCGCTCCTGGAAGCAAAAGTAAAAAAGCATTTTACTTCCACTTCCAGGAGCGACAAGGGTGGCATGGGCCAGATGTATTGGAGTCAGAAGCTGGATACGGCCTGTAGGCCGTAGTATGGGCACCCCTTCTTTAAGCAGAGAAAATGGCAGCTTTAAATCTATCTCATCCTGTCACAAAACAGATTGCAAGTCATGTTTTACTTCCATTTCTGGTGGGAGGAACCACATGACTGGCCCGCTGATTCACATGATGAGCCCACAGAACCACATGACCAGCCCACATAACCACATGACTGGCCCACAGTCCAAAGGTTTTGGGCACCCCTAATCTACAGGGAAACCCTACTTTCTCCTACCCCAGCATGAAGTCTGTTTAAAGCTTTCCACACAGGCCATGATTGTTCTTGGCCAGGTGCAGTGGTGGGCTCCAAAAAAAATTGCCACCACACTATGGGCATGATATGGTGGGCATGGCCAGGGGGAAAACCCTGTGTTACACCTGAATTAGGACTACTTTATTTCAAAACATGGATGGGTGGGGCCAGCCAGAATTTCTGCTACTGGTTCTGGTAAACTGGAGCGAACCTGCTGATACCCACCATTGGCCAGGTGGTAGAGAATTTTGTGGTTCTGCCCAGTTATCTGGTAGTTCCTTGCTTGCCTTCCATAGTGATATCCCACTCTGATGCCAATTCTGAAGCAAGAAATAATAATGTACCTGGTATTGTGCTATAAAGAGCTGAGTAAATGTTTATCACTGTAGAAACTACTGAAGGCTTAGGTGAAAGGGGAAGAGAAATAACGTAGATATGGTTTATCTGATTTGATGTTATCTGTTCATCATCCCACTCCACCTTTATATTAAATGTTCTAAATTACATAAAATAACAAGGACAAATGAGAAATTCACTCTCACCAGTTCCACAACTGCTGGACTGAACTAAAAACTAAACACAGACTGAACTTGGAAGTCAAATACAATATGTTTTTTAAAAAATGAATGTGAGTGTATGAAAACTGCATTTCCATGCTGTTCCGGGTGGAATGCATCATTTCCCATTGTCAATGAATTTTCTTTTGTAACTCGAACCATTTGTAACTCGAGGTACCACTGTACTACTTGTTGCTTTCAATAGAGTTGTTCAGGTTAATCAATTTTGTATACATTATTTACTTATATATTCTTCAAAGGAATCAGATTGTGAATTTGAGGTTTCTGAATTTTACATCACAGAACATTTGACACACTTGATTTTTCTCAAAGCATTTTAAAAATTATTTAACAGTTTCCAAAATTATTTTATAAATGATTTATATATGCCCTCCTCCTTGAAGATGTATGTTTAACCAATTTTGCTTCCTTCCCAGCTATACAAGCCTTTTAAGATTAAACAAAAACAGCAGGAAAAATGCTGCAACAAATTATTTGATGACAAAACTACTGGAACAAAGCAGGCTGGAGGGGAAGATGAAAGACCTTTCTTTAATTATTATTTTTTTGTGTGGAAATATGAAAATGCTACTAAAGCATATTTGAGTGAAATTGGTTCTAAGTTTTATTTTTGTTTTGAGAGAGAGGAACAGATGCTCTTGATTTCACAGTATTTTACATAGACTACAATTCCAGGGATCACTATTAAGAAGTAAGTCTAGCCTGCAGCTACATGCTGAGAAAAAATCTGAGAGAGCGGGGTGAGGAGCCACTTTACATCACAAGCCTTACTGCGATTTAAAATGGGGCCCAATGCTCACCACTTGAACCAGCAATGAGGGCTTCCTCTGTAATCAAATGGGCTTGTCTGGTAGGCAACCAGACAGCATCATCTGGGAGTGCAGTCACAACACCAACATTCATTGATGTATGGAGGCAACATTCATTCATTCATTCATTTTCTAGCCCCTGTTGTTGTTCAGTCGCACAGTCGATTCCGACCCTTTGTGACCCCATGGACCATTTTCCTCCAGGCACCTCTATCCTCCACCATTCTCCTCAGCCCACCAAGCTCTGTGCCCATTGTGTCTACAATACCATCTATCCATCTCATCTTTGGATGCCCCCTTCTTCTCTTGCCCTCCACCTTTCCCAGCATCAAGGCCTTCTCAAGTGAGTCCTCCCTTCTCATTTGATGTCCAAAGTACTTTAGCTTCATCTTCACTATTTGTCCCTCCAATGAACAGTCAGGATTGATTTCTTCCAGTATTGAACTATTTGTTCTCTTTGCTGTCCAAGGGACTCTCAGGACTCTCCTCCAACACCACATCTCAAAGGCATCTATTCTTCTGCACTCAGCCTTCCTAATGGTCCAGCTCTCATACCCATACCATTGGGAATACCATTGCTTTGACTATACAAATTTTTGTTTTCAAGGTGATGTCTCTGCTTTTCACTATATTCCCAAGGTTTCTCATAGCTTGTCTCCCCATAATCAGTCGTCTTTTTATTTCATGGCTACAGTCGCCATCTGCAGTGATCTTAGATCCCAGGAAAGTAAAATCTGTCACTGCTTCTACTTCTTCCCCATCCATTTTCCAGGGACTGATTGGACCTGTTGCCATTATCTTGGTTTTCTTGATATTGAGTCTCAAGCCAGCTTTTGCACTCTCCTCCTTCAATCCAATCAAGAGGTTCTTTAGGTCTTCCTCACTTTCTGCCATTAGGGTGGTATTGTCTGCATATCTCAAATTGTTGATGTTTCTCCCAGCAATTTTGATCCCATACTGTGATTCTTCCATCCCTGCATTGTGCATTATGTGCTCTGTGTATAGATTGAATAAGCAGGGTGACAGAATGCAGCCTTGTCTTACTCCTTTTCCTATTCCAAACCACTCCGTCATTCCATACTCTGTCCTAACCATTGCTTCTTGTTTCGTGTACAGATTTCTCATGAGGCATATGAGGTGTTCTGGTATTCCCATCTCTTTAATTACTTGCCACATTTTGTTGTGGTCCACACAGTCAAAAGCCTTGGTGTAGTCAATAAAACAAAAGTAGACTTGTTTCTGGTATTCTTTTGTTTTCTCCATGATCGAACGTATGTTGGCAATGTGGTCTCTAGTCCCCCTGCCTCTTCTGAAACTGGCCTGCACCTCTGGTAGTTCTCTCTCCACATGTTGTTGAAGTCTATCCTGTATTATCTTGAGCATCACCT
The DNA here is from genome assembly GCA_035047305.1 of Bradypodion pumilum. Classification (NCBI taxonomy): domain Eukaryota; kingdom Metazoa; phylum Chordata; class Lepidosauria; order Squamata; family Chamaeleonidae; genus Bradypodion; species Bradypodion pumilum. Next base: position 260,673,445 of record JAWDJD010000004.1, on the reverse strand, counting down.
TGCTGGCATAATTGAGCGTAATTGTTCGGTAATTTGAGCATTCTTTGGCATTGCCTTTTTTGGGGTAGCCCCTGTTTTAGTCCAAATGATGTACCAAATGGTACACAAAAATATGTGCAGTCTTTCTACCTGTTGCCACCCCCTCTACGATATACAAATATTCAAGCTTGTTCTGGGTGACAAACTTTCATTTTTGTCCAATCACATTTCTTTGCCTCTGGACAACACTTTGTATAAGAAAATGTCTCATTCTCATCCCAGTCTATTGAGTGCCTAACTTGTCAAGGCCTACTGCTATGACATGATGGTTTGGAAAAGGCCATTCTGACTTCCTTTTCTTTAAATGTTGAGTCACTTCACTCACTAAATAAAAACAGATGCTGCTTCTCTGCCTCCTGGATGACAGCACTGAAGGGATGTCTGTGCATTTTTTTTATCATTCTGTGCTATCGTCTGACTTAATGGTGACTCTGTGAATGAATGACCTCCAAACTCAAAACTGTAGATTCTTTTATAAAGTCAATCCATCTGACATATGGTTGTCCTCTTTTACTGCTGCTTTCAACGTTTACTAACATTATTGTCCTTCCCACAAATTCTAGTCTTACTTACATATTTAGCTGCCTATTTTTCTTCTTAGGTGTCCAGATCTGGTATGAGAAAGATTAGCTGGAAAAACACACTTCCATTACTAGGGTAGGCCCGATTGTATCCACAATCTTTGAGGAGGCTCTTTCTGTGTACCCCAGCTACCTATAAAATTACTTATACAAGAAACTGATGTTGTGCTATCCAATATTTAGGAAAAGTCCTATTAGAATGCACATCATTGCCGACCCACCCCCCACTAAGGAGAAGGACAACTTGACTTGGTTGAAATAATGGGCCACTTTATTAACAACAGTTCAACTGTGGCATAACTGATCTGCACGGCAGCAAGGAAGCATGGGTGAGGAATATATTGACTATCACTACAATCTCTCAAATTTTAGCCTCTCCAATTCTAATTTGGCTTCACACTCTTTACTCAAACCCATTGGCACCCAAGCTGTCAAATTTCGGAGTGCACAACACTCAACCTCTCTTCTTGACCTAAATCATTCAAAGGCCAAACATGAGATGGAACAGCCAAATGTCATCATCCGGTCGACAAAAAACTGCCCATTGAAAGCAAATCTGAGCAGTTCATTAAGTTGTCCGGATGAACAGGGAGCAGGCGAAACACAGATTTAACATAACACTTAGCCATCAATGCTCCCAGTCCACAAGACCAAACCATCAGCACCACCTGGTTAAATGATGTATAACATACCGAACAAAGCTCGTGCAGTATAGCATCATTAACTGAGCTGCCCTCCGGGTAGGAAAGGTGATGAATTAGCCTAAATTCGCCCGAAGACTTCTTGGGGACTAAACCCAGGGGAAAACCTTGAGGTTGGGATATGGTGGAGAAGAGAATGGACCTGCCACCCTACCTTCAGCGACCTTCTTAAAGATCTTCTCATGGACAAGATATTCCATTCCCCTAATAGATCTAAGGTTGGGTGTGACCTGGGGTGAGTGCACCTACTGTGCGGGTATGCAGAAGCCATAGGCAAAACCGTCCCTCAAATAAGTTGCATCAGCAGAGTTAGGGTATGCCTAGAGCCATTGTTTAAGGACCTCTAGGCGTATTGGGCTGGGTCCCCTTCCCAGGTGCCGGTGAGTCCGGGACTTGTTTCTTAATGTCGACAGCCTCCCTACCACTTCCCCGGCCATACCCAGATCAGAAACAGGCTGAAGGGGCATGTGGGCCAGAGCAGATGGAGCACTCATGCTTGAACCTGCACAGCTTCCGAGAACATTGTCCACTGGATGCAAACTCCCAACACAGCAAGCGTTGCTGAACTGCCTGCCCTGCCCACAGGCGGGGAACCTGTGTCTGCAACGGGCACTGCACCAAGATTCCACAATCATAATGGCCACCTAGTATGGGATGGGCAGGGATCATAAACTGTAACCAGAGTTGGGGATGCTGCTCATCCCAGCACATCTCAGGCCTTATGGCGGCACACATACAAAAATTTTCATCGTATAAAAGCCATGACTGGCCCGGGAAGTCCACATAGGCCCTGTATATTATATCTAGGCACTGGATCAGAAGGAGGGCCAGCTCAGGACGGGCCTGGATGGAAACCCCCATGTAAATTAAAAACACAGGTAGCCAGTTTGCCCAAGTACGGGGTGCCTTTTTACGGCTAGCCAGCTCATCCTCCTTCTCTTTTTGCCTTTAGTAGAATCCTGATTCAGAAGCCAAATAATGTCCACATATTCCCCATGCCATATCCAGTCCCTGATTGCTGGGTACACATAATCCCCTAATGGCAATGACTGATTGTCAAAGGGCAATGTGGAATGGGGCACCGAATTGTATCTGATATGTCCCAAACCAAAATAGGGCCAACCAAGGGCAGGAGGGGGCAGAGAGGATGTGGACCCCTGTAACAGCATAGGGTAAGGTGCGCACCATGTGGGTGCTGCAGCTGGACTGTATGCCATAGGCAAGGGCGCAGACTGTGCTGATGCATGTTGGGGCCAAGTCCACATTTGAGGAATGACCGGTAGCAGGTCAAGCCCCAAGTGCCTGTAAAGATGGGGCAGGTGTTCTAGTTTGTACTGGATACTCACTAAAAGGACAGCCAACCAAGGGGTCGTCAGAATACTGAGGCAGTGCCTGGGGCCTGGGCTGATGCAGCACCTTTGTCTCCAGGAGTAGGGGCCTCTGCTGCCTGAGGCCCAGAATCGGCGGAGTCCCCGTCAGCAATCGGAAACACTATGTCATCGCACTCATCTGCCTGAGCATTCCAGTGATGCAATGCGGGCTGCTAAAGCCCTGGGGGATGGAGCCCCAGCTTGTCCCCTTGGTAGAGGAGGGTTACCACAGGTGCGGCGCTGTGAGGTACCACCCAGGCCCTGGGAGCTCGCTGTGAGGGCTTGGGTTTAGGTGCCATCACTGCCAAAGGAGGGGGGCAGAGCAAAGAAAAAACTTCTGAAAGGAAAAAGGGTTCTGAGTGGAGCCCATTGCATCTTTCCCCATGGAAAACTGCCTCTTTCAAAATCACTGCTAGCTAGTCCCACAGTGAGACAAACAGCCCAGTCCCAGGCAGCCAAAGGTGCTGGAGATCAAGCAAAAAGGTCCAGCTGAAGCCTTGCCACAGATAACTGGAGGAAGGAGGCAAACAAACAGCAAAGGGAAAGCGAAAGAGGCAGGGGGGAAATGGAGCCAAACACTTAAATAGGGTTGGCTCCTCCCACCTGCTTTGTGCTGAAAAGCGCGCCTGTTCTCTGTCTCCCCAAGGTAGGAGACAGCAATGTGCATGCTCCACAGCCACCTGGAGTACACGTCCCACTGAGTATCATTTGCAAATCCACATTTGAACAATACTGAGGATCCTTTGCAAAAGTATGGTGTCCATGTACATGTGGTAAAATGGGCACTATTTTATACACAGTAAGATGATTAGGTAAAGACTGCTAACAAGCTTTAAGCTTAGAACTACTGGTTTTATTCTTCTCTATCTTTCTCTTTCACATACACACTCACATCTGTAGCATCTTAATGATATTTTATTTGTATACAAAATGTGGCATGAGCACACAGGAAGCAGTAGAACAGCCTGATGCTATAAATCTTTGCTCTTGGCTATGCTTGTTTGTTTTGCATAATAGAGTGAAGTAAATGCCCTTGTATACAAGGACTCCCTATCAAACTGCAGGTCATCAGAGTGAGCTGCAAGGTATATGTTGTAACCTTATATCCCATAACTGCCATAATTATTTTTCCATAGCATAATATACATGTCAGTGGGAGGAGGTTCAATGAGCTGTGAGAAGCGCAATCTCGACATTGTCATTGTTGTTTTTCTCTAAATATACCCTCAGAAATGAGAGAGCAAAGAAAATGAATGCTAATTAATGCTCCAATTAAAAGAATACCAGTCAGGTTGTATTAAAGTCAGTCAGTCCAAGGGGAGAGTATTTGCCAGTGTGAGTTGGGTATGTGTGAATAAGACCTTCAGAACTTGATAAGTTGCCCATTTATGTTTATCTCCACCCCAGCACCTTCTAACCCTGAATGTTTAATATTCATACTATTCTGTCAAGTTTTCCTAGCAAATCATAGAATAAGGACATAGCCTTGGGCAATACCATTGTTAAGATGAATATTGACCTGCTGCTGGTGGTGTAATACAAAATTTGTGGTTTATGTACCAGCTTTGTGGGCAAAGGTTGCAGAATTATGGTAATCTCTATATTAAAAAAATAATATTTTTCTCCTGGTTGGTTATTTTGCTTGGTTTATGTTGTATATTGAAGCACAATTGCAAGCAGCGCAGGCAGCGCTCTTGCAAGAGGAAAATGGTGGTTTCCCACCATCCAAATTAGGAACCTAAAGAGGCATGAAAACCCCTGCCCAGGGCACACTAGTTATGCTAATCCAAGCCTTGAGATTGGATACAGTTTTGGATCCTGTTCTCCATTGGATAGTTACAAATATTCGCTGTTATGATTGGTTAGTTATGTTTGTCCAGGGGTGGGGGGTATCGCTACATTGTATCAAGAAGCAACCACTAGGGAGACACTGTATAAGCCCCATGAGTAAACAACGGTGGGGCTGAACCAGACCTATACTTCCCACTCCGTATAGGTAGCATGCTAGTGCTAAGCCTGGGTCTCCTCCATTATGCTACACTTCTATGGTAGCTAGTTATTGCTTCCTTCGTGGTGAGTCCAGAGGGACTGACTCCACTGGGATTGTATAGCCATCTCTGTATCCGGAATGCCTTGTAAGCTCATCTCTAATAGACTGTTGAATAAAGACTATTGCTGTTCTCATCATTGTTGTCTGGACTGGTGTTTATAAGGGCCGGATTCAACAGTTTACCTTCCCTGTTTCACATTGATACCTGAAGTAGAAGAGAGCAGAGGTCTTCTACAAAGATTTTGAAACCTTGGAAAACTTATTATTATTATTATTATTATTATTATTATTATTATTATTATTATTATTATTATTATTATTATTATTATTATTATTATTATTATTATTATTATTATTATTATTATTATTATTATTATTATTATTATTATTATTATTATTATTATTATTATTATTATTATTATTATTATTATTATTATTATTATTATTATTATTATTATTATTATTATTATTATTATCTCTAGACCTGTGTTTCCCAACCTTTGGCTTTTGGACTTCAATTCCCAGAAGCTAAAGTCAATTTCCCAAAGCAAGAGATTAGCCAATATGCTGACTTAGGCATCTGAAAATTGAAGTCCCCCTGTGGGTTGTGTGCACCATGTTGGGGACCACTGCTCTAGACTAAAGCTTAACATTAGATATAGGATAAGCCAGGTTGAAAGCACCCCATTCCCTGAAATTTCAAGAAAAAAACTGAGACGTGGGGTCAAGCCCTTGTGAGAACACAGGGAAAGCTGTCATGATGTTTACTCTCTGATATGCTTGAAACACAGACTAACACAGCTACAATTTAAAACAAATTCAATGATGTCACAGAATATTTGCCATATCATGCACACAGGGCAGGCATTGGTATTGCTTCTGGGTCATCACACTGTGGGGAAAAGGGTACAAAGGGAAACCAGAGAATTGAGCACTAACTCTGGTTAAAATCTGACTAATCAGGTACAATGGAGAGCCAGAAACAACAAAAATATCCATTATGGTAACAACAGTATGCCTCAGCAGTTCCACTGATTATTCAACAGTGTATTATTCCTACACAGGCTTTATGTCTATGCTTTAAGGGTGCCACACATAGAAATCAAACTTTATTCTTTTGTAGCACTAAATTCTTACAGATTTGCTTTCCTCCCTGTAGATTTGAGAAGCACAATTCTCAGAGAATTAAGCAATATTCTAAGACCTGACTAATCTGTTTGGATAACTTGAGCTCTCTATACATATCATCCACACAGAACAATGCATTTGAATGGAGGTGATTATGGTGACAGGCTCACACTCAACCTGTGACTATTTGCTAGATTGCCAGAACAGACTCAATAAAAGCCTGTCATTGAGATCAGTTTCTCTATAAAAAGTAAGAGTTCTCCCAAATGAACGAAGCTACATTCACAATCAATACATCTGCTAATTTATTCCCATACTCAAGTCTATTTTATGTTAACTCAGTTCCACAACATCGAGAAATCTGAAAGCTTAGACTAATATCTTAACAGGCCCATCCCATGATAACCTAAAATGTTGTGCAATGCCACAAATACTTACAATTTACCATTGATTCTTACAACTCTCTTGGTTCTACTCTCTAGACTGCCTTTCAAATGTAGGTGGGGAGTGTCTAGGGCCAGAAAATATGCTCTAACTTTTTCTGATCATATATTGCTTTATGGAGCAACTATATAGTACTAAAACTTATTATATTATATTGCTAGATGAATCCTCCTTTGAGTTGACTTATGCCTCTTTGATCTTTCATTAGTCCTGGATGGATGGATTTACACCTGGATGATGGATACAGGAATGTTTTTTATTTAGTGTATTTTATTGATAGTTCCTTTGCCCATGGTGCTTCTAGGCATCTTTCTGAGCACCATTAAAAATCCCCAAATTGACACAACATTCTGATGAAATTTGTTAAAAATTTGCATTTGTTAAACATTTCTAACAATGATTTACTACTGGATTTCAGTCAGTACTAAGTCAAATGAGAATAATCCCTTTGAATGTCCTATGTAATATTTATATACTAACCTTCAATTGCTCAAAGTGTTCCAGTACAACAATCCATTAAAGCTGGTCAGAATTATTGATTCATAGTTGAAAAGCAGAAGCAGATGCTAGGAGAATAATGACTTATTTAAGTCTGCATAATCATCTTATGGTTGAATTAAGATTTCAATTAAAGGCATTTTGGATCTCATTTTCATCCTTACCAACTTCACAATCTCTTATCACTCACTAAATTCAGGCTACACTATAACGGCCAGGTGCAGGTAATTTTGGCTACCCAAAGTGAAAGTCTGAGTTTCCAGCAAGGTTATCTTGCTATGGTAATAGAATACACCATACTGCCAGCAACTCAATGCTAGTCATCAGGCAGTGGCTAACTAACCTGCCAACCTTGAGGAGTAATAGCCTTGGGGTAGGTGGTGGTGAAGTCCTCAGGGAAGAGTGATGGTCTCCAATTGGATTAAATCCCACTTGTATCCATCTTGATGGAGGGCAGCAGCTTCATCAATACTGTCCTGGGGCTGATGAGGACTTAGTGTGCCAAAATGTCTCAGGACCAGAAAGAGACTGGTGGAACTGGATCAGTGGTACGGGCATCATGCTGCAAATGGAAGGCCATGCCATAATGATAACCAATATTTGGGATCAGATACGGGATGTGAAGAAGGAGAAAGAGAAGGAGGTGGAGGAGAAGAGCCAATTCCCCCTTTCACTTGAACCGGCAAGGAGCCATCAGTCATTAAATTTGACTCCACCCAAATTTAGCGATTTATTGACTTTTGGAAGAAGAGCTATTTACATTTTTGAGGTAGAACAAAGGATATGGGGAACACTTTGTTCTTGGAAGGCACAAAAACAACATTCCTTTTAAAGACTGGGCTCCTGCTCCCTATTTTAATCATATTTGTTTGGCCACTGACATGCTGTATAATTTTATGCTGGCTCATTGCCCAATTTGGCAGCAGCAGCTACCAAAATGAACACAAGCTACCTGTTTGCCATGGGCTGTGTGCAACCCATTTCTGATAGCACATCTACCATCTGTGCATTTTAAAAAAAACCTTTTAAATTACAGGAGGAATGTGGTAATAATCAAATAATCTGTAGTTCAAGTACTTCTTCATCTGCAGAGAGAACTGAGTTAGTACTCATTTGGCAATTCTATTAACCTCAAATTATCCTTACAAAAAAGAACAGAAACAAGTAGAATTCAGCACGTGTGCTGCTGGCTAAATCAATGAGAACTTCGAACAAGCACTTGCAGAGAAGGGAAAAATGCTGACAGTTCTTCTGAAGCCCCTTGGATGAAGCAATTGCCCAGGAGCTATATTATTCCCATAAATATATAGCATCAGCTAGACTGTATTTATCACTCTGCTTTGCATTATAGACTGGCAAGATATTATAATCCTACAAAGAGAGATTGAAGTTTTAGGGCCAAACCAGCTGAGATGCAATTTATACAATTAGTAATTGTGTGACTTCTACTTCTTCTTTTTCTTTTTTTTTTAAAAAAAGTGATTTGCGGGTGGGAAAATAACCTGGCATCTGTATTTTAATTTTTGCATTCGGCTAAGTCCCAATCCGGTTTAAACCTGACCAGACGCATGCTGGTATATTGAGCAATCAGGCTTTGTTCCACTCCACCCTCACTTCTGGCACCCTGGAGCACCAATAGCAATATATGGGATTCTACCCCAACCCAAATAGGCACCCCCACCACTCCTTGTCTAGTGGCTTCCCATGGTGCCCTGCACACTCCTAAACCTGCCACTTCAGCTATTTGTTTAAGGAGGGAGATTTATTTTTATCCAGTGACAGTCCTTATAGTAGATGTAGGCGATCCACTCTTCATTGGGATCATAGGAAAAGCAAGAGTAAGATCCCATTGTCCACATGAAGATCCCTTTCCACATGAAGATCCATATCCAGAATATCACCTTACGGTAACTTGCTAAGTCAACTTCTCAAATAGAAAAGGGCCTCATACAGCTGGAAGAGATAAACATGGGAGACATATTCCATGATCCAATGGCCAATGTTGTTTGAGAAGCACTGGAAGAATCCTAGTTGAGTGGAAAACATCACAGGACAAAGAAAACAGTAAATGTAAGGTTCATTTATCCCAGGGTGCAGGTTGAGAAGATTAAAGTAAAAGTACAATCACAGTTTTAAGGCTCTCTTGGTTCTAATTGGAAACAGCTGGACATAAGGAAGAGGCTGGCTGGGAGCTATAAATCCCATGTATGCTACTGGCAGCAACTATGAAGGAGTTTTTAATCTGATGTACTACTCCAGGTTGCCTATCTAGATTCCCAAAATGACCACACTGCTGACTTGCTTCCACCTGCTTCTTTTGTAGAGGTAATGGATCTATTTGGCCTAAACTAATGGCTTGATCTATGGACATTATGAATCTCCTGCTTTATGAATAAGGACTGGCTTAAGCTGATAGCATTCTTGTTCTTGCTTCCTGGCACATCACAACATTTAAATGATGCCTGTGCGGTGACCAGTTAAATGAATGGAGTGACATATAGTTTCAGCCTCCATTTTCATTTTAGGGTATAGTATCTATAGCATTTGTTGAGGGAGGGGAGGCAAGATTTTGATCTAGGTTCAAGGAGATATGCTATTTCTCAAGACAGGTAGGCTTGCCACCAAGTAGACACTTAGCAGGAAGCCACAGTATATTGGGATTGGCATTACATGATATATGTTTTGAAACCCATTTTTAATGTTAAAACAGTATATTTTGTGGTGTACACTTGTTAATCTTGATTTTACTCCTAGCAGTTGCATTTTAAAAAGCGATATACAGTAAAACCCCAGTTTACGTATGCTTTGGTTTATGAAAAAACTGGTTTACGTATGAAATTTCACAGGAAATGACATCCCAGGTTACATACTTTTTCCATATTACATAGGCACCAGGTGAGTGGCTTTTTCCCTCGCCCAGCGCCTCCTTGTTTTGCCAGGTTAGAAACAGCTCCTTTCCATTACCCTCCTGGGCTTTGACGCAATGTCCCCTGGGGAAAAAAGGAGGTGTTAGGCACCTTATTTTAGCTGATCTTCCAGTACGGTTGCTATCATTGCAACAGTGAAATCCTATTCATCATGTAAGTGTAAAAGAAACAAAATGCTAAGGACACTCTTTTCTTTCCAGTTTTCTATTTAATGCAACAATGGTTATAATGTAAAGTATCAAGGGAATGGAGCAAAAAGTACCTTGTTTTCAGTTACACCCCAAAATGTCAGCCTGGAAGAATGCCAGCCTTTTAGAATGGGAAGCACTGTTTATAAAATCTGAAGAAAAAATGTTAATTGATGGTATCATGGGGAAGGAATTGCTATTTTTTGTGAATGCTAAAGGAACCATCCTTGGCCTCAGGGAGAAATAACTTTAGTTTAAGGGCCTGAGTTCCCTACTCATTCAAAAATCTAGAAAGAAAAGATGAAATTACAGGCTGGGGGATTCGAACTAAAGCCTCATTAGCAATGTTTTGTGTTGCCACAAGTAAACAGGTGGTCTTCTGTGAAGTCACATCTGATTTATAACAATGCCAATGGTGTTTTGAGGTATATGGCATATTTAAAGAGCAGTTTATCATTGCCACTTACAGGTCTGCCCAGACCTCCTTGCACATTACTCTATCCACTGCCCCTCACAAGCTCTCAGCAATATCAAGTGGCCAAGCCATATCAACTATATCATATATGTCAAGAAAAAGCATCCATTCAATAATAAATCATATTGAACTAAGTAGGCTTTACATCTGATTTACCATCCAGAGAATTAGGTTGTATATCACTATCAAGATTGACAAGCAAGACATAGTCACTCATATTGTTCCTTTTCAGGGTTGTCTTCCGGCAGCAGATACGGCTGTGTTCTTTGTTGTTCTAGGCACCATCCTTGCCTTTGTCAGGTGTTTGTTCTATTTTTGTGGACTGGTAACATATCAAAGCAGGATTGTTGTTTTACATGTTTTTTCTTGAACCGGCCGGGATAGCCTGAATCCAGGAAAATCTTGGGAAAATGGGACATAGGCAACTCTTCATGACTACTCAACTACAAAAAGGCAGATATCTGGCATATTAGGCATTTTTTGTTGTTGTTCAGTCGCACAGTCGATTCCAACCCTTTGTGACCCTATGGACCATTGCCCTCCAGGCACCTCTGTCCTCCACCATCCTCCTCAGCCCGCCTAGTTCTGTGCCCATTTGTGTCTACAATACCATCTAGCCATCTCATCTTTGAATGCCCCCTTCTTCTTTTGCCCTCCACCTTTCCCAACATCAAGGCCTTCTCAAGTGAATCCTCCCTTCTCATTTGATGCTCAAAGTACTTAAACGTCATCTTTACTATTTGCCCTTCCAATGAGCAATCAGAGTTGATTTCTTCTAAAATTGACCTATTTGTTCTCTTTGCTGTCCAGGGGACTCTCAGGACTCTCCTCCAACATCACATCTCAAAGGCATCTATTCTTCTGTGCTCAGCTTTCCTAATGGTCCAGCTCTCACAACCATACATTACCACCGGGAATACCATTGCTTTGACTATGTGAATTTTTGTTTTCAAGGAGATGTCTCTACTTTTCACTATGTTCCCCAGGTTTCTCATAGCTTGTCTCCCCAGAGTCAGTCTCCTTTTTATTTCGTGGCTGCAATCCCCATCTGCAGTGATCTTAGATCCAAGGAAAGTAAAATTTGTCACTTCTTCTACTTCTTCCCCATCTATTTTCAATGTACTGATAGGGCCTGTTGCCATTATCTTGGCTTTCTTGATATTGAGACTCAATCCAGCTTTTGCACTCTCTTCCTTCAACCCAATAAAGAGGCTCTTTAGGTCTTCCTCACTTTTTGCCATTAGGGTGGTGTCGTCAGCATATCTCAAATTGTTGATGTTTCTCCCAGCAATTTTGATCCCATATTGTGATCCCTGCATTGCGCATTATGTGCTCTGTGTATAGTTTGAATAAACAGGGTGACAAAATACAGCCTTGTCTTACTCCTTTTCTTATTCCAAACCACTCTGTCACTTCATGCTCTGTCCTAACTGTTGCTTCTTGATTCGTGTACAGATTTCTCATGAGGCATATGAGGTGTTCTGGTATTCCCATCACTTTAATTACTTGCCACATTTTGTTGTGGTCCACACAGTCAAAAGCCTTGCTGTAGTCAATAAAACAAAAGTAGACTTGCTTCTGGTATTCCTTTGTTTTTTCCATGATTCAACGTATGTTGACAATGTGGTCTCTAGTGCCCCTGCCCCTTCTGAAACCAGCCTGCTCCTCTGGTAGTTCTCTCTCCACGTGCTGCTGAAGTCTATCCTGTATTATCTTAAGAACATAAGAACATAAGAACAGCCTTGCTGGAACAGGCCATAGCCCATCCAGTCCAGCATTCTGTCTCACACAGTGGCTCACCATTTCCTTCAGGGTATTCCCAAGGAGATGCCTTCACCTGCTTAGGATTCCCTGGAAATGGCATTGAGAGATATCCTGCCTATCTCTCCAACCCGGAGGTTGTCCTTAAGTATCCATAATTATAGCCACTGATACCCTTGTCCTCCATGAACTTGTTTAATCCTTTCTTAAAGCTGTCAAGACTGACAGCTGTCACCACTTCTTCTGGCAGGGAGTTCCATAGACCAGTAATCCTCTGGGTGAAAAAGTACTTTCTCTTATTTGTTTGAGAACTAGTACCCAAAAGTTTCATGGAGTGTCCACTAGTTCTAGTGTTATGCGATAGGGAAAACAGTTTTTCCTTAGCTACTTTGTCCACACCGTGCATGATTTTATAAACTTCAATCAGGTCACCTCTTGAGCATCACCTTGCTGGCATGTGGGATGAGTGCAATTGTTTGATAATTTGATCATTCTTTGGCATTGCCTTTTTTTGGGATTGGGACATATACTGATCTTTTCCAATCCTGTGGCCACTGTTTTGTTTTCCAAATCTGCTGGCATATTGAGTGCAGTAATTTGATTTCATCATCTTTTAGGGCTTTGAAAAATCCAACTGGGATACCATCATTTCCACTAGCCTTGTTGTTTGCAGTGCTTTTTATTGCCTTTCTGACTTCACTCTCAAGAATGTCTGGTTCAAGTTCAAATTCCTCATCATTGCTATTATCGGGAGTGTTGATATCCTTTTTGTAGAGTTACTCTGTGTACTCTTGCCATCTTTTCTTAATCTCTTCTGCATCAGCTAACTCCTTCCCATCTTTGTCCCTTATCATGGTCATTTTTGCTTTCAATGTTCCCTTGATTTCCCCAATTTTTTAAAAAAGATCTCTAGTCCTGCCTCTTTTGTTGCTTTCCTCCATTTCTTTGCACTGTTCGTTTAATTATTTTCCTTATCTCTCCTTGGTTTTCTTTGAAATTCTGTATTCAAGTGATTGTATTTTTTCCTTTCTCCTTTGCCTTTTGCTTTACTTCTTTCCTCTGCTATTTTAAGGACCTCATCAAACAACCACTTTGCTTTCTTATGCTTCTTTTCTTTTGGTATCGTTTCCCTCGCTGCCTCTTGCATGATGTCCTGTGTCTCTGTCTATAGTTCTTCTGGTACTCTGTCTATCAGAACCAGTCCATTAAATCTGTTCCTCACCTCCACCGTGTATTCTTTAGGGATGTTGTCTAGGTCATATCTGTCTGGTCTAATTGTTTTCCCCATTTTCTGTAGTCTAAGCCTGAATTTTGCGATCAGTAGGTTGTGATCTGAGCCACAGTCTGCTCCAGGTCTCATTTTTGCTGACTGAATGGAGGTTCTCCATCTTTGGCTGCAGAGTATGAAATCAATCTGGTTTCAGTGTTGGCCATCTGGTGATGTCCATGTGTAGAGTCACCTATTGTGTTGTTGGAAGAGGGTGTTTGCTATGACTAGTGTGTTCTCTCGGCAGAACTCTATCAATCTTTGTCCTGCTTCATTATGTGTTCCAAGACCAAACTTGCCTGTTATTCCATTTACTTTTTGATTTCCTACTTTGGCATTCCAATCTCCTAAAATAATGGGGACATCATTTCTTGGTGTCTGATTTGTGGAGTTCGCTGGTCAGGGGGGTGACCGAAGCAAGCCAGTACAGGAACATCATAGTTTTTGGAAATAGTGATGAATAAAGGACACCGCATTCTCTATGGGCAATGTATAGTCACATATGGTGTAATGGTAATTTCTGTTTTTAATATTTTGAGATGGTCTAGAAAGGAGAGTTCATATAAAGATAAATAAGATAAGGTAGATTGAAATTAGTTGGTTTATTCAAACTCATTATTCTATTGATTATTATTATTGGGCTAAGAGGACATGAATTGTGGAATATGGTAATTTAAAGCTTTCTACCTTTATCCTTATGCTTTCAGTATATATATCTACCCTATATTCATATTTTTCTATGCTCTTGTTTCATTTTCGTATTGTATGTGAATATTTTTTTCTTTCTTCTTTTATAAACATTTTGTATTTTGTATTACTTTTAAAATTTAATAAAAAAATGTCTTGGTGTCTGTTCTATGAGGTGTTGTAGATCCTCATAGAACTGGTCAACTGTAGCTTCATCTGCACCAGTGGTTGGTGCGTAGACTTGGATTACAGTGATATTGAAAGGTTTGCCTTGGTTGCTGTACTGAAGATTGACTGTTCCCCAGACCACTATTGTTCCCCAGCACAAAACCCTCGAATTGAATGCATACTACTTTGGAAAAGTTGTTGCAATATAGTTGATTAGAGTAGGAAAAATGGGCGCAAACGGTATAGCCCTCAACAGGTAAGAAAAAACCGTTTGAAACGAAAATGACAAAAAGCGATGTAATATATTTTTTCAAAAAATGTAACTTTATGTATCAACAGAAATATATCCAAGTTTGGTAAATAGCCTATACTTAAAGTCAATAAATCTTCTCGTGATGAAAGGCTGTGTTGTTAAATTTCTTAATAACTAAAAATATTCCTCTATGGGTGACTTATAAATTAAAAGATTCACTGGTACAGCTAATATTTCTAAAGTTGATACCAGTTTATTCGACTTTTCAAACTATTTTTTCTTCCTCAGGAAATCTGCACACAAAGGATTACAAATAATATAAAAGTTAGTATAGCTAGAACTAAGTATTTCACCATGACATATATTCCTTCTCATTCATTATTAATGAAGGTTCTAGCACCTCTAATACATATCTTATGTATCGCAATACACGAAAAAACTGTGTCTTGAAATCATGCTTACCAGTTTATTAGTTGTTTCTTTACTTCGTGTCCTCACCTCCGCTGATCGATTAGGCGCGTATGGACGTTAATAATGGTTGTAGAACCACTTCCTTTATACTTAGTCAATTGTAACACACGTGTGACTGATTGTCACAGGCTCTCAAACCTGATACTAAAACTGTGAACACTTACGACCAACCACGCGGATAATTACAAAAAAGATGACAAATCTAACTCTTGATTTAATCATTTTGGATACATAGTATCGAAAAAGTGTATAAAGAATGCTTCCCGCTGTCTTAATATTTTATTGATGTCACACCTCTCGTATTGTTTCGGTCTGATCATTTCTAATGCTACAAACCTGAACTCCCTGTCTGAATGATGTTTTTCCATATAATGGGTAACTAATGGTGCGTCAGTCACCTGGTTTCTAATCTTACTCCTATGTTCTGATATCCGCTTCCTCAGTGACCGACTGGTGAGTCCGACATAGCACATGACACATCTGCTAGCACAACTGGTGAGGGACCTTAAAGTAAAGGTAGATTGTTTTTCTGGAAGACAAATCTCTTTAGTTTCCCAACAAAGTTGACACACAATACATGAATGAGACTTATAGTGTACTGTAGGAAACCCCTTTTGCTCCTTCATTGTTACCCGGGCAGCATGGTCTGACTGTACAAGAATATTACTGATTGATTTTGACCTCCTAAAACCTACAGCCGGCTTCTCACTACACCCGGGAAGCTCACTGACCAGATGCCAGTGTCTATAAATGATATTCTTTATTTGACTGGCTGCTGAGAGAACTCAAAAGAGCATCTAATTGTATTGCTTCCTCCCCGTTGTTTTCTATCAAACAGCTGTTTTCTGGGTGTGTCCCTTACTCTCAGAAAAGCTTTGTTAACAATGTGGGATAGATAACCCCTCTGTGCAAGTTTTTTCTGGATTACTTGAGCAGAGCAGGTAAAATTGGCTGGTTTTGTAGAGTTCCTTTTTACTCGAGCTAACAGGCCAAATGGAATGTTATTCTTTATAAAGGCTGGATGATATGAAGTATATTTTAAATATGGATTCCTGTCCATTGGCTTCCTATATAACCTGACCACTACTCGTTTTAAATCGGTAATGAAAACCTCCACATCCAGAAATGGAATAGCTTTAAAGTCAGAATGAGGAGTAAAGCATAGATTAGTGTCAATAGAATTGATCCATCATACAAAACTGGTAACTAAGTCTTTAAAATCAAGGATAAAAAACAGATCATCTATAAATCTACCGTAGTGAATTATATGTGGTAAAAAAGGGTTGGAGGCCGAATTGTACACATGCTGGCTTTCAAAATTATTCAAATACATATTGGATACACTGGGGGCCAAAGGACTTCCCATTGCCATGCCTTTAATTTGCATATAATAGGAATTCTCAAATTGGAAATAGTTGTGTTCAAATATTATATCGAGTAAATCCATCAAAAAATGGGTTGGGGGAAAGAGCATGTCCCTCATGTCTAACTTGTCCTGAACGATCATTCTAGCTTCCTCCAAGGGGATATTGGTATACAATGCCTCTACATCCAACGTTAACAGAACTCCTTCTTTTGCTACCTCTAAACATTTGACCTGTGAGATAAAGTGAGTAGTATCCCATATAAAAGAAGGGGTTTGCCTAGCATACCTGTTAATGTAGAAATCTACATACAGTGATACCTCATACAACGTCCAAACTTGGTTCCACAAGTTTGGACTTTAAACGGATTTGGACTTTGTATGAGGCATGCAAAATCCTAGCCGCGATGCCTCATAAAACGTCCAAATCCATGCCGCGATGCCTCATACAATGTCGTTTCCATAGAGATACATTGTACTGTAACAGCACAGACTTCAGGGCAAAGTCAAGGAAACAGACAGGAAACTGACAGAACTTTAAGAAATCATTGTCTAAAGGCTAAAAACATTACAAAAACTTGTCAAACAACCCTGATTGTCCAAGAACCTGAAGAATGCTGCAAAAATCCCAGGAATGCTTCTAAAAATTCTGATGAAAAAATTCAAAAAAAATCCAAAGTCGCGCTCAAAACCACTCCTAAACACTCTTTGCCTCATGCAAAACCCACAAGAGCAATGCACGCATGTGTCCTGCCTTTTATACTGCCCAGGCACAATGCAACCTGGGAAAACCCCAATGCCTCATACAACGTCACACAACTTTGTATGAGGCAACTTTTTTCAAGGAATTAGGTGATGTTGTATGAATCCGATGTTGTATGAAGTGGACTTTGTATGAGGTATTACTGTATTTTGCAATGGGCTCAAGGGCAGAATTTACCCCAGAAACAATAGGTCTTGCGGGGGTGGGAGCTCCCTCCACTTTTTTCTTGTGTATTTTGGGAATTAGATGGAAAATGGGGGTTCTCGAATACTCGTTGTATAGGAACCTCGCAATTTTATCTGTAATATATCCTAGGGTAATGCCCTTGTATACCACTGTTTTGATAATGTTCAGTACGTGATGGGTAGGGTCGTGACTGATACTTTTGTATGAGGACGCATCCCCCAACTGCCTAAATTGATTCGTGTAAATTGCCTTTTAATTATTTTTCTGTCTAGAAACTGGCCTTATATAAAATAGCATTTGTATATTTTACTCATTGGGTGGTAGGTGGGAATAATTTTCTAAATGCAGTCAATGACCATATCTTCTATTTTAGCATTAATTATTTAAAATCATGTCTGCTTTAGCTGGTTTAGGAATTATCATGCTGTTAAAGTGTACCTGAGGAAATATAATCTATAAGAAAACCAGTATGTAAACATAATGGTTTTCTCCCAAGTCATTAGAACTACATGCTTGAAAAATGGTTAATATTTTATGAAAATACACAATAAGAAATGTCCAGGTATATACTAGTTCCATAATCCTTAAGAAAACAGACTTATTTTGCTTAGATAAATCTACATACCTAAGGGTTTGTGCTTCCTTTGGCTGTCATTGGGAATCTCACACATGCATGTACGTACACTATAGCTGCAGGGATATTCATTTAATATTAAATCAGCCTTGAATTTTATTCAAAAGGATTTTTATCTATTATAATTCCCTGACAATCTTTGTGAATCATTGTTCTAAGAAGTATTGATCATTGTTCCAATCCACAGGATGGGGGCAAGAATACAACAGATAGTAGAGCCCTGGTTCACAAACCTTACTTGGTTTTTTGGGGAACTTGCATTAAAATGGCAATTATAACAGAGGTATTGCCAGGTAAGAAATGTATAAGTTTCAGGAGAACTACTGGGGTATGACTAAGAAGATATGAAGCCTGAAAACCAATATAAAAAGTTTTATTAACATGGAATATGTTAATGTTGACAGATTCTGCATCTTAGAGCCCTCTTTTTGTTGACATCATCTTGCACTCACTTGCAGAAGAAAAAGGGAAGATTAGAAGACAGTATGCCTAATAATAAAATAATATTAATATATATAATATAAAATAATGCAAGATAGACTGCAGCAGCATGTAGAAAGAGAACTACCAGAGGTGCAGGCTGGGTTCAGAAGAGGTAGGGGGGCCAGAGATCACATTGCCAACATACGTTGGATCATGGAGAAAACAAAGGAATACCAGAAACAAGCTTACTTCTGTTTCATTAACTACACCAAGGCCTTTGATTGTGTGGACCACAACAAAATGTGGCAAGTAATTAAAGAGATGGGAATACCAGAACACCTCATATGTCTCATGAGAAATCTGTACATGAGTCAGGAAGCAACAGTTAGGACAGAGTATGGAATGACGGAGTGGTTTGGAATAGGAAAAGGAGTAAGACAAGGCTGCATTCTGTCACCCTGCTTATTCAACATACATAGAGCACATAAAGCACAATGCAGGGATGGAGGAATCACAATATGGGATCAAAATTGCTGAGAGAAACATCAACAATTTGAGATATGCAGATGATACCACCCTAATGGCAGAAAGTGAAGAAGACCTAAAGAAGCTCCTGATTAGGTTGAAAGAAGAGAGTGCAAAAGCTGGCCTGAGACTCAATATCAAGAAAACCAAGATAATGGCAACAGGCCATATCAGTCCCTGGAAAATAGATGTAGAAGAAGTAGAAGCAGTAACAGATTTTACTTTCTTAGGATCCAAGATCTCTGCAGATGGAGATTGCAGCCATGAAATAAAAAGGCGACTGATTCTTGGGAGACAAGCTATGAAAAACCTGGGGAACATAGTGAAAAGTAGAGATTTCTCACTGCAAACAAAGGTCCGCATAGTCAAAGCAATGGTATTTCTGGTGGTAATGTATGGCTTTGAGAGCTGGACCATTAGAAAGGCTGAGCGAAGAAAAATAGATGCCTTTGAGATGTGGTGCTGGAGGAGAGTTTTGAGAGTCCCCTGGACAGCGAGGAGAACAAATAGGTCAATATTAGAAGAGATTAGCCCTGAGTGCTCCTTAGAAGGACAAATAACAAAGATGAAGTTGAAGTATTTTGGACATCAAATGAGAAGAGAGGATTCACTTGAGAAGGCCTTGATGCTGGGGAAGGTGGAGGGCAAAAGAAGAAGGGGACGGCCAAAGATGAGATGGCTAGATGGTATTGTAGACACAATGGGCACGGGACTGTGTGGACTAAGGAGGATGGTGGAGGACAGAGGAGCCTGGAGAGCGATGGTCCATAGGGTCGCAAAGAGTCGGAATCGACTGTGCGACTGAACAACAACAACAACAAAATGCCTAATATGCCAGATATCTGCCTTTTTGTAGTTGAGTTGTGTCTCATGAAGAGTTGCATATGTCCCATTTTTCCAAAATTTTCCCGGATTCAAGCTGTCCTGGCCGGTTCGAGAAAAATCATGCAAAAGTCCCAGATTTTTTAATTTGAACAAAGGAAGCAAGATTACCCCTCACCAAGGCATTTTTGCAAAGAGTTAATTCACTGCCTCCCTGCCTTTCTTTCAACTATCCTACTTGAAAGCAGTGAAAGCAAAACAGCATCCTGAGAAGCCCACTGTGGAGGGGAGACACTTGCAAGTGAGATAATTGAAAGAAAGGCATGAAGGCAGTGAAATAACTCTTTGCAACAATCCCTTTGCTCACCTTGAAGTTTGGGGGACAAGGAGTTGTCCTCTGCCCTTTTTCCCAAAAGCTGGGAGGGAACAAGAAATGCCCATATCTAAGAAGCCAAACCTCCACCATACACTGGGACAGAGGATTCCTTCTTCACATGACTGCAAAGGGTTAACCCCTTTGCATAGGGTCGGTATTCCTAGAGAGGAAGGGAACTCGGTGGACAGAAAGTGAAGAGTCCTCTATTGCAAAGGTCCTCCTCCAAAATAAGTCCCTTCCTGTCTCCTGCTTTTCTCCTTCCGGAGGGAAATTGAGGCACCATGGACTACATTGCTGTTCCGGGTCCCTCTTTAGAACTTTCTTCCAAGGGATCCTAGTGTGGGGTTTGAGGGTGAGTCTATTTCAGTGGTGTGTGTGTGTGAAGGGGAGGGTGGGGTGACCTCAGGGGGAGGAAGGGTGGTTTTAAGAGTGGCCCTAGAAATTTTATTCAAAAAAATAAAAATAAAATAGAACCATCAAGAATTCCTTTTCAAGAAGAATAACACTGGGGAAAACCTCTTGACTACAGTTTATTTTAAACTGACGAAGGCTCTCTTCCCTGGATGGGGATTCCGTGGGGTCTTAGAGCCACAGTCTCCCTGACAGCCCCATCCGATGCATGCACAGTTTGAAGAATACAATGATTTCACATGTCTGACCTGGTTTGGTAGGAGAGAATTATGGCAACCCTAGTCTCATGCAGCTAACATAAGCTATGTTAGTTTAGATGTTGTTCCTTATCAAGCACTACTAAATAGTTATGTATCCCTTTGTCAACACTATGATTAGAATGGAGAATTTTTCTAGGGATATTTATTTATTTATTGGATTTGTACCCCGCTCTACTCAAGCACAAGACCGACTCAGAGCGGCTACAACAAATCAATACAATTACAACAGTATAATAATACACATAATCACAGATACCAAATAAATAATCAGAAAAAATCCACAATGGTACAAAGGCACAGCATCAAAATATCAACAATCAATAGTTACAATTCGAATACAAGGTATAAAGAACAACAAAATACATAGTATCAAAGACATTTCAAACCAAAAGGGAAACCTCATTTCAGAAGCCCCACAAAAACCATCAACAACAGAACTGCCCCGATAACAGGCAAGAAGGACGTGGCAGCTCACGGCGGCGGCGTCTTCGAGCTCCCCGAGGCCATGGGGAGTTCCTTTTAAACCTCCCGGAGAGGTTTAAGCCCATATGTGAGCACAAGACACATTGCCCTCTACATGAGAAAGTAACAATGGAGTGGAGAAGGGATGGTCACTTTTCTTTCAGCATGTTGTCAATAACTAGTCAGGTACTGATTGAAGAGAGCTCTAATATTACAAGTTATTGTAAGCTGAATTCTGAGGTTCCCCCTCACACTGTCATGCTCATAAGAGAAGTGAGATAAAGAACATACTGAGTGTTATGCCCCGTATTATATATCCTCATCAACTCCCACAAGATTTGATCCTGTATATGTGTGCAGGCTCCATTTCAATTTCAAATACAGGGAAATAATCCATGTTCTGCATTGCACATGGTATAGTCTATTTCCTGGTGATCATACAATGCATGGGAGATCATAAACTACCCTGAGCCTGATCTATGACTAGGCTGGATCATTTTGTCCTATAGCAAGACTATTCTATTTTGAAGTCATGCTGAAACAATTCCCACACAGATGGAAAAGTCACCAAGTGCCCCTTTCTGTTGTGGTCAAATGTAATCTTTTCTCACTGTCTGATCACATCCTAAGTCTCCTTACATCTTTAACATGGATAACTTGAAAAAGAAGAACATGCAACATAAACCATGAATGAGTGAAAGAGACAGTAAAATAATGCCCACTGCTTCCAGGTATCAGCATCTTGGCATTGGACCTATGCATGAGAAAGATGAGGCAGCACATGCATTTATCCTACATAAAGATGATAATTCTGTGTTTATCCTACATATATCAGTTGTGTTTATAGAGCTATAATACCATTGGCCAATTTATGAGGAAACAAATAGTGTCAAACATAAACATATTCAATATATTTGTCAGTTAATGTTCATAATAACATATATAAATGGATGGATGACTCTTTAGTAACCTCTGACCAACCTTTAAAGGTCCATTCTTTTAAACACAGGTTGTTTTTTTTTAAAAAAGGAAGGTAAGTTTGTCAACAGAACAGAATATGCAATTATAAAGATTAAGAAAATATAAAACCATTTCCTTAAACAAGTTCTACTATCAGTGTAGCTGGTGAAAATACATCTCCCCTGAATAATTCATTGTATGATTATAATATCAAAGCAGTCTTCTTGGAGATTTTCACAGACCTTCTGGTGGATTTGATTTTGATGTGTTTCCCATCTATCTATTTCCTCACAGAAGTCAGCTTTGTGGCAGATGCAGTTTCACTGCTGATATACAGTTTCTTGGCCAAAATGGCTGAAATTTATACTGACAGAGTTGCATTTCCATGGCCCAGATTCACTCTGAGTGGCTTGATTACTAATAGAATAACCTTCTAAGTTTTCAGAAGAGAGTTGTCTGCTTGGGGTAAATAACAACAGATACTCTTCTATTTTATTTATTTGTATAATTTTTAGGGGATATTTCTCTCACCAATAGGACCAAAGGCAGCTCAGTGAACCACCCAGAGAGTGCTGTAAGCACTATAGGCGAAGAGGCTGCTGTGGTGCCGGGCCCCTCCACCACTGTTGGCTGCTATGGTGGCACGTGGCAGGACTTCACCGCCACCACCCTTGAACTTGCCTGCTGCTGGAGTGGAGAGGCCGTTGTACTATTGTATTGTTGTATTATTTTATATTATGATATGTGCTTTTGTAGAATGAATATGGTATAATTATTGACTATATTGTATTATTGTGTTTACTGCATAATATTGTGTGAGCTGCTTTGAGTCGGGTTTCCTGATTGGGCAGCATACAAGTGTGAGAATTAAATTAAATAGGGTGGTATATAAATGTAATTGCTATTTGTAAAAACAATAGTGTTGTGGCCTGGGGTCTCGGGTGCGAGGAGGAGGAGGAGGAGGACAGTTGGCCGGCCCATCAGCCTGCTGCCAGCTCTGATCTTGAGTCAGAGTCTCAAGAGGACCTGTTGCCGGCACCTCAAACCGCTTCTGTCCCAGATCTGGACTCTGAGCATGAGGAGATGGACCTGGCACCAGCTCTGCAGCCTGCTGCCAGTTTGGAGCCAACTCCTCATGGCCAAGCCACTCAAGCTGATCAGGGCTTGACAGGAGGACCAGGTGTCAGAAGTCTGGAGGACCAAGAGCAACCCAGCACTTCTGAACGGTGCAGGGCCCAATGAAGATATGATCTACAGCTGAGGCAAAGGAGGGCTAGGGCACACCCTCAGAACCAGCCATCAGCTGAGAGCAGTGAATCTCCTTAAAATAAGGGATGTCCTGGTAATCTCTTGTCAGAGCAATCTAACTTGGCCTCCGACACTATGTTACCTTAACCTCGGATCTTGGAAAAATCTGAACCTTTGCCTGTTTGCTACTCAATAGCTTCTGACCTTGGCTAACCATGATGATGACTCTGCTTATAACTTCTGGACTGAAAAGTAAGACTCTCTTACCACTGCTGCAGCTGCTGCTGGCCAATGGGCAGGTCTGGTTGTCTGAGCCATATCAAATATATATTACAAAACTTAAAAACATCTATTAAACATGCAATGATAATTAACAGACAATTATTTAATTATACAACAAAAAATCAAAAGTGTTTAAAATCTGTCATGATATTCTAAAAAACAAAAACTCATCATCCAAGGAGAACTCAATCTTAGCTAATAAATACCTCGAGTCTTTAATTGTCAACAAGACTAAAAGGGAAAGGACTGCCTAACCAGCTGTGGGAGAGTGATCTCAGAACCCAGGAGCAGCCATGGAGAAGGCCATATCTAATGCCCCCTATTAAATGCACATTAGATGGCAATGTGACTGAAAGAAGTGTTTCCTTCAAAGATCTTTGGAGCCAAGGAGGTTCATATGAAGGAATACTGTCTTTCAGATAGCTTGAACTCAAAACATATTGGACCTAACCAGGTAATAGGTCACAACCAGCACTTTGAATTGGGTCTAAAAATGGATTGGTAGTCAGTGCAGCTATTGTATTAGAAGGGCTACATACTCCCTGCAACTTAGCCATGTAGAGCAGTGTTTCCCAAACTTTGGTTTTTGGATTCCATTTCCCAGAAGCCTAAGTCAATTCCTCAAAGCACTGATCAGCCAATATACTGACTTAGGCTTCTGGGAATTGAAGTCCCCTGTGGGGCATGGAGCCCACTTTGGGAACCACTGATGTAGAGGCTCAGCATTCCAATAAGCCTATATACTACTGGGTAGTTATATCTCCATGATAATGGAACCACTGAGAGATCCTCCACACTTTTATCTCACCATCCCATCAGTACAGAAAACTAGGTCAAGTGTGTGCCTTGAAACATAATTTTGGTCTAGATAACACTTGGAGAGCCCTTGGTCATCATGACAGTCATGAAGTCCTGAGCTGCTCTTGATAAATTGATCACTCCATAGATGCTGAAGTCCCTAGCACAACAAACTAAATTGACTGCAACACCATTCCTGAGACCACATAATCTAGTTTAGGGGAGACTGTTGTGCAGCAGGGTAAGGAGTAGACCAACAGAGTCCCTATTCTGTTTTGAACCCTCACTACATCCACTCAAACACAGCATCCTGTGGGACTGGGCACTTGGTAAGACTGATTGAATTGTGTTAGACTATTGCAACTCCTTTTTCTCCTCACCTCATGTTGTGTCCAAGCATTATTTATTAACTCCGCTATTAGCGCTGTAAAGTCTACGGCGGAATAGTGCACCTTTTGCAAAGGCACCAATTTCAAACGAATGTCAAAATAGCTGATTCATCAGCACAAACTTCCCGTTTCTCCGGAAGCCCGCCAAAATGTATCAACCTGTGTAACTGCCATTCTCACTGAATATAAGCTGGCCACCTTTTACATGTTCCCCAGTCTGGTATCTCTGAGCTGAATAATAAATCACATGTGTTTGACCCAACCCTGCTGGTCAGAATACTTCTTAAGTGCCCGACTCAACACCTCACCTCTGCTGCACAGGGGACTCAGGCAGACAAAGTTGACTAAGGTTGTGACTACACTGGAAAGCTGAATCAGGAATGGCTGTTCCATGTTTTCCCCTCAGCATTCCCTGTCTTTTGAAAATACAGTAGACCCTTGATTAATGACGCGTTCGAATAGCGTCATTTTTGATTAATGATGCTATGATGCTCCCAATGTGATTGTTCAAATAACGTTCTTATTTGAATAACGATGGTACTTTTTCCTGTCATTATTCGAATAACAATGTTGTTATTCAAATAATGACGATACAAATACGTTATATGTTATAGTCTAACACAATAACATTATAGTCTAACAATAACAATGTCGTTATTTGATTAAAGACTGTATTTTTACCATCGTTATTCGAATAACAACATTTTTGCCATTATTTGAATAATGACGTTATTCCAATAGTGATGCTACTTGGGGAACCAAGTAATTTGAGAGTCCACTGTATATCCACTCTTAACAGGCAAAAGACCTACAGGTCAAGCAGGTACAAGCCATATTAAACAAGTCATTTTCTCTCTCACACACACACACCCTTTACAGTAAACTCTATATACTCAACCCCCAAACATGCTGGGTAATTATTTTACTAAACTTGGAAGAATGGAAGGCTCAAACATGAGTCCTGTCAGGGTTGATTAAAGTTGTGACCAGAATTTTTGCTCTAGTACAGCAACTTAACCACTTTGCCATGAGGGCTTGGTCATAGAAAGAAGATGAGATCCAACAGGTTGACGTTGTACAAAGGAGGTGGAGGGACACAACAGCAGATATTCCCCTGGTCCACATTTTCTCTTGTCCTGGCAAACAAAGGGCCAATTCTGTCACGGTTTCTATTCAGAAATTTTCAGAATTGGTTATCAATCCATTCCTTTGCTATTTGATATACACATGACATGACTGGAAGAGGTTGTCTAGGTCTGTACAGCCCATCCAAGGCCACACAGGGGACAGGGCATTTAATCTCATCAGCTATAACACTTGTGGTGATCTTAGTTGGCTTCTTTTCTTTGAGATACAGTCATTATTCAAAATACAGGACCCTAGACCACAGCCAGCACTCCAAGCCACTGAGCTATCTCATTAAACCCATATTCTCTGGAGATTTATAATGTTCCCCAGCAGCTGTTAGGAAGGTGTTCTGCAGACACATTAATTATCATTTGTTTGCTCATGCCTATCCATAATGATAGAACAAACACATGGCAAAGTCACTAGATCTACAGCTTTATTTGCATTGCTTGACCTTTTAACTTCAATTTGTGGAAAAAAGTCTCCTCCACAGCAATATGGATACTGATCTTCTTAGCTGACCACTTCATGCCCTTGATAAAGCAGACTCTGGCTTATGCTGCAATAACTTAGTCCCCAAGAAACAATCTTGCCAGCAGAAGAGGTATCCTGTGTACAGCTTGTTAAGGAAACTATTTTGATCACTCACTGAAGTGGCATAAGAGATTTAAACCTGTGATACAAACAGTTAGTGTTTATTTAATTACAGTTCTGTGGGTTTTTATCACCTCAGTGGGAGGCATGCTGCTTGGCGAGTGAGATTTTCTTCACACCATGATATGTTCTTTTGCCGTTCTCAGCTCTATTAACTTAATTAAGAAAATGCAATTAAGGAAGATGTGCCTATTAAACATTTATTTTGAACACACTAAGGGGGTCTACACAAGACCTTTTATTCTCTCAAAATATCCTATCATATCACTTGTGCCAGAGGTGACAGTAAAAAAAAAACCTGCAGGGAATTTCATGTTTACAGCTACAAAGTAGATCAAAAGGCACGACTTTGCAAATTGACCTGAAAGAATAGGAATGATACATACTTGCACTGCTTACCTGTACATTCACCCACACCAAAGATCCCAAATCCATTTAGAGATGCATATGACTCATATCATTCATCCCCAAAGAGTGTTCTTCACATCATAGCCAGCAGTATTATGCTCCATGCCATTTAATTGTGCTCTGTATCAAACTGTATCATCTTCCACCCAGCCATTCCACTTCCCTTCTATTTCAGTGTCACTAAGAAACAAAAGCAAGGTGGGAGGTACAAGTGATACCTCATACAACGTCCAAACTTGGTTCCACAAGTTTGGACTTTATACGGATTTGGACTTTGTATGAGGCATGCAAAATCCTAGCTGTGATGCCTCATACAATGTCCACATCCTTGCCGCGATGCCTCATACAACGTCATTTCCACAGAGATACATTGTACTGTAACAGCACAGACTTCAGGGCAAAGTCAAGGAAACAGACAGGAAACTGACAGAACTTTAAGAAATCATTGTCTAAAGGCTAAAAACATTACAAAAACTTGTCAAACAACCCTGACTGTCCAAGAACCTGAAGAATGCTGCAAAAATCCCAGGAATGCTTCTAAAAATTCTGATGAAAACAATCAAAAAAATCCAAAATCGCGCTCAAAACCACTCCTAAACACTCTTCGCCTCATGCAAAACCCACAAGAGCAATGCACACATGTGTCCTGCCTTTTTCACTGCCCAAGCACAATGCAACCTGGGAAAACCCCAATGCCTCATACAACGTCACACGACTTTGTATGAGGCAACTTTTTTCAAGGAATTAGGTGATGTTGTATGAATCCGATGTTGTATGAAGCGGACTTTGTATGACGTATTACTGTATCAATAACCAGAGACCATTCTGAAATTTACAGGTGTAGAAAAATGACAACAATCCCTTCACCCCAAAAGTGGATAAAATGAAGGCCAACCCCTCAAATACAAACAGAACCCAGAAACAACAAAGCAGCCGGGATCTAACGGTGGCCACACTCTTTTCAAACATTCACAGAGAGGCATTCAATACCTCCTTGTTCTATGGCTTCTTTCTTTTGGCCACTGCAATGGAACAACTGCCTCACAAGTCAAGCCAAGAAAGGACAAGAAAGCAAAGGAAGGTGAAATGGGGAGAGGAAATGGAAAATAAGATGGACTGAGGCTACTAGTACACTGGTAAGCTGATTCGATTCAGAGCTGTATTTATATTATAGTCAATGATAACATAGGGGCTGCGGAGGGATTTGGTAGTTGTGTGAATTGTGTGAATTGAATTGTGTGTTTCATGTTTCAGCCCAGATTTGCCCTTATTTCTCTCCTTCCTGTTGTGCTGCCTCTGCAAGTCATTTTGCACTTCTCTTTTAAGCCATTTGGCTTTGAAAGGATTGTAGTGTTCCAGAAAAGGGGCAGCATTCTAAAAAATCTAACTGTATAAAGAAATAGCATATCATAAGAACATCTTTTATTTTGTCTGATTTGTTTCTAGCTTGTTTGCAATTTTTGTTAAAAAATATTGTCTAAAGGTGACCTAGCACTAAGCAAGTCTGATCATGTTATCCTGCTATGGTAATAGAGTACACCATACTGCCAGTGACTCAATGCTGAGTGTCAGGCAGTGGTTAACTAACCTGACACCCCGAGGACTAGTGGCCTTAGTGAAGGTCCCACATGAATCCATCTTGATGAAGGGCAGCAGCTTCATCAATCCTGGCCAGACTTTACGTGCCAAAAGGACTCATGACCAGAAAGTGACTCATGGAGCTAGGTGTCATTCTGTTATGCAGAAGGCAGATTAAAGGCCACAGCATTATATTCGCAGGCCAGTCTTAATGGCTTATTGCCATGATGATCGCCAATATTTGGAATCGGATACGGCACAAGAAAAAGAAAGAAGCACTAAGCAAGTCTGTTCAAATAGTTCCATTTTGAAGAAAATAATAGAGGTTTCTATCAGCAGAGAGAAAATGCTGCATTGTGAACCAAAAGTGCCAGACTGATTTGAATCAGCATTTGCATTCTGCGATCAGAAAAAAATCCTCTCATGGGGTAATGAGTGGAAAAAATAATCCTATCTCTTGTTGAAAAAAAAATACCTGTATATACATTATTGCTACAATTACTTCAAAATACAAAATAATCAACCAGACCACTTTTATGAGTTTCCCTTATGTCAAAATAATAATAAGAAAAGTCTATATAAGGGAGCATTTGAATAGTCTTGTGTAAATCCTTTGATACTATACTTAAGTGCGAAATAACGTTTATATGTGTTGCTAAGTGTATTTTGCATTTTTCTTTTAGAACTGAAGACATGGTACATTAGATCACAGTAACTAAAAAGCCAATAAAGATAAATGAATGAATGGGTGTTAAGAAATGCAGAATGGATTATTGCAAAAGTTATGATTTTGTTTATAGCACAGAATCAATTTTGCAGGGACTCTTGCTTCTTTTATTATAAGTTAGGGGAACCCTCAGTGAGAAAGAATTAAAAGGAGGTAATTTTTAAAGTAATGAATTAAATGAGCTACCGATCAGTTTTTAAACTTTTTAAAAAGAACAGCCTGTTTATTATCTTGCATATTATTTAACAGTTGTAACTAGTACTGTAGACTAGTAATCTCTCGTAATCTCTAAAATTCTACTGTTAAGATCTTCTTTCTGTCTTCACATACCAGCCTACCTTTCACAGAAATATTGCAGTATAAGATCAGCAATATCACTTTAAAAGACTCTGTGCAGAAATAGATGATGTCAGAATATATTAACAACTCAGATTAAACAAGTGGAGACAGCATTGAGAGCAATGACATTGAAATGAGAGCGTAAGTGATGCTTCTGTAAAAACTGAATATTTTAGAGTCTTAGTAGACTATGCTGAAAAGCTGAGTTGCAGCAATTCGACTCTCCTGAGGGTTAATTTACACCCTCAATTATGATTGAAATTGTAATGAATGCATATTGGCTTGTGTTATTGAATTGGAAGTATTGAATATTCGAAATATGATTGAAATTCCATTCCAACCAAACCCTCAGCCCCTCTTCTTTCCTTTCTTCTTTTGATCCTGTCCCTGCCCATCTTTCATTTGTGTGATTCCACCTCTGCTAATCCTTTTATGGTTTGTTGTGTTGCACATTTACACAGTGTTCTGGGAAAGCTGTCAACATTCAGAAATGCGTCACAGGAATGCTAAATGAATAAATATGTGAAATACTTCTAAAAAGGAAAACCTAGTGATAGGGTGATCTAGTGCTAATCTCATCTATTTAATAAATAAAAAGTAAAAAGGATTTGGGAAGAGGAAGCAATGTGGGGCATATTACCATGGTTCTGAAAAGGTTATCCTACTATGGTAATAGAGTAAACCATACTGCAAGTGATCGTCAGGTGACAGTTAACTAACATGACAACCCTGAGGACTAACGACCTTGGGTGGTGAAGTCCACAGGGAAGGGTGTTGGCCTCCAAGTGGATTAAATCTTGTTGGAGGGTAGAAGCTTCCTCAATACTGGCCTGGGGCTGATGAGGATTTTGTGTACCAAAAGGGCTCGGGACCAGAAAGTGACTCGCAGAACTGGATCAGTGGTATGGGTGTCATACTGCGATGTGGAAGGCCAATGGAAGGTCGCTGCATTATATTGATCCAGGACAATGTTCATGGCTGATTGCCATGATGAAAGCCAATATTTGGAATTGGATATGGCAATAAAAGAAGAAGTAGTGAGCATACTTCCACCCACCCACTGGTTTCTGGATTATAGCTGTTCTCTGTGCATTACAGTAGCATCAGCAGATGATGTAATGATCATTTGATCCCTGTTTTAGTACTTTGTAAAATGGATTCAATCATTCCTAAAACCTCAAAACATGCTTACATGAACAGAACATTTAGGGAAAGTACTTTAATGCATTTATGATACATTTTTATAATATAAAAAATAAAAGCAAAAAGCACTTTTGCTTTGCTGGATGCAACTGAAATTCTACAGCATAGTTTATCGCATTGCTGCACTATCTTTTACTTCATATGCATTCAGCAGTGTTGCTTTCAAAGAATGTATATATTTCTTGAAATAATACAACTTTGTCCTACTTTAGATACGTGAAACTTATGATGTGAACT
This sequence comes from Bradypodion pumilum, assembly GCA_035047305.1. NCBI lineage: Eukaryota > Metazoa > Chordata > Lepidosauria > Squamata > Chamaeleonidae > Bradypodion > Bradypodion pumilum. The sequence goes on along the minus strand of JAWDJD010000004.1, from coordinate 260,642,261 downwards.
TCATTGGTAGTTTCCCCCCAGATATAAGAATTAAAGTGAAAATTTCTTTTATCAAAATCATTATTATTTTTAAGCAGTTCAAGACCTGAGTATTGTGCAACAGAGTAAGCACCCGTTGTGTGTCCCAGTTCCTGCCAACCTAGCAGTTCAAAAGTAAGAAATTACAAGTAAATTAACAACAACAATTCACATCTGTGCTGTCACCCCCTCGCCAAAGCGACTCCGGGCGGCTTACAACATATAAAATCACTGCATACAAAGACATTAAAATATAACATTGTTTAAAAATTTTAAGGTTATAATTTGAAAACTTACAAACCCACCCCCAACAACCACATCATGATTTTTAAACTAAGCTAAAAACCTGGGTAACCCTTATATCAGCCAACCTAGAGTGGCCATCGCTCCAGCTGCCCCCCACACCTGCTGCACCAGCCAGGTCATAAGTTTTTTTTCTTCAGAAGGGCAGAAGCTCTGCCTGGAGCTGTGTACCACTTCAGCAGGAAAGGTAACATTATTAGGTGCACTCCAGCATCTATTCTTGGCTGCCATGTGACCATAGAAACATCTGCAGATGAAAATAGCACTGGCTCTTTGGCTGTACTTTCGAACCAGGGAGACAATTTACCTTTCCTATGTATTTCAGTTTACCAATGTTTTATTTTTTGAGAACCTTCTCACTAGATTTGATGATGATGATGATGATGATGATGATGATGATGATGATGATGATGATGATAAATTATTATTATTATTATTATTATTATTATTATTATTATTATTATTATTATTATTATTATTATTATTATTATTATTATTATTATTATTATTATTATTATTATTATTATTATTATTATTATTATTATTATTATTATTATTATTTAAAATGTGTGATTCAGTGAAGTGAACATTAGTTATTTCCAGTTCGACTAGCAGCCTGGTAATATGCATGCCAAAACCTACATGATCTTAATATATTTTTTAAAAATAATTCTTGATGTTCTCAGGTGTTCAGAACAAAATCTGTCACTATTTGTTTGATATACATGTTGTGACATTGTATCCTCTTTGCAAACTTCCAGGAAATATTTGGCTAAACACTCTCAGGTGAATAGTTGGACTTGAATGAGTTTTGGTGTGATCTGTGATGTAGTGGTGTTATTGTTGTTGTAATACATTAGAATTTTAATCTGCAGAATATATTATTTGAGGGAAATTTAAAGCTCTTTAGGACACAAGAAATGATACAGAAACATTTGTTTCATTTATTTACTTACTGTCTTCATTCATCTTCCTTTCTTCTCTCCAGAGATGCCCAGAAAAGTGTATATCACAATTCAGACTGTTACCTATATAACAACCACATGCATCTAAATAATGAAATACTTTGCAGGCGCACCCCCCAAAAAAGGACTCAGACACCGGTATAAGTGGATAATGGCATTGGGCCACATTTATTGATTCATGCCCTAGTCCGAATTATAAATTTAAATTGATACTCAGCCAATTATAATTCTTAAGGCAAGCAGGCCGCAGTAACACTGGTAAGGTTCCTCCCAAAATTGCCAATGGCAATTGGCTACAATGTATCCATTTGTATCAATTTGTTTGTTTACAACAAACAAATTGTTGACCATAGTCAATAAACTATCTACTGACCCCACCCTCTGACGTGTATCCATAAAATCACGGGGTGATGCATGCTGAAGAGCTCCTGCCATCACCCCATTGCCTGGTTCGTCGTTGACCGGACAACGTTAACCAACTTGTACCTATCTAGTGTTGGCCAGTCAATTGCGAACCTGCTGGATACCTGTGGGTCATAAATATTTACCTTACCAGTGCTACCCGCCACACGGGGAGGCATCCATGATGACTCACCGCCCCCCCCCAAGACTGTCAGCTCGGTCGCCAGGCCTGCTTGCATCACACCCATAACGAGGTACATACCTCTATCCGACAGGTGGACCCCTTCGCCTGCCTACCAGCAAATTTTTTGTGTAAGCCTAGCACCCGGTCTCCAATGGCCGTCTCACAGCCATGCTCAGAACGGGACAGAGCCAGAGCCCCGTCCACTGACTGCCGGGACAGTCCGAACTAGGGAGATCCGCAGCTCCCCTAAATTGGTGTCTCGGCACGATGTTAGACCATAGCGACCGTATGTAAGCCATACGTGATACAAAATGCCAGGTCACAGCCCCTCAACAGTTTAGTAACAGCAGTGATCCGTACAAGATCGCTGCCGCCGAGGTGCCTGTAAAACATTGGGCGGTCCAGCATCCCTGTCAGACAGCAGGAATAGCCACAGTTCCCGCCCCCATGTGCCGCGCATACCATACCATAGCACACGTGCGGATGCACACAGCCCAGCCCACTCTCTGTTGCTGCAGCATCTACTGCTGCCCAGTGTACATAGCTGCGGCCCACCAGCCCCCTGCCACCGGTGTGTTAAGACCCCTAGGATCTGTAAAAGAGGAGGAAAAAGGTGAAGGACATAACTAGGTACCCGTACAATGAGGAGATGTACATATCTGAAATTGCGCATAGACGCATATCCACCTCCGAGTACCCAAAACGTAGCCGCGATCAACACGACGCCTATCTTAAGTCAATGGTGCCAAAACGGGCCCCACACCACGAAACGCGGCACCGTTCACCCTCAGGGACTTTACTATGGTAAGGGTAGACCCCTCCAGGTGGCAGAAAACAGGCTGGGGCGTGCAGCAGGCACTGTCGAAAATTCATGTAGGGCTCCAACCGGACAGATGTCTCAAAAACTTCGTAGCAGTATACACCACTGCCTACACCGTGCTGAATAACCCGTGCGGACCGCAACCCACTCAAGCCCACTCATGCGTGACAGAGACATCTTCGAGTTCCAGTGCCCTATGAGCCGCATCCGCCTTAGACAGTATCACCAGCTCACTGATGCGGAGCCGCGTGAAACAGAGCTGCCTCATACCTGTCAAAACACAGGTTATGCCAGCCTCGTGCAAGGTGGGTAAGAAACCCTGGAGAAATAGGGTAGCGATTGTCCGGGCGGCGTCCACGTTCCCGTGTCCACCCCTCCAAAACATGTCGTATACGGAAATCATTCGTGCTGTCAGCAGAGCCCCTCACTTTGGCCATGAATGCCAGCGCTGACAGCCTGGATGCTATGGTGCGGGGAGCTAGGCCCTGACTGTGGAGGTAGACCATAAATTGAAGAACGTGTGTAACTGGAATGGGCCAAATCTCGGGCAACCGAAGTTGCACACAAAAGCCTTAAATTGACTGAATGCATGGTGATATGCCTTACGCGTGCGGGGCGCCAGCGACATGCCGATCGCCCGGTTCACCTCTCCTTGCCAAACGTCCAAATCTCGTCCGGGAGCGGCAAGGGGAATTCCTCTGCGTCCGGAGCCAAAGCGCGGAACCGGGGGATCTGCAGGCGGGATAAAGCATCAGCAATATCGTTATTGATACCTGGCCCATGTCTGGCCCTGAAGAGCACATAGAGGCGTAGGCTGTGCAAAACAAACTGGCGCACTAACTCCATGACCCTATGTGATTTAGATTCTGGGAATTGACAATGTGCACTACCGCAGCATTGTCACACCAGAAATGAACCACTGAATTAGCCCACTCCTCGCCCCATAGCATCAAAGCTCCCAGTATCGGGAAGAACTCAAGGAACGTAAGATCGCGTAAACGATCCGTGCCCCTCCAAGCTGGAGGCCATCGGCCGTAGGCCACCTCCCCTCAAAGTAAATCCCATAACCCAGGGACCCCGAGGCATCCGACTGAACCTGGAACCTAGGGGAAACCAAAAGGTCAGACCTCCAAAATGACACCCCGTTGAAGTCCCTAAGGAACTTAAGCCAGATCAACATGTCAGCCCTCATGCCCTTGCTCAGTCGGACCCTATGATAGTGCCTGGATAGGCCAGTCATGGCGTCGCACAAGCGTCGAGCAAAAGCTCTGCCAGGCACGACCACCCTGCAGGCGAAGTGAAGGTGACCATGGAGAACCTGGAGCTCACGAAGTGACACCTTGCGTTTGGCCAGTAAGGCCAAAATCAATGCAGTGATCTGGGTAACCTTGTCCATGGGTAACCTGGATGCCTGCGAAACCGTGTCAATTTCAATACCCAGAAATGTGAGCTTGGTAATGGGCCCTCGGTCTTTTTGGGCGCTAAAGGGACACCAAGTTCCTGCATTAGCGTCTGAAATGTGTTGAGGATACGCATGCACGTGTCCCAGCCCCGTTCACCCCCGAACAAGAAATCATCGAGGTAGTGGGCTACAGACCGAGACCCAGACCTGCGAACAAAGGCCCACTGAAGGAAAGTGCTAAAACGTTCAAATTGTTGTTGTTCAGTCGCACAGTCGGTTCCGACCCTTTGCGACCCTATGGACCATTGCTCTCCAGGCGCCTCTGTCCTCCACCATCCCCCTCAGCCCTCCCAGCTCTGTGCCCATTGTGTCTACAATGCCATTTAGCCATCTCATCCTTGGCCTCCCCCTTCTTCTTTTGCCTTCCACCTTTCCCAACATCAATGCCTTCTCAAGTGAATCCTCCCTTCTCATTTGATGTCCAAAGTATTTTAGCTTCATCTTTACTATTTGGCCTTCCAGTGAGCAATCCGGGTTAATTTCTTCTAGGATTGACCTATTTGTTCTCCTCGCTGTCCAGGGCACTCTCAAAACCCTCCTCCAACACCACATTTCAAAGGCATCTATTCTTCTGCGTTCAGCCTTCCTAATTGTCCAGCTCTCACATCCATACATTACTACTGGGAAAACCATTGCTTTGACTATTCTAATTTTTGTTTTCAGTGTGATGTCTCTGCTTTTCACTATGTTCCCCAGGTTTCTCATTGCTTGTCTCCCAAGAATCAGTCGCCTTTTTATTTCATGGCTACAATCCCCATCTGCAGTGATCTTTGATCCTAAGAAAGTAAAATCTGTAACTGCTTCTACTTCTTCCCCGTCTATTTTCCAGGAACTGATGGGGCCTGTTGCCATTATCTTGGTTTTCTTGATATTGAGTCTCAGGCCAGCTTTTGCACTCTCCTCCTTCAGCCCAATCAAGAGATTCTTTAGGTCTTCCTCACTTTCTGCCATTAGGGTGGTATCGTCTGCATATCTCAGATTATTGATGTTTCTCCCAGCGATTTTAATCCCATATTGTGATTCCTCCATCCCTGCACTGCGCATTATGTGCTCTGTGTATAGGTTGAATAAGCATGGTGACAAAATGCAGCCTTGTCTTACTCCTTTTCCTATTCCAAACCATTCTGTCATTCCGTGTTCTGTCCTAACTGTTGCCTCTTGTTTCATGTACAGATTTCTCAGAAGGCATATGAGGTGCTCTGGATGCTGAACAGGAAATAGAGCAGCCAAAAGGCATGGCTTTATCCATATAGAATTTTCCCTGGAATTTAAAACCCAATAACTCAAAGTCGCCCGGGTGCACAGGCAACAAACGGAATGCCGACTTAATGTCACATTTTGCCAAAAGTGCACCTGGGCCACAAGAGCGCACTATGCGCAGGGCCTGCAAATGATGTATACCTGACCGAACAAAGGTCATCAGGGATGGCAAATTGACCGAATGGCCCACCGGGTATGACAGATGGTGAATTAAACCAAACTCCCCAGGGGTCTTTTTGGGCACCAACCCTAAAGGGGAAACCTTCAGATTGGAAAAGGGTGGCATGGGAAAGGGGCCAGTAACCCTACCTGCATTAACCTCCTTAGCAATGCTTAGGGCGGCCACCTCCTCCCTGCCCTTAAGAGAAAGTAAATTAGGGGCATCTTGGGAGCACCCCCCCCCCTAAATGGGATGCGGAAGCCCAGCTGGAAACCCTCAAGGAGGTACCTAGCATCCTCCCTCCTCGGGTATGTAGAGAGCCACCGCTCCAACATAACTACGTTAACCGGGGATGGGGCCTTTTGAGTGACCAGCTCCATCAGCGGCAGGTCTGCCTGCTCCTTGTCCACCTATACCTCTGCCCCGTGATCCACCAGCTCGCGGACACACAGCGGCGGCATGGGGGCCAGCGCAAGAGGGACACTCATGCTTGTATCGGCACTGTTTTCTATTGCATACACCATTGGCCGAGAAGCTCCAACACAGCAGGCGGGCTGGAACCCCCTGCCCCGCCAGCTGGCGGGGGGCCTGAGTTGGAGCAGCTCGCTGGACCGCATGTCCACAATGGTACCTCTCCCCAGGCGCCGGGCACGTGGGGGTCATATACAAAAGCCACAGCTTCTGACAGGGCTCATCCCACCTCATCTCTGGGTGTAGGGGCACTCTCATTCGAAATTCCTCATCGCAAGCCAACCATGATGGGCCAGGAAAATCCACCATTGCCCGGTAAGTATTGTCCACATATTGGACCATAGGAATGGCCAGGTCAGGCCGAGCCCTGAGATACACCGCCATGTATATGAGATATGCAGGTAACCAGTTGGCCCATGTGCGTGGTGGCTTGCGATGGCGAGACTGCTCTTTATCCTTCTCATCCTGCCCCTCCTTCTCTTCCTTGGTGGGTTCCCTGTTCAATAGGGAGAAAATATCTACGTACTCCCCCCGCCAAATCTTTTCCCTTGTGGCCTGTGCCAAATGATCCCCGAGGGGCAAGGAATACCCGGCTGTCGGCAATGCTGACACCGGCACGGTATTGATACGGGGCAGCAGGAGAGGGGCCTGGGCTGTCCCTGTGACACCCGTTGCAGTCCCGGGGACGGAACCCCCCCCCTAATGTCAGACCAGTATGAGACCAAGCTGCACCCGGGTAAGCCAGGAACTGATGCCCCCCCGCCCCGACATTACGAGGCCATGGCCACTGGAAACCCTCCCCCGAAGTGGAGTGTGGTGTGGGCACATTAGCTTGAACCTGATACTCACTGGGTGCACCCCTGTGGGCCGCCCCCACTGAGGGTTCCGGCCCACGGCGGGCGTCGGAGCTCGCGACCGAAATCGAGCTCTGAGGACACATCCGACCACTACCTGACTGTAGTGCCTGTTGTACGGGGAGGTGCGAAGCAGTGGTGGGCACCGGCCTGTGCGCCTCAAGCAACTCAACCCGACTGGCCGCCTGCTGAAGGTTGCCGGCTGCCGCGGTCACCTGCTGGCAAAAGGGGGCCCAGATGGCAATGCCGCCCCCCATGGGGTTGTTGGTTATCCCTAGGGATGCCTCTAGCGCTGCTACGTGAGCCAGTAGAGCATCCACTGTCACAGATCCCCCTACATAAAGGTGGCCAGGTGGGCCGGACGGCCCGCTGTGCAATGGCCCAGGGCCCCTGACTTGAGAGCCCGACCCTAAGTAGGGCCATGCCCAAAACTCCGGCCCATAAGGGGCCGGGGGTAGGCCCTGCTGTGCCCCCACACCAGGCCCTCCCCCCTGCTCGAAGCCCATGGCCGGTAAATGCGGGCCGGGGGCCGAAGCCCAGACCACGCCAGGCCCTCCCCCCTGCTCAGACCCCATGGCCGGCAACTGCGGGCCGCGGGCCGGAGCCCATGTAGGGCCGGTCTGAGGCTGGAGAGCCGCAGGCCACGGCCTAAGCTGCCCCATCCCACCTGTCCCGGTGGGTGCTTCCATGAAGGGGTCCTGTTGAGGAGGCGCAGTCGCGGTCCTCCGACCCGACTGCTGCCTCCTAGTCGGGCAAGCCGAAGTCGCCATAGCCTTCTTTTTGGGAGGCATAACAAGACGGATCCCTTCCCAGGGATCAGAAGAATGGCTGGGAAGCCGAAGAATAAGAGGCGAAAAGTGCGCTAAGCTTCGCCAAATACGGCTTCCCCGCAAAGGCGAAGAGTGACAGAGCAAAAAACTTCTCCTCTCCGTCGCTTTCGCAAAATGGCAGCTCGACTGCCTCGTGGCCACCCCTTTTAAAGAGGGGTGGCCACGTCCCCTAACTACCCGGATGTCTGAGTCCGGATGGGGGTGGGGGCCCGCAAAGAGCGCGGCGGCCTTTTTGGCGCTGCACTTTCATCACATTGATGACAAGGTTACAAATAAAAATTATCAATACCTGAAACAAAACCTTAGGAAATCAGGGCTAAGAAGCCTGAAGAGCATCTCCAGAGGTAAAAAAATTTTTCACTCTTCTTCTTTGAAGTTTTATTATCCTTTTTTGAATGCTTGACTTGGGCTTCCATAGGTTATAGGTAGGCTTGGGATGACATTTTTGAACAACAGTAGGAACTACAATCTGACATTCTATTTGATTCCCACAAACAAGCAACATGGATGTGCAATAGTTCAGTGAAAGAATCAAGTATAGATTTCTGGATATCCTTGAAAATGGACCAACACTGTATATGGTTGTGTAATTGAATAATTAGAATCTACCTATATCATAAAAATGTCTACTTTACTGCTAAGGGAACTGTGGGATCATCAAAATTTATTTTTGAGTGGTTCTCCAAAGAGAAGTCTTTCTTAACTCTTTAAAAAAATTACTACAATACTGGAATCCTAGCAGGGGCTATTTTAAAATTCAACATTAAAATGACATTTAAAATTTTTATGCTTAAACTTCTCAAATGGCGGAACTGTGTTCCTATTATTCCAATGAGGATTGATACATATTAAAATTCCAGCCTATTTTAGTCTTTGTAATGAGCCAAAAATGGCTACCAGCTTGCAGTGCTGGAATTAATGATAATTAAATGTAACACAAAATAGATTTCCATATTTTGTATTGCTCAAATGATTTCATCTCAGATGTGCTCAGATTTTTTTAAAGCAATGACTACTTCAATTTAATCTCTTTTCCAATTTGAATTTGAATTTCATATTGTTCCTCACTATTTAATGAATATTTTGGGAGATGGCCATAGTGTTGTTAATTATACCAGAGACTGAATATAATTAATCCTTTTAGACCCAAAGTCAGTTGGTTAATCGATTTCTGATAGAACTGGAGATTAAACACAGTTCACTCCTCCTTTCATTCAACCGTCTTCAGTTTAATCAGATTGCCATGAAAAGGCGTTGATGGTAAATCAATTTTTAGGCATATTTTGGTCATTATCTAGATGTTAATAAATGGATTATTCCTTCAGCTCTTCACCTTTCTATTGCTCTTTGGTGGGTGGGGATACTGGATTCTTCAATTTTTATTCTTTTCAAGGAACCTCTGCCAAAGAGTTGTTTATCATTCATATTTCAGTGATGTTTGAATGCCTGCTAGAAGCAGGAATCTTTCTTAAATGCAAAATAAAAAGGCATCTGTACTTTTCCAGGAGAGCTAACAACCCAGCAGGGTAAGAGGTCAGGCTGATACAGAAGTCAATCTTCATGTAAATGCAAAATTAATTTATGCAGCTAAAATTGATTTTGGAGAATGGCTTTAAAGAGTTTAAATGAACAAAAATGATACATGGTATTCCAGAAAGATCTTCCTTCTTCTTCCCCACCCCTAGGGCAATAAATAATGGTATATTTTAATTTTTGAAAGTCAGATAAGCCCCAAATGCTCCAAGGAGATAATAAAAAAGGCAAATGAAGGAAAATTAAGAAGAATAAATGTAGAAACGTCCAACTAGGCAATGAGAGCAGCCTTGAATTTTTATCGTTGTTGTTGTCCATGCATTACTGGTTAGAATGCTAATAGATGTCATCAGGTTCCACTTAGTGTGTCATTTACTTTTACAACTGATAATTGCTATGGTATGTGTGTATTCATTTGTTAGCTGCCCAGAGTGGGATAACCTCCCAGATGGGTGGGGTGCAAGTTGAATAAATAAATAAATAAATTGCTCTGACATTTTCCATATTATTGCAAAATCACAAGATTTTGGCTATCACCTGTTTGGCTATCTATTTTTAATCTGACACAAATAATTATTTACCAGCTTAAATTCTTAGATCCTCCTTCTCCAGTCATGAAATTTGCCTATGATCCAGGTCACTGTATTTGTACCAATGTGCATTTGTTGGAGGAGGTAGTTCCATTCATACCATGGAATCCTACTATCCAAAGGATATTGAGGTTCACTTGGACAGTTTAGGACAAAAAGGACAAAGATGGGTTACATGCTGAAATGCCTGAAATGAAAATAGGTCATAAGGAACCATCCAATGATTTCTCCTTTCTCAGGGATGAACTATATCTTCCAGATTCAACAAGTGAATATGGATATCTTTAGAAACTTTGAAAATTTTGGCTGAAATCTTTTGAAGTAGAGTTACTTAATGAGATAAAGAGTTATCATCTCAGGGTTGATATTGCAAATTAATTTGCTTTTGTTTTGTGATTGTTCACTGAAAGGTAAATGCATTTCCCAGTCTGATTATTCAGTGGTGGAACATTGAAGAATCTGAGTGCTAGGTTAGAGGGATGTTGCAAAAGCAGAAAATAGATCTGTCCCTTTACAGGAGATTTGTTCCTTAGTGAGGCAAAGACTCATGTGACAGGGGTAAAAGGGGCTGAGGTGACTCATTGGTTAAGAAGCTTTCCTTGCTAGCTGGAAGGATGGCAAGTCAGCAGTTTTGAAACCCGGGTACTGCATGACGGATTGAGTGCCCATTTCTGTCCCAGCTCTTGGGGACATGAAAGGAGCCTCATGTGGGCATTTCCTGAGTGGAGTTTATCCTGTAAAAATCCTTTCAACCCAGAATAATTTCTGTCATGAAATTGTTATAGTATTTTGTAGACACACAGCCAAGTTGCTCAGATGTACTGACAAAGTAGTCTGTCTGTATACAAAAGTTCATGCTCTCATAGGTGTGTTAGTGTTAAAGATGCAGCAAATTTGTTTCTTATTTCATGGCAGCAAACTAATTCAGCTACCCATTAGAAAATTCTTAGTGAACATTTTGCTGATTCTGGTTAAGTCCACATAATTTTTTTAGTTAAGAGCTAGGTGGTGAAAAACATATTTAGGGCTACTGTCCCAAATACTGTTAAATGTGTTATTTGCTAAGTAACATTCAGCTTAATATGGGGATTTCTCAATTTATAGTGGCATGTGATAAAACATATCCAGGATGCTTTTCCTTAAAAGAAATGATACATATTCTCCCATGATTTTCTACAAGCACTTCATCTCTGATGCACACTATCACTGAGGAGGTATAGTGTTATAAATCAGCCCTACAGATCTTTTAACAATTATACATCCATAAAGTGATACCATGATATACTGGAATACGTACATGTACATATATTGGAATATACAAGTATATATTCAGGAAAGGGAGAAAAACATCAGGAAAAGAGTTCTTAAGTAATAGTATAGATGGACATGCAATTCGCATTGGTTAATTTTGGTTTGGCATTATCTATCTATCTATCTATATTCCAACCACCTGGGATATTTTCCAACTCTGGGCAGCTTACAAGATAAAGTAAAACCCCGGGTTACAGAAATAATAGCAATTTTTCCTTAACATGAAGCGCCCATATGAATGCATTGTGTGGTTTCCCATAGGAATGCATTGAAAACAAAAAAGTTTCAAAAATTTCCGTAAGTTGAGGCATTATTTTCAATGGATTTCTTTCCGTAACTCAAGCTTTCTGTTACCTGAAGCGTCCAAAGCCCATGGTTCCACTGTATTAAAAATTTATTTATTTATTTATTATGTATTTATTTATTCAATTTATATCCCGCCCACTCAACACAAGGCCGACTCTGGGCGGCTAACAACATAAAAGTAACCCCAGGGCAACCCAAGGAGTTTACAGACAATATTCACAAATACAACAATAATCCTAAAAACAGTTAAAACAGTAAAAAAGTTAAGACTACCCACCCCCTAAAAAGCAAGGGCTGCAGGATCGAAAAGGCACCATGGGGAAGAGTTCCTCTACACCAACCACCCCATGGTGGTTTCCCTTCCACCCGCACCCCACACTTGACCTGCCAGCCAGGTTTTAAGATCCCTTCTGAAAGGCAGCAACTCCGTCCGAAGACATAATTCTGTTGGCAGGAGGTTCCAGAGGGCCGGTGCAGACACGGAGAAGGCTCTCCTCCTTGTGCCAGAGAGGCGAGCCCCTCTGGCTGATGGAACAATTAGAGAGCCCCTCCGGTCTGCTCTGGTTGGACGGACAGACGTCCTCAGGGCGATGCGGTCTCTTAGGTAACCTGGCCCACTACCATATAGGGCTTTAAAGGTCAAAACCAGCACCTTGAATTGCACCCGGAGACATACTGGCAACCAGTGCAGCTCCCGGAGCAGTGGCGAAGCATGAGCATAACGGCCACACCCCATCACCATCCGGGCAGCCGCATTTTGGACCAGCTGTAGCCTCCGAATGGTCGTCAAGGGCAGCCCCATGTAGAGCGCATTGCAATAGTCTAGTCTGGAGGTAACCAGAGCATGGGTGACCATGAGCAAGGAGTCCCGGTCCAGGAGTGGGCGCAACTGGCGAATCACCCGAAGTTGGGCGAAAGCCCTCCTGGTCACAGCCGCCACCTGTTCTTCTAGCAGTAGCCGTGAATCCAGGAGGACCCCCAAGTTGCGCACCGGGTCTGTCTGGGGCAAAATAGCCCCATCCAGAACCAACGACGGAAGCTCCCGGATTAACGCAGGACCCCCTATCCATAGCCACTCAGTCTTGCTGGGATTCAATTGTAGCCCGTTAGCCCCCATCCAGACCCCCACAGCTTCCAGGCATCTGGAAAGGACTTTGACAGCATCACTGGGGTCCCCATGGGCCGAGATGTACAACTGAGTGTCATCCGCGTACTGATGGTACCGCACCCCATGGGAACGAATGATCTCACCCAGCGGTTTCATGTAGATGTTAAATAGGAGAGGAGAGAGCACCGAGCCCTGAGGAACCCCCCATTTGAGGGGTCTAGGACTGGACCTCTCACTCTCCAACCACACCGACTGGGACCGACCCTTCAGAAAGGAGGAAAACCAGGACCACACAGTACCCTGGATTCCCAAACCTCGGAGCCGTTCCAGAAGGATACCATGGTCAACGGTATCGAAAGCCGCTGAGAGGTCAAGAAGAGCAAGGACGGATGGGTGACCACCGTCCCGCTCCCGCCAGAGATCATCCATCAGTGCGACCAATGCCGTCTCGGTACCATATCCAGGCCTGAATCCTGACTGAAAAGGGTCCAGATAATCCGCTTCATCCAGTACCCCCTGCAGCCGACACGCCACTGCCTTCTCCAACACCTTCCCTAAAAAGGGGAGGTTTGAGACAGGCCTATAGTTAGTTAGGACAGCTGGGTCGAGGGAAGATTTCTTCAGGAGGGGACGCACCAAAGCATGTTTTAAAGGTGCAGGAAACACCCCCTCCCGCAATGATGCATTGATCACAGCCCCAACCCAGCCACCTGTCACTGCCTTGGAGGTTTTCACCAACCAGGTGGGACAGGGGTCCAAAGGGCAGGTAGTGGCGCGCACAGCTGCAAGGAGCCTGTCCACTTCATCAGGGGCAACTGGATCAAACTGGTCCCAGATGGCATGGCAAGACTGTGCTCCGGCTCCCTCCGGACTCTCCCCATCCACGCCAGGATTAAACCCAGAGCGAATCCGATCAAAAATACTTTTGAACGAACAATAGAAAAATAGGTGTAACTAATAAATGAACTAAATAAATAATAAATAGCAACAAAAAACAAAAACAAAGTTGGGTTTAAAAAATTTTTATACGGGATTTGAAAGAATCATTCTTTTCAACACTTTCGTGTGCTTACTTCTTACACATTGTCAGAGGAGTACAACTGGTGGATAAGATTGGCACGTGAACAAATACCATCACATATATTACCACAGCATTTCAGTTTGGGTGTTGCTATAGGTGGAAAGCATTTTTTCCTTTCAGTCCACTGATAACACAGCAGATTTTGATTATATCATTTATCTGAACATAATAAATTAGGACATTCTGTATAACAATGATTGCAGCAACAAAGTTTTTACTGTAACCATGTTGTGTGGGGGCAAAAATAGATTGTGAGGGAAGTTGATATCTTGTTCATCTTGACCCTTACAAGTAACCTTCCCTTGATCAGCTGCTCTTTTTGTTGTTTTCACACTCTTTCTTCCAGGGAATACTTATTTGCTATTCTTCATTTGCAGAAGTGTTGCCATGCTGATCTATGGCATACTTGCACATATGGATGCCACCTCAAGTACTCAAGTTTAGATTTTATCTTGTTTTATCTTCAGTGTGTTTCTCAGAAGAAAGAACATTATTTTTCTTTGTATCTTACCATGAGTAACCTGAGCATTAGTTTTAATTCATAGCTATAATCTGATCGTATTTGACTGCTGCACAAAATCCTACACTTTGAACATGGTGTTTTCATGCTTTGCTCTGCCAGACCCCGTTACTTCCCTTTCAACTGCTTGAATATAATGTACAGAATATATCTTTGTCAGCTGAAATTTCTGCCAACATGTGCATCAAATCTCTAGGAATTTAAGTGTTCTCCTGCCACTATCCTTCCTAGCTGAACACCCCTCATACGACTTCATGTGATGATTCAATGTATTTTCTGGTACAGTTGTGATTGCTCTCTAAAGGAGACACTTCAGCACTTGATTGCATTTGTATACCTCTGTGTAGAGGTGGAAACAAGTGGGAAACAAGGAATATAAGGTTTTATATGCTTTATGGAAGGAGATTTCTTCCCCAATAATGATCCTGCAGGGAAGGCCATTGTAACTCTAACTATACAGACAGCGAACAGGGGCTGAGAAACAATAATCATCTACAAAGATGGATGTGATTGTTGAAGAATTTGGATCATGGACCAGGTTTTGCATCCTATCATGAAAACAATGCTAGCATGTAAATGATCAATTATGTATGGGAGAAAGATTCCAGCTTTTCAGTCAAAGATAAAGCTGGTGTTCAATAGGAAAAAATGTCTCTGACATCTATCTTCTTAAATATCAGAACATATAGTCATAAGTTAGTTTATTGCTGGCATTTAATTACTCATAAGTGCCTTGGCCCCCACTTGAAAGCAAAACACTTTCTTTTCTGCAGCCTGGGCTTGCTGGCCGGGCAGTGGGGACCTGACCACCGGGTTTTTTTCCTTCCTCCGGCCTGGGTTTGCTGGCCAGGCTGGGGAAAGGCCAGTGGCAGGGGGCGTTGTGTGTGTGTGGGGTTCCTTCCTGCAGCCTTGCCTTGCTGGCTGGGCTGCGGGAAGCCATGCGGTGCAGGGGGGTTGTTTCCTTTCCGTGGCCTGGCTTTGCTGGCTGCACTGCTGGAAGCCATGGGGTGGGGAGGATTTCCTTCCCGTGGCCTTGCCTTGCTGGCTGGGCTGCAGGAATTCATGTGGTGTGTGTGTGTGTGGGGGGGGGGTTCCTTCCTGTGGCCTGGCTTTGCTGGCTGGGCAGCGGGAAGCCATGGACCAGATGGGGTTTCCTTCCCGTGGCCTTGCCTTGCTGGCTGGGCTGAGGGAAGCCATGCGGCAGGGGGTATTTCCTTCCCGTGGCCTTGCCCTGCTGGCTGGGCTGCGGGAAGCCATGTGGCATGGGGGGGTTTCCTTCCCACGGCCTGGCTTTGCTGGCTGGGCCATGGGAAGCCATGAGGTGGGGGGGGTTTCCTTCCCGTGGCCTTGCCTTGCTGGCTGGGCCATGGGAAGGCCTGCAGCATGTCTGTGAGGTGCTGCGTCCACCTGTGGCAGACTTGCCCTCATGTTGGGTTTTTTATTTTATTTTTTGTAAGCCAGCTTCCTCAGTGTTCTACGCGCTCATAGCGCGCAGGACACTGGGGCTTGTAGTTTGGCATTTGCGTTTTGGTTTCTGCAGCAGTTTTTTTTCTACGGCTTCATTTTGATTGGCCACGGCACGTTTCTGAACATTCGTTTTGCTTGCACTTCACAGCCTGATTGGCTGTGGTGCAGTGCGGCCCAAGGAACATTGGGAAATGGAGTCCTTTTCCTTTGCTTGCATTTGGGAAGCTCCTGCCCCACTGCCACATTTCTCAGCCTCCCCAGTTACCTCCGTACCCAGTTCAGGCGAGTGCACAAATGCTCAGTTGGGGCTAGTGGGGACTGGCTAAACATCCTTTTGTCAAATCACAACGGTTAACGCACAGATTTATAGGTATAGATATGGTTGATTCTGTTTATGTTCCTGGCAGCACATTTAGAAATAGCTGTCAGATGGGGAAAGGACAAAAAGCTGTCACAGAAGAAATGGAGACTATAGCACTGATAGAAGAATTTACACAATAACTGAAATGCTTTAAGAAATCTTCAAACTTAGAACATAACATAAGAACATAAGAACAGCCTTGCTGGAACAGGCCACAGCCCATCCAGTCCAGCATTCTGTCTCACACAGTGGCTCACCATTTCCTTCAGGGTATTCCCAAGCAGATGCCTTCACCTGCTTAGGATTCCCTGGAAATGATATTGAGAGATATCCTGCCTATCTCTCCAACCCGGAGGTTGTCCTTAAGTATCCATTATTATAGCCATTGATACTCTTGTCCTCCATGAACTTGTCTAATCCTTTCTTAAAGCTGTCAAGACTGACAGCTGTCACCACTTCTTCTGGCAGGGAGTTCCATAGGCCAGTAATCCTCTGGGTGAAAAAGTACTTTCTCTTATTTGTTTGAGAACTAGTACCCAAAAGTTTCATGGAGTGTCCCCTAGTTCTAGTGTTCTGCGATAGGGAAAACAGTTTTTCCTTATCTACTTTGTCCACACCGTGCATGATTTTATAAACTTCAATCAGGTCACCTCTTAGACGTCGTCGTTCAAGAGTGAAGAGGCCCAACCGTTGCAGCCTCAGATGGTAAGGAAGGTGTTCCAGTCCCCTAATCATTCTGGTTGCCCTCCTCTGCACTTTTTCCAGCTCCATAATATCCTTCTGGAGGTATGGCGACCAGAACTGTACACAGTATTCTAGATGGGGCCTCACCATAGGTTTATAAAGAGGCAAAATGACACTTGCTGACTTATTTTCTATACCCTTCCTAATGATCCCTAGCATTGAGTTTGCTTTTTTCACTGCTGAGGCACACTGGGTTGACACCTTCATTGAGCTGTCCACCAGGACACCAAGGTCCCTTTCCTGGTTTGTCACAGAGAGTTCAGACCCCATCAGTTTATAAATGTAATTGGGGTTTTTTGCCCGAACATGCATCACTCTGCACTTACTAATGTTGAAACTCATTTGCCACTGTTTTGCCCACTCCCCCAGTGTCAAGAGATCCCTCTGGAGCTCCTCACAATCTCTCACAGTTTTCACTACCCTTTATAATTTAGTGTCATCAGCAAATTTGGCTACCTTGCTATTTACTCCTACCTCTAGATCATTTATGAAGAGGTTGAAAAGCAGGGGTCCCAGTACTGAACCTTGGGGGACCCCACTCTTTACTTCCCTCCACTTGGAGAAGTGTCCATTTAGTGCTACCCTCTGTTTCCTGTCCCTTAGCCAGTTGCTGATCCAGGACAAGACCTGTCCCTTTATTCCATGACTGGTAAGTTTATTCAAGAGCCTTTGGTGTGGGACCTTGTCAAAAGCCTTCTGAAAGTCCAGATAAACAATGTCAACTGGATCCCCCTTATCCACATGCTTGTTGACACTCTCAAAAAATTCCAACAGATTAGTGAGGCATGATTTGCCCTTGCAAAAGCCATGTTGGCTCTCCTTTAGCAGCGCCTTCTCTTCTATGTGCCTATTAATTCTATCTTTTAGGATGGTTGCCATCACTTTACCTGGGACACATGTCAAACTGACAGGTCAGTAATTTCCTGGATCACCCCTGGATCCTTTTTTGAAAATTGGTGTTACATTCGCTACCTTCCAGTCATCAGGCACAAAGCCTGATTTGAGGGAAAGATTATATATTTTGGCTAGGAGATCAGCAATTTCATCTTTAAGTTCCCTGAGAACTTGTGGATGGATGCCATCTGGTCCTGGTGATTTGTTAGTGTTTAGTTTAACAAGACATGCAAGGACCTCCTCCCTGGTTATTTCTATCTGGCTTAATTCTTCGGTTTCCCTCCCTACGAAGATAGGCTCTGTTTTGGGCATGTGGCCTCTGTCTTCTTCAGTGAATACTGAAGCAAAGAATTCATTGAGTCTCTCTGCAATCTCTGTTTCCTCTTTAATAACCCCTTGCCTTCCATTGTCATCTAATGGTCCAATGGCCTTCCTAGTTGGGTTCTTACTTCTAATGTACTTAAAGAAGTCTTTGTTATTTCTCTGAGTATTTTTAGCTATACGCTCCTCAAAGTCTTGCTTTGCTTTCCTGATTGTTGCCTTGCATTTGTTCTGCCAGAATTTATGTTTCTGCCTGCTGTCCTCATTCGGACAAGCCTTCCATCTTCTAAATGAGCTTTTCTTGCTCCTGATCACTTCCCGAACAGCTCCTGTAAGCCACATTGGAGTCCTCTTGGACCTGGCAGTGCCCTTTTTCCTTTTGGGTATGCATTCCAATTGAGCCTCTGTTATTGTTATTGTAAACAGCCTCCATGCCTCTTGGAGTGTTTGGACTCTCTCAATTTTCCCTTTCAGCTTCTTTTTTACTAGTTTCCTCAACTTCGGGAAATTTCCTTTTTGAAAATTTAAGGTCTCTGTGTTAGATTTTATCAGTGACTTGCGGTCTATGATCAAGTTAAACATAATTGAGTTGTGGTCACTGTTCCCTATTGGATCAGTCACATTAACATCTTGCACCAGAAAGTCCAGATAAACAATGTCAACTGAGTAATACTCAGGATCAAGTCAAGGATTCTTGTACCTCTAGTTGGGTCTTCAACCATCTGTCCCAGGGAACAATCATTTAGCATATCTAGGAACTTTATCTCTTTATCATGTGCTGAACAACAGTTCACCCAGTCTATGTGAGGGTAATTGAAGTCCCCCATTATAACCAGGCTTCCCTTCTTGGATGCCTCCTTTACAACATTCTCCAACTGCCAGTCTCCCTCAAGAGTTTGTTTCGGAGGCCGATAGTATATGCCTACTGTTAGACCATCCTTGTGGCCTGGTACTCTTACCCACAGAGCTTCTAATGGTGACTCCAAATCACCTAGATATTCTAATTCATACGATTTTATCACTTCTTTGACATACAAGGCCACACCACCTCCCATTTGCCCCTTCCTATCCTTCCTGTACAGTTTGTAGCCTAGGATAACTGTATCCCATTGGTTATCATCCGTCCACCAGGTTTCAGTGATACCAATAATATCAATATTCTTATCTATTCCTAAGTATTCCAGCTCCCCTATTTTGTTCCGGAGGCTTCAGGCATTTGTATACAAGCATTTATATATGCTTTTCTGACACAGTCTTTTGTGTCCAGTTGCATTGTTAGACTGCCTCTTGCATCCTACTGCTAGAATGCTAGTGACTAGCTCCTCGCTCTGCTCAGTAATTTTTGCATCCTCCTCACTACTCAAATACACACTTTCCTGAACCGGATGCTGCCCAGCTCCTGTCGGCTTTCCCCCAGTTATCAGTTTAAAAGCTGCTCTGCAGCCTTTTTGATGTTGAGTGCCAGCAATCTGGTCCCATCATGGTTCAAATGCAACCCATTCCTCCTGAACAGATTTGGCTTGTCCCAAAATGTTCTCCAGTTCCTGACAAATCTGAAACCCTCCTCTCGACACCACCACCTCATCCACGCATTGAGGCTTCTGAGCTCTGCCTGCCTGGTAGGTCCTGCGCGAGGGACAGGCAGCACTTCTGAAAATGCTACCTTGGAAGTCCGGGACTTCAATCTTCTTCCTAACAACCTGAATTTGGCTTCCAGGACAGACCGCTTGGCCTTCCCAACATCATTGGTACCAACGTGTACCATGACAACTGGCTCGTTCCCAGTTCTCTCTAACAATCTATCTAGATTTCTTGTGATGCCTGCAACTTTTGCACTTGGCAGGCAAGTCACCATATGGTTATCATGTGCATCACAAATCCATTTCTCTGTATTTCTAATTATTGAATTGCCTAGTACAAGGAGCCTCTCTCCTGCAATCTGTTCATCTACATGCACCTCATTAACCATATTAAGGGAGAGAACCTCAGTTTGTTCCTGTTGTTTATCTTCCTGGATCTCATCAAGTGTGATGAAGGAGAGATCATCAGGTGGAACCAGTTGTTCCTCTGTGTGTTCCTCATCAGGTGTGATGAGGGAAAGAGCCTCAAATTTATTCTGTAATTTCAGACTCTCAGAGTGATCCCCTACTCTTCTCCTCCTTTGAGTCACATTCCTCCAACCATCTCCCTCCTGAGTTAGTGAAGGGCCTTCTCCCTCAGAACTGTGCCCTGTCTCTTCTTTGTCCAGCATAGTCTGCTCCGCTCTGTCCAAGAACAGCTCAAGCTCCTTAATTTGTTGATGATTAGATATGCGGGCCTCTAGCTGCTGGACCGTCTCTTCTAGTAGTGCAACCAGCTTGCACTTGCTGCAAGTGTAGTTCTCCATATGCTTTGGCAAGAACACAAACATGGTACAAGTGTTGCAGGTAACTACAACTGTTCCCTCAGAATCCATTTTAACAAGTGCAGTATTCTGGGCCTCAAAAATGTACACGTTTACTACCTTTCTACCTAGTAAGACTATATTCTCCCTTTGTTACTAGTTTGCAATCTTGCGCGCCGTTAGGCACGCGGGCCTCTAAAGCAGCTCTACTCCAACTGCAAAACTTACCAGTGCTCACTTCCTTTGTTTGGCTCTCCTCAGCAGCAGCTCTGCTTAAGAGCACATGCAGAGTCAAAAGGGCTGACCCTGAAAGAGCTCAGAGCTTTTAAAGGCTAGTGTGGCTCCGCCCCTATGAGTCACAGTTCAGGGAAGGGCCTGGTGTGGCTCTGCCCCCTGCTTCTGGAAGCTTCTAACTGCTTTCTCTGTTTGAACAGAGGTGGCTCTCAGCAGTTTAAATTATCAATTTAATTTAGTGGAGGCCTCTAAAGCAGCTCTACTCCAACTGCAAAACTTACCAGTGCTCACTTCCTTTGTTTGGCTCTCCTCAGCAGCAGCTCTGCTTAAGAGCACATGCAGAGTCAAAACTTATTACTAATTCCTTTCTATTTGTTCTTCTTTAATAAATCTTGTAAAAAGCCATAGTAAATAATATTTTCCATCTGTTTCCAATGAATTTCTATGAAATAATCTACTTCACTAATATATTATATTTCATTGTATTCAGTTCCTTTTTAAAAAATAGATTACTCCCCCACCCTAATTTAACTCTTTTATATCTCTATATTTGGCAACATTTGAATATTTGTTGAACACTTTTTAAGAAACATAATCCTAAATCAGTGTACTTTAATGTGTTTTTTGTTACTTTGTTGTATACTTTTAAAATTCTTTTATAACTCTTTTAAATTAAAAATTTAAAATTATAGTTTTAAAAATGGTGTTATCTGGTAACATTTGTGTTTCTACGAACATGATTTTGGAGTAGATGTTCCATGCCCACCACAGTCTCTCTCTCTGTGTTTCTCTACTTATAGAGAACATAGTCTATCTACTAAGCCTCCATTCTGATTGTTAGAAAAAACAGTGTGACAAAACAGAGAACCATATGTAAATTGCCACAATGACTTTTCACATTAGGCTAGCACATTTCAAAATCCATTGGTAAGAACTAAACTCCATGTACTGCTTGCTGTGTCCCTCTTTATTTGTTTTTCCAAATATAATCAGTTGCCCTGTGCTGCTGCTACTGCCGCTGCAGCTGGTGGTGGTGGTGGTGGTGATGATGATGATGTAAGCAATAATAACTATACAGGTGGTGCTGTATAAGCTGATTGTGAGCCAAACAAAATTGGTTTCATTTAAACACACTAATTAATTATACTGAAGGGTTTAGAGATGTCGATCATGCACAGGGGTGTCAAAATTATCATTATCATTATTTTATGAAGAATATGAGCATATTTGACAGGATAAATGTGATTTATATAGTGGTTTCAAAGACTTTATTCTAAAATGCCACCTAAGTGCTATGTATAAAAGGATTATTTGCCCAGCATCTCATTAGGCAGCACTTTCAGTATGCACTTGGCACAGAACCACTTAAAAGACATTTGCCTCTGCAAGCTATCTGGGCTCTTCCACTTTTTCAAAAATATTGACAAACTTATCAAAGGAACAATTTGCTTGAGTACAAACAAATTCTCTGCTTAAGTATGATATATTCATTTGCAACAGTTCCTTGTATCATTTAATGAAGACCTATTATTTCTAACTACAATTGCAATGAGGATGACTTGAACTCAAATGGCGTTGTACAGCCAGAGATGAAGATCAAAGCAGAGTCACAGTTATCTCCATCCTCAAGACCTCCAAGCATCACAGCATTTCCCTCTTTACTTTTCACTAACACAGAATTCAAAAATTCTCCCCAAATATCTTTAAATTTATTTTCATTCACCGATTCCTCTTTCAGTGTGATTTCATATGTTAATCACTTCTTGGCCTTTGGGACTAAAAGCAAATGTAAGTAATCTCAATTTAACTAGATATCCTTAATGCAGGGGTTCACAACATTTTCCTACCATGGGCCAGACACCCGCCCCCCTGACATACAGCTGCAGGGGCCGGCGGTGGGTTTCTCCCATTGCTTACATTTTTGTCGTCATCGGCATCAGTGGTGATCACATCGGTTTTGCAGATTTTTGCACAGTCTCTGCCACTTCTCCCGGCAGTGGGAGGCTTTGTGGAGCATATTTGCTCCTTTTTGGGGGTCTTACCATCACTCCTTCATAGTGCTTTAGCAAGGAAAGTGCGCCATTCTAGGGCTTGGTTCTGTGCTGGGTGCCCAGATGATGATGTCATCACTTGGGTGCCAAGTGCAGAATGAGGAAGTCCCACAATGGTGTGTTTTCCCTGTTGATGTGCCATGGAGGAGTGTCTGAAAGACCCCAAAATGGAGAGATTATGTTCCCCAAAGCCTCCCGCTACCAGGAGAAGTGGTGGAGACTGTGCAAAAAGCCACAAAACTGATGCAGTCACTGCCAATGCCGGCAACACGGTAAGTGATGTATTATGAATTGTGGTGGTGGGGTTGGGTGGGTGCCTGCAGGCCAGATTAATGATAAGTGTGGGCTGAATTAGGCCCGCGGGCAAGGGGTTGCAAATGGCTGCCTTAATGCAACTCCCCATGCTCCTAGTTCAGTGATGTAATGGAGAACCAAGGAAGAAAGTGTACAGCAAACCCACATTAGTCCTGTGTGACCTTGTCAGATAGACAGGTTTACATTGAAACACTGCATTTGCATCCAGGCTGAAATACTGGAAAAGTACATTCTTTGCTCTAAAATGTATATATTGTGTTCAGGCATTTTTATCCTTCCTTTCTTGTTCATAACAAATGCTGCAGAGCATCATAAAAAATGCTCCACAGCTGGATGTCTTATCTTAAGCCTTTTGAATAATATTCATTTCTTGAAACTAGTTTATGTCATTTGGGAGATAGTCATATTGACAGGAACTGAATTCTGAGTCAGCTATGCAAGTTTAAGACTAAAAAAAAGGTTTGCTCAGAAGCCATGAAACTTTACTGAGATGTCATTTTGATCTACACCAGAAGTCTGAAGGATTGCAAGAAATACCCTTAGGAACTGAGTGAAAAGAATTAATATGCTAACTGACAGAAATATGTGATATAAACAAACTATACTGTTTTTTATCAGCTTGTATTGATACTTTGGTTTGTGTTTTTTTCTGGTACTTTATAAACCCTATTCATATAAAATTTGAACATTTTGTTGTGAAAACCTCCACTTCTGCTTTTTCTGTGGCAGCATTTTTCCATGAATGCTCTTCTTGCATCTTTCCCTTTAAATGAAATGTAAAAATATAAATAAACATTTTTTGAAGGTGATTCTAAAAATGGAAGAAGCCCAAACCACATAATGTCAGGAAATAGAAAGGTTAACTTACTGGTCAGGGGAAAAAAAATCCACTCTGTTAATGTTCAGATGAACTGTGAAAGACCAATTAATGAGGAATGTCATACCCAAGGATATTCAGGAGCCATTTGACAGAAAGTCAATGTCTGTGTCCTATAAACTGGAAAGACCAGAATGTATTTGTAATAACAGTGAAAGTCAGTAAGAGATGGTCTTCCTAGCAGGTCAGGAGTTTGAGTACTCTTTTTTGGCTATGTCTTCCTGGAAAAAAAGACATTAATTGGAGATAAAGAGCCATCTAGGAACCAGCTAGGCTAAATGGCCCAATGTTGTAGAAAGGTGGAGTTCCCAATGAAGGAAAACTTCTTTCATCCATGTCTCTTGAGGTATAAGGATGGGGTCCAGGAATGCCATCTTATGGAAGCAGTAAGACAAGGGATACCTCTCTATAGAAGAAAATGTCTAAGGGATTTAAATGAGAGAAATATAGATGAAGATGAAAAAGATGTTAATTTTCATGTGTGCTTGTTTTGTATTTTCCATCTGTGTTTTTTTGTAGAGGTTTTCCAACTTTCCCCCATGTTTTGTCTACTTGTTACTTTTTGCTTTCTTTCTTGTTAATAAAACTTATAAAATTCATTCTAGCACTTTAAACTGAATTTTATTAAGGGGAATCTTGTGCTAATTCTAGTCCCTGACCATTTGGGCTACAATCTACCAGGATAAATATTAGTTATTAAATCATTTTGATTTTGACAAGGTAAAGGAGCTGACCGAGTCATGTTTTGCAAAAAGAAATCACTCTCAGTGGGTCAATAGTCTTAGTCTTTCTGTGTATTCTCCAAACACCCTTTAATTTCAGGATAAAGTAACATGGGAAAGACATTGGCTAGTTAGGCTGAGTGATGGCTTTCATAATACATAATAATATTCATACAAAGACATCAGACAAGGGGAAATCCCAGAAGCTGACTCTTTATTTCATCAGTTAATCACTCCTGACCCAAACACAAAACAATTACCATTGCTGTGGGTTGGGTTTTTATTTTTTTGGACAAATATAAATGGTAATGAGCATAAGATGATGTTTTGTCGACCATCTTGTCTGCTTCCATTGGTGTTGTAAACATTTGGGCTAACCTTTGCTTATAATGGTTGTCTTTTTTTCCACCTGCTGGCAATGCTGGCACAATACAGTGCAGCAATATCAAGTCATTTCCTGGTGTTTTGAATTATGGATACATAAGCACTATATCTGACATTTCATAAACTAGAGGGGTTTTGTAAAATTGAATAAACCACTCTGGATCTCCAGTTTTCGCATGAAACTATCAGTTTCCTTCCTTCCTCTCACCCACCAGAAGTCATGCAAGTTATTCAAATTTATTCAGTGAAAAATGTTTGTTGAAGGAGGCATCAATACTCTTGGGTAGCAGCTTTGCTCCCTGGTGTGTAGAATGGATTAATACTGCTTTGCGTGATGTTCCAAATCACATCCTACAAAAGTGACTCAAGACACCCATGGCACACAGAGGTACTCAGTTGATGGGATTTTAAAGTGTAATGCAAAGTTAGATCTAAAAGAACAATGGAACATCTCTTTATATTGCATGTTTTAGAGAGCCCTTCTGTTATTTGAACACCACTTCAAGGTTCCTTCCTTTGTTCTGGATCAGTGGAGACACCATTAAACACCCTTGCTTCACCATAAATTCTGAATAATTCCAAACCTGGAGATAATCCATAGTGCATACTATTGAATTACTTTCCAGTCATGTCAGTCAAAGATCTGAGGAACTGAACCCCAATGGTTTCTTGAGTTTCAACTAGCTTCACAGCTGAAGAAACACCATCTTTAAATGTAGGTTTTGTTTGCAGCAGTTATTTTTTATTTCATCATCACACAATTCAATTATTTCAGAATTGAAGCAATTTTATACAATAAAAACCTTACAGACAAAAGAAACTAGTTTAATTATGAGGGATTTAATTTGAATAATTTATTGGCAAAGTAAAATATTTGACCTAATTTACAGTTAGAGCGGGTTTTTTTTTTTAGATTTTCCACAGTTGATTCCCATTCCATTCAGCAAGGTTTGATCAGCTCAAATCATATGCTGGTTAACAACGTTCTTGGGTTCATTGCTATCAACAGATTTGAAAGCTATTTATTCAATTGTTACTATATATACTTGTAGATTGAGACATTTAACCAATGCCAAAACAATATTTCAAAATATTTTGGCATATAGGAACTGCAGTCACATCACAACTCTCCTCCTCCCACCAACAATATTACTGATGATTTGTGTCATCTTCTGGGATCACTTGACATTGCTTAATTCTATAACAGGGGTGGCCAAAACTTTTTGAGCCATGGGCTGGTTATGTGGTTGAGTGGGCCAGTCATGTGGTTCCTCCCATCAGAAGCAGAAGTAAAATGTGCCGTGCATGCACAAAATTCTGCCATAAATGTACTCGCAGTTGTTGTAAACACGTTTATAACAGTCATAATGCATTTGTGCAGCATTTTGTGCATGCATGGGTTTGATGTTTGCAGATTGATACGCAGTAGGCAGCAGTCAGGGGGCCAAACACACCTTTATTGGAGTGTAGTCAATCTGAACATGAGGTCAATGGCGGATTGATGCTCCTTATATATGTAACAGGTAATGATTCAAACCTGGCGTGGAGTCACATGATTGGTAGTACAGGTAAACAGCCAGGTGACAATATGTGATTGGGTACTGAGTAAACAATAGCTACATCTACGGTGGGAATGCAGTCTTGCAATATCTACACAAGAGGAGTATTTAATTTTTAATTTTAATTTAATTTAATAGTCATATTTATATATGCCGCCCACTCAGGCAGAACCCGACTCAGGGCGGCATTACAACAAGTTCTAAAAACACATAAAAACACTTTAAAAGACCCACATCCCACCCACTTTAAAAGACCCATATCCAACCCACCCATCCCACCCACTATAAAAAGAAGAAGAGAGAGTTCTTAATGGTTTACATAAACCAGCAGGCGGGGACTGTGTTCCCATTCGGGCCCCACACCTGCCCTGCCAGTCAGGTCTTCAATCCTTTCCTGAAGGGCAGCAATTCTCTTTGAAGTCTTAGATCTGTTGGCAGGAGGTTCCAGAGAGTTGGTGCGGACACGGAGAAGGCCCTCCTTCGGGTGCTGGATAGATGTGCACCCCTAGCTGATGGCACTATTAGAGAGCCCTTCCGGTCCGCTCTGGTTGGACGGGCAGACACTCTTGGGACAATGCGGTCTCTAAGGTATCCTGGCCCACTGCCATATAGGGCTTTAAAGGTCAAAACCAGCACCTTGAATTGCACCCGGAGACAAACTGGTAACCAGTGCAGCTCCCGAAGTAGTGGTGAGGCACGGGCATATCGCCCACATCCCATCACCACCCGGGCTGCCGCATTCTGGACCAGCTGCAGCCTCCGAATGGTTGTCAAGGACAGCCCCATGAAGAGTGCATTACAATAATCTAGTCGGGAAGTGACCAGAGCATGGGTGACCATAAGCAAGGAGCCCCGGTCCAGGAGCGTGCGCAACTGGCGAATCACCCGAAGTTGGGCAAAAGCCCTCCTGGCCACAGCCGCTACCTGTTCTTCTAGCAGCAGCCGCAAGTCCAGAAGGACCCCCAAGTTGCGCACTGGGTCTGTCTGGGGCAAAACAGCCCCATCCAGTACCAAAGATGGTAACTCCCTGGATAACACGGGCCCCCTTATCCATAGCCACTCTGTCTTGCTGGGATTCAGCCGAAGCCCATTGGCCCCCATCCAGACCCCAATGGCCTCCAGGCATCTGGATAGGATTTCAACAGCATCACTGGGGTCCCCACGGGCCGAGATGTACAACTGAGTGTCATCCGCGTACTGATGGTACCGCACCCCGTGGGAACAAATGATCTCACCCAGTGGCTTCATGTAGATGTTAAATAGGAGAGGAGAGAGCACCAAACCCTGAGGCACCCCATACTTGAGGAGCCTAGGGCTGGACCTCTCACTCTCTAACCACACCGACTGGGTACGGCCCTCCAGAAAAGAGGAAAACCAGGACAACACGGTGCCCTGGATCCCCAGTCCTTTGAGCCGTTCCAGAAGGATACTGTGGTCGACGGTATCGAAGGCCGCTGAGAGGTCAAGAAGAGCAAGGACGGATGGATAACCCCCGTCCCGCTCTTGCCAGAGATCATCCATCAGTGCCACCAATGCCGTCTCCGTACCATACCCGGGCCTGAATCCTGATTGAAAGGGGTCTAGATAAGTATTCACAAGGGGGAAAAGCGAGGGGGAAAATTGAGGATCGCTAGATCCGATTTCATTCACATTTCACTTGGTTACATGTTTGCTTTCAATCACAGTTCACTTAAGTTACATACACAACATCCCTCCCCCCTAGGATGGGACTAAGTCCCTCAACCATTGTGGTGGCCTGCATGTTCATTTGGGCTGCACAGCTGCTTGGCTGAACTCGGAGGAACTGGGGGGTTTGGGTTCCACAGACTCTCGTTCCGCAGTGGGAAGGTGAGTAGCGTTAGTGGCATGTTGGGAGCATTGGCCCATTTCAGAAACTCTACAAACTCTCCCCGGTCCTGTAACCCCAAATCTACACCTTTGGGATCTTGGCTTTCGTACTCTTCCCTGCCTGCTTGCATAGGATGGATGAGAACGAAATCAGATTCCCTTAGTGGGCTGTCTGCCATGTCTCCCCTTTGGGATAAGCGGGTGGGGGAGGACCATAACATTGAATCGCCCAGACCTTCATCTCCCTGTAACTCCATGACCCGACGCTTGAGCTGGTCGGCGTGCCGCCACCACAGTAGCCCCGTACATGTCTCTACTTGGTAGGAAACTGGTCTTGTTTGCCCGACCACAACCCCTGGGACCCATGTTGGGCCAGCAGCTGCATAATTCCTGCAATGTACTGGGTCCCCAGCTGAAAATACCTTTGTGTGCACAATTTCCACATTCCTCCCCTTATCCTCCACCCTGGTCAGATCCAGCCAGTCAAAAAGTGAGACAGGTTTCCTGCACATCAAGAGTTCGGCTGATGATAGCCCAGATGCCAGGGGGGTACCCTGTAACAAAGGAGTAACTGGCACAATTGCAACTCTAAATTCCCATGGCCCATTTGCCAAAGTGCCTCTTTAGTAGTTCACACTTGGCGCTCAACCTGGCTGTTCGTTGCAGGGTGAAATGGGGCAGATGTGATGTATCAAATCACATTCCTCTCGAGGAATGCCTGGAATTCGACGGAAGTGAATGTACTGGCATTGTCAGAGACAAGCACATCAGGTAAACCAAAACAACTGAATAGCCTCTGCAATTGTTTAATGGTTGTGGCCGAGGAGGTGTTGGGCATTGGGATAACCTCCAACCATTTTGAAAAGGAGTCAACCACTAGCAAAAAGAGCGTGCCCCTGAACGGACCAGCGAAGTCGATGTGTAATCATGACCATGGTCTGCGGGCTGTGTCCCATTCTCTGGAAGGAAGTAAGGACTCTTCAGGTTGAGAACTCTGGCAACTCTCAAAAGTGCCCACCAACTGCTCAATATCTGCATTTATCTGGGGCCACCAGAAGTAGCTCGTGGCCAAAGCCTTTGAGTGCACGATTCCCGGGTGGCTGATGTTTAGCAGTCTGAATACCTTTGAATGCAATACCTCAGGAATGACCACCCTCTGGCCCCACAGGAGGCAGCCCCTCTCTATTGAAAGCTCGAACCTCTTTCGGAAATATGCTTTGAACTCCTCGGTCAGAGGAGTCGTGGGCCACCCCTTCTTTACCCATGAAACAACCAGGGACAGAACCTTGTCCTTTGCCATAGCCTTGGCGAGATCTGTGGGAAAAATTGGGGGTCAGTCGAGGGATTCTATCAGCAATACCTGGTGATCCTGCTCAACCTCGCACTCGGGTTCCCCTAACTCAGGTAAGGGAGACTGGGAAAGCACATCAGCATGGCTGATCTCCTTGCCCGGGCGGTGGACCAGTGTAAACTGGTAAGCATTTAGGAATATTGCCCACCGAAGCATTCTAGGGGACAGAATCTGGGGTGTGGGCTTGCACATGGTGAAGATTCCCAACAGTGGCTTGTGGTCAATTACAATAGTGAACTCCTGAACATAGAGGAAATCGTGGAACTTTTTGGTCTCAGTGACTATCACAAGAGCCTCCCTGTCCGTTTGCGCGTAATTGCGCTCTGCTTTCGAAAGGGACCTTGGGTAAAAGGCAACTGGGGCTTCTCGCCCATTTTCTAACACATGGCACAGCACTGCCCCCACCACCCACTGGTGAAGCATCGCAAACTAGCACCATGGGCTTCCTTGGGTCGAAGTGAGTTAAGATTGCTTCCGACGACAGGAGCTGTTTTAACTCTTTGAAGGCTCTTTCCTGACTCTCCCCCCACCAACAAACCACATCTTTCTTTAAAAGACGATGCAGTGGCTCTGCCATGGAAGCCTTCCTTGGCAAGAAGGAATGATAGAAATTGAGAAGTCCCAAGAAGGACTGCAACTCTGGTTTCATGGTAGGGTGAGGGGCATTTTGAATAGCGGCAACCTTTGAGTCGGAGGGCTTAACTCCTTTGGGGGTTATTTTGAACCCTAGGAACTCTACTTCCCTAGCAATAAACACACATTTATCTCTTCTCAGCCACAACCCCGCCTTCTCAAACACAGTTAAGACTTTGTCCAACCTCTTAGCTATTTCTGACTCACTCCCAGCTATGATCAAAACATCGTCAAAGTAGGGGAGAACCATGGGGAGACCCTTGAGAAGGCGTTCCACTAGAGATTGGAATATTCCATGGGCTGAGTTCACGCCGAACTGAAGGTGTGTCACCTTAAATGCACCCTTGTGCGTAACAATCATCTGAGCAGCTGGTGCAGCAGGTGTGACCGTTAGCTGCTGCTAAGCCTGCACTAAATCCAATTTCGCAAAGCATTTACCCCCATGTAAAGTGGCTAGTACATGGGTAACTACCGGCACCAGGTAGGCATTGGGGCAAATGCCCTTGTTAATTGTACATTTGTAACCAGCACAAATCCTAACCTCCCCATTGGATTTCATAGCAGTAACAATCGGTTTCCCCCACTCTGCAGAGTCCACTGGAACCAAAATCCCCTGACCCACCAGTTTGTCCAGTTCCGCCTCAATCTTGTCTTTGAGGGTGAAGGGTACTCTTCGTGGCTTGAGCCGTATGGGTCTAATTGTTGGAGCCAGGTCAAACAAGACTGGGGCCTCCCTATACTTCCCAAGCCCCTTCTCGATGATGAAACCAACCTCTGCTGGGGCAGGAAGTGAGACTGGGGCTTATATATCCAGATGATCAATCACACTCATGAATGAACAAGACCTTAAAATAATTGTGAATGTGTTTGGAGACAAGTGGTTTAACTTCATATTTCAGATCTTCTATTTTTCAGATTCAGTGGATGGAGATCTTTCCACTTTCTTCTCATTTGCATCAGGAATTTTCCTTTGCTTTGCTGAAGCTTGTTACCAGCTGATCTTTGCTTCTGTCTTGTTTTTGCATCCAAATACTGCCAAAGTTCAGACACAAAATGATGGTTTATGCATTCTGGTACTAAGTAGCAGACTGAGAGAATAATTGAGAATAAAGTATGCACCGTTCATCTTGATGCATAGCAGCAACTGAGGAAAGTGGAGAGTTAAACCTGATTTGACAAATATTTTTCTATTCAAAATATCCAAGTAATTAGATGTCATAATTTAAGCCATTTTCCTGCTTTCTGAAGGGTTCAAATAAATCACTGGTAAGCAGATAACTTCACAAAGAAAGAACCATGCTGCCCACCTTTACAGTGATTTTAAATGAGGTACTTTTCAACAATTATCCATACCATTCCTTTATCCTTTCTCAATATATCAAGGAGCCCTGGTGGTACAGTGACTAAACTGCTGTCCTGCAACCAAAAGGTTGTGAGTTCAATCCTTACCATAGATCAAGATTGACTCAGTCTTTCATCCTTCCGAGGGTGGTAAATGAGTACCTAGAATGTTGGGGGAAAAACCTGTGAGCCCAGAAAGTGCACTAAGCGCTATGGGGTGGTATGTAAGTGTGATTGCTTTGCTTTGCCATGTCTTATACTCCACTCTTGAGCATAAAATAACACCAACCCCTAAGGAACATGGCTGAAACCACTTTCTCAGCATAGGTGGCTGGTAACCCTGTGAACAAGACTGCATGGGCCAGAAACATTCCAATTCATGCACATTCATGCACATTCAGCTCCACTGGAAGGTATCTAGAAAACTTGCTGAAAAATAGCCCTGACAATTGCTTTGTGTTTGGGTGAGAAGGGTTAACTGATGAAAAAGGGAGACATGTTCAAAGTTTTCTTCTTGCTTGGTGTCTCTGTGAATGTTGATTAACACAAAATAGTATCCCGTAGACTGTCTTGATTGTTGACATTGGTTTCATCAACATTCAGGCTGTGTGAAGTTTGCTACGTAAAGTTTGACATTTTTTCCCCTGCTGTCAGCACAGGTACAATATTCCTGATGTTTTGATTGTTGATGCAGAAGCATAATATCCGACATTCATAAACAAGAAGTCTTTTTTAAAAAATTGAATTTTATTCTGAAGCCTTCTTCAGTCAAAGGTTCTTCTGGGGCCTGGTTGACAGGTATAACCCACATTTTGGAATGTGACATGATTTTTTGATACTCCAATGTTTATGCTCATGTCAGGCAACATTAAATGAGGTTTGAGTGTGGGTCCTTTGGTACCAATAAGATTCAGAATTTAATGAGGATAGCATTTCAGATGTCAGAAATGTTGGCCAATGGGAAAAATGATTACAGCCTGCAGTTTAAATGATTTAGCATTTCATGTATTAATCTCTTTTTGATACAACATAGTTTTCAAACTCTGTTTGAAACACGAAAATTTAATGTAGGTATAGCAGCAATAACATTTTGACGTGCAAATTGACTGAACAAAGTAACATTAGATGGTTGAGTGGCCTAAATAAATCTTCAGCGCCTTCTCTTCAACTGGGAAAATCTTGTATCAGATTCAAGGCTATCTCAAGAAACACTAAACTCTTAGGAGCATATTCAACAACAGCCTGTGTCCATTCCGCATCCTTTCTTGTCCTTCATTTTTGCTTAAAAACATTTCTATACACTGATATTATTAAGATAAACTTTCTACAATAAAAGAAGCGATGAGAAAGAATCAGATATACTGTATGTAATGAAACATTCCATCTGGCTATGTTAATGGAGTAGACTGTAGAGCCAGTGACTCAATGCCAAGTGTTGGGCAGTGATAAATAACCTGACTTCCTAAATGGGCCAATGGCTAGGGGGAATGAGCCCCTTTAGGTGGGGTGATGGCCCCCTCAGTGGAGGAAATATCATTGGAAACCATCATATTTGGCAAAATTTTCCTGTTTTGAACATTATTTCCAGGAAAAATGTATACTCGGATATGAGTGGTAGCCAATAACAACAAATCAAACATACATAATTTTGATGGGAGATTCACGTAACCCAAATCTGTTTGAACAAATGGCATAACTGGCTCCTTCCATTAGCCAACAATGCTCAAATCTATGCTTTCACCATGCTTAAGGGCCCACTCCAGCAAAGAACACTCTCCATATCTGTTCATAAGAATGATCCAGACTGTATCCTATTTAGCTTAAAATCTGTTGTGTTCTGATGGTTTTACCTTTCCACATGGATTACAATGTATCTGAGCCAATGTAACCTTGCCTATAGCAACAATGTAACCTTCAGCTGTATCATATAAACCCTGTAATAGGACGCGAGCTAATGACCACCAGCTGGCAGCAGCGAGCGTCCAAGCTCTCTTGGTCCGAACTCATCAAAGGCAACAGCGCGGGAAGTTTTCCCGCCACCACCTACACCTGGACAAGAAGGGCGTGACCCGCAATGACGTCACGCAGACAGTAGCCAATGGGCTACCATGGCACCACGTTCAAATGTATTACTACTGTATATAAAGAGCTATCGATCCGCCATTACCTCATGTTCCCTCTGTCCACGATGCAATAAACCTGAGTTAACCCAGCCCGAGGCTGTGTCCTGTGTCTTGGTTTGCATACACCAAATTGGCGACGAAGGTGGGATAATGGATCCCCACGGAACAGCCAGGGCACAGAGCGGGTTCAACATCACCAAACCGCAAGACTGGGAGCTGCTAGAGATGGACTTCCAGGCGGCACTGGTGGAACTCAGAGTCAAAGATGACGACGAGGAGAGGAAGAGGGCCATCCTCACCAGAATGCTCGGAATGGAAACCAAGCGGACGCTGGTGGGCATAATCGCTCCGAAGAAGGTGAGCGAATTTAAGGCGGGCGACATCATGAAGCTGCTGCGAGAGAGGTTCTCCCCCTCGAGGGCAATGTTTCCCGCTCGGAGCGCGTTTTGGAGGCGAGTCCAAGCGCCGGATGAGTCGGTTGAGGCATTCGTGGCCGCCATGAGGGTAGCCGCCGCCCCCTGTAAATGGGGCGACATCCTGGAGATGGCCCTCAGGGACGGCGTGTTGTGTGGCCTGAGAGACAAGGAGGTACAGCGCAGCCTGATGAATAAGGAACCGCCACCCACGCTGGCAGAGGTCGTAGAGGCCGCGGAAGCCGCAGAGTCCACGAATGCCGGAGTGGACGAGATGCACCAGTGGCGTGAGTGGCGTCCTAGAGCCGGCAAGGCGGAAAATTCGGTGCACGGGAAGTCCGGACAGTCGGTGCACGCGACTCGACGGGCCTCAAAGTCGTCTACGGAAGGCAGCGACGGCGAGGAGGTCCAGAAGGTCCGAAAGGGGGGTCGACGCTGCGAGGGTTGCGGAGCGGCCCATGAGCGCGCGAGATGCCCGTTCAGGAAGGCCGAGTGTTACACCTGCGGCCGTCGGGGGCACATCGCCAAGGCATGCAGAAAACGGAAGGAGGGCCGGAGGCAGTCACAAGACCGAGCGGCCAGACCGGACCGGCCAGCGAGGCCCAAAGATGGCGCCCAGACCACGAGGAAGCACGATGGCGTGGGCCACGTCTCGGACGACAGCGAGGACGACGCCCCAGTGTTCAGCGTGTCCGCAGGACAGTCCCATTACTTTGTTGAGGTATTAGTACAAGGGGCCCCTATTAAGATGGAAATTGACTCAGGGTCCTCTTATTCTATAATTCCCCAGAAAGAGTTTTTGAAAATCGACCCCCACGTGCGGCCCAAACTTAAAGCGTTGAGGTCCACGCTGCGAGACGTGCAGGGGAACAGCATTCCGGTGTTGGGGGTCGGGAAATTTCGGGTCAATTTTAAGAAACATTCTGTGGAACTGCCCCTAGTTGTCCTCAAGGGGGGAAGCTGTAGCCTCCTAGGGACACAGTGGTTTCAGCCCTTAGGGTTGTTCATAGGGGGAGTACATACCGTGGGGGGGGACCCAATACAAGCGGTTTGCGATGCGCATCCCGCCGTTTTTAAGAAAGGACTCGGAAAGTTCAAGGGACCCCCTGTAGCGTTCGACATAGACCCGGAGGTCCGCCCGATAAGACTCAAACCGCGCAGGGTGCCGTTCGCACTCAAGGACAAGATAGAGGCGGAACTGGACAAACTGGTGGGCCAGGGGATTCTTATTCCTGTTGATTCCGCGGAGTGGGAAACTCCAATTGTAACGGCGCTAAAGGCTAACGGGGAGGTGCGCATTTGCGCTGATTATAAGTGTACAATTAACAAGGCGATCCGCCCTAATGCATACCCGGTGCCGGTGATCAGCCACCTTTTGGCCAGGCTAAATGGGGGAAAGTGTTTCGCCAAACTCGATTTGGCACAAGCCTATCAGCAACTTCCTGTGACCCCCGCCACGGCCGCGGCACAAATGATAGTTACACATAAAGGAGCGTTCCAGGTGTCGCGGTTACAGTTTGGCGTGAACTCGGCACCCGGCCTTTTTCAGTCGCTTGTGGAACGCCTCCTGAAGGGACTGGAGGGGGTGTTGCCTTATTTTGATGACGTGTTGATAACAGGGGGGAGTGAGGCTGAAATGGCAAAGAGGTTGGA
This sequence comes from Bradypodion pumilum, assembly GCA_035047305.1. Classification (NCBI taxonomy): domain Eukaryota; kingdom Metazoa; phylum Chordata; class Lepidosauria; order Squamata; family Chamaeleonidae; genus Bradypodion; species Bradypodion pumilum. Next base: position 260,606,409 of record JAWDJD010000004.1, on the reverse strand, counting down.
CAAAGTATTGACCGTGTTCGAGAAAGCGGGGCTGAGATTGAGGAAGGATAAATGTGTCTTCTTCGAAACCGAGGTCGAGTTTTTAGGGTTCCGGATAACACCCGAGGGGATTAAACCGTCTAAATCCAAGGTAGCTGCCATTAAAAAGGCCCCTCGCCCCACATCCAAAACCGAGCTACAGTCCTTCCTGGGGCTCCTCAATTTTTACCATACATTCCTCCCGCGGAAGGCGTCCGTGGCCGAACCGCTCCATCGGTTACTTAAAAAGGAGGAGACATGGATGTGGGGTGACGAGCACGAGAGGGCGTTCACAGAGCTAAAGCAACTCCTAACATCTGAGGCAATCCTGACGCACTTCGACCCCAAACGGCCGGTGGTCCTAGTTTGTGATGCATCCCCGGTGGGGGTGGGGGCGGTGCTTTGCCACGTGTTGGAGGACGGAAGGGAGGCCCCGGTAGCGTTTTACTCAAGGTCCCTGTCCCAAGCGGAGCGAAATTACGCGCAAACCGACAGGGAGGCGTTAGCAATAGTAGCGGGGACCAAAAAATTTCACGATTTTTTGTATGGCCGCCCGTTCAAAATCGTGACCGATCACAAGCCACTGTTAGGAATTTTCACGGCTAGCAAGCCCACGCCGCAGATCCTGTCCCCGAGAATGCTGCGCTGGGCTATTTTCCTCAACGCGTACCAACATGAGTTGGAGTACAGGCCCGGAAAGGAGATCAGCCATGCTGATGCGCTTTCGAGATCCCCTTTGCCCTTGTCGGACGACCAAAAGGCGAGAGCAGAAAGGGACCGCCAGGTGTTGCTAATTGAGGTTTTAGACGCACCCCCAATAGTACCAGCCGACATTGCTAGGGCGACAGGCAAGGACAGGACGCTGGAAAAAGTTAGTTCATGGGTGCAGAAGGGGTGGCCGGCTTCGTCCCCGAGTACAGAGTTCGACCCATTCTTTAGGAAAAAGCTAGAGTTGTCCCTAGAGAGGGGGTGCCTTCTGTGGGGCCAACGGGTGGTGGTCCCTGCGCCCCTGCGGACGAGGGTGCTCGAACTGCTGCACGTCAGCCACCCGGGCATAGTTCGTTCAAAGGCGCTGGCCCGGAGTTACTTCTGGTGGCCACAGCTGGACGCGGACATTGAGCACATGGTCGGCACTTGCGAGGCTTGCCAGGGATCCCGACCTGAGGCGGCCCGTCTCCCGCATAGGGAGTGGGACACAGCAAGGGGGCCGTGGTCTAGAGTGCACGTGGATTTCGCTGGCCCATTCCGAGGAACCATGTTTCTCCTGGTGGTGGATGCGTTCTCCAAGTGGCTGGAGGTTATCCCAGTAAAGAGCACGTCCTCCGCCACGACAATTAGCCAGCTAAGGAGAGTCTTTTCCACATTCGGCTTACCCGACACTTTAGTCAGCGATAACGCTAGTTGTTTCACCTCCGCTGAGTTCGGAGCATTCATGGAGGCAAACGCCATTCGGCATGTTACATCCGCACCGTTTCACCCGGCCACGAATGGCCAAGTGGAACGGCTGGTGCGGACAACGAAGGAGGCGCTACGGCGCATGGGCCCGGGGGACCTGAATCACCAGGTATGCCAGTTCCTCTTAGCGTATAGGGTAACCCCCTTAGCGTCAGGCTACTCGCCGGCGGAGCTCTTGATGCGGCGAAAACTGACCACGATCCTGTCCAGGCTAGACCCGACGAGGGTCGAGGATAAAGGGAAAAACATAGGGTTGGCAGTCTCGAAAGGTTTCGCCGCCGGGGACCCTGTTCACTGCAGGAACTATTCCAGCGCAGGGCCGGCCTGGGTACCAGGGAAGGTTGTAGAACAGACGGGGCCAGTATCGTACCGGGTCGAGACTAACACCGGCCTCCTCTGGAGGAGGCACGCAGACCAACTGAGGCACCGAGTGAGTGGGCCAGTCAGTGGAGCTCAGCAACAGGATTCAGCGTTAGGGTTCTCCCCCACCCGCTTAACCCAAGGGGGAGACAGCAGTGGACAACAGTCCCAAGCAAGGGGGGAAGGAAGCAGAAGCAGCGGCCCCGACTCATATCCTTTTGATACGCCAGTCCTATCAGGGGCCGGGGAAGGGGGAGAGGAGTTCGCGACCGCTGCCCCCGATAGTAATTTAGATTTTGATTTTGCGAGCCGGGGGGGTTTTCAGGAGTGTTCCCCCACCCATCCAAGCGAGAAGAGGGGTTTTTCGTTAGCCCCCAGTGCCCCCGGTTCCTCCCTAAGAAAGAGCACACCTCCCAACAACGCCGCGGAGCCGCGGCAAGTCACTAACGAGTCTCCCTCTCCAATTACAGGACAGGAAACCAGGGGACAAAGAGAAGGTAGCAAACCCGGGGAGAGGCAGCCCGCATCGAGACCCCAGCGTGTTCGAAATAAGCCATCTTGGCTGAGAGACTTTGTCTCCTAAGGGGGGGAGTGTGTGTGTAAGTGGGGGCTCGAGACTTTGTCTCGTCCTAGGGGGGAGGGGTGTTGTGTTCTGATGGTTTTACCTTTCCACATGGATTACAATGTATCTGAGCCAATGTAACCTTGCCTATAGCAACAATGTAACCTTCAGCTGTATCATATAAACCCTGTAATAGGACGCGAGCTAATGACCACCAGCTGGCAGCAGCGAGCGTCCAAGCTCTCTTGGTCCGAACTCATCAAAGGCAACAGCGCGGGAAGTTTTCCCGCCACCACCTACACCTGGACAAGAAGGGCGTGACCCGCAATGACGTCACGCAGACAGTAGCCAATGGGCTACCATGGCACCACGTTCAAATGTATTACTACTGTATATAAAGAGCTATCGATCCGCCATTACCTCATGTTCCCTCTGTCCACGATGCAATAAACCTGAGTTAACCCAGCCCGAGGCTGTGTCCTGTGTCTTGGTTTGCATACACCAAAAAATCTTTCTGTCAAGGTACCACCACTCTACATTATGGTACCCCATAATGCACTTGAGAGAAGTAATTAGTAGTTGCCACTGGCCTCTGCTCTGCTTCAGTGCTGTTCAATATTTTAATATATAATATGATTGAGGAATTAGAGGAGATGCTCATCAAATCTGCAGATAGTTTCAAATGAAAGGTAGCAAACAGAATCAGACTCAAGATGTCCTTGACAGTTTGGAGAACTGGGCCAAAACTGACAAAGTGAACCTAAAAGGTTCTATATTTGTGCAGGAAAAATTGAGTGCACACATATAGAGTTAGTGACACCTGGCTTGACTGCAGTGCATATGAAAAAAAAATCTAGGAGTCTTATTAGATATCAAATATGAGCCAACAATGTGATACACCGATAAACATACAAAAAAGATTCCTGGAAAAAAATTCAATGCTGCGACAAGAAGATCATACCATTGTATATTTGCCTAACTAATATGCCTTGCCATCTGCATCTGTTTCCTAGCACCAGATTTTAAAAATGATATCAATGAGCTGAAACATGTCTAGGGGAGGATTTCAGATAGGTAAAAATCTGAAAAACAACCCCAACTGGTGGAGTTAAGGCTAAAGAAGAGACATTTGAGAGGAAGTCTTGAAATATTTGAAATGTTTGCTGCAAGGAAAATGGAGGAACATCTTTGGATTTAAACCAATGGATTTAAATTACAGTACATGAATGAAACACAAGCCCCCCCCTTCAAAGGATTTTTGCCTTGCTGTGGCAAAGGGGGATTGTGTGTTTCAATAAGGCTATGGGCTATACTGTGTAGAGCCACCCATCCACTGGAGAAGGAACTGGGAACCCACTCTAGTATTCTTGCCAAAGGAAGTCCATGGACAGTATCAAAAGGCTAAAAGATGAGATGCCAGAAGATGAGCCCCTCAGGCCAGTGGGTATCCAATATGCAACTGGGGAAGAGCAAAGTACAAGTAGTTCCAGAAAGAGTGAAGTGACTGGGCCAAAGCTGAAAGGACAATCAGTTGTGGATGTGTCTGATGGTGAAAGGAAAGTCTGATGCTGTAAAGCAGGATTTCCCAACCTATAGCCTGTGGGTCGGACCTGGCCACCTATGCCACCCCATCCAGCCTGTCACCACCTCCGCTGTGTCAGGGGAATCCCATGGAGTAGTTACTTTTCATTTAAGTTACTTAGTATTTGCTTAGGTAACACTGTATTTTGATTTAACTCACTCTAGCCTGAGTAACCTAACACTCAGCCAGAGTGGCTGTAACTCCATTTTGAAATTCCAAAGCACACACTCTACAGATTTGCAAGTCATTAGCAACACAAAGGTTGCAAATTACCCAAGGTCAAACACTTGGATCATTATCAAATAGAAGAGACATCTCGAAGATGGGAACTTTGAGATAAGGGGCATCTGCAGATTTTAACTAGCAGTGAGAAGCCACAATCTTCTGGCTTCAAAGCATATTTAGAATTCTTATGGGTTGGGGAGCACCCCTAAAATCCTATAAAAGAGGACCCCAGCAGTGCTTTTGGATGCAGTGAAGCTCTGTTCATTCCATTCCATGATGCCTTAGATCAAGCCGTGATCTACTCATGGGGGCGAGTTTTCCCACATTTAGCCAGACCTTAGTTCAGTTCTTAGTCATTTTATTTTATGATTTTATTCTATCTCTTATATTATGCCTTTTTATTTCACTACAATAAATTGCTGCTAAACTAAGTTTTACTCGCAGTGTTTTTACTCATACGTAAGGGAGGGAATAGCTGAGCTAGATAAGGAGAGCTGAATACTTCAACAAAGGAGCTCTTCTTCTCAGGCTTCTATTTGCAGGGGCGCAACCAGAGCCTAAAGAGGAAGATTGGGGTAACTTTGGTTTCTCTGACTTGGAAGCTAAGAACCAGCTTAGTCCGGTTTCTTCAAAAAGGTAAAACCCCATATCGCCCCCCAGAACTCTCCTAGGCCAACCAGGTCTCCGCTATAGCTGAGGAGGAGTGTGGGCAAGATAACTGGACAGTATCTAATTTGCCCTCATAAAATTGTTACCAGACACCTGCTACACCCCAGGGTCACTATCTTCTGCATATGAGCCAGTCTTTACTGGACAGAGGTGCACCATGGGCTGGATGTCCCGAATGGCAGATAAACCTTAGCACAGCCACACTTGCCAGTTTCCAGGCTGCAGTGCATCGGAAAATAGAGGGACCCATTGGGCAACCAGCACACCTGTCATTACACGCTGTACTCGGAAGTGGAAGTGGGCATGTTTACATCAGCTGTAAAACATGCCTGAGCATGCACAAATGCACCAATGGCTGTCATAAATGTGGAAGTGGGTGCATTAACAACAGCCATAAATGCATCCACTTCTGCTTCTAGGTGGCGTGGTCTGGGGGTGATCGCAGCCATGAAATAAAAAGGCAACTGATTCTTGGGAGGCAAGCTATGAGAGACCTGGGAAACTGTTGTGTTCTGTTGGGTTATTGTACACACGGATTACAATGTATCTGAGCCAATGTAACCTTGCCTATAGCAACAATGTAACCTTCAGCTGTATCATATAAACCCTGTAATAGGACGCGAGCTAATGACCACCAGCTGGCAGCAGCGAGCGTCCAAGCTCTCTTGGTCCAAACTCATCAAAGGCAACAGCGCGGGAAGCTTTCCCGCCACCACCTACACCTGGACAAGAAGGGCGTGACCTGCAATGACGTCACGCAGACAGTAGCCAATGGGCTACCATGGCACCACGTTCAAATGTGTTACTGCTGTATATAAAGAGCTATCGATCCGCCATTACCTCATGTTCCCTCTGCCCACGATGCAATAAACCTGAGTTAACCCAGCCCGAGGCTGTGTCCTGTGTCTTGGTTTGCATACACCAAATTGGCGACGAGGATGGGATGATGGATCCCCACGGAACAGCCAGGGCACAGAGCGGTTTCAACATCACCAAACCGCAAGACTGGGAGCTGCTTGAGATGGATTTCCAGGCGGCCCTGGTAGAACTCAGAGTCAAAGGAGAAGACGAGGAGAGGAAGAGGGCCATCCTCACCAGAATGCTAGGGATGGAAACCAAGCGGACGCTGGTGGGCATAATCGCTCCAAAGAAGGTGAGCGACTTTAAGGCGAGCGACATCATGAAACTGCTGCGTGAGCGGTTCTGCCCCTCGAGGGCAATGTTTCCCGCTCGGAGCGCGTTTTGGAGGCGAGTCCAAGCGCCGGATGAGTCGGTTGAGGCATTCGTGGCCGCCATGAGGATAGCCGCCGCCCCCTGTAAATGGGGCGACATCCTGGAGTTGGTCCTCAGGGACGGCGTGTTGTGTGGCCTGAAAGACAAGGAGGTACAGCGCAGCTTGATGAATAAGGAGCCGCCACCCACGCTGGCAGAGGTCATTGAGGCCGCGGAAGCCGCAGAGTCCACGAATGCCGGAGTGGACGAGATGCACCAGTGGCGTGAGTGGCGTCCTAGAGCCGGCAAGCCGGAAAATTCGGTGCACGGGAAGACCGGACAGTCGGTGCACGCGACTCGACGGGCCTCAAAGTCGTCTACGGAAGGCAGCGACGGCGAGGAGGTCCAGAAGGTCCGGAAGAGCGGTCGACGCTGCGAGGGTTGCGGAGCGGCCCACGAGCGCGCGAGATGCCCGTTCAGGAAGGCCGAGTGTTACACCTGCGGCCGTCGGGGGCACATCGCCAAGGCGTGCAGAAAGCGGAAAGAGGGCCGGAGGCAATCACAAGACCGCGCGGCCAGACCGGACCGTCCAGCGAGGCCCAAAGATGGCGCCCAGACCACGAGGAAGCAGGACGGCGTGGGCCGCGTCTCGGACGGCAGCGAGGACGACGCCTCAGTGTTCAGCGTGTCCGCGGGACAGTCCCATTACTTCGTTGAGGTATTAGTACAAGGGGCCCCTATTAAGATGGAAATTGACTCGGGGTCCTCCTATTCCATAATTCCCCAGAAAGAGTTCCTGAGAATCGACCCCCACGTGCGGCCCAAGCTTAAAGCGTTGAGGTCCACACTACGGGACGTACAGGGAAACAGCATTCCGGTGTTGGGGGTCGGGAAATTTCGGGTCAACTTTAAGAGATATTCTGCGGAACTGCCCCTAGTTGTCCTCAAAGGGGGAAGCTGTAGCCTCCTAGGGACACAGTGGTTTCAGCCCTTAGGTTTGTTCATAGGGGGGGTGCATACCGTGGGGGGGGACCCAATACAAGCGGTTTGCGATGCGCATCCCGCCGTTTTTGAGAAAGGACTCGGAAAGTTCAAGGGACCCCCTGTAGCTTTCGACATAGACCCGGAGGTCCGCCCGATAAGACTCAAACCACGCAGGGTGCCGTTCGCACTCAAGGACAAGATAGAGGCGGAACTGGACAAACTGGTGGGCCAGGGGATTCTTATTCCTGTTGATTCCGCGGAGTGGGAAACTCCAATTGTAACGGCTCTAAAGGCTAACGGGGAGGTGCGCATTTGCGCTGATTATAAGTGTACAATTAACAAGGCGATCCGCCCTAATGCATACCCGGTGCCGGTGATCAGCCACCTTTTGGCCAGGCTCAATGGGGGAAAGTGTTTCGCTAAACTCGATTTGGCACAAGCCTATCAGCAACTTCCTGTGACCCCCGCCACGGCCGCGGCACAAACAATAGTTACACATAAGGGAGCGTTCCAGGTGTCGCGGTTACAGTTCGGCGTGAACTCGGCACCCGGCCTTTTTCAATCGCTCGTGGAACGCCTCCTAAAGGGCCTGGAGGGGGTGTTGCCTTATTTTGATGACGTGTTGATAACAGGGGGGAGTGAGGCTGAACTGGCAAAAAGGTTGGACAAGGTACTGACAGTGTTCGAGAAAGCGGGGCTGAGATTGAGGAAGGATAAATGTGTCTTTTTCGAAACCGAGGTCGAGTTTTTAGGGTTCCGGATCACACCCGAGGGGATTAAGCCGTCTAAATCCAAGGTAGCAGCCATTAAAAAGGCCCCTCGCCCCACATCCAAAACCGAGCTGCAGTCTTTCCTGGGGCTCCTCAACTTTTACCATACATTCCTCCCGCGGAAGGCGTCCGTGGCCGAACCGCTCCATCGGTTGCTTAAAAAAGAGGAGCCATGGATGTGGGGTGACGAGCACGAGAGGGCGTTCAAAGAGCTAAAGCAACTCCTAACATCTGAGGCAATCCTGACGCACTTCGACCCCAAACGGCCTGTGGTCCTAGTTTGTGATGCATCCCCGGTGGGGGTGGGGGCGGTGCTTTGCCACGTGTTGGAGGACGGAAGGGAGGCCCCGGTAGCGTTTTACTCAAGGTCCCTGTCCCAAGCGGAGCGGAATTACGCGCAAACCGACAGGGAAGCGTTAGCAATAGTAGCGGGGACCAAAAAATTTCACGATTTTTTGTATGGCCGCCCGTTCAAAATCGTGACCGATCACAAACCGCTGTTAGGGATTTTCACGGCAAACAAGCCCACGCCGCAGATCCTGTCCCCGAGAATGCTGCGATGGGCTATTTTCCTCAACGCGTACCAACATGAGTTGGAGTACAGGCCCGGAAAGGAGATCAGCCATGCTGATGCGCTTTCGCGCTCCCCTCTGCCATTGTCGGACGACCAAAAGGCGAGAGCAGAAAGAGACCGCCAGGTGCTGCTGATTGAGGTTTTAGACGCACCCCCAATAGTACCAGCCGACATTGCTAGGGCGACAGGCAAGGACAGGACGCTGGAAAAAGTTAGTTCGTGGGTGCAGAAGGGGTGGCCGGCTTCGTCCCCGAGTACAGAGTTCGACCCATTCTTTAGGAAAAGGCTAGAGTTGTCCCTAGAGAGGGGGTGCCTTCTGTGGGGCCAACGGGTGGTGGTCCCTGCGCCCCTGCGGACGAGGGTGCTCGAACTGCTGCACGTCAGCCACCCGGGCATAGTTCGTTCAAAGGCGCTAGCCCGGAGTTACTTCTGGTGGCCACAGCTGGACGCGGACATTGAGCACATGGTCGGCGTTTGCGAGGCTTGCCAGGAATCCCGACCTGAGGCGGCCCGTCTCCCGCATAGGGAGTGGGACACAGCAAGGGGGCCGTGGTCCAGAGTGCACGTGGATTTCGCTGGCCCGTTCCGAGGAACCATGTTTCTCCTGGTAGTAGATGCGTTCTCCAAGTGGCTGGAGGTTCTCCCAGTAAAGAGCACGTCCTCCGCCGCGACGATTAACCAGCTAAGGAGAGTCTTTTCCACGTTCGGTTTACCCGACACTTTAGTCAGCGATAACGCTAGTTGTTTCACCTCCGCTGAGTTCGGAGCCTTCACGGAGGCAAACGCCATTCGGCATGTCACATCCGCACCGTTTCACCCGGCCACGAATGGCCAAGTGGAACGACTAGTGCGTACAACAAAGGACGCGCTGCGGCGCATGGGCCCGGGGGACCTGAATCACCAGGTATGCCAGTTCCTTTTAGCGTATAGGGTAACCCCTTTAGCGTCAGGCTACTCGCCGGCGGAGCTCTTGATGCGGCGGAAACTGACCACGATCCTGTCCAGGCTAGACCCGACGAGGGTCGAGGATAAAGGGAGAAACATAGGGTTGGCAGTCTCGAAAGGTTTCGCCGCCGGGGACCCTGTTCACTGCAGGAATTATTCCAGCGCAGGGCCGGCCTGGGTACCAGGGAAGGTTGTAGAACAGACGGGGCCAGTATCGTACCGGGTCGAGACTAACACCGGCCTCCTCTGGAGGAGGCACGCAGACCAACTGAGGCACCGAGTGAGTGGGCCAGTCAGTGGAGCTCAGCAACAGGATTCAGCGTTAGGGTTCTCCCCCACCCGCTTAACCCAAGGGGGAGACAGCGATGGACAACAGTCCCAAGCAAGGGGGGAAGGAAGCGATAGCAGCGGCCCCGACTCATATCCTTTTGATACGCCAGTCCTATCAGGGGCCGGGGAAGGGGGAGAGGAGTTCGCGCCCGCTGCCCCCGATAGTAATTTTGAGTTTGATTTTGCGAGCCGGGGGGGTTTTCAGGAGTGTTCCCCCACCCGTCCAAGCGAGAAGAGGGGTTTTTCGTTAGCCCCCAGTGCCCCCGGTTCCTCCCTAAGAAAGAGCACACCTCCCAACAACGCCGCGGAGCCGCGGAAAGTCACTAACGAGTCTCCCTCTCATATTACAGGACAGGAAACCAGGGGACAAAGAGAAGGTAGCAAACCCGGGGAGAGGCAGCCCGCATCGAGACCCCAGCGTGTTCGAAATAAGCCATCTTGGCTGAGAGACTTTGTCTCCTAAGTGGGGGGAGTGTGTTTAAGTGTGGGCTCGAGACTTTGTCTCGTCCTAGGGGGGAGGGGTGTTGTGTTCTGTTGGGTTATTGTACACACGGATTACAATGTATCTGAGCCAATGTAACCTTGCCTATAGCAACAATGTAACCTTCAGCTGTATCATATAAACCCTGTAATAGGACGCGAGCTAATGACCACCAGCTGGCAGCAGCGAGCGTCCAAGCTCTCTTGGTCCAAACTCATCAAAGGCAACAGCGCGGGAAGCTTTCCCGCCACCACCTACACCTGGACAAGAAGGGCGTGACCTGCAATGACGTCACGCAGACAGTAGCCAATGGGCTACCATGGCACCACGTTCAAATGTGTTACTGCTGTATATAAAGAGCTATCGATCCGCCATTACCTCATGTTCCCTCTGCCCACGATGCAATAAACCTGAGTTAACCCAGCCCGAGGCTGTGTCCTGTGTCTTGGTTTGCATACACCAAATCAAAGAAACATAGTTAAAAGTAGAGTCATCACCTTGCAAACAGAAGTTTGCATAATCAAAGCAATGGTATTTCCGGTAGTAATGTATGGATATGAGAGCTGGACCATAAGGAAAGCTGAGCACAGAAGAATAGATGCCTTTTAAATGTGGTCTTGTAGGAGAATTTTGAGAGTACCCTGGACAGCGAGGAGAACAAATGGGTTGATCTTAAAAGAAATCAAGCCCAACTGCTCCTTGGAAGGTCAGATATTGAAGATGAAACTAAAATAGAAGCTAAATAGAAACTAAAAAGAAGAAGGGGGTGGCAGAGAATGAGATGGCTAGATGGCATTGTTGACGCAATGAGCACAGAACTGAGAGGGTTGAGGAGGATGGTGGAGGATAGGGGTGCCTGGCATGCAATGGTCCATGGGGTTGTAAAGGGTCAACCTCGACTATGTGACTAAACAACAACAAAATACTTGTTTGCACACACATCTCTGTATTTAGGACTGGAAAATGGAAAAACATTGCACTATGTTTTAATACACTTTACATGACATTTTTAGAGTTCTCAGCTTTGATTTAGCATTGTTGACTTTATCATAATGCATATATTTATTTCATTAGCCATAATGAGATACACAGGAAGAGCCTCCTTGAAGATTGTGGTATTTTTGAACCACTATCGGGCGTACCCCGGGTAATGACACCCTTGGTGTGCCAGCTAATGTTTCTCATGCTAAGTCAAGCAAAAGGAACTATAGAATGAATTCAACAAAAGGTGGCTTTGTTTTGGCAGTTTAACATCTGACATAGACACAGAAGAAGAAGAATTATCCATAACATTCCCTAAATGTGCTTATTTACCTGTATGTCATTTGCCAGCAGGTACAAACTGTCTGAAGGTATTTGACTGTTCTTTTCTCTTTTCTGTCACCACCTAGACAAACATTTGTGAGATCTCCCTTCCTGTGCCCTTTGACTAGCAAGAGAATTTGAAATATCTGCTTTTAGTTGATTGGGCATTTGGAGTGTAGGAAGTGGTGTTTGCAATAAATGTAATGTTCTTCTGATGGTTTCATTCGTAATTCCATTGTGTCACACAGCATCCATCACACTTCTTTCGATCATCTTACATCAGGTTGTGTCAGCTCATTTGTTGTGACAATGCAGTGCACTAAATGGTAGAATAGAATGCCTGCCATCACATGCTCAAAGAGCATTGCTACTTCTTATTTAAATTGTCACCTGCCACATTCCTGTCATAATGGATCATTCTGTTAGATGTAGCAGTGGGTCTGAAGAACATTATTTACCTAGGTAGTAACTCAGACTATTTGGGAAAGCCTTCAAGCCACTAATTGCAATCATTGGGGCCTGCTTTAAAGAAATGAATTTTGAATCTTACAAGGAAGGAAAAATCTTCACTTTCATTTTCTGCTGAGCCTTTGTAGAAGGTTTATAAGAGTACCATATTCTGACCAATAAATCTGCAACACTACAGGTAACAACTGCAAGATGCTGAATTCCAGTAGTAATAGCAGTCACACTTATATACCACTCTATAGCACATAAAACATTCTCTGGGCTGTGTACAAGGTACTGTAATTAGCTTTTTGACCCCAACATTATTGGACTCATTTTACCCATCTCAGAAGGATAGATGGGTGAATCAACCTTAAGCAAATGTGGACTGAAATCAGCTCTCAAGCAGAGTTTTAACCACTATACCACAACAACGCTGTACACAATAAATGGCCATTTTCTACACATACATTTTATGTGCCAAAATCTTCCTATCATATGGCAGTAAAATAGACATGGTCAAGTTGTCCCACAGAAATAATTCAGAATTCAGTGCTTTTTTTGGGAAATAGGGGATGAATCAATAAATAGACAATATGTGTGTACTCTGCAATTAGATTTAAGCTTGGTTATATGTTATGCAATTTTGTTTAATATTTTAAAATAATAATCACAATAAAAGAAATAACTAATCCCAAGGAAATATGGACAACTATGAGGAATAGCCATATTCATACATGCACAATTTGAACAATTAAAAATTTAAAAAGAATTGAACGCATTAGTTCTCACTTAAATTAATGTAGAGGTTATCTGAAGGGACTGTCCCAGTCCTGCATAACTAGTGACATACCAATCTGAATGAAACATGTCAATCACACAGGATTACAGAGACTAAATCAGGTTTTGTTACCACCCTGGGACAAAATTTCAGACTGTGCTAAATATAGTTTTGCATTTATGTCTCTTCTGTTGTTTTACAAACATCAACTGTCAGTACCTGCCAATCTTAATTTGATCTACTGAAGAAGTAGGGAGGGAGGTGTTAATCAGTTCTTTTGATATTTTCTCTCTCTATGCTAGTTCTTCTTCCCAACTTTCCAAGGAAGGAAACTGTTATGGGTGCCAAAGAAAACTTCTTTCATGGGTAATGCAATAGTATGAGTCTGCTGGGGGAATGGTCCTCAAAACTGTAGCATGTCAAAAAGGAGGTTAAATCCTATCCCATATTGTCCTAACCCTGTGACTGGTGTAACAACAACAACAACAGCAGCAGCAGCAGCAGCAGCAGCAGCAACAACAACAACCACAACCACAACTACAAGGTTCATCCTCATAATTAACCTGGAAAGTAGATGAGTTTGAGATCCAGTTTTGGGCTCAGAGTCATATACAGTAATAAAATTTGTCACTGAGTTGCAGCCATAAACAACCAATACATCCTATGAGGTGATGAGCTGTTTTCAATTGGTTGTGCAGACGTGGTGAAATAATTTGAACAGTACTTGTGTAAAGAGAATTACAGTTACAGGGTGAGAGAGGATTTTTTTGTTTCCTGATCAAATTATTCATTGTTTTCAAATTTTGTCCAGTAACGTTGAGGTGCTTTCTAAATGTAAGAGATCAATCAAGGATTACTATGAGATATTTTTGGTGGCAGTTATGTTTTGAGAGTCTGACCAGGTTATCCTGCTATGGTAATAGAGTAGACCATACTGCCAGTGACTCAACGCTCAGTGTCAGGCAGTGGTTAGCTAACCTGAACACCATGATGACTAATGGCCTTTGGTGCAGAAGTCCATAGGGACGGGTGATGGTCCCCAAGTGGATTAAATCCCACTTGAATACATCTTGGTGGAGGGCAGCAGCTTCATCAATACTGGCCTGGGGCTGAAGAGGACTTTGTGTGCCAAAAGGGCTCAAGACCAGAAAGTGACTCATGGAACTGGATCCATGGTAGGGGTGTAATGTTGTTATGCGGGAGGCAGATGAAAGGCCACTGCACTATATTATCAGGACAGACTTCATGGCTGATCACCATGATGATCGCCAATATTCAGATATAAATAATAATAATAATAATAATAATAATAATAATAATAATAATAATAATAATAATAATAATAATAATAATAATAATAATAATAATAATAATAATAATAATAATAATAATAATAATAATAATAATAATAATAATAGCAGCAGCAGCAGCAGCAGCAGCAGCAGCAACAACAACAACAACAAGAAATGTTTTACCCTCTTTCCCAATAAAATTTATTTAGCTCTTTCCTTAGTTAAAGCACACCTCTTAGCCAGAATGTGTGGCATCCCTGTGATATTGTTATAATTACAGCAGATCCTTGCCTTCATGACCACTGCTGTGGATGATCCAAATTTAAGGGGGAGTTGAATGGCTTGAAAGTATTGAGCTATTTCAACAAGCATTTTTGTGGGTGTCATAAACATTACATTGTTGCTTTTGGATGGGATCACATAAAACATAGCATGGATCATGCCTGTAATGTACAAGGGTGATCTTTCATCATAATTTTTTCTTTCTTTCTGGCCAAACTTCATTTCAAAACTTGGAAGCTTATTCTTGAGAAATCTAACTGGAAAGACAGGATAATTAAATGTGGAGTATACAGTATGCTTTAAAAAAATAACCAGGATCTCCCTTTTCCATTTGCTCAGTCAAATGAAGGGAAAGAATTGTGAATGTGCTTTCTTTTTAGAAAGTTAATTTGGTCTCTTCAAAGCTAGGTGGTAATATTTTGCCAATGAGTGCTATGACTCTTTCTTGTAAATTATTAGCTATTCTGGTTGCGCCTTCGAATCCCCAAAGCTTTGTACAGATAATTGGATTCTATCTGCAGCTGTGGGCATAACAATAAGCAATCAGTCAATCCCATTACAGTGAGGTTGATACTGTGAGGGGGCTACACCAATGTCATTCGCCTTTTTTCTTAAAATATAAACACCACACTCTGGTTCCCAGTGTTCTTCTGTTATTACATTTTAAATCATACAGCTAACAACACGTTAACAGTGACTTTGAGGCATGTCCACTATGAATGCAAATGTCAAGATTGTTTTGTTCTTATTCCTCGAAAATATAAACTTACAGTTCAGAAAACAGATACTGTAGTATGTTGATAGCAAAATGCAAACTTCTTTCTGTTATACTTGGATGATCATTGTGCAGCTAGGCCTTATGATAATTATAAAATGGTGGGGGATGATGAGATTCAGTGCTCTGAAACTATCAATACTGAGTTTTTATCTGTTTTTATCTGTTCATGGAGTATGTTTCCTGATTTCTATGAAATAAAAAAATGACTACAGCTTCCTTTTATGGGATTCTAGAATAATGAGAAATTTAGGATTTTAACAGGTGAGCATAATGAGAAATTTCAAAAGGATTATGTTTCAAAGAAAATTCCAAAGGTTTATGTGAAATCTGTTGGGAATTTTTTTTTTACCCTAAGTCTTCAGAGAGGCACAATGCACCTGTGCTTTTCTCTCTCTCAACTAAGAAAAGAGGGGGAGAGTTTTTGTAAAATGTCCCTTTTCAACATCAGTAGGCCTTATCAATCTCATCAGATATAAAGAGGAATTAAGGGGATGACACTGTAATTTGTGAAAAGCTTAGAAGACAATATCTGGAATCTTGCCTAAAGCAAAAATGTCAGAGGATTTTTAATGTATTTTTGATATAAAACTGTTATCGGTTATTGAGGCCATGATAAATAGCTGACATCATGGAAAAAATTCTATTTTACAAGACACTTGAATTCTTTTGTAAACTAAATAATACTGTGCAATGCATCCCAATGCTTTAACTAGCTAATGCATTTGTATTTTGTGGGAAAATGTTCTTTGCTTTGAACTACAGTACAGTATCAATTTAAACTCTTAAAGATTTATAAGAGTTGCAGAAAATGACTTAAAAAACTGTGCCTCTTTACAAGATCTCAAAACTTTGCAAATAGTTTATATAACACATTAATGAACTAAAGACTATCACACCATTACAAAGAACCAATCTAGTTTAACATTGGTGACATTGAGGTGTAATATAAATGTTCTGTTGACTTTTAAAAATTATTTGGATGAAAATGTATTCCTTTTGTAAGGAGAGACTTTGTTTCCCTTAAATTTTCCTTTGAAAGGGAATGGAAAAAAATGTTCCTTTCCTAATATTCAGAAATTCCCCCTTTCTCTCACTGGTGGAAGTAATTGGAATGTGCAACTTTATTTAGGTTAAATTGTATTTGACTGGGAGAAAGTAATGATGGGCTTGAAATGGTATAATTATAGTGCAAGGAAGAATTAGTTTTGAACAGGAACTGAATCATCTTGAGATAAATTAACTGAAAAAATGAACAAGCCTATAAGCCATGGTGATGAAAACATTGCTGCTCTCATTCTGAATGCTTTTCAAAAATAGTCTCAATGTCTTTTAGAATATGTTACAGCAAATTGGGAATAAGAGATAGGGAAGAAATGCATCACTGAAAGAATGTGTAATGTTTGTTAAAATTGGTCTAGAAGAGAAAAATGTTGGATTAAAGTCCATCATGGAGATAAATATAAAGAACTGGCCCATGCAGCGTGTACCCTGGCAGGCAAGACTGGGCACTAAGAGCAAACTATGATGTCAAGCATAACTTGACACAGCAAGCTCCCGTCTCTAGCCCAGCTCCTGCCAACCTAGCAGTTTGAGAACAAAAAATTGCAAGTAGTTAAATAGGTACCACTTCAGCCAGAAAGGCAGCAAAGTTCTGTACATCTAGGCATGCCTGCTTCATGACCAGAGAAACATCTGCAGACACAAAGAGCACTGGCTCTTTGGTTGTAAACTGTGTCGGACAAGAGTGGCTATCCAGCAAGAGAAACCCTTACTCTACACACACACATACACTCCTTCGTGCATACCCTGTGCCGGACAGAAGGTTGTTGTTTTCCTACAGGACAGAGCCAGCTGAAAAGTGTATGAGGAGAAATCCTTGATTTTTAAAAAAATTTTTTTAGTGTTTTCATGTTTCATTTATATCCCGCTCTCCTAGTGGCGGCTAACAATATGATAAAAAACAATTCAATGACAGTAACTAAAAACAAACCTAACACCCCAATTAAAACCAGCATTAAAACACAAACAAATCATCATTAAAAAACAACCCACCCCCACCCTAGCCCTGTTAAAACAGAATAACCATGCCTGGGGGGCAGCCCCTCACATAGGCTAAATCAGCCACTGGGCCTGACTGATAGAGTCAAGTGTGCCCCAAACTTGCTGAAAGAGCCATGTCTTCAGTCTCTTTCTGAAGGGGAGTAGATCCATCTGGAGATGCAAATCAGGTGGTAAGAGGTTCCACAGGGCTGGGGCAGACATGGAAAAGGCTCTTTTCCTGGTCCCAATAAGATGTACTTCTTTCACTGATGAGACCACCAGTGAACCCCTCCTGTCTGCCCTAGTAGGATGGGCTGAATTCCTTGTGGCGACGTGGTCTCTTAAGTAACCTGGTCCAATGCCATGAAGGGCTTTAAAGGTCAAACCCAGCACCTTGAATTGCACCCGGAGGCACACCGGCAACCAGTGCAACCCCCAGAGAAGTGGTGAGGCGCGAGCATAATGCCCGCACCCCATCATGACCTGGGCAGCCGCATTCTGGACCAGCTGAAGCCTCCGAATGGTCACCAAGGGCAGCCCTATGTAGAGCACATTACAATAATCCAATCTGGAGGTGACCAGAGCATGAGTGACCATGAGCAAGGAGTCCCAGTCCAGGAACGGGCACAGTTGGTAAATGACACAAAGCTGTGCAAAGGCCCTCCTAGCCATGGCTGCCACCTGCTCTTCGAGCAGTAGCCGCGAGTCCAGGAGGACCCCCAAATTGGGCACCGGATCTGACTGTGGCAAAGATGTCCCAGCCACGACCGAAGATGGTAACTCCCGGGATAACATGGGATCCTGCACCCAAAGCCACTCAGTCTTGCCAGGATTCAGCTGAAGCCCGTTGTCCCCCATCCAGACCCAAACAGCCTCCAGACACCTGGTCAAGACTTCAACTGCATCACTCAGGTCTCCATGAGCTGAGATGTACAGCTGGGTATCAGCTGCATACTGATGATACCTCACCCCATGGGAACGAATGATCTCACCCAGCGGATTCATGTAGATATTAAATAATAGAGGCAAGAGTACCGAGCCCTGAGGCACCCCACATGGGAGCAACCTAGGGCTGGAAAACCCACTCTCTAAAGACACCAACTGAGTCCGGCCCACCAGAAATGAGGAAAACCAAGACAACACCGTGCCCTGGGCCCCCAATCCTCAGAGCCGGCCCAGAAGGATGCCGTGTTAATCCAACATATCTTGACCCTACAGTACTCGCCAACTACCAGCCAGTATTGAACCTACCCTTCTTGGGGAAGGTTTTGGTGAAGGCAGTGGCATGGCACTTACAGGAGGTCCTGGATGAAGTGGATTATCTGGACCCTTTTCAGTCAGGATTCAGGACCAGATATGGTCACGCTGCTGGATGATCTCTGGCGAGAGTGGGACAGAGGTCATCCATCTGTCCTTGCTATTCTTGACCTCTCAGCAGCCTTCGATACCATCAGCCATGGTATTCTTCTGGAACGGCTCCGAGGATTGGGAATCCAGGGCACTGTGTGGTCCCGGTTTTCCTCATTTCTGAAGGGCCGGACCCAGTCGGTGTGGTTGAAGAGCAAGAGATCCAGCCCTAGGTCCCTCCAATATAGGGTGCCTCAGGGCTCGGTGCTCTCTCCTCTCCTATTCAACATCTACATGAAGCCTCTGGGTGAGATCATCCATTTCCACAGGGTGAGGTATCATCAATATGCAGATGATAGTCAGATATACATCTCAGCCCATGGTGATCCAAGCGATGCAGTTTATTTTATTTTTATTTTATTTATTTTATTTATTTATTTTATTGTCAAACTTCTATACCGCCCACTCAGCCAAAGCCGACTCCGGGCGGTTCACAACAATGGGTAAAAACATATAAAAACAAATAAAACAGATAAAACCAGCAATAAGAACCCACCCCTAAAAAGAGAGGGGTGCAGGAACTGAAGAAACCGTGGGGCAGGCATCCTCCCCTATATTAACCACCCAACGGAAGCCACCCCTCCACCTGCACCCCAAACTTGGCCCGCCAGCCAGGTTTTTAGTTCTTTTCTAAAGGGCAACAACTCCGTCTGGAGACGCAGTTCCACAGGCAGGAGGTTCCAAAGGGCCGGTGCGGACACAGAGAAGGCTCTCCTCCTTGTGCCAGAGAGGCGAGCCCCCCTGGCCGATGGCACAATTAGAGAGCCCCTCCGGTCCGCTCTGGTTGGACGGACAGACGTCCTTAGGGCGATGCGGTCTCTAAGGTAACCTGGCCCACTACCATATAGGGCTTTAAAGGTCAAAACCAGCACCTTGAATTGCACCCGGAGACAAACTGGTAACCAGTGCAGCTCCCGCAGCAGTGGTGAGGCATGGGCATAACGTCCACACCCCATCACCACCCGGGCCGCCGCATTCTGGACCAGCTGCAGCCTCCGAATGGTCATCAAGGGCAGCCCCATGTAGAGCGCATTACAGTAGTCTAGTCTGGAGGTAACCAGAGCATGAGTGACCATGAGCAAAGAGTCCCGGTCCAGGAGCGGGCGCAACTGGCGAATCACCCGAAGTTGGGCAAAGGCCCTCCTGGCCACAGCCGCCACCTGTTCTTCTAGCAGCAGCCGCGAATCCAGGAGGACCCCCAAGTTGCGCACCGGGTCGGTCTGGGGCAGAATAGCCCCATCCAAAACCAAAGATGGTAGCTCCCGGGATAAGGCGGGACCCCCTATCCATAGCCACTCAGTCTTGCTAGGATTCAGCTGTAGCCCATTTGCCCCCATCCAGACCCCAACAGCCTCCAGACAGCTGGAAAGGACTTTGACTGCATCACTGGGGTCCCCACGGGCCGAGATGTACAACTGTGTATCATCCGCGTACTGATGGTACCGCACCCCGTGGGAACGGATGATCTCACCCAGCGGCTTCATGTAGATGTTAAAAAGGAGAGGAGAGAGTACCGAGCCCTGAGGCACCCCATATTTTAGGGACCTAGGACTGGACTTCTCGCTCTCCAACCACACCGACTGGGTCCGGCCCCTCAGAAATGAGGAAAACCAGGACCACACAGTGCCCTGGATTCCCAATCCTCGGAGCCGTTCCAGAAGGATACCATGGTCGACGGTATCGAAGGCCGCTGAGAGGTCAAGAAGAGCAAGGACGGACGGATGACCGCCATCCCGCTCTCGCCAGAGATCATCCATCAGCGCGACCAATGCAGTCTCAGTACCATATCCAGGTCTGAATCCTGACTGGAAGGGGTCCAGATATTCCGCTTCATCCAGTACCCCCTGCAACTGACGCGCCACTGCCTTTTCCAATACTTTCCCCAAAAAGGGGAGGTTGGAAACAGGTCTGTAGTTGGTTATGACTGCTGGATCGAGGGATGGCTTCTTCAGGAGGGGGCGCACCAAAGCATGTTTCAATGGTGCAGGAAATATCCCTTCCCGAAAAGACGCATTAATTATAGCCCCGACCCAGCCACCTGTCACCATCTTTGAGGCTTTTACCAGCCAGGCGGGACAGGGATCCAATGGACAATTAGTGGCGCGGACTGCCGCAAGGAGCCTGTCCACTTCATCTGGGGCAACAGGATCAAACTGATCCCAGATAACACAGCACGACTGTGCACTGGCTCCCCCTGACCCTCCCCATCCACGCCAAGATTAAACCCTGAGCGAATCCGATCGATTTTCTCCACCAGATGGTCAGCAAAGTCCTCAGCCGATCCCTGCCAACCAGGCACAGCCCCCCCCCCTACCAAGGAGGGACCTGGTCACCCGAAACAGGGTGGCTGGGCGATTATCAGCGGAGGCAATAAGGGAGGTGAAGTATTGCCTCCTCACCACCCCCATCGCCACTAGGTAGGCCCTAATAGCGGCTCTAGCTAGTGTCCAATCGGAATCGTTCCTGGTCTTCACCCAGCGGCGCTCAAGGCGTCTCTTTGCCCGTTTGAGCTCCCGTAGTTCTTCTGTGAACCACGGGGATGACCTAGCTCCACGGGCTCTGAGAGGCCGTAGTGGAGCGATTACATCCAAGGCAGCTATCGTTGACCCACACCATAGGTCAACAAGTGCCTCGGGCGAATCGTGTTGCCGATCCAGGGGAAAAGCCCCCAGTTCCCTCTGGAATCCATCCGGATCCATCAGTTGCCGGGGGCGGGCCACTTTAATAGACCCTGCCTCCCTACGATGATGTGTTGCCCCCAGGAAGTCTAGAGCCACCAGATAGTGATCTGACCATGGCACAGGTGTTATGTCTAGCTTCTGTAAATTCAGATCACTCTGCCACCGCCCCAACAAAAAGACTAAATCTGGTGTGTGGCCACTGCCCCTGGTAGGACCCCGAATTACCTGAGCCAGGTCCATAGTTGCCATGGAAGCCATGAACTCCTGAGCCACCCCGGAACCGAACCCCAGCGAAGGCAAATTGAAGTCCCCCAGAACCATCAGCCTAGGGAACTCCAACGCCAATGCTGAGACAGCCTCGAGGAGCCCAGGCAGGGAGTCCCTTACCCTGCAAGGGGGCAGGTACATGAGTAGGACCCCCAACTGACCCTTTGGGCCCAGCCGCAGGAGCAGGGACTCACAACCCAGGAATTGTGGAGCAGTGGCCCTGGTAACTCCTAGTGACTCCCTGGCTATAATGGCAACACCACCGCCCTTGCCCTCATCCCTAGGCTGGTGCCAAACACCGAACCCGGCTGGACACATCTCTGATAGAGGCACCCCATCCTCTGGTCTCAGCCAGGTCTCAGTGATGCATGCCAGGTCGGCCCTCTCTCCCAGAATAGAATCTTGTATTAGGGGCGCCTTACTACAGACCGACCTGGCATTCATCAGCAGCAGCCTAAGGGTGGGGTCACCCTGGATCAGCTGCTCAGGACCTAGAGGTGAAACCGGGGGGCCAGAACGTGGGACAGATACTAAGCATCGGTCCCGCCTTCCCCGAGTGCGGCCCGCCCCACGGTTCCCGCTATAACGCCCCATGCCCGTCACAACCTCTAAATGGGCCCCTGGAACCTCCACCATTAACCCAGACGGAGTGTCGCCCCATCTTCCTGGCTGGCAGGGCCATCTCTCCCTCCCTCCCTCCCTAACCCACTTAAAACATACCCTCTCAGTCTCTCTTCCCATATTGATGGTCCCGGCGAGTTCCGACTGGCCGCAAGAGTCTCCAGGGCGGCAGTGGAAATTCCGGTGCGACCGCCGGCCATTTAAGCCCCCCGCAGGGGGGTGGGAACACAGGACACCAATGGAGGAAGTGATCCCAACAAGCTCTGATTGGCTGCAGGTGTCTCCAGAGCGGCAGGGGAAATTCTGCCGCGGCCACCGGCCCTTTGGGCCCCCCGCAGGGAGGCAAGAGCCCGGGACGCCAATGGTGGGGTGGTCCCAGCAATCTCTGACTGGCCGCAGGTGTCTCCAGGGTGGTGGTGGCGGAAGCTCCGCCGCGGCCGCTGGCCTACCGAGCCCCCCACAGGGGGGCGGGAGCCTGGGATGCCAATGATGGGGGTGGTCCCAGCAATATCCAACTGGCCGCAGGTGTCTCCAGGGCGGCGGTGGGAGTTCCTCCGTGGCCGCCCGCCTTTTGAGCCCCCTGCAGGGAGGCAGGAGCCTGAGATGCCGATGGTGAGGTGGTCCCAGCGAGCTCCAACTGGCCATATGTGTCTCCAGGGCAGGGTGGAAATCCCGCCATGGCTGCTGGCCTTTTGAGACCCCGCAGGGAGGCGGGAGCCTGGGACGCCAATGGTGGGATGGTCCCGGTGAGCTCCAAATTGGCCGCAGGTGTCTCCAGGGCAGTGGTGGAAGTTCTTCCGCAGTTGCCAGCCTTTTGAGCCCCCCGCAGGGAGGCAGGAGCCCGGGACGCCGATGGCATGGTGGTCCCAGCGAGCTCCAGACTGGCCGCAGGTGTCTCCAGGGTGGCGGTGGAAATTCAGTTGAACTCCAATCCTGGTCTCTGGAGGCTGTAATGGTCTGGATGGGGGACAATGGGCTACATCTGAATCCTGGCAAGACTGAGTGCCTGTGGGTCAGGGGCCCTGCGTTATCCCAGGAGCTACCATCTTTGGAGCTGGATGGGGCTTTTTTTGCCACAGACAGACCTGGTGCATAATTTGGGGTTCCTCCTGGATTCACGACTCCTGCTTGATGAGCAGCTGGCAGTCGTGGCTAGGAGGGCTTTTGCACAACTTTGTGTAATTTGCCAATTACGCCTGCTCCTGGACCGGGACTCCTTGCTTATGGTCACACACGCTCTGGTCACCTCCAGACTGGATTATTGTAATGCGCTCTACATGGGGGCTGCCCTAGATGACCATTCAGAAGCTGAACCTGGTTCAAAATGCACTGGCCCATGTAGTGATGGGGTTGGGCATTATGCCTGTGCCTCACAACCTCCTACAGGAGCTGTATTGGTTGCCAGTGTGCGGAGGGGTGCAATTCAAGGTGCTGATAATTACCTTTAAAGCTCTACTCGGTAGTGGGCCAGGATACTTAAGAGACCACATCACCCCAAGTATCTGCCCATTCCACTAGAGCAGACCGGAGGGGCTCTTTAAAAATACCAACTGCTATAGAGTCTCACCTTTCTAGCACTAGAAGAAGAGCCTTTTTGGTATCTGCCGGCCCTATGGAACCTCCTGCCAGTTGAACTGTGTCTCCAAATGGAGCTGCTACCCTTCTGGAAAGAGCTGAAAACTTGGCTGGCAGGGCAGGTGTGAGAGGTGGAGAGGAAGCAACAGCCTCCCCCCCCCCCAAAAAAAAAGACTGGCTCATTTAGAGCAGGATCACTCATGTTTTTAACTAGGTTTTTAATTGGTGTGGATGGGAGGTAGTTTTTCAGTATTTCGGAATGTTAAGGGTTTCTATAGTTTAAACATTGGAGATTTTATGTTCGCCGCCCAGAATCACATGTCAATTGGGGCGGCTATACAAATTGAATAAATAAATAAAATGGAGCACTCTGTTTTTAATTATTAGTTTAGAGAGGAAGCTGAGAGTCAGAGAAGCAGGAAATATCTCATTAAATACCTGAACCACTCAAACATTTAGACTCAGATTGTGTTTTGAGTTTATGAACATCAAGAAATTTATATTTTTTAACAAAACATTAAGCAGTGTAAGAAAAGCTGTGCTGGCACTTGGTGAATAGGTCACCCTTGCTTAAAAGCAAGCTGTATCTGACTCTAGGGTTCAATGCTCATCTCTGTTTATAGCCAAAGAGCCAGCTGTGTCTGCATCTGCAGATGTTTCTGTGGTCATGTGGCAGGCATGACTAGACACCGGAGAGCACAGAACACTGTTTACCTTCTCACCGAAGGGGTACCTATTTATCTATTTGTAATTTGTTTTCGAACTACTAGGTTGGCAGGAGCTAGAATAATTTCTAAAATGAAATTATTATTATGGCTTCTACATTAAAAAACATAAAATACTTAAAATGAGTTAAAATATAACATATCTGAGTTCATAACATATTGTGCTGGTACATTGCTGTATATATTTGAAATTATGAAAACTACAAGTAAGAGAGCTAAAAATAAGAATCTAAATGTAATATCAAAGGTACATGAAATAATATTAATTAATAAAGGCATGGCTGCATTATACAACAGCATTCAATTTAAATAGGATTTTGAATTTACGTCTCTTTAATATAAAAAAATACTTAAAATATAAAACTTCTTAAAATTCAAAAATCAAAACTATAAAACATTAATGTTACTTTTCTGTTAGGCTGGCCAATCATTGTGTGCCTGTGTAACTGATGTGTATAAACTAATGCCATGAGGCCTCACTCTTATATCTGATGAAGTGGAATTGATCCATGAAAGTGCACATTTAAATATAGAAGTTAGTCTAAGGGGCCACAAGATTTTTGTCTTTTTTCTCTGTTTTGTTTACTGTTTCTATTTTGGTTACTCTCTGATATGCTTGAAAAAAGAAGTATCTCTTTTCCTCACCTCTCCCATTCGTTTACTTTCATGTAAGGGTTGGGGGGGGGGCACTAACATTAAAATAGAGGTAAAAGTTGCCCTTGCTTGAAAGCCAGTAGTATCCAACTCTATGGTTCAGTGCACATCTCTGTTTGTTAGCCAAAGAGCTAGCACTATCTGCATCTGCAGACATTAACGTGGACATGTGCCAGGCATGCCTCAATACTGAATGTTCTTTACCTTCCCACTGAAGTGGTTCCGCGAGGGGAGAAGAAGTGGAGGAAGGAAGAGAAGATCAGAGGTGAGAATGCCTAAAAGCCATTCCCAACCCCCTTTTAGACATTCTTGGCTCTGTTCTTCTCTTCCTTTAAAATGCACTAGCTTGCTTTTGAGTGAGGAGGCATCTTCCCTCCCTCCCCCTTCTCTGTTCCCTACTGGGTAGGTAGGCTGCCAGGTAAGGAAAGGAAAGTAAACTCTCCAGCTGGCTCCCTCCCCTCAGAATGAAAGCCACCCACCCTGAGAAGCCAGGCCCAGAGCCCATCCTGGAGGCAGGGAAGGGCGAGTGGGTGGGTTGTTGGTGTGGTGCAGGGCGCCTCAGAGGCACAGGGCCTGTAGCATTTGCTACTGTTGCTATATGGCTAATCCGACACTGCAACATCCACTACAGCAGTTTTGTCCACATGACTGGCATCTTCCACATCCTATTGGCAACTCTATGAGTGATTCTGTATCTCTATAGCTCAGACACTTGGATTGATAGCATAACTCTGCATTTAGCTGCAAGCCGAATGGACCTTTGCCTGCTGTGATTTCATCCGCTTTTGCTTAAATGCTGTGTCATGTTCTCTTTTTGTCTCTCCAAAGATAATATTTGTGTAGGCTGAAATGCAAGTACTGTATCAGAAATGTTGCATATCCCATGTGGTAGATGAACCACATCGTATTTTCCCCAGTTCTACAACCCCAGGAAGGCTTTGAATTTGCACAGCTTTACTTTTAGATATTGGATTCTTAAATGCTGCTTAATGGCTTTGTGAATCACATCAGTGAAGCTGGACTGCACCTGAGGTATATTGTGATCTTTGCAGAAACATAAATTTGAACTTTCAGCAGAAGACTTCCATTGTATTTTGCAGGGCCGCCATCAGGGCAGTACTACCAGTACTGCTGCATGAGGCCCAGAGCTGACAGTGTCCCTGCTGCTGCTGGCCATAACTGTGACATTCCTCCCACCACACACACTCACACTCAGGTCTGTTCATTAGGCTGCTGCCCTCTCCCATGTATTGGGGGGGGGGGTGGCTGGGCAGAGCAGGGGTTGCCTTCCCCTTGGAAGGAGATCCAGGGACCCTCCCTCTGAGCATGGGCAGAGTGTGCGGGCAGGACGTGGGCAGAGACTGCAGCACAGAGGCCACGTCCTGCCATGGGTGGGGCTGGGTGCACGCCATGGAGGAAAAATGGTGGCCTAGAGCAGGTACCTGGGAGAGAGGGGGGAGCCCTTTCCTTCCTTCCTTCCGAAGGAAGCGGGTCCCTGGGAGGGGTGAGACAGGGGTGGCTCATGTCCATCTGTGCAGCGGCTGCAGCAGGAACAGCAGCAGCAGCAGCTAAGGCAGAACAAGAGCAGGCAGGCAGGCACACATCAGGGAGAGAGAGAGCTGGTCAGGAGACTACCCCCTTCCTAGCCCTCCCATCCCTGGGGAGAAGAGGGGGTTCCATGGGACCAACCGGCTCTGTCTATCTCTCTCTCCCTGACGGGTGCCTGCCTGCCTCCTCTTGCTCCAGCTTAGCTGCTTCTGCTGCTGTTCCTGCTGCGGCTGCTGCCCGGATGGGACGTGATCCACCCCTGCCTCATCCCTCCCAGGGCCCTGCTTCCTTTTGGGTTGGCCTGTGTCCCAGGTAAAGGGGCGGCGATGACTGTCAGACTGGGAGGAGGGGAGGGGAGGAGGGAGGGAAGGAAGGAAGGATAGTCTCCTGGAATGGTCCTCCTCCTACCCCCCCCCCCGGGCCAGCCAAGGTGGGAACCCGGAGTGTGTGTGTGTGTGTGTGGGGGGGGGGCAACAGGATTGCTTAGTATGGGGCCCAGAAATTTCTGATGGTGGCCCTAGTCTTTTGTACTTTGGAAATCAGGTCAAACTGCTGAAATACTGCAGTTGTTCTATATCATGACAAATTAAACGGCAATCATGCTACAGAATAAACACATTATTTGTATCCCATATGACTAACCAGGTATCTTTTACAGGACAAGAAATATTTCTCAAGCAACTGAAGATTTCTTACCCTGAAATAAACATGTGGTTCCACTTGGTATTCCTACAAATCTTAATTTAACACGTTAGCAGAAGACACATGCTTCTATTAACCTGCTGCATATCATACACACCCTGACCTCCGTATGGAGGAAAATGAATAGTCCAGCCACAAATTCTAGTATCAACACATGATAATAATCAGTCTTTTTTATTACATCTGGAAAAAGTTGTTTTTTGGGAGCTGGGAATATTTGGAGTTGTAAACCAAAGAGTAGCTTTTCCAAGCTCTAGTATAGTTTATAGGAAATAGGTAATGGTAAGAATTTTGCTTCAGTTCATTAAAAAATATTAGTATTTTTAAAAATTGAGAAATTTCTTCAGAATGGTAGACTTGAGAGGTATGATTTAGTTTTGTTTAACTGGGAGAATCTAAAATGGACATAATATTATATAAATGTTCAGCAATTTGAGCACTTTGGCCTTAAAAATCACAGAGTGAAAACCTCAGTAGTCAGTCATATTACTGCAGTTTTTAAGTAGCCATCCCACTGATTTCCTAGAAGGTTACTCATCACCAATGTAAAATTTGGGTATAGTAGGGCCCTTTCTATACTGACAATAGTCGTACCTCTTCAATTTGGCCCTTTCAGATAGTGAAGGATTTCACCCCAGTTTGGTTTCTGAATAATTTATCCAAATTCACAAATACTCACATATAAAGAAAAGAAGCTGAAGTATAAAGAAACTCAATATGAAAGAAACTAAAACTGACAAGTTTTCTCATCTCTAGTCTTAGCTCACTGAATTGAATATTTGGTTGGGGATCCACAGCCTAGGAATTCAGCCAGACAAAGTTTTCTTGAGCAATCTGCATAGTCCAGAGTATCCTCAAATGCTCACAATTTACTCTTTTCAGTTACATCCCTCTTTATACTTACCTTTATAAAAGTACTTTTCAAACATTTTGTTTTATTGTTGCTTCAGGATGCAATGATCAGATTTCTGGGACCTACCTCATGGATGACATCTCATGTAGCTGCAGTTTCCAACCTTAGATGTTATTCAATGAACTATCCACCCTCTCCACCAAACCTCTTATATTCAAATTATCCCTTTACTTTTGGGAGGGTTTTAGGAAGACATTATAGAGACTGAATTGGGAGCTGGGCTCCAGAAATATCTAAAGAGGGTAACGTCTGCTTCCTATCTCCATTTTCCTACCTTTGTTATCCCTCTCCCATAAGAAAGAGTAACACCATTAATTCTTCTTGGGTGTAAAATGAGAAGGTAAGAGGTAAAGGTCATCACTCATTGATAATTAACATGGCCTGCCTTTGGATGCTTATGCTTGGGTTCATATTCAAGTCTCTTTTGGTTTCTTCACAATTTGCCTTGTCTGCTCATTCCTCCTTACCCTGATGTGAAGCATCTCAGTGTCTAGTTGTAGTTTAGAGAAATCATTTTGCTTAAAGGTTGAGAATCCAGCATTTTCTAACAGTTGGCACAAGCATATACACTGTACTTGGCACAAAATCCTGAAATAATTTAATTGGTCGAACTTTTCACTTCAGTCTCACAGTTAGGAGGGTTAAAGAGAGAAGCAATGTGTATGTGACCTCATCCACTAGATGGGAGGGGGGGGAGTTCAACGTACACTTGCCCTAGGACATCCATATGTTGAGATGTACCATATTTGGCCCGGTCTGGCACACAAATGCCAACAATCTATAGCACCAAGAGTACATTATCCATAAGATAATAATGAACATAGTCTGGCTCAGAATCTTATAAAATACGCAAGCAGTTGACAGGCCATAGCTGTGGGAGGAGAAAGCTGAGAAGCTCACAGCTCCGATGAGGGGGGAAACCTCATCAAGATGCCTTATTTGACTTGATGCCAATGCAAACTTCATGGGGGCATCTGGCCCAATCCAAGAAGCCAATTAGCCAGATAAAACAGGTAGCTATGAAAGCTGAATTTATTATGTTTCTTTCTTGCACTCATTGATGGCTCAGAGGAGTGAGACAGGATTTTAAGAAGCAAGTTTTTAAATGTTGTTCAAATGCCTATTTTATAGAAAATAGCTCTTTTGCTAATAAAGAGATCCTATGCTGATGGAACAGTGTGTTTCTTCAAAGCAAATAGGAAATTGAGAGTGGAAGGTGAGACAAGAAATTTAACAAGCTCTAAACAAAGAGACTATTCCTTTAATCTCCAAAGACTTGGAAACTAGAAGTCCTGAGAAGAAGGGTAGCTGGGCCTGCCTTCACCCTTTAAGAGAAAGGGGATAAAGTGAAGGGGGAAACTTCAAAGAAGAAGGCACAAGGCCACAACTTGGCACCCAATTATCTCAGAAGGACATACACACTCACCTCCTATTCTTCCCAGTGCAGCAAGGTGATAGGGTAGTCGGCGCTTACTTACAGGAGTCAAAGGAAACTGATTTCATTTATAGAGACACCCTTTACCCAGCTAATAAAGAGAAGCAGGGGAGCCACTTCTCTCACCAAGGTAATCTACTACAGGTGAAGGGAGAAGCTACCAAAGCAAGGCCAATGCACTGGGCATTTTGAAAGCACCACCGTTCCCCTAACTGATGAGACCCGAGGTGGCTAGCAGAAAATTAATCAAGGGTAAATCGGATTAGAGTGCCAGCACATGGTCACACGTGAGAAGTTGGTGGAGCTGCACGGACATCCCCTACTGCTTTTCCTAACACTTCAGAAGACTCTTTCTTTCTTTCATAACTTCCATATAATTATGATACCCAAAGTTTTGGACATTTGTCTCACCATCACTTTCCCCTTGGCTTTTAGATTGCTGTTCTGTTGCTGCTGAAATGACAGCTCAGCTCCATTCTAATTAAATAAAAGCTGGCTCACTAACTGCTCTCTTGAAAAAGAGTTTCTATGTCCTTTCCTCTAATGCTTTTTTTAGAAAGTACAAACAACCTGCATCTCTTCACCTTACTACTTCTGTTTTAATAAGCTGTTTGAAAAAGTACAACACTGAGAACCTTCAAGGAGACTTATCTGATAGAAGTGATAAATTTCAGTTCTGTGCTGTTGTGGTGTTATGTTAAATTATCAGTCCCACAGCACATGACAAGAGATACAGTACACTGCATAGTTTCTCTTACAACACCTGGCAGAGATTTCTTCCAAAGAACGTGTTTTGTTTTCTATATTATACCTCTTATTTGACCTTGTTTTGCTGGACTTTTTGAAAAGAGTTCTCAAAATGGCCTGCCATTTTCATTTTGATTTAAAATTAGTCACTTTCAGTCCAGAAGTGAGACCACACATGCATAATAAATGTTCTCCATTCCATCCTTGACAAGAATGCTTCACTCTCCCAAGCCCTTGGTGGCAAGCCCATGCTTGCTTCCAGAAGAAAACCAATTTAAATCAATGATTGACAAACAGCATATAACACAACACAGAAATAGAGATCGGGACTAAACACTGCCTCAAACCCAGATGTCATCTGTGCCTTCACATTTACTCTGGCAACCCAATTGGAGAACCCAACAATGTCATACACAAAATCTAAGGCACTTTCACTTGTTCCTCTGCTGATGCATTCTATGCCATCATTTGCCAACAATATCCCTCTGCAATCTATAGACAGTACAGTAGGATTTATATAGACAATTTCTGTGCAAAAGAATTAATGGACATAAATCAGGTATCAGGAATGGAATACAGTAATACCTCATACAAAGTCCGCTTCATACAACATCAAATTCATACAACATCGCCTAATTTCTTGAAAAAAGGTACCTCATACAAAGTTGCTTGACTTTGTATGAGGCATTCAGTTTTTCCCAGGTTGCATTGTGCCTGGGCAGTATAAAAGACATGATACATGCATGCATTGCTCTTGTGGGTTTTGCACAAGGCAAAGAGTGTTTAGGAGTGCTTTTTCATCAGAATTTTTAGAAGCATTCCTGTGATTTTTGCAGCATTCTTCAGGTTCTTGGATAATCAGGGTTGTTTGACATGTTTCTGTAATGTATTTAGCCTTTAGACAATGTTTTCTTAAAGTTCTGTCAGTTTCCTGTCTGTTTCCTTGACTTTGCCCTGAAGTCTGTGCTGTTACAGTACAATGTATCTCTATGGAAACGACGTTGTACGAGGTCTCGCAGCAAGGATTTGGACATTGTATGAGGCATCGCGGCTAGGATTTTGCATGCCTCATACAAAGTCCACATCCGTATAAAGTCCAAACTTGTGGAACCAAGTTTGGACGTTGTATGAGGTATCACTGTACACAAAAACCTGTTTAAAATCATTTCAGTTTACCTGGGCACTTTACACAATACTTGAAAGCTATCATTCTGGAGCAGAAAAATTACAAGACAAGGATCCAGTGAGAGACAGTAGGTATAAACTATACAGGTAAAACTTGGGAAATTAAAATATCATGCAAATGTTCATTCAGTTCAGTAATGCAACTTAAAAGTTGAAACAAATCTATGAGATAGACTCATTGCATGCAAAGCGAGATCGTTCAAGCCTTACTTTGTTATAATATTGATGCTTATGGCTTACAATTTATGAAAATCCCAACTCCCCCCCCCCAATCTCATGTACCTCATAATCATCATATAATCTCATGTACAATGTATGCCATGATCATCGTAATTATAACAAATTAAGGCATGAGATAGCTCACTTTGCATGTAGTGAGTTTATCTCATAGATTTGTTTGTCCTTTTAAGTGAAATGAATGAACATTTGCATGATATTCTAACTGTCTGAGTTTCACCTGTAGGTACATACTGGATACCCATCTCAATGGTTTGAATATTAGTCAATGATTTTGGGACTTCATCAGATTTGAAATGCCACAAGTGTTATGTTCTTATCTGCTATGATTTTCTACATCAAGATTCCTTCATAATCACCTTTACAGAACAAACCTCAGAGGTATGGTTCATAATTCTTCTTCATTGTCACATATTATCCATAGTCTAAGGTCTTTTCAACCATGAAATAATGTACAAAATATGGTAATGCAGCACAAAAACCCATCTACTTCATCAACACCAAACCCTAAATCATACCTGTCGACCTTCCTGGATTGGCCTGGATTTCACGGTTTCCGGTGCCAATTTGCACCATTTCCCGCCCTGCGCTGCCGAAACCCTGGAATTTGGCAGCGGGGGAAAGGAGGTACTGTGCAGCCCTTCTGCGCAGGTCGCCTTCTACGCATGTGTAGAAGGGTTTTATGCTTGCGTAGCCCCATTCTACGCATGTGTAGAAGGCAACCTGCACAGAACAGTTTGTGCAGGTCCCGTATTTTCCGGAGCCGCGGTTGACAGGTATGCCCTAAATTGGTGTTTCCCAAACTTTGGTTTTTGGACCTCAATTCCCAGAAGCCTAAGTCAATTCCCCAAAGCACTGATCAGTCAATTTAGGCTTCTGCAAATTGAAGTCAACCTATATTCCATGGAACATAGTTTGGGAAACAGTGAAATCATAGAACCATAGAATAACTGCATTGGAAGGAGCCCTTTAGGTCATGACCAGCAATTAATAGAGAGGGACTAGTACCTCATGGGTTTTGGAGATTATACTTCTGTTAATGCAGCCTAATAGAGTGTTGTTGTTTTTTGCACCCACATCATATTGTTGACTCATATTTAGTAAGTGATCTACAAACAATTCCAAGATCCTTCTCACTTGTAATATTACTGAGCCAAGTATCCCCCATCTTGTAATTGTGCATCTGATTTCCCCCCAGGTGTTAAACTATGCACTTATCCCTATTAATTTCATTCTGTTGATTTCAGCTCAGTGTTCAAACCTATTGATATATTTTTTGAATTCTGCACCTGTCGTCCAAGGTATTAACTATTCCACCCAGTTTGTGTCATCTGCAAATATGATAAGAATTCCTTGCAGTGTTGAAGAGCACTGAGCCTTGTGTTACTCCACTTGTTACCCCCTCCCAGTTTAAGAAGGAGCCATTAATAAGAACTCTCTGAGTATGGTTCTGTAACCAACTGTATATTCACCTAATATTTGTGTTCTCCACACCACACCCAGTTGGCTTGCTAATCAGGATATCAAAGAGCATTTCTGTCCACCATGGAAGTTACCCAATTGACAAATGAAATCAGATTAATCTGGCAGATTTTTTTTTGACAAATCCATATTGGCTTCTAGTTATTACTGCATTTTTAAAAAGTTGCTTACAGAGTGAACACTTTATAAAAATACTCAAGGATTTTCTCTGTGGTTGGCATCATGCTGACTGGTCCGTAGTTCTGCAGTTCTTCCTTTTTACCCTTTTAGAAGATAGGGACAACAATGGCCAATTATCTGGCACTTCATCCATTCTCCATGATTTCAAGAAAATGATAGACAGTGGTTCTCAAATGTCTTCAGCCAATTCCTTCAATATCCTTGGATGCAGTTCATCTGATCTTTGAGATATAAACTCATTCAATGAGAGCTAAAATCAAGGGAAATCTTTCTACTTATCTCTTAAGTTCTAAATGTTACTCATATCTCTTCTTGCCCAAGACTGCAGCAATATTATCCATTGCCAATAAGTCAATGAAACAATGTATTATTCAGTTCCTTTGGAGAGAACAGGGTTGATTCTGGCTACATACCGAGGGTTGCAATGCAGTTTTCCACCCCTAAGTGTTGAAGTAAATATGGCCCTGATATTTAGGATGGCTGTAGCAAGGATGCAGCCCTTTGACCATGTTTTGAGGTTTTTTCAACCTCAAAACCCATAATTCCTATATGTAAGGTTCCCTAGAAGTGGTAGGTCTGTAGACTTTTCAAATAATAAAAGTTATAGTGCCTCATTGAGCTTACTATCTGTGCTCACTGGCGAGGTATTTGGTTCAGTCTGAATAGAGTACATGATTAACTTGTTGCTCAAGAACTTCATCAGAGGATTGGTTTATTTATGATAAACATAATGTTTACTCTGAAACATGTTCATTCTACAGAATTTGGAGGTCAACATTCTGGAGTTTAGCTTAAAGGTTTGGAAGTAAAACCACTTGTAAATAAGGAAATAGAGAGACGATGAAGCTCAGTGGTAGAGCACACACTTTGTGTACAACATTTCAAATCCTATCTTCTCCAAGAAGGGCTGGGAAATCCAGAAGACTCATGACATTTTAGTATAAACAATGGTGAAGTAAATGGACCAAACAGCAGATCAGACACCTCTTTTACAATGAACCCTTTTGCTCAAAATATAAGTCTATCTGATCCATAATATTCTCTCCAATTGTACTAAAAAGGCCTCATGGAATCCAAGGCCAATAGCTGACAGGGAGTGGGTTACCTCAGTGACAGCATGCCCTATGGTTGCTCAGATCCTTGGCCACCAGCACCAGAAACTATATGTAATGGCAAGAGTGAAGCAGTGGGCAAACATAGTTGCTTTTTATAGGGAAAAATCTTTCACATCATCTTTACCCCAAGCATAATTAAAATGCCTCATTCTGCCTGTCAATTAAGAAAACTATTGAATTTACCTCTCCAGAAGACCAGACTTATCAAATGAGATGAGGTTATATTTCAGATTCAGATACCTTGACTATTTTTGCAAAATATATGTGATGATCAATTCTTGATGTTTTATGGTTTATGTCTAAGCATCAGCTGTGTGCTGCTCCCAGTATGCCCCGGTACGGATGCACCGGTAGCAAAAATCCCCCTTGGCCATCCCCACTTGGCCAGCCATCCCCACTTACCTACACAGGAGCTCACCGTGCATGCACTACTTCATAGCTTAGTGCATGCATGCTAAAAGCTAAGCCAAGCAGCCATTTTCTGAGGAGGCAGAGACTGAGGTGGTGGGAGTGGCAATGGTGATGACTGAGGTGATGGCAGAGACTGAGGGGCCGGGAGCAGTGGTGGGACTTTGCTGCTGCCGCCGCCACAATCTCCGCCACCTCGATCTCCACCACTGCCACCTCAGTCTCTGCCGCCGCCACCTCAGTCTATGCCACCGCCACCTCAATCTCCGTCACCTCGGTCTCCGCTGCTGCCTCCCACATGGCCACACCCACAGTTAGCCACACCCACAGTGTGGTAGTAAAATAATTTTGGAGCCCACCACTGCTAAGCATATATAACTTTGCTTTAAAAAATAAGCAACAACCAGGAAATGTAAGAGGCAGACAGGATGGAAGTATGTGACAGGGGTGGGCGTTAGAAATTTACCCGTCTGGAGGCAATCCAAACTGGACTTAACCTCCCTCCATCCCCTCTAAATCCAGACTGTGAATCAGTACTATCCCTATAATGCCAATTTATTTCTTTACACATAAAACTGAAGATAAAAAGAGACAAATAATGTTGTGTCTACCTTGTCCCTGAAAATTTACTGGCAAAACAACATAATATTTATTAGAATCAATACCTGGCAAACTTTGTTCTATTGTAGATTATAGTTTAAGCCTCTATAAGTGTTTTGCTTCCATGAGCCTAGAAACTCTCAAGCACATTCTGGTTTATTTAAAAATGATCTATGATCAGGAACACATTCCAGCCTCCTTGTATTGTAAATGCCAAGCAAACTAAGCTACATTTTTTAAAAAAATCAAATCAAACTGCAATTTTAAAATACTTCCACAACACAAGAACAATAATAGAGTTAGATCAGCTGTCGAAAATGTACAGTCTGGGTGACAGAAATATAATCACTTATTGTTTTGGTGACAGCACAAAAATTACATTGGGTGGTTTAGTTTACAAATCATCATTGGAATCTCATTTAAAAAGACTCTGCATTTTTAAGTTGCTTAGGAACTAAGAAGCTCATGAACAAATTAAGAGATGGGGAAAGTGTCTTTATATAATAGGAAGGTCTCTTCCCTCTGCCCACCTCTGTTTTAGGCACCACAATGAAATCTGTCTAATTCTGCTGCACTCGCATATTATGAACAAGCTTAAATTTTGACAAGCTAAGCTTTGCAAAAACAAAAACAAAAGAAACAGTGTTATGGCAGCATGTTATAATGAAGCCCCAAAGCCTAGGAGTACAAGTCAAGCCTACACATAAAATGGGAAGCCAGAAATTGTATGGGGACAATGACTGAAAAGGGATTGAAATGTGTGCTTTGAAAACTTTTGAGAAGATAAATTTCATCATTGATGATGAATGAAAACATTTGTGCTGACCCACTCAACAAACTTGAGTCAGGCACAGGCTGAGATCCCTGGCTCAGGACATTCTCAGGTTCAGGTGCAGGCAGAACTGGGCTGGGCATAGGGAATGCCCCCTGATCCATGCCATCCTCAGAGTCTGATGAGGACTGTATCACAACAACATATTGCTATTGGACTCAAATTGTTGTCCTTCTGTTAGATTCTTATTGTAGAACAATAGAAGTTCTGATCTCGCTACTATCCAAAGTCAGAAATACTGCAATGATGCTGGATTTTTCCCTCTCACAACAAAATTGGACATGAAATATATCATTTGAAGAAGAAAATCCTGAAACAGTGCAGACATTTGAGTGCCACATCCAAAAAAATCTCTCATTTGCTGGGACATCAGATTTCTCTAATGTCTCTTTCTGGCCTATGACACAGTAACTCAGTTTCTCAGCATTCCCATATACAGTATTGTTGCCAAACAATGGCTTTTGTGGTTTGAAACTTTGTATGGTTTTGCTTACATTCAAAAGTGGGCTCACACAAGGTGTAGCCATATGTGCTATTAATACCTATTAAGAAAAAAAACTATTATTTTTCTCAACTGGCAGTAAGAGAGTCCTTTTTGTTCTCTTGGAACAATATACTATTGTGCCTTTTACCTAAAGGATTCCAGTTACAGTCAAAATTAATCTATTATTCAGCAACAAAAAGATCCTGAAAATTCTCACAATAAAGTCCTACTTTAATCAGTGATGGGCACTGGAGTGTCAATTCCTATTTTCTGTTTTTAACTCAATTTGTGAGATGTCAATACATAGTTTTAAGACTCCATTTCAGAATCAAGTGATTCATCATTACTACTTTGTCATTCTAGATAACTGGGTATCTGGCAATTTATCACACATGCCTCCTTTTAGTGTAAGGGACCAAAGACAATGAAACAGCCGAAGGGTTGGCTTAACACAGGTTTATTGCATGATGATCCGGAGGAACATGTGGTAATGGCGGATGAGTAGCTCAATATATACAGCTGGCTATACATTTGAATGTGGCTCGTCGACAGACTATTGGTTGCTGCCTGCGTGACGTCGTAGAAGGTCACGCCCTTCTTGACCAGGTGAAGAGGTGGCGGGGAATCTTCCCACGCTGCTGAACCAGGTGAATCTGAGCCATGAGAGCTGGACGCTCGCTATTGCCATCTAGTGGTCACTAGCTCGCGTCCCCTTATCAGGTTTACATTGATACAGCTGATGGTTATAATGTTGCACACAGAAAGGTTACATTGTTAACGCATGGCAAAGGTACATTGTTAAAGGCACAGCTTTACAGAACACAACATCCCTCCCCCCTAGGATGAGACGAAGTCTCTCAGCCAAGATGGCTTGTTGCATGTGCGTTTGGGCCGTGAAGAGGGCTGACCCCCCCCCCCCGGGGGCGCTACTGCTTCTTTGTTCCCTGGTCCCTTGTCCTGAAATGGGAGAGGGAGACTTGTTAGTGGCTTGCCGCTGTCTGGCGGCCTTAGGGGAAGGGAAAAACTCCATTGTGGGCAGACCGGGGGCAGTCGGGGCTAGCGAAAAACCCCTCTTCTCGCTTGGACGGGTGGGGGACCACTCCGAAACCCCCCCCGGTTCTGAAAATCAAAATCTAACTTAGTCGGGGTATCCGCATTTGTGGGGACATTCCGCGAGATATGTATGGGGTCGGGTTCCTCCTCCTCCTCAGAAAGATCCCCTAGGATATCTACGAGAACATCCTCCTCCCCCCTTGGTGGGGGCCCGCGGTCCCCTTTTCCTCCCCCTTGGGCTGAACGGGTGGGGGAGAACCCTACCGCTGATTTTTTCTCTGTTTGGTCTGTGCCCTGCTCATCGGAGACCCTGCGTCGGAGCTGGTCCGCGTGCCGCCTCCACACGAGCCCTGTACTGGTTTCCACACGGTACGACACAGGGCCGGTTTGCTCTACAACTACGCCCGGTATCCAGGCTGGGCCCGTGCTGGCGTAATTCCTGCAATGCACGGGGGTGCCTATGCTGAAACTCTTTGCGGCCTCTAGCCCAATGTTCCTTCCTTGTCCTCTACCCTCGTGGGGTCTAGCCTAGTAAGGATGGTGGTCAGTTTCCTACGCATTAAGAGCTCTGCGGGGGAGTATCCTGACGCCAAAGGGGTCACCCTGTACCCTAGCAGAAACTGACAGACTTGTAGGTTCAGATCCCCAGGGCCCATGCGCCGCAACGCGTCCTTCGTGGTGCGGACGAGGCGCTCTACTTGGCCATTGGTGGCTGGGTGAAACGGGGCGGAGGTGATATGCCGAACGGCATTAATCTCCATGAATGCCCTAAACTCGGAGGACATGAAACAACTAGCGTTGTCGCTAATTAATGTGTCGGGTATGCCGAACGTGGAAAAGAGCCTCCGCAAATGCCTAATGGTCTGGGCCGAGGAGGTGCTCGTGACTGGGATAACCTCCAACCACTTGGAGAAGGCGTCCACTACAAGAAGGAACAGGGTGCCTCTGAACGGGCCCACGAAATCAACGTGCACCCGGGACCACGGCCCCTTAGCCGCGTCCCATTCCCTGTGGGGAAGGCGGGCCTCCTCTGGTCTGGAGCATTGGCAACTTTCACAAGTGCCGACCATGTGCTCGATGTCAGCGTCCAGCTGGGGCCACCAGAAGTAACTCCGGGCCAGCGCCTTGGATCGCACGATGCCGGGGTGGCTGACGTGCAGCAGTTTGAGCACCCGCGGCCGAAGGGAAGTGGGAATCACCACCCGCTGCCCCCACAAGAGGCACCCCCTCTCTAGGGACAGTTCTAGCTTTTTTCTGAAAAATGGAGCGAACTCCTCCGCTGGGGAGGACGCCGGCCACCCTTTCTGCACCCAGGAGCTAACCGCCGCTAACGTCTTGTCCTTCTCTGTCGCTTTGGCAATGTTGGCGGGCATTATGGGGGGCGAATCCAGCACCTCTATCATAAGAACCTGATGGTCCCGCTCCCCCTTGCTCACCTGGCTGGGCGTTAGGGGGAGGGGAGGCCTTGATAGAGTGTCCGCATGGCTGATCTCTTTCCCGGGCCGGTAGACCAACGCGTGCTGATACGCGTTGAGAAAAATGGCCCACCTGAGCATCCTCGGGGACAGGATTTGTGGGGTGGGCTTATCTGCGGTGAAGATGCCTAGCAGGGGCTTGTGGTCTGTTACAATGGTGAAGGGGCGGCCGTACAGAAAATCGTGAAATTTTTTCGTCCCCGCGACTATTGCTAGTGCTTCCCTGTCTGTCTGTGCGTAGTTTCTCTCCGCTTGGGACAGGGACCTGGAGTAAAATGCTATCGGGGCCTCCCTTCCGTTTTCCAACACGTGGCACAGCACCGCCCCCACCCCCACTGGGGATGCATCACAGGTCAGAACTACCGGGCGTTTGGGGTTGAAGTGGGTCAGTATGGCATCGGACGCTAGGAGGCTCTTTAGCTCACTAAATGCCCTTTCTTGGTCATCGCCCCACTTCCATGCCTGGTCTTTCTTTAGCAGTTTGTGTAGCGGTTCAGCCACCGCTGCCTTCCGGGGGAGGAAGGAGTGGTAAAAGTTGAGCAGCCCTAGGAACGACTGCAGCTCGGGTTTGGAGGTGGGGCGGGGGGCTTTCTTAATGGCTGCCACCTTGGACTTGGATGGTTTTATTCCCTCAGGAGTCACACAAAACCCTAGGAACTCAACCTCGGTTGCGAAGAAGACGCATTTGTCCTTTCGCAGTCTCAGCCCCGCTTTTTCGAATATTGTCAGGACCTTCCCCAACCTCTTGGCCAATTCAACCCGACTCCCCCCCGTTATTAACACGTCATCAAAATAAGGCAACACCCCCTCCAGTCCCTTCAGGAGGCGTTCCACGAGTGACTGGAAAATTCCAGGCACCGAATTCACGCCGAACTGGAGGCGCGTCACCTGGAACGCCCCCTTATGGGTGACTATGGTCTGCGCAGCAGCTGCGGCAGGGGACACCGTAAGCTGCTGGTAGGCCTGTGCTAAGTTGAGCTTAGCGAAACACTTTCCCCCGTGTAACCTGGCCAGCAGATGGCTGACTACCGGCACCGGATATGCATTCGGGCGGATCGCCTTGTTGATGGTGCACTTGTAGTCGGCGCATATGCGGACCTCCCCATTGGCCTTTAGTGCGGTTACAATTGGAGTTTCTCACTCCGCAGAATCAACAGGCACAAGGATTCCCTGGCCCACCAATTTGTCCAGTTCCGCCTCTATCTTGTCCTTAAGTGCGAACGGCACCCGGCGTGGTTTAAGACGAATCGGGCGGACCTCCGGGTCCAGGTCGAATGTCACTGGGGGCCCCTTGAATTTCCCCAGTCCTTTTTTGAAAACTTCGGGGTGCGCCTCGCACACCTCCAGAATTGGATCAGTCCCAACGGCATGCATCCCAACGGCGTGCACCCCCCCAATAAACAAACCTAGGGGCTGGAACCATTGAGTCCCGAGGAGGCTGCAATCTCCCCCTTTGAGCACGACTAGGGGAAGGGACGCGGCGTGCTTCTTGAATTTAACCTGAAATTCTCCAACCCCCAACACTGGAATGCTGTTCCCTTGCACGTCCCGTAGTGTGGACCTCAATGCTTTGAGCTTGGGTCGCTTGTGGGGGGCAATTCCCAAAAACTCCCTCTGGGAAATGATTGAATATGAGGACCCCGAGTCAATTTCCATCCTAATGGGAACCCCTTGGACTAGTACCTCAACAAAATAGCGGGGGTGTCCTGCAGACACGCTGAACACTGGGGCGTCGTCCTCGCTGCTGTCGGAGATGTGTCCCACGCCGTCCTGCTTCCGCGTGGCCTGGGCGTCATCCTTGGGTCTCGTTGAGTGGTCTTGTCCCGCGGAACGGTCTGCGGAGCTCCTCCGGGTCTCGCGCTTCTTCCTGCACACCTTGGCGATGTGCCCGCGGCGGCCGCAGTTGTGGCACTCGGCCTTCCGGAACGGGCACCTTACGCGGTCGTGGGCCGCTCCACAGCCGTCGCACCGCCGGCTCTCCTTCCGGACCCTCCGGACGTCCTCGTCGTCGCTGCTCTCTGTGGACGACCTCGAAGTTCGCCGGGCCACCTGTACCAGAGCCTCTGCCTTGCTCGACTTCGGCCGCCAGTCCTGGAGTTCTTGGACCCCGGCCTTTGTAGCTTCTGCGGCCTGGGCCGCTCTGACGACCTCCTGCAACGTGGGAGGCGGCTCTTGGTTCATTAATGTGCGCTGGGTTTCGGCGTCGTTCAGGCCGCACAGCACACAGTCCCGGAGGGTGATTTCGGCATTCTCCCATTTGCACGGGCCGGCCGCCAGCCGCAGGGCCGCCACGAATGCGGCGACCGTCTCCCCGGGCGCTTGGACTCGCCTCCAGAACGCACTCCGAGTGGGAAACATCGCCGTGGCGGGCCGGACGTGCTCACGCAACATCTGCATGAGTTCCTTGGCCTTGAATTCGCTCACCCTCCTCGGTGCAATCAGGTCCACCAAGGTCCTTTTGGTTTCTTGTCCGAGCATCCTGGTGAAGATGGCCCTTTTCTTTGCCTCTTCCGTGACTTCGGACTCAATCAGTGCTGCCTGGAAGTCCATCTCGAAGAT
The DNA here is from genome assembly GCA_035047305.1 of Bradypodion pumilum. Classification (NCBI taxonomy): domain Eukaryota; kingdom Metazoa; phylum Chordata; class Lepidosauria; order Squamata; family Chamaeleonidae; genus Bradypodion; species Bradypodion pumilum. The sequence continues at coordinate 260,564,432 of JAWDJD010000004.1, read as the reverse complement.
CTCCCAGTCGCCCGGTTTCCTGATTTCGAAACCGGCGCATGTCTTGGTCCCGTGGGCTGCCATATCCCACCTTCGTCGCCAATTTAGTGTAAGGAACCAAAGACAATGAAACAGCCGAAGGGTTGGCTTAACACAGGTTTATTGCATGATGATCCGGAGGAACATGTGGTAATGGCGGATGAGTAGCTCAATATATACAGCTGGCTATACATTTGAATGTGGCTCGTCGACAGACTATTGGTTGCTGCCTGCGTGACGTCCTAGAAGGTCACGCCCTTCTTGACCAGGTGAAGAGGTGGCGGGGAATCTTCCCGCGCTGCTGAACCAGGTGAATCTGAGCCATGAGAGCTGGACGCTCGCTATTGCCATCTAGTGGTCACTAGCTCGCGTCCCCTTATCAGGTTTACATTGATACAGCTGATGGTTATAATGTTGCACACAGAAAGGTTACATTGTTAACGCATGGCAAAGGTACATTGTTAAAGGCACAGCTTTACAGAACACAACACACCTCTTCTTGTCTTACTTCATATCTAGGGCCACAAAAATATTCTGAATTTTAAAAACACTTTGAAGCTTTTTCTTTTTTATTCAAGAGTTTAAACTTTTTCTAAATTCACCTATCAGTTACTGAGAAATAAAGAGATACCAAACTTGTTGATAGCAATGACTCCAAGAGTGAATGTAACCAGAATAATATGGTTTGAGTCATTCAGACCTTGTTAAGTGGAATAATCTAACTCTATCTGCAGCTTAGATCAAACATTTTTCATTGCCAATAAATTATTCAAATTCATTCTTCATAATTCAATTAAAAAGAGTGCTTCTATTTATTACTGTGAAGCAAAACATGACTGCTGCAAAGAAGATCCACGCAGTAGCACAGCAGTTACAGGGGGTTCTGGATGAAGTGGATTATCTGGACCCTTTTCAATCAGTATTTAGGCCCAGATATGGTACCGAGACTGCATTGGTCACACTAGTGGATGATCTCTGGCATGAGCGGGATGGTGGGAATCCATCTGCCCTTGCTCTTTTTGTCCTCTCAGCGGCCTTTGATACCGTCAGCCATGGTATCCTTTTGGAATGGCTCCAATGATTGGGGATCCAGGGCACTGTGTGGTCCTGGTTTTTTTCATTTCTGATGGGCCGGACCCAGTCAGTGTTGTTGGAAGGTGAGAGGTACAGCCCTAGACCTCTTCAATATGGTGTGCCACAGGACTTGGTGCTCTCTCCTCTCCTTTTTAACATCTACATGAAGCCATTGGGCAAAATCATCTGTTCCCATGGGGTGAGATATCATCAGTACGTTGATGATACTCAGTTGTATATCTCAGCCCATGGAGTTCCAAGTGATAATGTCAAAGTCCTATCCAGGTGTCTGGAGCCTGTTGGGGCCTGGATGGGGGACAATGGACTACAACTGAATCCCAGCAAGACTGAGTGGCTATGGATTAGGGGCCCTGCATTATCCTGGGAGCTACCATCTTTGGTTCTGGATGGGGCTTCTTTGCCTCTGATAGATCCAGTGTATAATCTGGGGGTCCTCCTGGGCTCACGACTCCTGCTCAATGAGCAGGTGGCAGTCATGGCTAGGAGGGTTTTTGCACACCTTCATGTGATTCAACAGTTATGCCCGCTCCTGGACCGGGACTCCTTGCTCATGGTCATGCATGCTCTGGTCACCTTCAGACTTGATTATTGTAATGCGCTCTACATGCGGGTGCCCCTGATGACCATTCAGAGACTGCAACTGGTCCAGAATTCAGTAGCTCAGGTGGTGATGGGATGTGGGCATTATGCCCATGCCTCACCACTGCTTCGGGAGCTGCATTGGTTGCCAGGATGCCTCCAGGTGCAAATCAAGGTTCTGGTGATTACCTTTAAAGCCCTACATTTTCTGTTTCAGCTGCTCCAATTTTCAGGCTAGTCTTCTAAAATATTGCTGTCAAATATTTCACTTAAAGGTGAAAAATTTAGGAAAATATTTGAGGGGAAAATAGTGCACCTGAAAAAGAAGAAAGGAGACTGTTCACAACAAAATGTTCAATTTAGAAATGAAATACTTTTTATAAAGTACTGAAAAAAGCAAACCAAAGTACTAGAACATAACAAGTATTCAACCTGAAGTGGTGCTTAAATCAATGAAGAACTCTGCAAAACATACATAATTAAGGTATGTGTCACTATTATCTTAGGAAGCTACAGATCTGACTTTTCATTACACTTTAAAATCCCATCAATTGAGTGCCTCTACGTGTTAATGTGTCATGGATTCTTGAGTCTCTTTTACAAGAGTTAAGTGGGGGCACCAATAGAAACAGGATCCAAGCTATCTCTCCCCTTCATACATGCCTCTGTTTTACAATCTACTTTTTAACGTCTGCTGCTTGCTATGGATTTTATTTTTATTTCTAATTTGCCTTAAAACAATTTTTTTTCGATGCATGACATCATCTTACATGGAAGATGTAAGGCTGGGGATGATAGGTAGTAGCATTGCCAAGGACGGGTTGTCCTTCCCCCAGCCCCTTACTCCTCCCAGGCACAAAACCAGGCTGGAGACAGCATCTTCTGTAGTCTGATTGGTTTACTGAGGTTGTAAAGTCATACAGAGCATTCAAAAGCAAACAGTGTCGTCACCACCCCACCTGCGCCGTCCCACATGGTGTGACCATGTGCTAGCACTCTAACCCGATTTACCCTTGATTAATTTTCTGCTAGCCACCCCAAGTCTCATCAGTTAGGGGAACGGTGGAGCTTTCAAAATGCCCAGTGCATTGGCCTTGCCTTGGTAGCTTCTGCCCTGGCCTGTAGTAGATTATTGGGTGAGAGAAGTGGCTCCCCAGCTTCTCTGTTTTAGCTGGGTAAAGAGTGGCTCTATAAATGAAGTCAGTTTCCTTTGACTCCTGTAAGTAAACACTGTCTTCCCTATCACCTTGCTGCACTGGGAAGAATAGAAGGTGAATGAGTATGTCCTTCTGAGATACTTGGGTGCCAAGTTATGGCCCTGTGCTTTCTTTGAAGTTTCCCCCTTCACTTTGTCCCATTTCTCTGGCTCGCTACCCTTCTTCTCAGGACTTCTGGTTTCCAAGTCTTTGGAGATTAAAGGAATAGACACTTTGTTTAGAGCTCGTTAAATTTCTTATCTCACGTTCCACTCTCAATTTCCTATTTGCTTTGAAGAAACACATTGTTCCATCAGCATATGATCTCTTTATTAGCAAAATAACTATTTTCTACAAAATAGGTATTTGAACAACATTTAAAAACTTACTTCTTAAAATCCTGTCTTTCTCCTCTGAGCATTCAATGAGTGGATTGGGCTTGACGCCCCCATGAAATTTGCATTGGCATCAAGTCAAATAAGGCATCTTGATGAGGTTCCCCGCCCCCATTGGAGCTGTGAGCTTCTCAGCTTTCTCCTCCCCCAGCTATGGGCTGTCAGCTCCTTGTGTATTTTATAAGATTCTGAGCCAGATTATCTCCATCATTTATCTTATGGCTAATGATATAGATTGTTTACATTTATGTGCCAGACTGGTCCAAATATGGTACATCTCAATGTCCTAAGGCAAGTGTACATTGAACTTCCCCTCCCATCTTGTGGATGAGGTCACATATACATTGCTTCTCTCTTACCGCTCCTAACTCTGAGTTTGAGGTGAAAAGTTCAACTAATTAAATTCTTTCAGGTTACTTACCAAGTACAGTGTGTGTAGGCTTATGCCAACTATTAGAAAATGCTGGATTCTCAACCTTTAAGCAAAATGATTTCTATAAACTGCAACTAGGCTCTTAATACATATTGTCTAGGTCCTAACATAAAGGACTATTTGACAAACAGTGTCTAAACAAGAAACCTAACTAGAAAGCAAGGAGGGCTTTCACCCAAACCCCCCAAACACACACACCCCAGGCAGGGTGGTATACGGGCTTGACCCCCCATAGAATTTATTTTATTTTAATTTTTGCACTTATATGCCACCCACTCAGGCAAACCCAACTCAGGGTGGTTTATATGGCGGACAATAAATACAATATACAGTACAGCAATGCAACATACAATGAATACAGTAATACATATTCAATAACGTACAATAATAAGAGTCAAAAATACAATGCAAGATTCAATATACAAAATACGGTAAACAAATTCACAAACAGTACCACATCACAATACTATACTGCCACAGCCTCTCCACCCCCAACCACAAGTAAGTCCATGGGGGGGGGGAGGCGGCAGAGTCCTATTGCCCTTTAAGCTTTGACCAAGGGTGGGGCCCAGGACGTTGATGGTAAAATGGTCCTTGTGCCCATTGCCCATTGCCGCCGTAGCCTCACTGTCCCAACCATAAAAAGTCCAAGCCCCCCCCCCCAACTGGAGGTAATGGCCGCAGCAACAAAGGTCAGCAAAGGTCCTTGAAACTGCCATCCAAGTGACAACAACAGACTCCCATCCCCCTCAGCCATGGAGTGGCCAGGAGGTGAGAGTCTTTTTGTAGCTGCCGGCCAGCCCCAGCAGCTGGCTCCAATCCCCCTGTCTGGGGGAAAGAAAAAGAGGAAAGGAACCAGGATAGCAAAGGCTTGCCGCCAAAAGTGTTACATGGAATATATACTGTCACATCACTCCAGAACCCATTCTCCACCTCCTTCCAGCCTCTTCCTGTTATCTCCCAATCCCCTACCTTTGTGGGGTTAATTAGTGGCTTTACTCATATAGCTGCATCTCTGCCTCTCTTTCCCACACACTCTCTCTGGCCTCCCCCTCCCAATAGATTGCCAGCCAGATAATCATGGAAAAACCAGGCCACATCTCCAGTTTCCCTCCCCCTCCCTCCAGACACCTGGGCTCCCATGGGAACAAAGAAGGGAGAGAAACTCTTCCAACGGGTGGGTCGTCTCACTCCAGATCTTACAGAAGATGTGGTAAACATGATGCACACAAGACTGTATTCATGAATTGAGGAGCATGGCTAGCATTCCTTTTTTAAAAAAGTATATGTTTGTTGAATAAATTTGAGTATATTACATAGCTGTTGATGAGGACAAGGAAGGAAACTGGCTAGAGCTTTACATGCATACAGCAGATCAAATGGTGGTTTATGACTGATGGTACCAGGGCTGCCCAAATTATGGCCCATGGGCCCTATCAGGCCCCTGGCACCAATTCATCCAGCCACTGATGCCATTGCCACTCCTGGAAGTGGATGGGGGATGCGCCCACCAACGTGCACCTGCATCTGGAACCACTTTCAGGAGTGACAAAACCACTTCCAAAAGTGGCGGGGATGCATTTGCGCATGAGCAGAGATGTCAGGAACCACTTCCAGGAGTGGCAAAAACCACTTCCAGGAGTAGCAGGGACACATTTGTGCATGTGCAGAGATGTCAGAACCACTTCCAGGAGTGGTGTGGATGCTTTTGTGCACATGCAAACAAATCCAGAAACATTTCTGGAAGTGGTTTCTGATGCACATGCACAAACTTGCCCACCTCCGGAGGTGTGGTCAGGCCCACTCAGCTGTTCTGAGGGCATGGTCAGGCCCCCGGTGCAAAAATTAAACAATTATGTAAAAACCATTTAGTTTATAAATGAGGGATTTTGTGCTTCTGTCTCAACAATTCCAAACACCAAGCACTATATATAAGAAGATGTGGTGGAGATTCTACCCATCTTTTCCCTTTAAAACCCAGTGCTATGTCTCTTGGATGACAAGCCAATTCTGTAGCTTGCCAAATAAAAAGCACACAGCTTCCCTTGGCTCTCTAAGGAGGGGAAGACAGGTGAGGACACAAGGACTTAAATTCAGGGAGGAGTAGGTTAAACAGGGTTTTTGTAAATTATGGTGTGGCTTCCTTTCTACAAGCCACCCACTGCTTGTGTGTGGTTACAAGGATTGCCCCAAGTGGCAAATAACACTTTGCACGGACCCTGTTTACCCTGTTCAAGATGGGAAAATCATGACATTCTAGTCAATCTTCTTCACTCCAACATGACTCAAAGCTGAGAGATTTGTCAATTCTCTTAGATTTATCTAATTTTACATTACATCTTATTGTGTTTTCCTTTTTCTGAAACAAGTAAAAAGAGGTTTTTCAATTAAGAATGAAGTTTTGCTATTTCACCAACAAAGTAATTTGATTTTAAACTCAACTTGCTTTTGTCTTAGCAAGCAAATGACTCAGACTGCAAATAAAGAAAAGTAGTTGGAACAGACCTTTAATTAATTTTATTGAGTTTTACCTCAAGAGCAATGCAGCCTGAAGGGGGGAAAATCCACCTCTCTATCTATTTTCAATAAAGTTGTTTGTTAAAGTAATTATTTCCTTCAGGAAATATGGTACAAATTTCCTTCTTTGTTGTGTAAAGGTTAAGAGAGTAGGAAAGAGGTTTCTCTTTGTTCAAGATGAGAAAATTTCTCTTTTTGTCTTTAGAAACTGAATATTTGATGAAGTGGAAATAAAAAAATTGCACCGTAAAAAGTAATAATACATGAGATATTGATGTTTTAAGCACATCTGCATTTTACCAATGTGATTTTTTTACTAATGCTACACTTTTACAGTATGCTATAGGTTTGAAAATGCCTTCCAGAGGAGAAAGTAGAAAGGAATATTGATTTTGCAAACACAGGACCTTTAGGGAGAAGTCTCTAGTGGGACTGATGTCTTAATACATCCAGTTATAAAGCTGTCTGGTCATCTGCTTTAGCCCTTAAGGTAAATGTAAAGGTCGCCCTTGCTCAAAAGCCAGTCTTATCTGATTCTAGGGTTCACTGCTCATCTCCAAAGAGTCCATACCTGTCAAGTTTTGGATTTGAAAATAAGAGAAATTTTGAGCACACTCCTCTGTGGGTGTAGCCAAATCTGTGGCCGTGGCCAAATATAGCCATGTGACTTGCTGGGCTCTAGTCATGCCTGCCACATGGCCATGAAAATGTCTGCAACCACAGACAGCACTGGCTCTTTGGCTGTAAGTGGAGATGAGCACTGCACCCTAGAGTTGGATACGACTGGAAGATTTTACTTTCTTAGGATCAAAGATCTCTGCAGATGGTGATTGCAGCCATGAAATAAAAAGGCGACTGATGCTTGGGAAACAAGCTATGAGAAACCTGGGGAAGATTGTTAAAAGTAGAGGCATCACCTTGCAAACAAAAAATTGCATAGTCAAAGCAATGGTATTCCCGGTGGTAATGTATGGGTGTGAGAGCTGGACCATTAGGAAAGCTGAGCGCAGAAAAATAGATGCCTTTGAAATGTGGTGTTAGAAATAGGTCAATCCTGGAAGAAATCAACCATGACTGCTCATTAAAGGTCAAATAGTAAAGATGATGCTAAAGTACTTTGGACATCAAATGAGAAGAGAGGATTCACTTGAGAAAGCCTTGATGCTGGGAAAGGTGGAGGACAAAAGAAGGGGGTGGCCAAAAATAAGATGGCTAGATGGTATTGTAGATGCAACGGGCACAAAGCTGTGTGGGCCAAAGTCTTCTTGGGGGATTTTTGTTTTGTTTTCTTTCTTGTTTACTCATTGTTAATTTAACAAACTTTCTGGGAAGCAAAGAGCAGAATAGTAAACCAGCCCTCTAGGGAGAACTAGCCCTGCACGTGGCTAGACACCCCCACCCCCCAATTAGGGTGGAGGAGCAAAGGATTAATTCCCCCAAATTAACCAATCTATTTGTTCCTCACTGCAACCAGTTGAAACACCAACACCTTAGAATGTCGGATGTCGTAGGGAAGGGAATTAGTAAAGTAAAAAGCAACCACTGTAGTTTCCAAGCCTCCCAGCAGCTGAGGAGTTAATCTCCATATATGAAATATCACTCACCTAGAGTAGACTCCCGTCCGTCCCATGGTGGCTCCGACCACCAGCAGCAAAAAAGCCTCCATGACCATGTGGCAGGGAAGGGTAATGAAAGAGAAACTAACTACAGAAGCCCCCCCCCCCACCACCTTCTCTCTCTTCTTCCATAAGCAAAAAGCCACAGCGACCTCTGGGGGCAGGAAAAAACATAATGCAGCTTCGCCTGTGAGGGCTCCAGTCAGGATTTTCTTTTTTAAAAAATAAGGGATATTACAGGGAAATTAATAAAATGGGAGGGGGCGGGAAGAGGGGTAAAAATAAGGGGGTTTCCCGGGGGAAATGGGATACTTGACAGGTATGAAAGAGTCAGCACTGTCTGTGTCTGCAGATGTTTCCATAGACATGTGGCAGGCATGCCTAGACACTGGAGTGCACGGAACACTATTACCTTCCCACTGAAGTGGTACTTATTTATCTACTTGCAATTTCTTGCTTTTGAACTGCTACGTTGGCAGGAGCTGGGGCAGAGACAGGTGCTCATTCTGTTTATGCAAACTGAAGTTCTTGTTTTAGACCTTCTGGGCTTCATCTTCTCACTGACCCAAATGAAAACTGCTGCTATCATTTTCTCTATTCCTCCTGTGTCTCTCATGTACAGTACAACTATGTTCTGGAGTCATGATAGACTCCAAACAGTAACTTTCCCCCCCATTCTTTACAGATCATATTTGGTCTGCTTAATATTCTAAATGTGTCAAATAGGGTTTGGTTTCAGTTGTGAGGAAGAAACTGCTATTTTATTATTATTATTATTATTATTATTATTATTATTATTATTATTATTATTATTATTATTATTATTATTATTATTATTATTATTATTATTATTAGGTTTATTTCTATACTGCCTTTCTTCCCCAATGGGCAACTCAAGGCGGTTCACAACAGTAAAATAAACACTAAAACAAAATACAGCAATTACAATATCAGAACAAATAGCAATAACAATAGAATAATCAGCAAAATAAAAGATAAATACATACAAAATAATACAGTCAAATCCATATAATCAATAACATAGTAACAATAAATAAGATCCCCAAAGATACAATGTACAACAGTTCATAAGCCCATACAGTGTGAAACAAAGCGTCTTGCCTCACAGACCACAGCCCTAACACAACACAAGGTATACTTCCCCGGGCAAAGAAGTGGCTCCAGGAGGAGGCAAGAAGTCCAGCTTTTTCATATCGGCCTGAGGCAGGACCGAGGAGCACAAAGAAAAGAAAAGGCACTCCCCCCACCCACCCACCCACCCACCCACCCACCCACAGCAGCAGCAGCAGCAGCAGCAGCAGCAGCAGCAGCAGCAGCAGCAGCAGCAGCAGCAGCAGCAGCAGCAGCAGCAGCAGCAGCAGCAGCAGCAGCAGCAGCAGCAGCAGCAGCAGCAGCAGCAGCAGCAGCAGCAGCAGCAGCAGCAGTCCTCGAGTGGCGACGGTCTTCGACTCATCCTGGTAGCCCACAGCCCTTTATCCTCCCCACTGATGGACTGGGAAGGAAGGGCGGGGCTCTCCACAGCTGTGGGAGCAGTCCTCAGGTGGCAGCAGTTCTTTGGCTCAGCCTGGTAGCCCACAGCCCTTTATCCTCCCCACTGATGGACTGGGAAGGAAGGGCGGGGCTCCCCACAGCTGTGGGAGCAGTCCTCAGGCAGCAGCAGGTCTTTGGCTCATCCTGGTAGCCCACAGCCCTTTATCCTCCCCACAGATGGACGGGGAAGGAAGGGTGGGGCTCCCCACAGCTGTGGGAGCAGTCCTCAGACGGCAGCAGGTCTTTGGCTCAGCCTGGTAGCCCACAGCCCTTTATCCTCCCCACAGATGTACTGGGAAGGAAGGGTGGGGCTCCCCACACCTGTGGGAGAAATCCTCAGGTGGCAGCAGGTCTTTGGCTCAGCCTGGTAGCCCACAGCCCTTTATCCTCCCCACAGATGTACTGGGAAGGAAGGGTGGGGCTCCCCACACCTGTGGGAGAAATCCTTAGGTGGCAGCAGGTCTTCGGCTCAGCCTGGTAGCCCACAGCCTTGGATGCAGAGAGTTTGCAACTTTGGCTTTAACGATGTTGAATTAGAAACATTAGGAACACTAGTGGTGTATTGAATGATTACAACTTTGTTATTTGCTTTTGCATCAGAACATTAGGTTTTGTCCTTATAAAGTCCTACTGGGATGCATTCAGACTTAGAGCTTGCCTGCACTGTCTCTCCCAAGGCAGTGTAGGAGAGCTTTTCAAAAGCCACCTAAGGTTGGTGGGAGGAATAAAAAGCTGTTTGGAGTGATTCCTGCATTCAAGCATTGTTTTGTTTCTCTGATGGGGCTGCAGCTGCCCCATAACATTTGTTTTGCAGATGACAGGGGAAAAATGCCCCCCATTAGAATCTGTTAATTAGACTCCAAGTCTGGCAAAGTTATCTTGCTATGGTAATAGACTCGACCATCCTGCTAGCGACTCAATGCTGAGTGTCAGGTGGTGGCTAACTAACCTGACCACCCACAGGACTAGCGGCCTTGGTTAACAAAGTCAACAGGGAAGGGTGATGACCACTAAGTGGATTAAATCCTTCTTGAATCCATCTTGATGGAGGGCAGTAACTTCATCAATACTGGCCTGGTGCTGACAAGGACTTTGTGTGTCAAAAGGGCTCAGGACCAGAAAGTGACTAGCACAACTGGATCAGTGGTATGGGTATCATGCTGTGATGCAGAAGGATGGAAGGTCACTGGATTATAGTCTCAGGACAGTCTTCATGGCTGATTGCCATGATAATCATCTATATTTGGATTCAGATATGGCAGAAGAAGAATTAGACTCCACTCTGATCGGAGTCTAATTAACAGAGGGGATAGCCTCTTCAAACCTTATGGAAGAATGGCTTCCCTTGCTGGATGCAAAGCACCTTTTCCTCCTCCTACCACTGATCTGACTCTAATCTGCAGTTGGTGGGGTGACTCAAAAATCTTGCATCCATCATATAGCAGCATATGCTCATGTCCTATTTCCAGCTTTCTCCGTTTGAAAAATCAGAAGCACTTTCACAAGTTGCCTCAGGTGATGGATCTTCAGAGCTAAAAATGTACTGAAATCGAATAGGATCATTTAGAAAAATTAAGTATTGCTGTGCTCTCTGCCGTGTCTGGAATTCTTGAAACAATGATTGATTCAATGCACATTCTTACTGTAAACTCTTGGCAGTTTTACCATAGAATGACAGGTAAGAGAGAGGACACATTGCTTCTTGCAACCACTCTAATTGCCTCCCACAGTGAAACACTAGCAACATTCATCTTCCTTGAACCAAGATGGCTTTTTTTCTTCTCAGCCCAATTCCATCCAATATCAGCCAAATTCAAAGCATAATGAGAATTAGATCTTATATAGTAAAGGTGTTTTCTCCTTTCTGTAGGGAAAAGTGGTTTCATTATCTTCATTACAGCCAGAATAGCCCTGGAAGACAGAGGTCTGTAATTCTTTGTGTTTCAATTCCTTTCTATTTTCTAAGACCATTATTTCAACATGCTGTTAAAACAAATTCTATTGAACAACTTGTCCTTTTAAATTTGTAAACTCTTTTGGCCTTGCTTGGCATGGGTGACTAGATTTCCCATAGTACTTCCTACCAGTGTCCAGGGGAAAAGCCCAGTGTTGCACCTGAATTAGGACTACTTTATTTCAAAACTTGGATAGGTGGGGCCAGCCAGAATTTCTGCTACCGGTTCTGGCGAACTGGTTCGAACCTGCTGATGCCCACCACTGCTTCCTACTCATCAATATATGAATGTATATACATTTGATTGTGAGTGTGTGTTTGTTTTAATGATGACAAACTTGCACATGTAATTGGTAAAATGAGAAGATCATTTGCATGTTGAAAATGGGAAAGCCATTTTGGAGTGCATGTTTGTACATAAACACACAAACACACAACAATCCAAAACCCTGCAAAATGGGAAACCCGTTTTGGAGTGCATGTTTATACACAAAAACTCACGCAATCCAAAACACACACACAATCCAAATTTGTTTCCCATTTTGCAAGATGCAAATGATCTTCTCATTTTACCAATGACGTGTGCAAGGTTGCCATCATTAAAAGAGATTATCTCTTTAGCTGTTTTCTCTCCAGTTCCCTCCACAGATTTTAACACATAAGAAAATTAAAGCAGGAAATGTTTTTTCCCCTTTAATTAATTGAAACCATTTACTGGAGGCCAAGTCACACAAGGTGACTTTTCCTCTCAGTATTTATGTACTTGTCTCTGCTCAATTTCCAAAGGGGGAAAACAGCATACTTATTCCTTCCATTTTTCTTCCATGCAAGCTCTTCGTAATTATTCATCCTTGAGGGAAAATTTACTCTTCACCTGATGAGACTTTTTAATCATGTCTTACTTCATATATTATGAAGTTGAGCCTTTGCATTGGAAATAGATTCCTGACTAATCCCTAGTGATCTCTCCCTCACAAATTTAAGCTCCAGTGTGTATGAAAGCACACAATACAAAGTGAATTCTTTTGCATGCCAGTTGGGGAGGGAGCAGGAAGAAAAGATGAAGAATTTTGTTGAACAATACTCAGGAAGAACAAACACTAGTCACTATGGAGATATAACTTCCTGAACAGAAACTAGAGAAGCACATCCTCACCCCTACATCTCTGGGTGAGCATTAATTGACTTGGCTTCTCATTGTCCCAAATCATCATGATACATGAGTGAGACCTTCTTACATTATACCACCAAGTGAGGAATGCTCTATCTGCTGTCTTGAACTCAAAAATCTTGAATCTCTTTTATAGAGTAAGAGAATTAATTAGTACTGTGGGGGGGGAGGAAAGGAGAGGAGGGAAGGAGAGAAAGGAAAAGGGAAGAAAAAAAGATGAAGTTTGAGTCTAATAAGATTGAAGGTAACAGTGCTTTAAGTTTTACCTTTTTATGTCTTAAGTATATTATATCATGTGTATAATTGTCATTGTAGTTGTATGTTTTTTTGTTCTTTTTTATCTTTTCTAATTTTTCCTGCATTTTTATGTATTGTTGAAAAATTTTAAAAAAAGAAAAGAAAAGAAAAATCTTTAATCCAGGAATATTGATATCTAATGGCTCAGGTGGCTTGCCAATGTTTTCCTTCCTATTCCTCTCTATACACAATGACCCTAAAAGCTGCTCCTTAAGAGGAATGGACTTCTTTGTAACACCCCTCCTAAGACCAAATAAACAACTTTAGGCTTATGCAGAATTGATGCAGAAAAGAAAAGTATCAATCAATCTTTATTACAGTCCAAGACTAGCATAGTGCAGCAGAAAAGAAGATAACATTTACTTAATTGTGAAATGAAAGGATAGTCCTTCATTGCCACCAAAGGAGAGGCTCTGAAATACCTCTGAAGGAGATGCTAAGGAAGAAGGAACCTGGTTATGTATAGTTCATGCTCCATTGGAAAGCCTGCATCATGCATAGTGATATCTGGCAAAATGGGAACAACATTTTGGACAGAATAACAGTTGCATTCTCGCATTTTCCGTAACAAAATTTGCTACCACTTTCCTTGTTAAGTGACTTTTAAAGTAGGGTAATGGTTGGGACTCTGCAGGTTTGTGTATTAAATTGCAACTAAGATTTGGTAAGACAATTTTGCCAAAAAATTCCATTGATTCAGTGAGCCTATTCTCACCTCAGTTTACTATATCAAGCAACAGGATCAGCTGATGTTATCAAGTGACAGCTGAAAGCTCAAAATTTCACTCAACTGATTTTCCAGATCACACACACACTCCACAAACTCACCCCTTTTCCCACTACCATGTTTATTGTGTACCTGTTTCATATATGAGATCTAATTGTTTCAAATAATCTTTCCCCCATCTCCACACAAAAAGTTCAGTGAGCTGTTTCTTTCTGAATGTACACATCTTCATATGTATACACCTATCGCCTAACAAAGGGGTGGCCAACCATTTTATACCGCAGGCCTGACCATGCCCCTGGACAGCTACGCAGGCTGGACCATGCCCCCAGAAGCAGAAGCAGCTACATTTACAGCTGTCATAAATGCACCCACTTCCACTTTTATGCCGTCCCTGGGCATGTTTGTGAATGCACTGGTGTGTTTTACAGCTGGATGGAATGTCATTGTGGGCTGGGTTCAGACCGTGGGCTGTAGGTTGGGATCCCCTGGTCTAACATGTATCTGTTACAGTTGTAAACTGTCCATACTTTTCTTTGCATTTCTGTTCAGATGTGAACATCCTCTTGGACACATTATTTTCTTTCTTTTCTTTTGCAGTATGATTTCTAAGCTCAGATACATATGGATTTTGAACTGGAAGTTGTCCACATCTGTGTTTTGAGTCCAAAGGTACAAACTGGCTAAAGCTATTTAAAAAACAAGGAGAACAGAACAAAACAAAATGAAACAAAAACTCTCATTGTGGTGATTTTCTTAGCTATTAAAACTCTAAATCTGTAATTTTACCAGGCCGTAATTCTCAGTGAACAGAGGGAGTGGATCTGTATATTCATTTTTAAAAAACACAAAATTATTTCTTTTAATTTCTATAAATGTCTCTAGAATCCACTGCTCAATCTAATAGTGCCTTGTTTCTCTTTAAGTGACCCCATGGCAACTCACAACATAAACGGCTATGTCATTCTCCTTAAAATTCTCCTGCAGTCATCCTCTTCTCACCTTCACTTTTCAGTGCTATTTTCAGTACTGTTTCGTAGAGTCAGTCACATGAAGTGTAATATATTTTTCTATCCTCAGACAGGCCATAATCCTTTTCCGTTACCCACAAGGTTACATATCTCTAGTCTAAAAGAAGAATGCTGACAGTGTTCCTTTCATTGCATTGTGTTTGGCACCTTGTCCAGGGCAGAGTTTTTACCACAATATAGTCTATAATCTCTATATGGGGTGAGAACCGATCTTAAAAATGGAACCTTTTCTCCTTCAATGGATAGTAAAACCTGCCCTCCTATAATTTCTGTTTCAAAATAGCAAATAGAAATTCTTATCTCTTTGCTAAGAACATATTACTTATACCAATGCCCTCCTCCTTCCTCACTTCAAAACAGAATAAAGGTACAGTGCCACTTTAAGACATGGCAGATTGTACTTCTGAGGAACAAAGCAAGACTTAGTCCAGTAGAACTAAACCAAGAACATTCGTGGAAGTGTGGGCAATGCAGCGAAATAAGTACTAAGCAAACAAGTATGCCTTAACTCTGCACTGGACAAAATGCTCCAATATTTCCTTGTTCTATCCTTCTGTTCTGTCCACTGCTCTGCGAGTGAATAAAACATTTTGCTATTTGAGAAAAGAAGAGAGATGCTTTGTAATATATCTGGCTAGTACCAGTTTGGATGGAATGAAAACCAGTAAGTACTTACAGGTCTCCAAGATAGGGTGATAATATTGCCTAGAGAGCCACAGTAAACTAATGTTGGCTTGATGGAGCAAATGGTTAACCAGATGCTTAGAGTCCATAGATGGACGAGACTGGTCTGTTCACAGTAGTAGGAGAGAAGAAGCAAGAGAAAGAGCAGGAATTGTGCTCCACTCTGTGAATTTGTCTAGTAACTAGAACTGGGTATATTGGCATGTGAGGCAGTTGATTTCCACATTCTTAGGAATTGTGACAGTTTTACAACTCACTCCTATTTTATTTTTCTAGAGGGTGAAGAAATGGCTGCCATTCATACCTCTTCTTTCTCCTCTATCTGTTCTTCTCCTCAATCTTAAGCCAGAAGTTATCCATACTCTGTTCTTTTTTTCACTTCAACTTGACAATGGAAGGCATAGTTCACCTGAAACATTAGCCATGTTTGTGCTTCAGATATAGGGGCTTGTCTAGTTGATAATTTCATTATTAACCAGTTTTTATAAGATTACGTGAAAATGCAGAGATTTCTTCATTTATGGCAGGGGTTCCCAACCTATGGCCTGTGGATTGGACCCGGCTTGAGGCACCATTTCATTTGGCCCACCACCACCTTTGCCACTTCTGGAAATAGAAACAGATGCATTTATGTCAGCCATAAAATGCACCCATGCATGCATAAATGCACCTGTGACTGTCGTAAACACAGAAGCGGGCACATTTATGGCTGTTGTAAATGTGCCTGCTTCTGCTTCTGGGTGTGTGGTCAGGTCCACTCAGCTGTCCAGGGGGTATGGTCAGGCCTGCAGCATAAAAAGTTTTGGAACCCCTGATTTATGGAATGCAAAGAACACAAGAAAAGGAAGAAGAGGTGACACTTAAGCCAATTCATTTGTCTATTCCAGCCAAGGACCCTGAGCACTTAATCTAACTTCCTATATATTCTTTCAGCTACGTTGGTGATGAATATAGACTGCCATAATTTTCTTTATAAAGGAAGAAAACATTTAGCATATATATGACTGGCTGAAAAATAATAGTTCTCTCCATGTTGGAGATAGCTGCAGCTATTTTATTTGGTCACTAGAAATGGAAAAGAGTGGTTTACCATGCTCTTCTTCTGGGGCCTCTGGGTCTGTACAGCCAAAGGCTAGATGGGCTGGCTCTTCTTCTGGCACACAGAGTTGGGAATCAATCTTCAACTTTTGGCTTCACATACCTAATTATGTTTCTTTCTTTAGGTTAAAAGCAGCAAGAGCACATTTTGGTTTAGATCTATAATAGACAGCAAATTTCATGGATGAAAGCCATACTTAAGTAATGCTCCCCTGATACCAAAAACTGTTTTTCCTCGTTGCCTTTTCACTGATACTTAAACCAAAGACACCAGTTTTATCATTTAATGTCCCTCTTGTGAATGTGCACATTTTAAGATGTCCACTCTATTTTTAAAAAGGAGGTGAAATGTGATACTCGGAAAGTAGGGAGGTGGATTTGTCACCAAAGCATAGCACTAAGTCAGGTATTTTTGCACCTCTATTGAGGTGTTTTTGAAACTGTGACAAAAGTCACATTGACTAACACAATATTCAGCAGATTTTCATGGAGCAATGTATTTAAGCACATCTGGACTGTGGTGGCTCAAGTGATTAAGACACTGAACTCGCTGAATGGAAGGTCAGAGTTTGATTCCTGGGTACTACATGATGGAGTGAGCTCCCATCTCTGCCCCAGCTCCTGCAAACCTAGTAGTTCAAAAGCAAGAAATTGCAAGTAGATAAATAGGGACCGCTTCGGTGGGAAGGTAAACAGCATACCGTGCCTGCCACATGTCCCACAGAAATGTCTGCAAATGCAGACAGCACTGACTCTTTGGCTATAAACAGAGATGAGCACTGAGTGCCTGCCACGTGTCCCACAGAAATGTCTGCAAATGCAGACAGCACTGACTCTTTGGCTATAAACAGAGATGAGCACTGAACCCTAGAGTTGGATACAACTGGTTTTTGAACAAGGATGACCTTTACCTTTACTCTTCCATAAATACACCTGTAGATTTGTGGTTTGTGCCATTGCAGATTTCTTTGATAGT
This sequence comes from Bradypodion pumilum, assembly GCA_035047305.1. NCBI lineage: Eukaryota > Metazoa > Chordata > Lepidosauria > Squamata > Chamaeleonidae > Bradypodion > Bradypodion pumilum. The sequence continues at coordinate 260,547,094 of JAWDJD010000004.1, read as the reverse complement.
TAGTTCTGGCAGAGAACAATTTTGTTATTATTTCATCAGCATCTGGGACGCTCAAAATTGTCTGAATGGGGTCATTTGTCCTATGTGTAGCTGTTAAACATGGTATTTTTAGAACTGTGATTTCTGTCTCTGTTTAATTTGCAATAGCTGATGAGTTGAGAAGTTGGGTAACCAAGGTTGTTACACAGTCTGCAAAAACCTGGATCTTTTTGCTAAAGAAAGCTGTAACATTTTTTTCCTGGGAAGACCATAAGTTTGCAGGTCACTCTTATTGTGGCTCTGTTGTAAGTAGACATAAAATTCCATACCAGCCCTCCTGACATTTAGCAGAAGAAATAGCTGCACTAGCAGTTTCTCTTGAAACCCAAGGAACATATTTCTCATCCTGATCTTTACAACTGCTTCTTCATCAAAGCCAAATTGCAGGATTTGTCTTAATCTATAGGTTTCTGCATCAGTAGAGAACAGAAATACCTCTATGTTCAGTTTCTTCAGTTTTTTGACAAAATGTTATCCAAACAACAGCAGTAAGCAACACATGTGCTGTTTTATAAACAACATAACTATCTCATCCTTAAGGGACTGAAGACCTTCAAAAATGCCTCAACTTTATGCCATTCACTTCATCTGTAATCAAGGCATTTCTGCCCAGCTAATATGGTTTTGTATCAGTGATGCACTGCGGCAGGTTCTGCAGAACCGGTAGCAGAAATCCCCCAGGCCATGCCCACTTGGTTGGCCAAGCCCACATCCATAGCCCATAATGCAGGATGTTTGGCCACACCCACAGATATGGCCACACCCACAGATTTCGCCCCACCCACAGATTTGGCCAGCTCACAGAGTAGGTAGTAAAACTTTTTTGCAACGCGTCACTGTACAGTATGATTCATATCCTACAAAAACTAATATCAAAATACCAAGATCACTCGGTCACTCAAGATGAATATTTGTTATAGGTTACTTTTACCTTGGAGTCATTATTCATTGAGGAGTCCATACATTGACAGATGTATCCACAATGACATGGAGGGCACACATGATGGTCTGCCTAGCCAGCAGGTGATGTGATATCCAAATGGCTAAAAACCTACATGCAAATAGACTTGATAGGTTACTTTTTGGTTACATTAAATCATATCAAAATAAATGGATTGAAAACTATAAACAAATATTAGGGTATAAAGTGTTAAGCATACCTTTACAGGTACATAGAGAAAAAACATCCAGAAGTGCACTCATTTAAGCTGTAAAATTAATGGTTTTTGCTTTCTGGCTAGAGATGGTTTTACTTGACGTTAACAAAACTCTGATGCATATTCAACCTTTGCAGGCGCACCCCCCAATAAAGGACTCAGACACCAATGAAAGTGGATAACGGCATTGGGCCACATTTATTGATTCATGCCCTAGTCCGAATTATAAATTTCTATTGGTAATAACCAATCATAATTCTTAAGGCAAGCAGGCCGAAGTAACACTGGTAAGGTACCACCCAAAATTGCCAACGGCAATTGCTACAATGTATCCATTTGTATCAATTTGTTTGTTGACAACAAACAAATTGTTGACCGTAGTCAATATCTAACTAATGACCCCACCCTCTGACGCGTATCCGTAAAATCACGGGGTGATGCATGCTGTCTAGCTATAGCCATCACCCCGTCGCCTAGTTCGTCGTTGACCGGACAACGTTTAACCAACTTATGCCTGTCTAGTGTTGTCCAGTCAATTGCGAACTTGCCGGATACCTGTGGGTCATAATGTTTACCTTACCAGTGCTACCCGCCACATGGAGGGGCTTCAAAGAAGGCTCGACGCCCCCCCCCCAGACCGTCAGCTCGGTCAACAGGCCTGCTCGCCAATCACCCAACAGGAGGTCCATACCTCCTCACGACAGATGGACCCCATCCCCTGCATACAAGTCATAACTTTGGAGGCTAATAGCGGGGTGATGACTGACCCTCCCCCAAGCCCTGTCGACAAGGAAACGCGCCACTGCCCTATTCACCATGCGTCTAGCGCGGTCAAGGGCCAGGAGGTCAATGCCCCCTCTGTAGGAATGGCGCGGGACCATGTCCGACCAAACAAGGGTTGTGGCGGGCCAGACGTAATGCAGGTAGGCGAGGTCCTCGCAAATCGCATGCTTCAGCGACAAGCCGGTGACCTTGCCCAAATCATTGCCCCCCAGGTGTATGATCAGAATGTCAGGCGGGTCAGCATTCAGGCCTGAAAAAAGGAAAGGCAGCAGCTCCCGCCATAACATCCCAGGCTTACCATGCCATGTGAGACTTGCGTATGCACCCAGTCCCAGTTGGGGTCCCCACTCTGTCGCCGCAGCATAACGCGCTGCCCTGTGCACGTAGCTATGGCCCACCAGCCATACTGTCACCGGTGTAATACGACACCCCGGGTCTGTAAAGGAAAAATGAGGGAAAATAGGTAAGGTGACCGGGTTGGTACTCACGGGGGGAGTGGGCGCACATAAAATTGAAAACATTGCGATCCCCACCGTCCCATGCTACGTATGTCAGCCCCTGAGTACCCAAAAGCCGCAGCGGTCGAGGCCGCCTCTATACGGAATGAATGAGTGCCATAGCGGGCGCCTGGGAGGCCCACACTGGCCAGCGCTTTGCCCGTCACCTTCCAAAATTGAAATTTAGTAAGGGGAGACCCATCTTGGTGACAGAAAAACGGGCCATGGTGCGTGCCACGCAGTGCCAGGAATTCCTGTAGGGCACCAACCGGACAGATGTCTGCCAAAGAACACCGCAGCAGTCGCACACCACTGCCGACGCCATGCTGATCGGTCTTAGAGGAACGTATCCTCAACTGAGCCCAGTCTTTGGCTACACAGACATCCTCGAGTTCCAGTGCCCTACGACTTGCATCCGCCTTAGACAGCATCACAAGCTCGCTGATGCGGAGCGCTCCAAAAAATGCCACCGTTGTGGCTGCATGGAACAGGGCTGCCTCATATGCATCGAAACAGAGGCAAGGCCAGCCCCGAGCCAACTGGGTAAGGACCCCAGGGGAAATCGGGTGGCGGTCGTCCGGGCAACGCCCGCGCTCGCGCACCCACCACTCCAAAACATGTCTCACACGGAAGTCAGAGGTGCTGTCCACATGACCCCCCACCTTGGCCATAAAAGCCAACGCTGAAAGCTTGGATGCTATGGTGCGAGGTGTAAGGCCCTGAGAATGCAGGTAAACCATGAACCGCAGAACATGGGTTACCGGGATCGGCCAGGTTCCTGGCAATTGAAATTGAGTACAAAATGCCCTGAAAGAATTAATTGCGTGGTGATACGCCCTACGGGTGCGTGGGGCTAGTGACAGGCCAATCGCCCGGTTCACCTCTCCTTGCCAATGGTCCATATCTCCTCCGGGAGTGGCGAGGGAAATTCCTCCGCATCCGGGGCCAAGGCACGGAACCGGGAGATCTGTAGGCGGGACAAAGCGTCAGCAATATCATTATTAACCCCTGGGACATGCCTGGCCCTGAACAGTACGTTGAGGCGCAGGCTGAGCAACACAAATTGGCGCACTAGATCCATAACCCTGGGCGATTTAGAAGTCTGTGCATTTACAATGTGGACCACGGCCGCATTGTCACACCAGAAATGCACGACCGAGTTGGACCACTCCTGGCCCCATAGCATCAAAGCACCCAGGATAGGGAAAAATTCCAGATACGTGAGATCACGCAGGCGACCCGTGCCTGCCCAGGCCGGTGGCCACCCACCATAGGCCCACTTCCCATTGAAGTACATCCCATAACCCAGGGATCCCGAGGCATCAGACTGAATCTGAAATTGAGGGGAAGCCAGGAGGTCATGCCTCCAAAATGAGACCCCATTGAAGTCCCTCAGGAACTGTAACCAGACAAGCATGTCTGCCCTGATACCCCAGGTAAGCCTAACCCTATGGTGCGGCCTGGATAATCCTGCCATAGCGTCGCACAAGCGCCGGGCAAAAGCCCTGCCCGGTGCGACCACTCTGCAGGCAAAATTAAGGTGACCATGCAGCACCTGCAGTTCCCTCAGTGATGCCTTGCGCTTGGCCAACAAGTCCGAGATAAGGGCCACTATCCTCGACACCTTATCCCGCGGTAACCTAGATGCCTGTGCTATCGTGTCAATCTCCACCCCCAGGAAGACTAGCTTTGTAGATGGGCCCTCGGTCTTTTCGGGCGCTAAAGGGACACCGAGTTCCTCCATTAGCGTCTGAAATGTGTTGAGGAGACGTGTACACGTGTCCCAGCCCCGTTTACCCCCGAATAAAAAGTCATCCAGGTAATGGGCTACAGACCGGGACCCTGACCTGCGGACGAAAGCCCAATCTAGGAAGGTACTGAAACGCTCGAAAGCCGAGCATGATATGGAACAGCCAAAAGGCATGGCCTTATCAAAATAATATTCGCCCCGAAATTTGAAACCCAGCAATTCAAAGTCGCCCGGGTGCACTGGCAAGAGGCGAAAAGCCGACTTAATGTCGCACTTAGCCAGCAGCGCACCCGGGCCACATGAGCGCACCATGCGCAGCGCGTGGTCAAAAGATGTATACCTGACTGAGCAAAGGTCGTCAGGGATAGCATCATTGACCGATCGGCCGGCTGGGTAGGACAAGTGATGGATAAGGCGAAACTCGCCTGGTGACTTCTTGGGAACCAAGCCCAGGGGCGATACCTTGAGGTTAGTGAACGGGGGTGCAGGGAAAGGGCCAGTGACCCTGCCCGCATTGACCTCCTTATTAATGCTGGCGGCAGCCACTTCCTCCCTCCCCCTAAGGGACAAAAGGTTGGGGGCATCCTGAGGGGACCTATCACCCATGAAAGGAATACGGAACCCCTGTCTAAAGCCCTGAAGTAGATAATCTGCATCCTCCCCCTTCGGGTACAATGCGAGCCAACGCTCCAGCATGTCCACATTAATTGGGGAGGGAGCCTTTCGGTGAACCAGCTCCATCTGTGGCAGTCTTGCCAGCCCACTGTCCACCCCTCCCTCTGCCCCGCGTCCCTCCAGGCCTGGGACAGGCAGAGGCTGCATGGGGGCCCGCACAGGTGGGACACTCATGTCTGTACTTGCAATTCTTCTTACTGCATGAACCATTAGCCGAGAAAGTCCAGCACAGCAGTTGGGCTGGAACCCCCTGCCCCGCCACTTGGCGGGGAACCTGTGCTGGAGCCACTCACTGGACCGCATGTCCACAATGGTATCTTTCCCCTGGTGCGGGGCGCGTGGGCGTCATGTATAGCAGCCAAAGTCTCTGACATGGCTCATCCCACCTCATCTCAGGGTGCAGGGGAATTCGCATACGGAATTCCTCGTCATAAGCCAACCACGACGGGCCCGGAAAATCAACCATCGCCCGATAGATATTGTCCAAATACTGGACCATCGGAATTGCCAGATCCGTCCGGCCCTCAGGTACACCGCCATGTAGATGAGGTAAGCCGGCAGCCAGTTGGCCCATGTCCGTGGCGGCTTGCGACGACGTGCCTGTTCCTTATCCTTCTCATCCTGCCCCTCCCTCTCTTCCTTGGTGGGCTCCCTGTTTAGGAGTGAGAAGATATCAACATACTCCCCTCGCCATATTTTCTCTCTGGTGGCCTGTGCCAAATGGTCACCCAGTGGCAAGGAATAGCCCGCTGTTGGCAAGGCCGAGACAGGCACAGCAGAAACTGCGGGCATCTGGAAAGGGGCTTGAACTAGCCCAGCCACCCCCAAAACATTTCCCACAGGGTAGGAAATGCTACCCACCCCGGGGCCCTGGGTGGTGGTTGACGTCGCCTGTTGGTGCGTCAGCGGCTGTACCGCCGCACCACCCATGCGAGGCCAAGGCCATTGGAAAGCCCCCCCCAATGTAGCCACATGTGTAGGTGCACTAGTTTGTACCGCATACTCACATGCTGCACCCCCGCGGGCCGCCCCCACCGGGGGTTCCGGCCCACTGGGGGCGTCGGAGCTCACGACCGCCGTAGAGCTCGCCGCCGGAGTTTGACCCGCGCCGGCCTGTTGGTCGGGGAGCTGCGAGGCAGTGGCCGAAGTCGCGCCACGCGCCTCAAGCTGCTCGACCCGTCCCGTCGCCTGCCGCTGCCCAGCAGACGACGCGTCCAAGCGCACCCCAAAAGGAGTGCCAGCGTGGCTGGCCCGAGCAAGGGAAGCCTCGAGTGCCGCCACGCGGGCCAGCAAGGCCACCACACTGGCCTGGGGCCACGGGCCAGCCGGCCCGCCCGTTACAGGCGTGGGTACAGGCCCTTGCACCCCGGGGCCCGAATAAGGCCATGACCCCACACCCAGGCCCGGCAGGGCCGGCGTGGGCATCTGCCAAGGGAGGGGACCGCACCACCCCCCAAGGCTGGAAGGCCCCGGAGTGAGCTGGGCCCCGATGGAGGAAGGCCCAGAATGAGCACCAGGAGCGGCGTCCGCCGCTTGCGGGCCGCGGGCCGCAGCCCATACTGGACCCCTGCTCGGGTCCCCGACCTCCGGCCAGGGGGTAATAGACCCCATCCCACCGGTCCCGGTGGGAGCCGGCAAAGGCGGCTGGTGGGAAGGCGCAGCCGCGGTCCTCCGACCCGGATTGCGCCTCCGCACCACCCGAGCCGCGCTCGCGGCCGCCTTCTTCTTCGAAGGCATCTCAGTCGGACCTAAGGGAAGCCGAAAAGAGGAAAGTAAGCAGCCAAAAGGCTTCCCGCTCGAGGTAAAAAGCGACGGAGTAAGAGGAAAAACTTCTCCGCTCCGTCGCTTCGCAAAATGGCAGCTCGGCTGCCTCGTGGCCACCCCTTTTATAAGGGAGCTGGCCATGCCCCTAACTACCCGGATGCCTTCGTCCTGTGGGGGGGCTCCCGCAAAGAGCGCGGCGGCCATTTTGGCGCCGCGCTTGCATTCTTGTCACTTTACAATTGTTTGATAATTAAGAAAAAAACACCTCCAGGTATACAATATGTCAACAAGTCATTTCTGATATCTGGTGACTATATATGTTAATTACCTCAAAAATGCCCTATTATTAGCAATTTTCCTCAAATTTTGTAAGCCAACAGCAACTCATGTTAGGTTATCTGCTTTTTCTACCTTCCCTCTTCCTGGCAATATTGTTGTTCTTCTTTTTTTTGGTAATGAATGCATTTTCATATTGTCAGTGGTAGGCATCACTAGACACTGAGTACATGGAGCACTGTAACCTTTCCCACTGAAGTGGTACCTATATATCTCCATGAAATTTCTTGCTTTCAAACTGCTCGGTAACCAGGAGCTGGGACAGACGACAGGAGTTCACTTCATTATGCAGCGATCAGGTCTCAAACTTTGTTATGTAAAGCTTCACATCCTTTTCTGTTGGTAATTTCTGCCATTCTGCTGGGCCATTTCCTTGCATTTTAAATTTTAAATCATGGATATAGAAACACAATATCCCACATTCAGAAACCAGACATGTTTTAATAAAATGAATAATATTATCCCATCCATACTGGGAATATCTCTACTGTTTGCATTTGTCCAGCGTGCATGTTTAGAATTTCATTTCATTCATCCCCTCCTTTATGTTAAAATCCACACATTTATTGATACTCTTGAAAAAAAGAACTCTTTTAAAAAAAATTAAATGTGGGAGAATAGATAACTGACAATTCTGTCTATCGCTACCCAGGACTGAAGGGAGAGGGATCTTGTGTGAGTTCATTCCCCTTTTATCCTTATTATGAGCAAATTGAATGCCTACATCTAGGTCATGTCTTTGTGGAAAGCCACTGTGACCTTGAAGCTAAATCTTGAAAATGAAATAGGATAAATAGTAGAGGAAGGACATTGGTTAAACTATGATTTCTAATACTGATTACATTTTTTTAAAAAAAAATACATCTTCTCTATAATTACTTATTGGTGGGCCCATCTTTTCCTGAGATCAACAGTAATTTCTGTAATCTTTGACTTTGTGTATATTCATAGCAATGCCCAAAATACCTATAAACTTCCATGCCTTGTGTTAAAACTTTTACTCCTTTTAAAACATCAAGATCTGCCTAGAGCTGCCTACTCAGCAGGAAATCTGTCAGTGTCGTCTGTATTAATGGCTTCAACAAATGTAAGGAGATAAATACAGAACAAGGGCACGGCCTAGCGCTTTCAAGCTATACTGTCACATATTGCATGTATTTTATTGTTATGGAAGACACATCTGATAGAGGTATTACAAAATGGTTTCAAGAGGCACAAGTCTCCTGAACACCTGTAAGCTATTAGTATATTTGATGGTGGCTTTTAAGCTCCCAAATGTGAAGAAACTGCTATAGAGATCAATAACAACGCACCTTGTTCTAGCTGTGGCAAAAGAGAAATTGCTGAAAAGATCTATTTTGTTTCAAAAAGAAAGTTGCAAATCAAGATTCTTGTCACTGGGAACATGTTATTGCTAATAACACTGGTCCCTAAATAGATATCAAGTTTATGGGGAGGTCTAGTTATAGTAATTCATATAGTTCAACTGCTATAAGGAGTCTGTTGAATCCTAATGCTATCACTTCACCTAAGGTGACTCATTGTGAATCTGTAATTTTTTAAACTATACTGCTAATGAAAGCGCGGCGCCAAAATGGCCGCTGCGCTCTTTGCTGGCGCCCCCCCCCCACCTGGACTCAGACATCCGGGTGAGTTAGGGGGCGTGGCCACCCCTCTATAAAAGGGGTGGCCATGAGGCAGCCGAGCTGCCATTTTAGAAATAGCGACGGAGAGGAGAAGTTTTCTCCGTTGCTGTTTGTTTCCTAAGCAGCGCCACAGTGGCTCAAGTGGTTAAGATGCTGAGCTTGACGAGTTGCCTCCCAAGCGGAGGGCTGCGGCTACTGAGCTGCGGCCAAGGGGGGAGGAATTTGCCTGCGATGGGCAGGGGACAGCCGTTGGGTCGGAGGACCGTGGCTGCGCCCCTGCAACGGAGCAGGACAACACCTTTACCACCGTTACTGGTGGGATGGGGCAGATTGGGATATTCCCATCGGCTCTCCAGCCTCAGGCCGGCCCTTCAGGGGTTTCGGCCCTCGGCCCGCAGTTGCCGGCCATGGGCCGGAACGATTGGGGGAGGGCCTGGTGCTGGCACACAGTACGTTTTACCCCCTCAGGGGCTGGAGTTTTGGGGCATTGCCCTGTTCTGGCCCAGAATCTCAAATTGGGGCCCCTGGCCCAATACCTGGTGGGCCGTACGGCCCACCTGGCCCACCTTATACTGGGGTTTTCCATGGCAGGGGATGCCTGGTTAGCACGTTTAGCTGTGCTGGAGGCATCCTTGGCAATTCAGCAGGGGGGGGGTCCTTCCCTATCTACCGGGGCCCTTCGTGTCTGCCGGCTACTTTGACTGCTGCCACACTGCAACAGGCGGCTAGCCGGGTTGAGCTGCTTGAGACACTCCGGCCTGTGCCTGCCGCCGTCTCGCAGCTCCCTGTTTGTCCAGGACTGCAACTGGGGAGTGGTCGGGTGTGGCCCCAGAGCTCGATTTCGGTCGCGGGCTCCGACGCCCGCCGTGGGCCAGAACCCCCAGTGGGGGCGGCTCATGGGGGTGCAACTGGTGAGTATTAGGTTCAAGTTGAACGCACCCACATCACAGTCCACTTCCAGCGGTGGGGTTCAGTGGTCATGGCCTCGCCAATTTGAGGCTAGTGGGCATCAGTTGCCAGCCTATCCCAGTGCCCCTTGGTTGCATTCTGGCACGACGTTGGGGGTGGGGGTTTCCGCCCCTGGGGCAGTACGTGGCGTCGCAGGGGCTGTACAGGTCCCGCTGCGTATGCCCCGTGTACATCATGGGCCGGTGACGGCCTTGCCAACGACTGGTTATTCATTGCCCCCTGGTGATCATGTGTCCCAGGTCATGAGGGAAAAGATTTGGTGGGGGGAGTACGTGGATATATTCTCCCTATGAACCGAGAGCCCAATAAGGCTTGGAGGTACGGACAGGAGGACAGAGACATTGTGCGGTCCCACCGTAGTAAGCCACCACGCACTGGGGTGTCCGCCCCCGGGACAGTGCTGAGCATCGCAGGGGCTGTCCGGGTCCTGCTGCGCATGCCCTTTATACAGAATGTGCCGTCGAGGGCTTTGCCGACGGCCGGCTATTGCTTGCCCCTGGGTGATTATTGGCAGTAGGGGTAAGGGCTGGAGGGGGACATGTGGATATTCTCCCTATTGAACTGCGAGCCCACTAGGAGGAGAGAGGGGGACAGGGCAACTGAGACGAAGAGATGTCCCATCGTCGTGAGCCACCGCGCACCTTGGGCCAACAGGTTGTCGGCATACCTTGTACGTATGGTGGTGTGCCGCAGGGCTTACCTGCTTGGGCCATCCTGATGCTTCCGTCCATCGCTAATATTTGCAGGGCGATGGTTGATTAGATGGGCCCGTGGCAGTTGGCTTAAGGTGAGGAATGTGGATGAGGGTGGCCCTATACCCTGAGGGGAGGTGGGATGAGCCCTGTCAGCAAGTGTGCTCGTGTACATCACTCCCACGTGACTGGTGCCCGGTGATCGGTACCATGGTGGTCATGCTGAGCAGCGGGCTGCTCAGACTCAGGCTCCACGCTAACTGGTCGGGCAGGGGGTTCCAGCCCACCTGCTGTGTGCGGCCTGCTCAGCTGACGATGCGTGTACTAAGCGCCACAGTCGTTACCAACTTCGTGCCCCCTTTTGCGCTGGCCCTCACGCCGCCTCCGCGTGCCCGCGGGTTGGTGGGTTTCGGGGCAGAGGTAGGGGTGCACAGGGGCGATCAGAGCTCCATCGGAAGTAACTGACCTTGTCATATGCCCCCCGCCCCAATTAGTATAGTCAGCCTGGAGAGAAGGCACTCAGTTCATCCAAGAAGGGATGGGGCGGGATACCTGCTTGAGGGTTTTCAATGGGGGCTTTTGTATCCATTTGGGGGTGTTGGGGGGTCTCAGGATGCTACTAATCTGGTTCCCTTGCAGGGTAATGAAGAGGGGGCTCCACTGTGCACAGCTAAGGGAGTTGGGGCTATGAGAGTAGCGGGGGGTCTTTTTTGAACCACCTTTCCTAAGTCGAATGTCTCCCCCATGAAGCTCGTCCTGAGCTAGAGCTCGGGTGAATGTCATTTCATACTCCATTCAGCTTACCCTGTGGGTTCCCCATTCAGGGATGCCATTCCTGATGACCTTGTTCGGTTAGGTACTCGTAGTTGGTTCGGCTACTATGGGTGGCACGCTCACGCAATCCTGGTGCTGTTCTGGCACAGTGTGATATGCACTCGGCTTTCAGATTATTGCCAGTGCACCCAATGATTTAGACCTAGTGGGTTTCTTTAGGTTCCAAGGGGAATTTTACTTAGGTAAGGCCAACCCCCTTCTGACTGAGTTAATTCATGTTCAGCACTCGACCGATTGGGGACTTTCATTCAGTGGCCATTTGCTCACAGGTCGGGGTCTCGGTCTCTAGCCCATTACCTCGACGACTTTTGGTTCGGGGGTGAACGGGGCTTGGACACGTGCACGCGTCTCCTCATTACAATTCAGACACTCAGGTGGGAACTGGGTGTCCCCTTGGCGCCTGAATAGACCGAGGTCCCATCTACTAAGCTCACATTTCTGAATCGCGGCATCCGGGTTAACCATGAATACGGTGGCTTGGATCTCCGCGGCGTTTTTGGCATTGATTGCCAAACATAAAGTGTGCCCTCGTGAGCTGCAGTTAATTCATGGGCACCTTAATTTTGTCTGGTCTGGCTCAAATTACTCCTGGGTTTAACGGGGTCTCTTCCTGGAGATCAGACCTGATGGTCTGCCCTAGATTTCAAGTATGGTCGGATACCTCCGGCTCCCGACTTATGGGGGTTTACTCTGAGGGTGGGTGCACGGATCGCCTCCGCGATCTTACCTTCCTTGCGTTTTTTCCCGTTTTGGAGAGCACTGATGCTATGGTGCAATGAGTGGGCCTACTCAGTGGTCCAATTTCAGTGTGACAATGCAGCAGTGGTGCACATTGTCAACACCCAGACATGCAAATCCCCCAGGGTCATGACATTAGTTTGTCTATTTTTTTGAGAAGCCTACGCCTAAATGTGCTGTTCTAGGCCAGACATGTTCTAGGTATTAATAATGACATTACTGCTCCTTTCCCCCACCTGCAGATACCCCGGTTCCGTGCCTTACTCCGGAAGCAGAGGAATTCCACTCGCCACTTTTGGCCGATAGCTGGGCGTTTGGCGAGGAGAGGTGAACCGGGCATGTAATTGGCATCTCGCACGCATAAGGCATATCACCTTGCGTTCATGCGTCGTGTTCGGGAGGGGTGGACACGGGAACGTGTCCGCCGCCCGTACACGCGTCACCCCTGTTCCCAGAGTTTCTGACCCACCTTCCACGAGGCTGGCATTACTTATGTACAGATAGATGTGAGGTGGCTCGTGGCCACGCAGCTACCACGGTAGTCTTTTTGGAGCGCTCCGCATCAGTGAGTGGGTGCCAGAGTGGCTGCCACGTGTAAGGCGGATGTGTCTCCGAGGGCACTGGAACTCGAAGATGTCTCTGTCACACATGAGTGGGCTCGAGTGGGGATACGGTCCTCACGGGTTATTCAGCATGGTGTAGGCAGTGGTGTATACTTCTACGAAGTTTTTGAGACATCTGTCCGGTTGGTGCCCTACATAATTTTTGACAGTGCCTGCCGCGCGCCCCAGCCTGTTTTCTGCCACCGGGATGGGTCTACCCTTACCATAGTAAAGTCCCTGAGGGTGACCGGTGCCGCGTTTCACGGTGTGGGGCTCGTTTTGGTACCCATTTACTTAAGATAGGCGTCGCGTTGATCGCGGCTACGTTTAGGGTACTCAGAGGTGGATATGCGTGTACGCGCAATTTCAGATATGTACGTCCCCTCACTGTACGAGTACCTAGTTATGTCCTTAACCTTTTTCTCCTCTTTTACAGATCCTAGGGGTCTCAACACACCGGTGGCAGGGGGCTAGTGGGCTGCAGCTATGTACACTGGGCAGCAGTATATGCTGCAGCAACAGAGAGTGGACCCCGACTGGGCTGTGTGCATCCGCACGTATGCAATGGTATGGTATGCACGGCACATGGGGGCGGGAACTGTTGCCATTCCTGCTGTCTGTCAGGGATGCTGGGCCGCCCAATGTTTTACAGGCACCTCGGCGACATTGATCTTATACGGATCACTGCTGTTACTAAACCGTCGAGGGGCTGTGACCTGGCATTTTATGTCACGTATGGCTTACATACGGTCGCTATGGTCTAACATCGTGCCAAGACACCAATTCAGGGGAGATGCGGATCTCCCTAGTTCGGACTGTTCCGGCAGTCAGTGGATGGGGCTGTGGCTCCGTCCCGTCCTGAGCATGGCTGTGAGACGGCCATTGGATACCGGATGATAGGCTTATACAAAAATTTTGCTGGTAGGCAGTAGAAGGGGTCCACCTGTCGGCTGGAGGTATGTACCTCGTTCTGGGTGTGATGCAAGCAGGCCTGGCGACCGAGCTGACGGTCTTGGGGGGGGTGAGTCATCATGGATGCCTCCCCGTGTGGCGGGTAGCACTGGTAAGGTAAATATTTATGACCCACAGGTATCCGGCAGGTTCGCAATTGACTGGCCAACACTTAGGTACAGGTGTAATAACGTTGACCGGTCAACGACGAACCAGGCAAGGGGGTGATGGCAGGAGCTCTTCAGCATGCATCACCCCGTGATTTGACGGATACACGTCAGAGGGTGGGGTCAGTAGATAGTTTATTGACTTCGGTCAACAATTTGTTTGTCTCAACAAACAAATTGATACAAATGGATACATTGTAGCCAATTGCCATTGGCAATTTTGGGAGGAACCTTACCAGTGTTACTGCGGCCTGCTTGCCTTAAGAATTATAATTGGCTGAGTACCAATTGAAAGTTATAATTCGGACTAGGGCATTATTCAATAAATGTGGCCCAATGCCTTTATCCATATACCGGTGTCTGAGTCTTTCTTTGGGGGGTGCGCCTGCAAAGACAATATGACTTAGAATCAGTTTTTCCCCTCTCAAACCCATTTTATTCTTCACTGGGTTTTGTAATGTGCTGCCCACAGAAGAGTGCTGATTACCTCAAATTTCATACCATTTGGTTGACCTAATCTATATCTATAAAAAGAGGGTTGGGCAGTAAGTGTCCAGCATGCGTGTCCACACCCGTCCAGCCTATCCTGAAATGAGCCGGCCACACTTACCTTGACAAACTGGAACCATCCCCGTGAGGGTCCAGGGGCCAAGAGTGGGGTCTAAGACCCACAAATGGGGAAAATAATGAACTACAACTCCCATGGTGCCATGGGAGAAAAACGGCAGTTTAATAACAGCCAGGCCAGAAAACAGAATGTTGGAGAGAGCTGATTTGCATGTTGAACTATAATTGATTGAACTTGAGAGCGAATGACTGATGGGGCAAGGTCCTGATGCGGATGGAAGAAACCCATTCCATTTAAGCCTCGATAGCCCTGGAATGAGACACTTCCAATGTACATCAATGCTGTGTGAGAGACAGAGAGAGAGAGACAGGGAGTGTGTCTCTGTGTGTGTGCAAGACAATGCACAAGACAGTGGGGTCTGGATCATACACTTGTGGGTGTGGGTGTGTCTGAATGAGAGGGAGAGAGAGAGGGAGAGGGAGAAAGACACACACACACACACACACAGAGACTCTGTGTGTTGGGGTGTATCAGGGTCCAAAAGACCTAAACATACAATTAACTCTCAAGCTTCCTTTCCTACCTCCAGCCATTCTTCTCCCCTTCCTTCTTTCTTTCCCTCCCTCCCTCATTTTTACCCTTCCATCTTCCTTTCCTCCTAAATTTCCCCCTCAATACCTACCATCCCTCCCTCATCATCACGCCGGGGTGAGTCTGCCCAGGTCCCTTTACTGAGAGCCAGGGGGCATCACAAACAGTGTGGGGAGAGCCAAAAAGGAAAAAAAACCTCCCCAAGCCACCCCCACCCCACAGGTTGACCCCCCAAACAACAACAACAACAACAACAAAACACCCCGGAGAAAGACGGGGGATCATTCCATCCTACAATACTCAAGAATCAAAATGCTCACCTTCCACATCCCAGTAAGCCTCCATCAACACACAAATCAATCTGCTTCTGCAGATGTTTCCATGGTCATGTGGCAGACATGACTAGACACTGGAGCCCATGTAACACCTTTTACTTTCCCAACAATGTGGTGCCTCTTTATCAACTTACAATTCTGTACTTTAGAACAAAAAGGTTGACAGGAGCTGGGAGAAAGATGAGAGAACATTCCGTCATGCAATATTCAAGAATCGAACTGCACACCTTCCACATTCCAGTAAGCCTCCATCAACACACAGCTCAGTCTGCTTCTGCAGACGTTTCCGTGGTCATGTGGCAGGTATGACTACACACCAGAGCACACATCAAACCATATATGACCAAAAAAACCTCTGCATCTGCATCCCAAATACACACACATACCCTCTCTCCCCCTCTCTCTCTTACCATCTGTGTGTGTGTGTGTGTGTGTGTGTGTGTGTGTGTGTGTGTGTGTGTGTGTGTGTGTGTGTTATGTGTGTGCACCCCTCAAAACCACGCCAACCACCAACACACAAATTATACCTGCCCGGCAGTGTTTGACATTCTACAGTAAATCTAAAGGGGTGATTATCATAGAAAAACTCCTATTAAACTCCTTTCATTTGCAGAAAGGGCTGCAGTAGCTCAGCCTTGAAACTTTGTGTCAATTCTGCTTCTGCAGCTAATAAAAATAATTTTGTGACAGAAATCATTCTGAGTTGAAAGGATTTTTGCAAGAGAAACTCAGGGAATGCCCAAATGATGCTCCTTTCATGTTCCCATGAGCTGGGGCAGAGAGGGGTGCTCAATCCATCATGCAGTACCTGGGTCCCGAACTGCTGACTTGCCAGGCTTCCAGCTAGCAAGGTAAGCTTCTTAACCATTGTTCTCAGACCCCAAAAATCCTCAACAATAATATGTTGTAAAGCAACTGACAAAGGCAAATATACTGTGACGTATATGCAGAGGAGAAAGTATCATCTCATCCTTCACACATCTCTGTTCACCAATTCCATAGAAATTATTTCATTGTAGAGGTGAAATTGAAAAGGGTTTTGAAGGCTTTTTTTACCAATTTTGCCTAAGCCTGAGGGTTACTCTTTTGTTTATTGGAACCTGACAGCTTTACCTTTGTGGTGTAGACAATAATATCCATATTTCTTCTTCTTTTTTTCTGAATAGACTTTCCCTAACTCAACCTTCTGAGCTTCACCTTTTCATAATTTAGAGTCTTTATTTGAAATATGAAACAGACAACATCTTTACCTATAAAGAGGACGTTAACTGTTGGAATGTCACAAAGGCTTCTGCACCTGGCCCAACCATCCCGAACTGAGCCGCCTGCACTTACCTTAACCCCACCCAGCCATTACGGCAAGGTTCCGAAAGTCACCAGTGGGGCAACTGCCCCACGAACATGACCAAAAAAGCAAAACTATGACCCCCAAAGTCCTCTGCGCTGCACAACCCCTCAGCCAATCAGGCTGAGGGACACGAGAGCAGAGGAGGCCAGGAAAGTGCAGCGCGCTGACTTTAAAAAACAAATATGCCGGGGATAAAAGCCCAACCGGCAAAATGTAAGTGGGGTGAGGAAGAGGAGGGAGGCATGGGCACAGTACCCATGATACCCAGCCATCCCACCACCTTGCCCCAAACCCCCACCCCTAACCCCCACCTCACATACCCTTCTTTGCTGCCTGGGTCTTTTCCAACAGCACGGCCTTCTGTGGGGGGAGGCGCACCAGCCTGCGGAGGGAGATGCACATGCCCTCGATGCCCGCAGGGACAAAGGAGACACTGGTGCACCTTCCACCCCACCGACAAAGAAGGGTACACGAGGTGGGGGTTAGGGGGTGGGGGAGGGAAGCATGGGCCAGGAACCCACAATGCCCACCCCACCACCACCTTGCCCCACCCCCTAACCCACCTCATTATTGCCCATCAAGGCAGGGATGTCGTTTGTTCTCTCTCTCTCTCTTTCTCTCTCTCACACACACACACACACACACACCACCCCTGCCTTGCTGGTCAATTATTATCTGTGTGTTGGTGGTTGGGGTGGTGTTTTTTTTTGGGGGGGGGGTTTCACACACACCCCAAAACCACCCCAACCACCCACTCACAGACAAAGCTTCCCTCCCAGTCCCAACTTACCTGCACACAGCCTCAGCAGGTAGCCTCCCCCCCCATCTCTTGTCTCCACTGTCTCCTGTCTCCTCCCTCACTCTAACTCACTAATCCCCTCTGGTGGTCTAATCTAACTATCTGTCACTCTCTCTTTCTCTCTCACACCCTCTCTCTCACACACACAAACACACACTGCTTCTCTGTCTCTGTCTGTCTGTCTGTCTGTCTGTCTGTCTGTCTGTCTGTCTGTCTGTCTGTCTGTCTCTGTCTGTCTGTCTGTCTGTCTGTCTCTCTCTCTCTCTCTCTCTCACACACACACACACACAATCCACACACACACACACACACAATCCACACACACACACACACACACACACACACACACACACACACACACACACACACACACACACACACACACACACACACACACACACACCACTCCTGCCTTGCCAGGAATTTTTAATCTGTGTGTTGGTGGTTGTAGTGGTATTTTATGTGGAGTGTGGTGGTTGTGCACACCCAAAACCACCCCTAACCATCAAGACATGCATTATAACTGCCCGGCTGGCTGGGCACAAATATGCTAGTGTTTCATATTTCTTGCCACTTTAACTTTTATTACTCTTTTCCAGACTCAGCAAAATGTCTAAAGGCTGGCTATTTTCATCACTACCCTTTTTCTGGTTTTACAAATCAGATCAAGTTTTGTCTCTGATCATATTTAGATTTTCCCCCTTTCTCTGAGATACAAGTGCAAAGAATTACTGCAGTCAGATGCTGATAGATTATTTTCACAATGGAAATGAAAGTTGAAACAGATGGACATTAGGTGGCTCTGGATATTTGGTTGCCCCAGTGGAAGAATATGCAGGGGGTAAACAGAAAGAGCCTCCTCGAAGATTGTGGTATTTTTGAACCACAATCGGGCATACTCTGGTAATGGTAATTATGTATTGCCGGCTAATCTTTCTCAACACTAGGTCAGGCAAAAGGAATTGCAGAATGAATTCCCCAAAAGGTGCCTTCATTTTGGCAGTTTCGCGTCTAGACATGGAAGAAGAAGAAGTGAAAGGGTGACATCTGTATAGATTATTAAAATAGGACCATTTGAATCAATGGAACTTACAGAGGCATTGACCCACTAAATTTCTTTTGAATCAATGTGCCTACTCTATTGAGATTTTACTACATTATATAATGAGATTTTGACTAGTGTTTTAATTCCTGTTGGCCCAGTTGTCTAATTTTTCATAGTCTCTTTGACTAGTAAATATGCACTTAAGGAATCCTCAATAATGTTGCATGGGTTTTATGTTGGATTCAATTTTTAAAGGGCATAAGAATCATGTTAGATTAATGGACATGTAAAAAAAGATACACTGAACCTGTGGAACTGTAAAGAACTCTGAAAACACAGAGTTATGGTATTTTATATGGGATTATGGTGAGCTGTGTTATGCAAGACCTAATACCCACCTGGTCTTACATCATGTACATAGAGTGGCCAAACCATTGCCCATGAAAAAGCTGACAGGAAGGAAATGAGTACACCTGTACCCTCCATTCTATATTCTGGAGTCCTTGAAACAATGAGAGAGGCTGGTCAGTGTCCATATTTCATTCAGTAGAAGCCTGGATACATAAACAACATGAAGGATTTCTATATCTATAGAAGATATAATTAGATAGAAGATTTTTTTAAAATAGTCATAGAATGAAACACATGATAAATATGCTAAACTCCTTTGGCTGGATTAATGTATCGTATTTTGAGATAAGGGCATCTGAACTCTCTGGCATTAGCTAGTCTCTCTAGCACTAGAAGAAGAGCCTTTTAATAAGAACATAAGAACAGCCTTGCTGGAACAGGCCACAGCCCATCCAGTCGGTATCCACACCGGCCCTATGGAACTTCCTGCCAGTTGAACTGCATCTCCAGACAGAGCTGCTGACCTTCAGGAAAGAGCTGAAAACCTGGCTGGCAGGGCAGGTGGGGGGGAGGTGGGGGGGCAACCACCCCACCCCCACTTGCTTATTTAGAGCAGGATCAATCATATTTTTAAAAGTTTTTAACTAGATTTTTAATTGGTGTAGATGGGGGGGGTAGTTTTTCAGTGTTTTTAGGAATTTTAAGGCTTTCTATAGTTTAAACATTGGGGATTTTATGTACGCCGCCCAGAGTCGCATGTCAATTGGGGTGGTTATACAAATTGAATAAATAAATAAATAAATAAGAAATATTTCATATTAAGAAGACTAAAATACAAGTTGATGATTGAGCTGCCCAGCTAATGCAAACTAATCAGTGATTTTAATATGTTCTCTAGTAATTTATATATAATTGTATATCTTATTTTTTTCCTTCAGAAAATAATTATCTTAGTTTAACTTTGCGACTCAGTGTAGAAGTGGCATTTCCTCTGAATAACATGTATGTGCAGCATTTTAGAGGAGCAGTTTTAAGAAAGTGTTTTTCTCCCACTTCTTCTTTTTCATTCATGTCCAGATCAAACTTTAAACTGCCAAAATGAAACCACCTTCTTGGTTTTGTCATTGGCCAAAATTGAATCCTCATTGGTGTGTGTTTCCAATATTTTTCCAATGTGCAATTTTGAGCATGCAATCATCAGTAGAAATTGAGACTTCAGCCAAGAGGAAGACAAAAAATTGGATGGACAGCTATGAAGGAACTAGGCATATCCTCAAATCCAAGGATGTGTTACTTGGCCAAACTTATCTGTGCTATTGTATTCCCAATTATCATACCGGGACATGAAAGCTAGATAGTCAAGAAAACCAACAAGAAAAAAATTGATTAGTTTGAAATATTGTGTTGGAGGAATTCTTTGTGGATTGCATAGACTCCCAGTAATACAAAACAAGCTGGTCCTAGATCATATCAAGCATAAACTCTAACTAGTTGCCAACATCTCATGAGAAGACAAGACTTGCTGGAAAAGACAATGATGCTAACAAACATTGAAGGCAATAGGCACACAGGAAGTCATGGCATTAAATTTGCAAGAATATAGTAGGTCTGTTAATGATATAACGTTCTGGAAGTCAGTTATTGACTGTCTCACTGTAAGGTGGAAGCAACTTGATGCAGCATAAGAGCAACAGAATTTAAAAGATAGTTTTCAATGTGTTTTTTAAAAATAAGTTAAGTAATTCCCCACCCCACCCTGAATTACTATGCTTTAGGAAGTGATGCAGATATTATCTAGGGCCAAAAGTGTTAGATCCATAAAGGTTACCACACGTAGGGGCTTCAGAAGATATAACATGAGTTTGAGGAAAGGGTGAGAAGGGTGTTTCGTATTAATATTTTGCTAAAAACTTGAAAAGACTGTTGTACATCCCAGTTCACATACTTGGCCAAAACGTTTTCTCTCATGCAAAGTGATAAATGAAATATCTTTTTCAACAACTGTAATTTACACATTTCTTGTGCATCTGTAGCTCTTCAAAAAGACACAACTGAGGTAGCAGGTTAAAATCAACCACTTTTATTTCAGTTTGATTGAAACATATAATTGCAGAAGAAATTGTCCAAATATTTTAGGTAAATTGGTAGCAGGGATTCCTTAGATCTGTCACCCTTTAATTCTATGTATTTTTCTTTTCACAGAAGCAAATCATTTGATTTATTGACACAGTACTCAAAGAAATGCCATGTCAATCACAAACTTGCTTTTGAGTTGCCATCTCCTTCTCGATGGCTAAATGGAGACTGAATGTTGCTGATGAAGGTAGCATGGAGACAGGTTGGATTTTAACAGCTGCAGCTTAATAAAAGGGGGCATATCTATTATTAGGACAATGGGGCTGATCAGATATATGTGTCAAAAATTATCTGGTACTCCATATACCAAAAATAAATTAAACAAGGCTATTGAATAAGAAGAGTAAATCATCCCATTCTGGTAATCATGTGACATCAAGGACATCATAGGACACTGAAAGTCAGGCTAGAGAGCAGACTTTTAAATTGATTAATACATATGCCTATTAACTTCAAGCAGTATGTGGGGTGATTCACAAGTTAAAATATAAAACCCCAGAACATAACAAGCAATGAGAAGAAAAATTGCAGTATTGGAGTTTATATTTCAGTGATACCAAGGAAACAATTAACTATAAGTATTTTAAAACCTTGGCTGCTTGGCTCATCTGGCTACTTCCCACAGTAGGTTACACATGGTCATTAAAACCAAGGCAATTCATTCAATCTAAATGACATGGCACAGATTAAGAAAGGAAGGAGAGGGAAGAAATTTAGACATCATTTCTTAAAAGTCAAAGCAGGGTGCTATAATAACTGCTGGGAATGAAAGCAGTTCAGGGACAAGGGATGGCTGGCTACACATTCATACACATTTCTTTGATTGATTGATTGATTGACTGATTGACTGACTGACTGATTGATTTATATACCAACCATCTGGGATATTTTTCCACTGTGAGCGGTTTACAATAGTTAAAACCATAAATATACCTACATCATGGAATGACATCAAGGTGAAATTCATTGAATGAGGGTTAGAAGTACAGTGGTACCTCATACAATGATTTTAATCTGTTCCATGTGGCTCATTGTTGTACGAAACAATTGCTATACGATACATGCATCGTATAGCAATTTTCCCTATGGGATGTAATGTACAACGATTTATTTATTTTTGCTAAGTGGTTTTTCCCATTGAAAAATTGTTGTTTCCCTATGGAAAAATTGTTATGCAGGACACCCCCCCCAAAAAAAAAACAACCCTAATTTTTATGTGATTTCGTTGTTATACGGGGCAATTGTTGTATGAGGTTCCACTGTAAATGAGGATGTGGTTTTGATTTTTTGAAGGTCAATTTCATGTCACATTATCATTCTGGTGTGTGAGCATTTGGCTTACAGTTTTTGGCACCAGCAGTACAGCCACAAATCTGTGGCTGTGCTGCCTGAAGTGGTCACTTCTGATTGTGTTCCTCTTTGTGTCAAAAATCACATAGTCTCAATTGCCTTTGTAATATTTTGTACAGATGACTTTTCCTTTTCTTCTTTTTTTTCCTTTCTTGATTAATACAACTGTAGTTGATAGGAGAAATAAGAGGCAAGACTTTTACTGGCACTTTTTGGTGCCAGCAGCACACTCACGGATCTGTGCCTCTGCTCCCTGAAATGGTCACTCTTGAGCCCTGATTGTGTCCCTTCACATGCGCAAAAACATCTGGTCCTCCTTGCCATTATAATATTTTTCACAGTTCTTTTTTCTGTTTTTTTATATAATTGGCACAGCACAACAGTGTTACCCTTAAAAGAGATTTTGAAAAGATACCAGATTCCTGGAGTCCAAAATCCATTACCTTGACAGCAAAAACTTGCCAAATCCCAGAGATACAATTTACTCTGGTGCAGGTGATCACATGTACAAAAATGATTCAACTAAACTGTGACTGGAATGGATTCAAATAAATAACCCCCACTGGAGTGGTTTTATTTTTTAAAAAAATCTGTAGAAATAATGTATGCTTAGCTATACTTTGTGTAGTGCCTCATGTTTACATTGGTTTAAAACATGGCAGACCTGGCACAAATACAGGAATACTGTATGTCGATGTCTTGGAGGAGCCCTAAGTGAATTCTGTTGCCTGGTAAACCCCAGAGGTAAAGGAAGTTCAAGAGACTCTGAAAAGTTTTCCTTGGGTCCTTAGCCACATGATTACACAGCTGCAAGTGGCCATAACTCTGAATAATATTACTAGGAACACCAACAGAAGGAAATTGGAAAGATGCTGTGAAGAAGCCATTTATACTTTGCATGTCTAAAACCTTACTAAATAAGGCACACAACGTCCCTGAAACAGAAATGCTGACTCTATTAAAGAGGTATAAAACTGTCCAAAATGATGGAACACCACTTTTGCAGCAACCCAATAACACAACTGGAATCCTCCTCGAATGAAAATGAAGGCAAAAGCTCCTGTACAAATAAAAAAAAATTGCAAACAAAGAAAGCATTAAAGTAAAATTGCCAAAATAGGGAAACAACCATAAGAAGCTGTAACACCCTCAACAGAACACAAGAAGGCACTTAAAGAAGCAATCAGAGCTAATGGTGACATTAACACAATAAAGGAATACACATCCAAGAAATCCCTGGAGCCATTTATACCCAGTGAGGATGACATCAAGGAAGCAGCATTTGAAAAATTAACACACCATTACAGTGAAAGGAGGACATTGTGGGGGAGGTTTATAAAAGTGAGATGCAAAATCTGGAAATTAGATGGGAAATGGAGGATTTGCATGTTTCTTTTTTTTACAAAAAGGGGAACAATACAATGGACTAATTTTCCCCAGTGCAGCAGGGCATGATTTTTTAGCCTTCCTGTGGCTACAGTACTGAAAACTGCCCTAAGAATGGCCTTCATAATTATGTGTTGTCCTGTCAATTCTGGCCTATGCAGATCCTTTCTTGGCTTTTCTAGGCTTTTCTACTCAGATGTGGTTTATCATCCCCTTCTTTGGTGGATGCTTTGGGATAGTGCAGCTTGCCTAAGGTCACATAGGCTGGCTTTTATTTCTTGGAGGTTCAGTTAAGGATTAAATTCCCAACCTCTCCCTCTCCAGACTAATTTACTGAAATATTTGGCCAGTTTAAAAATGGATTTAGACAAACCAATATAAACCTCTCTGACAAGGAACTAAACTTGGTAGCAATTACACTTATATACTGCCTCATATCACTTCCTGCATTATCTGGGTGACTCACAAATTTATTAGCATTTTGCCCCCAACATGTTGGGTACTCATTTTACTGACCTCAGAAGAATTAAAGGCTGAGTCAACCTTGTCCCTGCCAGGATCGAACTCACAACATTTTGGCTGCAGTATAAGCAATTTAACCACTGCACCACCAGGGCTCTTATAAACTGAGAATGAATGCCCTAGAACAGCGGTGAAGGATTTGCACCCCTATCTGAGTTTGGACTCTACTTGCCAATTGTCTCAGACTACATAATCTATAATCTGCGGTCACCTGCAATATAAATTGGAAATCTTGAGGGTCACAGGCTGTAAAATTATAGGTCACAAGTTATTCAACATGGAGTTTCTTTGGTTTTTAAGCAGTTTCAGAATGTAGCTTTGCTCTTTGCAAAGGCCTCTGCTACACTTATCAAGCCGAGTAGCTTGTAGAATAATTCCCTGTGTTTTTTGTCTTCTCCCCAGTTCTGGAATGTCCAATATGTCAACAACCAGAGCCTGGGAGCACCAGACATTTTGTTATGGGAACTAGGGTGTGTTTACAGAAGCCCTGAGCTCTAATTGGCTGTATGCTAATTAGGTGGACCAAGCTCATGTCTTTCCTATAGGCACATGGGTTTGAAAGTTAGTTAGTTAGTATGTGAGTTGGGGGGCTTCAGAGATGAACACCTCAAAAGGAAGAGGGGGCTTCTAACACCTAGCCCTTTCTCTAACCCAAGTAATTATGATTACAATAAAACCCAAACTTACAAAAAAAAGTCAATTCCATAGGCTTTTACTTAAATCAATTTTTTGTAACTCGAAACAAACCCATAGGAAAAAATATTTTTTATGTAACTCGAAGCAAACCCATAGGAAAAATGATTTTTTATGTAAATAGAAGCAAACTCATAGGGAAATGAATTTTTATATAACTTGAAGCAAACCCATAGGAAAAAGAATCTTCATGTAACTCGAAGCAAACCCATAGGAAATTGTGCAAATCAGGACATGGTTTTAGCATAAAATCATTATGTAAGTCGAATTTTATGTAACTCGAGGCATTTGTAAGTAGGGTTTTTACTGTACTTAGATTAGTCAGGTTTTCTTTTATTTCTGGAAGAAGGCCTGAGTGTGGATTTCCCTAACTACCTATTTTGATTAGTATTTTTGTATGCTGTACTTCTGTATCCTGAACCATCGCAAGACCTGTTATTTCTACAATATGGTTTGAGAACAATAAATATTTTTACTTCATCAACAACAATGTTCTTTGGGAGAGGGGGGTAAGACAAGAGTTAAGCCAAAGTCACACACTACCACATCTAATACAATTCTCTCCATATTACTTACTGGGCTCTGTAAATATAGATAAGTCCCAGAGTTGTTGCTACAGAGTGATCTGTAGGATGGCAAACAGGCCTCCTGGGCCCCGGGAGTCTTTGGGGTGTTCCATAGGGCAGACTGGTAAAAGTCGCTTGCAGGGACTGGGAGAGACCCAAGGGCAAGGGCCAGGTCACAGTCTGTCTGTCATACAGGCTATCCTTTCCTAGAACTAAAGTTATACCAGCACTATACCACTAAACTAGGTGGTATTTAGTGAACTTGTATGTCTACTTTATGAGGTCAGTTTGACTTTCTCATATTGAACAATGTTGCATAATGGGCATGTATGGCAAAGAAATAAACAAAACTTGGCTGATTATGTAGCACATTTTTCTCTTGCTTAAAAAATATAGATAAACAGCAGCTGATAAAAGTTCTATAGGTAACTAGATGCGTTTGATTTAACTATGAGCATTACATCAGTTTACAAAGTCAGACATCAAAATGATGAGTGGCCCTAGGTCAGAAAGCTTCATGACTGATGGTCAAAATAAACCAAAGCTTTCATAGTTCTCATCTGACAGACGATTTATGACACAACTTTCTTTTTCAACTTTATTCAGACAGATCTTGGTGCAGAAGAAATACTCAAAGTAGGTTTACTCAGGAAGTAAAAAGGTGCAAGTATATACAGTGCAACAACTGTAACACAAAACAGATCTATTCTCTTGGGCTGCTCAGTTGACCTCACTGAGATAGTTCAGTTGTGCTATATACAAGTCCATACAGTTCAGTAGCAATCCAGCCCAGCGGGGTAAATGTAAACTGCAATTACAGACAAAGCCAAAGAGTTCTACAGCTTCTGTCCTCCTGGTGGAGGCTTACCCCAAGTAGTCCTTCTTTGTCCAGCAAGCACAGATGGCACATCAGGCAAAGCCATCATCAGGATCAGTGCAAAGAGTCAGTCATTGTAGCAGGTTCTGGAAGACACAGGAATCTTTGTCCAGACTGTCAGCAAAGGAAGTTGAGCATTGTAGCTGGAAGTCTGCAATCTTGCTCTGACCTAAATAAACTGGCCCATGGAGCACACCAGGGAAAAGTCCCAGCACCTGTGTGCCCCTGCAGTAGGGTCTTAAAGACATCACAGACACAATATGCCTTGCAACCAGCTAGGGTGTGAGGTGAAGACTTACATTCCCTAACAACATTCTTTGACTCTGTTCTGCAATTCAGAACAGATCCTAGGGCTGAGTCATGTCACAGGTTGAAATGCTGCTGTATACCAGCAGTGACATGTCCACTGGGGCAAGCAGGCAGCTGTGCTACCTCAAGTTCAATATAATCCTCATCCATTCCTCTCTTGCCTGTTTTCTTTCCAGAGTCATAAAACTCTGTATGGGTGCATGTATGCAAACTTGCCTGCCTCTATGTGTTCTTCTGCAAACATGGTGGAATACTTGTGTAAGGTAAAGGCAAAGGTCACCCTTGCTCGAAAGCCAGTTGTATCCAACTCTAGAGTTAAGTGCTCATCCCTGCTTATAGCCAAAGAGCCAGTGCTGTCTGCGTCTGCAGACACTTCCGTGGACATGTGGCAGGCATGCCTAGTCACCGGAGTGCACAGAACACTGTTTACCTTCCCACCAAAGTGGTCCCTATTTATCTACTTGCAATTTCTAGCTTCTGAATTGCTAGGTTGGCAGGAGCTGGGGCAAAGACAGGAGCTCACTCTGTCCTGCAGTACTTGGGAATCGAACTGCTTTTCAGTCAGTGTCTTAGCCACTTGAGCCACTGCAGTCCCCAGTTCATTTTTAGATGTCTTTATTTTTCCATTTTATTCTCAATCTGTAGAAGGCTTTCCACATAATTTTAGGAAAACTGCTTTGTATAAATAATAGTTTTGAAACCTTGCCATCAGACAACCAAAAATTATTTACCCATGATGTATTTTGATGCATTTGCTCATTGATATCAATGACCTTCTTTAGTCCTTTGGAATACTGCATTATATGACCTAGTATTACTTTGTTCTTTTAGGAGAACTGCTAGAGTTCTGGCCCAGTTAAAAAGCAAGAGACCTTGCCCTTAGTTTTATTCAAAAGGAGGACAAACAGCCACAAACAGATGCTTAGAAGGACTTAACAGTTATGTTAATATTCTAACAAATCTCAAATACAAAACTCTAATCTGCAGTTCCATTCATTCTTATTAGAAAAGAACAGAGGTGGAATTATACTAAAGGGCAGTATTCCAGGTCCATTGACTTTAATGGTACAGAACAATAACAACTTTTTGAAAATATTTCCTGCTTCACCTCATAATACAAGTGAGCTCCAGTAATGAACCAAACAGAGGTTATGAATCCGTCCAGCTTTACTGAATAAGTTTATTAAAACATCAGGTCTGAATCGTCTTTTATGATTTACACCATAAATTCCTTGCCTGTGTCTAATTGCAGGACTAACCCTAGAAGGGATTACCATAAGGACACAAACTTTCCCCCCCTCTGTCCAGTGTCACTTCCAGATAAATGAGCTTGATGGGTTTGAGAGGCTCTGTCACTGTACCTACCTCATCTGCTCCACTTGACCCCAGCTTGCAGTTGTCCAAGCCTGAGACTACCCTGGACAGCACAGTAGAACATCCACTTGTGCAATAGTGTAGTGAATACCCCCTTATAGATCCAACAGAAAAGAACTGTGCTTAATTGACCATTAGCATGCATGGGAAAAACAAATATGTTGGTGATGTTCAAATGATATAGCAAGAACATCAACCAAAGTAGATGATTTACTCCTGGTGTCACATATGGAGACAGTGCAGTCCTTTCCCAACCCCAATCCCATATATACAACACACAGAAATGTTCTATACCAGCTGGAGTTCCAAATCATCATTAAAGGGAGACCCACATATCATGTACAGTATTATGGTAGTCTAGCCTGCTTTCAACAAAGCAAAAAGAGAGAGAGTGGGGAAAAGAATTGTGTTTCAAATGTTTCATGGCTTCATACCAGTGGTGGGCTTAAAAAAAATTGCTACCACACTGTGGGTGTGGTATGGTGGGCGTGGCCAGGGGGAAGCTCTGCGTTGCACCTGAAATAGACTAGTTTATTTCAAAACTTGGATGAGTGTGGCCTGCCAGAATTTCTGCTACTGGTTCTGGTGAACTTGTGCAAACCTGCTGATGCCCACCACTGCTTCATACTATTCCTTGTATGTACTATCTTTGTTACTCTTGTGTTCTCCTACATTTCCCCCTTCAAACTATGACTGAAAATGCATTGGTTGTAAACATTTTTATTCCATCAGCATACTTCTAGGCATATCATTTTAATTTCAACAGTAATGTATCTTCCTAGATAATAAGCATAATCTCCTGTTGTTAAATAGCGTTTTGGCTTGTACTTCTATCCACATAATACAATGGGCCATATAGTTCTTTGGTTCCACTGCAAAGCCCCCATTGATCTCAACTGCTCGGTGCTTGTAAATGGCTTCTAAGAGATAAATTCTACTTTTGTATATGACCTCATCATCTCACAGTTGATTGTAGCTATTTAGTACTTGAATCGTATAGTTATATCTAAAACACCATCTGAAGTAGTATCATCATACAATCGTTCTATTGCTATTCAGGCCTTTGAATAGTTTAAACTCATGTTAATTTTCAGCAAGAATATGAATGTTTTCCAAAAGTATGTGGAGCCCCCGTTGTTATAGAAGTTGGAAGTTTTTAAACAACCCTTTTAAGGAGATATCAAACTAGAAACAAAATAAAAGTAAAAAAAGAAGACCAAAACATTGTGGCACCATAGATATTAACTGTTACATTTTAATGTCAGCTTTCATTGATCAAGTCCACTTCCTTTTAGGGAGGAAAATATATTTTAAAAGTTTTGCCTGCACTTGGGAAAGAGGTAGAATTTTAAAACAGCAAATTATGTTATGGTATATGCTGAGGTTATTAACCAGAAAAATGTAATTGTTTGGAAGTTTCTTTGACTTCAGTGAGAGATACTCAATTTTCTTTTTCTTTAAACAAGGTTAACTTCCCTTCTACAAAACTGAAGCTAAAATTGGCTTCCTGTTTTCTTGAAACCCGCCTTTTCACCATTGGGAAAGCTACACCACTCTTTTGTTTGAATAGTCACTATAATATTATGCTAGAGCAATATAAAGTGGTCATTTAAATTGCCAATTTTTCAAGGTTGTTCACATACTGCCTTAAATGGGTTATTTCCTCTCCCGCCTCCACTATTAATCACATTGGTCTAAA
The DNA here is from genome assembly GCA_035047305.1 of Bradypodion pumilum. Classification (NCBI taxonomy): domain Eukaryota; kingdom Metazoa; phylum Chordata; class Lepidosauria; order Squamata; family Chamaeleonidae; genus Bradypodion; species Bradypodion pumilum. The sequence continues at coordinate 260,517,545 of JAWDJD010000004.1, read as the reverse complement.
AATGTGGTTCCCAATATGAGCACAATCCCCGGGGGGTGGGGTGGGGGTTAATTTTTAAGGGGGACAATTTGAGAATGAATTATTAACAGTTAATGGACTTTTTGGCTTTCTAACCAAGAGGCCCTGATGCTAGGAAAGATCGAAGGCAAAAGGAGAAGGAGGCAGCAGAGGATAAGATGGCCAGATGGCATAATTGATGAAATGGGTGTAGATCTGGGTGGACTATGGAGGATTGCAGATGACAGAGAAGCCTGGCATACAGCAGTCCATGGGGTCACAAAGGGTTGGACTCAATTGTGCAACTGAACAACAACCTTCATGACCCCATGGACCACTGTAAGCCAGACACCTCTATCCTCCGCCACCTTCCCCAACCTGCCCAGCTTTGTGCCCATTGTATCAACAATGTCATCTACTCATCTCATTCTCTGCCACCCCCTTCTTCTTTTGCCCTCAACCTTTCCCAGCATCAAGGCTTTCTCAAGTAAATCCTCTCTTCTCATTTGATGTCCAAAGTACTTTAACTTCATCTTCAATATTTGACCTTCCAAGGAGCAGTCCTGGTTGATTTCTTTTAAGATCAAACTATTTGTTCTCTTTGCTGTCCAGAGTACTCTCAAAATTCTTCTCCAGCACCACATCTCAAAGGTGTCTATTCTTCTGCGTTCAGCTTTTCTTATGGTCCATCTCTCACAACCATACATTACTATCACAAATACCTTTGCTTTGACCATGCAGACTTTTGTTTGCAAGGTGATGTCTCTACTTTTAGCTATGTTCCCCAAAATTCTCTTAGCTTGCCTCCCAAGAAATAGTCACCTTTTTATTTCATGGCTGCAATCACCATCTGCAGTGACCTTGGATCCTAAGAATGTAAAGTCTGTCAGTGCTTCTATTTCTTCCCCATCATGCTTAGGTGGGGCATGGCTAAAGAATGTTTGGGAACCACCGGTCTAAAGGGATAATTAAATGGGAAGGAAAGAAGAAAACAAGCAGACTCAGAAACCAGGTATAGATAAGAGAGGAATTAGTTAACAAGCTGCAAATAAGGCTGATTTGCTCTCCTCTCTGATGAGTCTCAGAAGTGAAATAATCCAGGGAGTATAAGGCAGCTTCTTAGAACTTAATAGGTAAAGTACAAGGCACTCATTAGCAAATAATGCCTAGGATGCTGTTATTTGAATCTGCTGTTTACAGAGTCTGAATCATGACCATAATCTATTCCTGGGAATTTTCAAAGTTTTGTAGAAAAGCTCTGGTAACTTCTTTTTTAAAATCTAGGTTTGGCCTTTGCAAGAATTGGACTCTTCCTTTGATGAACTTTGATTAATCCTGCAGAAATGTGAAGGTCAAACTTTTTCTTTATAAATGATTATGTTAGAAGTCACTGCTATCACATCAATGTGCCATTTTGTTCAGTTTAAAGTGGAATATCAAATTCTGTGTAATAACACTGTATTATCTGAAGATGACCGTTCTCATGGGACTGACTATCTTTTTGATGTATGTCATAAGTACATCAATCATCATAAGTATAAGCTACCTTTGGTCTCTGAAATGAACATATTAATAGTAAAATTACATATTATGAGTAGGCATTATTCAACTGTTTGGTTTTACCTTCTGTTCTTCTAATGCATGGGTTCTCAACCTTTTAAAGCCGGAGGGCCAGGTCAAGCTCCCACAGACAGTTTTTCCAGCTGCTGCCTTGTGGAAGAAGAAAAAGGGAGGCTTTTAAGAAAGTATTTTTGCAAAATTCCAGATCTGCTGAACTCCCTCAGGACTCATGCAGAAGGTAATATTTCCCAGGAGGCCCAAGAAGCACACATTCCAAATTTTGTAGTGGCTCCCCTCAAAGGCCAGTTCAACTATAGATGTGTTTACCAAGCATTTTAGTTCAAAGAAGGCACCCAGAATAGCCAAAATACTAGTATGGAGAATAAGACAGAGGGAGCTGATGGGAAAACCCTTATTTAAAAAAATACTCCCCCCCCACACACACACACACAGGTAAACAAAAGGAGCCTTCCTGCCTCACCTGCCTCAGCTTGCCTCTGCAAGTTTTTTTTCTTTTCAGAACAGATGAAATTGGTTTTCAGTGCACCGCACTTTGCGCCATCTAGTGGCCATATCTGTTAATGACCCAACAGTCAGCTGTTCTCCCCCATCCCAGAAATGCTGTATGGTGTTTTAAGCTGCCAAAAATGCAGCAAAAAGATGGGGGGGGGAATCCAGAAACAGAGAGGAGAGGTTCCACTGTATTTAAAAATACTCTTCCACTCAGTGATTCAGCAAGTAAGCGGAAGAGGTGTCTGCTGACTCACACATGGAAGGCTGGTTTGAATGATGTCAGGGGTCGACTCTGGCCCGTGGGCTGTAGTTTGTGAATCCCTGTTCTAATGTATCTTCTTTAGGTGTCTGGATAATGGAAAACTATTACTACACACGGTTTGGAAAACCCATATTAATTGTAACAGTTTGTAACAGCCAAGAAAGTGGCTTCATTTTGGCAGTTTTAGGTTTGACCTGGACACAAAAGAAGAATTGTGTCATGAAAATAGCTTCATTTGGTGAAATTGCCAGGTTAACAACATCTCATTTCATGAGGTTTTGAGACCTAAGGTCCTTTTAGACACTGAAGGGGCAGGTTCTTCAACAATAACTGCAAGACGATCTGCCCATGACAGGTAGAAAATGTACTGGCTCTTTGATGAGGTTGAAGGTAACAAATTATTTCCATCAGCAACAGCAGCTCCAGAACATGTAAGATCACGAAAAAGACAAATACATTTCTCAGTATGGCTAAGCAATATGTTCCAAAGGCATGTGACTAAACCTTAAACCAGTGCTTCCCAAACTTCTTTTGACCATGTCCCACCTAAGCATCATTAAAATACTACTTATGTTCCCCTTGTGACATTTAATTTAATTTAATTTAATTTAATTTAATTTAATAGTCATACTTATATTTGCCACCCACTCAGCTAGAACCCTTCCAGTTGTTAAGTTCAGCATCTTAACCACTAATCATGAGCCACCCTGAAATGTGGAACAGATTTTGGATATGTTACATGCTCCAGGTTTCAGAAAGTGCAGAACTAAGAAAGTTTGGAAGCTGCAGAAAAACAAACCTTTGAAGAGTTTTGAATGAATGCAAGAGAAACTAATGGTGGCACACTGGTTAAACCACTGTACTACAGCCAGAACATTGTGAGTTCAATTCTGACCAGGGATCAAGGTTGACTCAGCTTTCCATCCTTCCAAGGTCGGTAAAATGAGTAACCAGCATGTTAGGGACAAAAGACTTTGAAGCTGGCTGCCACCACCGCTGCCTCCCCTCAGCCCTCTTCCCCGGTCCGGCATCTACCGTGGGAGTCTGGGCTTGCAGCACCGCTCTGTTGCCTCGCTCTGTCGATGCTGCTAGGACTTGAGGACTTGGAATTGGGCTCCAACGTGGTTGTTGAGCCCGGTCCTTGTTAAACCCCTTTTAAGCTCGTTGATCCTTGGGCTCTGACCCACCCACCTTGGATTATTATACTTTTTTGCCTTTGATGTGTAATTTGTAAATCGTTATCATAACTCTATTGTTCATTCTTATTGTATTTTGATACTGTATTGTATTTTGATGTTTTTTTCTCTATTGGATTTTTGTATTGATTGTATTGTATTTAATATGTTGTGATGCTGCCCTGAGTCGGCCTTGCGCTGAATAGGGCGAGGTATAAATCCCAAAATAAACCCGACTCAGGACGGCATTACAGCAAATTCTAAAAACAAATAAAAATACTTAAACCCCATATCCCACCCACCCATCCCACCCACTATAAAAGGGAAGAGAGGGTTCTTAATTGTTTACATAAGCCAGCAGGTGGGTACTGTATTCCCATTAGAGCCCCACACCTGCCCTGCCAGCCAGGTCTTCAATCCTCTCCTGAAGGGCAGCAAAACTCTTTGAAGTCTTAGATCTGTTGGCAGTAGGTTCCAGAGGGTTGGTGCGGACACGGAGAAGGCCCTCCTTCGGGTGCTGGATAGATTTGCTCCCCTAGTTGATGGCACTATTAGAGAACCCCTTCGGTCTGCTCTGGTTGGACGGGCAGACACTCTTGGGACGATGCGGTCTCTAAGGTATCCTGACATATAATTCTTATTATTCAAAAAATAAACTCCTGTTCACATAGAGGAAGCCTAAAAGGCCATTAACCATTAATAACTCATTCTCAAATTACCCACCTTAAAAATAAAATCATTCTCCCCCCCCACCCGCCCATTGTGCATGTGCCCCATGCTGGGAACCATGGCCTTAAATCAGGGATTCCCAACCTTTTTATGCTGTGGGGCTGACCACACATCCTGGGCAGTTGAGCAGGCCAGACCACGCCCCGTGGAAATGGGCATGTTTACAACAACTGTAAATGCACCCACTTCCGCATTTACAACAGGCATACACACATTTATGCATGCATGTGTGTGTTTTATGGCTAATGTAAATGTGTCCCCTTCCACTTCTGGGTGCAGAAGTTTTCATACAACAGCACCTGGCCACATGAAATGGCGCCATGGGCCAGGTCTGGTCTGTGGTCTGTAGGTTGGGAATGCTTGCCTTAAACTGTAGAGTAGCCTATTCCAGGTTAAGTAATATAAGAGACATCTTTACTTACAATGACCATCTATGGTTACAGTCAGAAGAAGAAGAAGAAAAGGGGAAGTTGATTCTCCAGTGCATGGAGTACCAGGCTTGTTGTTTGGTTGGAAATGAGGGGAGGAAGAAGGACTATTAACATAACAAAGTAAGCAAGGAAACATACAGGAACAGAGGCAAGGGCTTGCCCTAAATGCCAAAGGCAGCAAAAGAACTCTACCCATAAAGTCAGTGGAAAAAGACAATCACACCAGGATGTAAAAGACCCCTCCCCCTGATACTCATGCTAGTGCATAAAAGATTACTATTATATCTTTATATGGAACATTCAATCCTTCAAACAGTGATTTTCTCTCTCACACACATGCAACATGGATTCCACTAGCTACTTGTATAAGTTGCAATCCCTTTAGTTTTCAATGGGGTGGTTTATGCTTATGTAACTTTTGGAGTGTTCCAGATGTGGAGCTCTAACACTTCATGTTTGCCAAAAGGATTCTTATACTAATCTTAATACAGTGGTACCTCGGATAAAGTCCAATTCAGATAAAGTCTGATTTGGATAAAGTTGCGTTTTTCATGCACACATGATGCATCACGTAAAGTCCAAAACCGCGGGGGGCGTGTCATGATGGAGGGCTGAGAGGGACGAGCTTTTCTCCGCTCGGAAAGGAGAGAAAAGAAAGTGACTTTTTAAAAGTGAAAATAGACCCTGAAACCGGCTGAAAAATGGACTAGGAAAAAGAGAAGGAAAATTAGCAGTGGAAAATATATTGGATGCTCCAAAGCAGCGCCGAGAAAAAGAGGTAGGACAGAGTTTCGATCTTGAGAGCGGGGGGATGGGCGACCTGTAATGGCGACGAGTCCCCAGAGCTCTGGATCGAAGAACGGAAATTCTGGAAACGGGAGGAAAGCGGTGTTCTAGTAAAAGAGCTTAAAAGTATGGGCAAAGCATAAGTGGACGTCGGAATTAAAAGTAAATCTGTTGGGGGGCCGAAAGAGATTTTGTAGCGGGCTCGTTTGGTCTCGTCGCCCCCCCCATCGGAGACGTACGGAGCTTCAAGGCGCTGGAAAGGAGCAAAGGGGAAAGCGAAGAAGTTTGACGGTGAGCAAAGTTGTAAAGACTTATAAAGAGAAAGGGGGAAATAGAAAGCAGAAGTAAAGAGACTGATTTTTTCTTTTTTTTTTTTTTCTTCCCTTTTGAAATGTTTTATGCCGGTGGGAGTGGATAAATTAACGGCTAAGTAAAAGGGGCAAGATAGTATTCCCTGCTTTCCTTCTTTTGTTAATTTTTTTTCTTCCCCTTTCCTTGCCTCCCCCTCCCGCTATTGTGCTGTGGTCTAAGAGAACTGGTTTTTAAAGAAGAAGAGAGACGATAAGCCTGTCCCTGTATACATTTTTTTGGAGATACAAAGAGAAGCAAGAAGCTGTTGTGGCGTAGTTTTCTGAGAAATAAATTGCTTGTAGATCGGAACTTTGGAGAACAGGAAAGTGAACTCATCAGTGTTATCTTTGTCTCTGCTGACTCTCCCTTTTTCCCTCCTTAAAAGAGATTTGGAAATCGTTTGCAATTTACAATAGAGAGTTGGCTCCCCCTACAGTTAAATTGTGGAGATAAAAAAATTTTTTTTAATTGCTGTTATTTTTGTTTGGTTTTTTTTTTCTTCTCTTGGCTGGTTTGAAGCTTTTTAATTTTTAAATACTTTTTCAAATAAGATTTTTCTAATCGTTTCTTTTTTTAAAAAAAATCTTCTTCCCCTTTTTTTTTTCTTGTTCTTTTTTGTTTTTATTTTTATTTTATTTTGAATTTGGTGGGGAGGGGAAACATTAAAGTAGATAAAAATATAAGAGGGAAATTAATTAAATTTAAATTGGGACAACGGAAATTTGAACGACTCTCTGGGTATACATGTGTGTGTATATGTGTCTGTAAATACACGCGCATATATAGGACAGAGAGAGGGAGGGGGGAGGGGATAAGGGTTAAGTACTGTATTTGGAAAGTTTAATAAAATTGGTTAGAGATAAAATATATGGTGAATTTTGAATGATTAAACTTTATATGTAAATCGATAATAAGCAGTTAGAAATATATTTGAATGAAACGGCAGGGGAGAGGGAAAGAGAAAGAGAAGAAATTGGCTTGGACAAGAGAGCAAAGACCAACGTCCTCCGATAGAAGTTTCAGGAGGCTTACAAGATTGGATGAGGAGAAAGAAGAAATGAAAAAAGCAATGCAACAAGAGATAAAGGATTTGGAGGAACAAGAGACAGTGAAAAAGATGGCACAACAACTACAGCAGCAGCAGCAACAGAAGACAATAATATCACCAACGGCGCCTACTCCATCTGTGGTAAAATCAATCGTGATAACAACAGCAAAAGTAACAACGACAACAACAGCTATGTCAACAGTGTCAACGACAGCGGCGATAGCAGGAACAACACCAACAACGATCGTAACCACGTCCACGGCCACAACACCAACGACATCGGCGACAGGGGGAGGAGAAGGAATTAAATCTGAATTTGAAATTCTTAACGAGAGATTTGATACCCTGGGGAATAATATTGGAAATATGTTTGCTCGATCTAGAACAGAATGGAAGAAGGATTTGCAAGATGTATTAGTAAACATTATGAAGGGAATTGAAGACATGAAAGAGGAAACAAGGACCATTAAAAAAGAGCAAGAAGAGATAAAAAAAGATCAAGCAATGATAAAAGTAGAGGTCATGGACTTAAAAAAGAAAGAAAAGGAAAGAGAAAATAAAGTTGGGGACCATGAAAAGAGATTGGAAAATGTAGAAGAACAATTAAGAAAAGCAAATGTTATAATTCGAAAAATCCCAGAGAATTCACCAGACAAATTAAAAGAAAGAATAGTGAAATGGCTTGACGAAATTATGGAAGATGGCTTCACGCCGCATGAAGTGGTAAATGTATTCAGGCTTGGTTCAAGAAGGGGCAAAACTGGGTCAAGGAATGTCATGTTAAAATTTGCTAATGTATCAGATAAACTGAGGTTAATGGCGCTTATACGTGAAAAAGGACCAGAGGTTTTAAAAGTAGAAGGCCATGACATTGAAGTGTACAACGACATTCCAATGGAGGATCGTTTCTGGAGACAGTCGATGAAGCCAATCACAAAAAGATTCCAGGAAAGGGGAATAAGATACAATTGGAAATTCCCAAGACAATTAAGTTTTTTTTATCTGGGAAGAAGATATTTAATCAATGAAGATATTAATGTCTTGGACGTAATGATAGATGCCAAATTATTGGAAGCAGGAACTAAAGAGTGGTTTGATTTGAAGGAAGAATTGATTATATCTGGTGGTTATAGAAGAAGGGATAGCAATGGAAACGAGAATATGCCAAAAGGGGCAGAAGGAGGAATAGCTCCGGACGGGGAGTAGGTTCAGGCCCAATCCAGACTCCTATGTATGACTGCACCCCCCCCTCCCCCCTCTGAATTTTGGAGGCCATTTGTAAAAAAGAAATGGGGAGGGAGAGTAGTAGATTGTTTAGTGTATTTTTTCTTTTAGATGTTTTTTCCTTTTTTATTATTATTATTACTTTTTTGTATAAGGTGAAGGAAATGTTATATGTTGATCACATGTCCGTAGGAGGAAGTGGGAACTGCAAAAAAGGGAGGGAGATACATAATAGATGAAGGATATAAAAGTATTAACATGGAACATGAAAGGTACTGGTTGTCAAGTGAAGAGAAGGAGGTTGGAAGCGGCACTTAGAAAAGATAGACCGGATATAATTTTTCTTCAGGAGACCCATCAGAACTCGGAAAAAACCAATAAATTATTCTTAGGATGGACCCAAGTTTACGAAAAATCATATGGCTCCTCAAAGGCTAGGGGGGTCGCAACTTTGATATCAAATAGAGCGGGATTCGAGATAATAAAAAGTATATCAGACCCAGAAGGTAGATACTTGATAATAAAGGGGAAGATAGAAGAAGAGGAAATAACGTTGGTGAATTTGTATGTGCCAAATGAACATCAAAACAGGTTTTTAAATAAGATATATCGAATACTAGAGAAAGAAAAAACAACAAAAATGATTGTAGGGGGAGATTTCAATCTAGTAGGATCAAATATAGATAGCACGAATATGAAGAGAAGTGTAGGTGGAAATAAGACGTTTGTGTTAAATAACTGGTTGAAATCCTTGGGGTTGAAAGATACATGGAGAGTACTTAAAGGACAGGAAAGGGCCTATACGTATTTTTCACAAGTGTACAATACATATTCCAGAATAGACTACATATTTGTTACGGATAATTTGATAAGTAATTTAGATGGTATAGAAATTGGAATATTCAAAGAATCGGATCATGCAAAAGTATTGGTGGAATTGAAAATAGATGCTATAAAGAGCCCGAAAAATTGGAGATATAACGCCAGATTGTTTAGAGATAAAAAAAGTAAAGATCAAATGGTAGAAAAATGGGAAGAAAATTGGAAGTGGAATGATACAGGGGAAGTACGAATTGGTACCGTATGGGATACTATGAAAGCAATATTTAGGGGTGAAAGTATTAGGTTGGCAAGTATTAGAAATAAACAGTTAAAAAGTAAGCAAGAAGAAACAGAAAAAGAGATTAAAAGGTTACAGGAGATACATGCAATAACCAAGGATAGAAAAGTATATGAAAAGATGCAGGGACTAAGGAAGGAATTAATTGGAAATGACATAGAAAAGGTGAAAAGAGACCTAACATATTTAAAAAGAGAATATTTTGAATACAGTAATAAAAATTCAAAAATGTTGGCAAGAGCGGCTAAAGAAAAGAGAGGCAGAAGAGAAATAGGGATATTAGTGGATAAGGAGGGTATAAGGCATAATAAGATTAAAGATAAATGCAAGGTGGTCAGAGAATTTTACCAATCCCTATACTCTAAAAAGAGAATAAACCTAGATAAATTAAAAGATAGATTGGAAATGCAAATTAAAAATAAAATAAGCCAAGAGCATAAACAAAGAATGGAAGAATTAATAACTGAAAAAGAGATAAAAAAAGTAATAAACAAACTGAAAGTAGATAAAGCACCTGGCGAGGATGGATTACCTGCTGAGTTTTATAAAGAATTTAAGGAGATAGTAATCCCGAAATTGTTAAAACTTTATAATGGTATTCTTAAAGGGGAACAGGTACCTGCATCGTGGTATAGAACAATAATTGTCCTATTACCAAAACCGGGAAAAGATTTAGAAAAAGTAGAATCATACAGACCTATATCCCTGATTAATCAAGATGCTAAGATTTTTACAGCTATACTGGCAAACAGATTGAATAGTTTTATGGATAAATATATAAATAAAGACCAGGCCGGCTTTGTGAAAGGGAGATATATGACAGATTTAGTAAGGCGAGTTCTAAATTTAATAGACGTGGCAAGACAAAATAAAGAGAAAGTAGGTATATTATCATTAGATATTTTTAAAGCATTTGATTCTGTACAATGGGTAACAATTATCGAGATAATTAAGAGTTATGGATTCGGTAACAGGTTTATAAAGACAATAGAACAACTGTACCAACAAGGATACGCTAAAATCAGGGTTAACGACGGTTTAACAGAAGAATTAAGATTAGAGGCAGGAACAAGGCAAGGATGTCCCCTATCTCCAATTCTATTTATTATGGCGATGGAAATACTAGCTAATATAATAAGAGAAGACAAAAATATAGAAGGAATACTGGAAAATAAAATTAGTTTATATGCAGACGATACTTTGTTAATTATGAAACACCCCAGAAGAACCATGGAAAGGATTCAAAAGCATTTAAAGGATTTTGAACAAATTACAGGTTTAAAGGTAAACTGGGAAAAATCAGAATTAATTTTAAATAATATTGAAAAAGAAGAGCAAAGGAAAATCAGGGATGAATTTAAATTACAGATTAAAGGGAGCTTGAAATACCTGGGGATAAATATATCCAATAATTTAGAGGACCTGAAAAGACTAAATTATGATAAACAAAAGAAGGAACTTAAGATTAAAATTTCACAATATCAAAAACTGAAGTTGTCTTGGTTCGGCAGAATAGCACTGATTAAAATGATGTTACTACCAAAACTAAATTTTTTATTTGATGCCTTACCAATTCAGCTGACAGATAAGGATATTGAGGAATTTCAAAAACTATTTGATAGTTATTGTAATGGGGGGCGCAGACCTAGAATTTTAAAGAAAATGTGGTACTTACCTCAAAAAGAAGGCGGTTTAGGAATGCCTAATTTAAAGAGTTATTATAAAGCCTTCCAGATAAAGAATGTAGTTAAGATACTGATGAAGGAGTCGGTTATCTGGGAGGGAATCGAGATGAACGAAGTAAAGGAAGTTGGTAAGAGTTTTTTTTTAGACAAGGAAATAGGAAAAATATCGATTAAAAACAGAATGATGAGATCTATGTTGGGAGTATGGAAGAAAGTTAAAATGAAATTGGCCCCGAATATCTCACCGATAATTGAAATAGAAGACTTGAATAACTTCCCAATAAGATTGGATAACGAGATTAAGGAAATTTTGTCGACAAATAGGGTTCTCCTATTGAAAGATTGGATACGAGTCTGCAAAGATGATGCGAGGAAAAGAGAGCTATATACCCAGATGAAGCTGAATTGGTTTCAGATAATTATGGTGAATAAGTGGAATAATAAATACTGGAGAGAACGAAGCCTAGAAAGAGACAGGACGGAATTTGAGGAATTAGTTTGGAAAATTAGGAGGGAGGAAACTGGTATTAAAGGGCTGGTTAGTAAAATTTATAAAATAATAAACACAGAAGGTAACCCACAAGAAACATTAAGAAATACATGGGAACAGGACTTGAACTTGAAAATAACGGAAAAGGAATGGCAAAATAAATGGAAAAAAAGAATTATGAGATCCCTATCGGTCAGAATAAAGGAACACAATTTTAAAATGTTATGGAGGTGGTATCTGACACCCGTGAGACTGCACCAGATGGATAAGAAGAACAATAAAATGTGTTGGAGATGTAAAAACAGTTTGGGCACATATGTTCATATGTGGTATGAATGTAAAGAGGTAGAAAACTTTTGGACAAAAATAGAGATCGAGATAGGGAAAATTATGGGAGTACGTCTCAGATTGGGACCAGATACCATCTTACTGACAGATGTTGAGAATATTAAAATAGATAATGATAAGAAAGAGTTGTTGTCTATGATGTTAGTAATGGCAAGAATGTGTATTGCAAAAAATTGGAAAAGTGATACAATGTTAAAAGTGCAGGATTGGTACGGGCAGATGTGGGATCTCGCATTGAATGAAAAACTAACATGGGAATTAAATCTTAAGAAAGGTATAATAAAAGAAAGTAGATTTTGGAAAATATGGCGAAAATTTGTGGAATACTCAATGACAAGAGATGAAATAAAAAAATTGACACCAGACCAAACGAAATTTTGGGAACAATAGAAATGAATGGGAGATCCCACAACCTCCTAGGACAATGTATATAGCACTAGGGTGATGAAGTCTGTAAGTGTATGTAATATACAGTCTGTCTTATCTTTTATATTATGATTTTATTTTTATTAATTTTTTGTTATTTTTTTCTGTCATGTATAAAATGTTTGTTTCATGTCTTATGCTTTAAAAAATCAATAAAAATTAAAAAAAAAATAAAGTCCAAAACCGCTAAAAATGGACGTTATCCGAGGTATTTAATATAGGATCCTCGGATAAAGTCCATTTTTGAATGTTATCTGATGTATCATCCATTTGATTTGGATAAAGTCCAAAATCAGATAAAGTCCAAACTTGTGGAATGGAGTCTGGACTTTATCCAAGGTTCTACTGTATTAGTTTCCTGCCACAGGAGTCTTAATTGTTTTATCTGCAGCAAACTTACACAGTTAATCAGCTACTACTGTGTATAGAACTAATTAGGGCATGGTATTATCACATGACTATAAAAAACAACCCTTTACCAATCTGCCTAAGGCTTCTTCTTGGAAAGGCAGGGATGCCTGAGGTACCTAGATGGGGGCCTCCAGCAAGTGTAAACCAGCTTTCTGTAGGTATGTAGCTCCCATTGAGAGGATATGCTTTTCCTTCTGAAGTCAGAAATGACTTTGAAGGAGTTGCTCTCAAGCAAACTGATGTGGAGACTCTGTGAAACAGAAACTTTAGTACCATGGTATCAGTAGCTTTGAAAGTATGGAGAGAGGAGTCCACATGCTGGCCTTTTCTGAATCAGAGTAAACCTTCTGTGCAACTGTCAGTGTGTTGGATCTTCCCCCAAGTGTATACAAAGGAAGTGAATTCTATTTTGTCTTTTAAAAAAGCTCTCAGAGGCAATATATGTTCTCAGCTGGAGTGCCAACATGAAAAAGTTAAACATAAAAAAGTCCAAGGAAATATAGAATGTTGGATGGCAAATAAATGTTTTTAAATTATAAAAGCAGATTAGTAGTATCCCCAGAGTATGGAAATGTCCCAAATACTGATGAGCAAAAAAGTAAGTGAGGCAAAGAGAATAAGGTGTGCTCATAGAAATACTTGTTTTCAAAATCCAAGCTTCTTTTCATATATCATATTTTCATAGCTGGCCTTTAGATATCAGTTGAGTTATTGTCATTGCATACATTATAAATACTTGTATAAGAGCATGTTATATAATAGAATAGATTTTTATTTTTATCCTGCCCTACTAGGCTTTTGCCGACTCAGAGCGGCTCAACAACAAGCAATACTATAATACAAAAATGCAACGATACCAATTCAAAAATTAAACATTACAATACAGTGCAGTTGATACAATAAAAACATCCATCACAGAAGCAAAAGCAAAAATACAATTCAGCACAAGATATAAATATAAATGAGGTATTTAACAATACAATAATACAATAAATACAATAAATTACGGACAGAGCCTGGAGCTCATATCTCGGACGGAGTCCAAGGCTCAACGTCCTCACAGAGCACAAGCTCAGATTAGGAAGCAGCCAGAAAAAGGCCCGGTAGAGTCCTTATGGCCATGCCGGCAGCCTCACAGCTGGGGCCAGTCTCTTCTCCCTCCTCCAACCTCACGGGGGGGGGGGGGATCCGGCAAGTCCAGTGTCCCAGTGCGGTGGGTCTCCCTATGGCCACTCTGACCACCAAACAGCTGAGGCCAGTCTCTTCTCCCACCCCTGCTCTCATGGGGGGTGTATCTGGTGGGTCCAACATGACAGGTCTCCTTATGGCCATACCAGCCACCTCACAGCTGGGGCCAGTCTCTTCTCCCACCCCCACTCTCACCGGGAGGGAGGGGGGACATCCAGCAAGTCTGGCAGCTAGGCACGACGGGTCTCCCTATGGTTATGCCGGCTGCCTTGCAGCTGGGGCCAGTCTTTTCTCCCATCTCCACTCTCACCGGGGGAGGGAGCATCCAGCAAGACTGGTGGCTCCTGGGAAGGCAGGTGGGAGCAGCTTCAACTGCCCCGATGAGCCGCAGCTGAGGGGCCGGTCCTCTTCCTCTCCCTCCGGCATTGACGTGGGTGGAGGTAAGCGGACGGGGGTGCTCACTGCCTTTTATCCATCCTGGGCAGGTGAGACCCAGGAAGGCACGCGGGAGCAGCTTCGACTGCCCCAATGAGCCGCAGCTAAGGGGCTGTTCCTCTTCCTCTGCCTCCAGCGTTGGCGTGGCTGTAGGAAGGCAGGCAGGAGCGCTCACTGCCTTTTATCCCTCCTCAGCAGGTGAGACCTGGGAAGGCAGGTGGGAGCAGCTTTGACCGCCCCAACGAGCCACAGCTGAGGGATCAGTCCTCTTCCTCTGCTTCCTCCCCTAAGAAATCATGTGTGAATCATTACTTTCATTCCTCCTGTGAAAATAAGTATTCCCCTGTAGCTACTTCCAGCAGCAGATTACATTCCTGTGGCTGAGGCTGGTGGGGAAAAAAAGGCATAGTCAACTGTGACCACACTTTGCTTGCTACCCACTATATATGCCCATTCCTAGAGGCTGGGAAGAGTTTTGAAGATGAGTTGCATGTTGACTCATATGGCTTCTTTTTACTCCAGTAAAGTGCAAGCTACACATACAGGTAATGGGCTGCATCCAGCAGTGCCTTTTTTAATGGAAATTGCTTAGGACAAAGCATATTTCCCTTTTCTTTTCTGTCCTACTGTCTGCTCTCCTCTGTGCTCTTTGACACCATTCCAATGGATTCCCATCTTTCAGGAGCAACTCTGTGGAGGCCCAGATGGCTCCTTTAAGGAGGAAGGATTGTTGGAAATTAGTTCCCCTCAAGAGAAGGTGAGAATTATTTACATTGTAACAAAGTCACCTCTGGATACAGAATCTTGAGGCTAGCAATGAGAAATCAAATTTGGTTGTTTTTTCTGTCTAAATATTATTTTCTCAAGCAACAGAAATATGTGTTATGACACTGTTTAGAAAGAACTTTCTGAAAAACACTGAAGATTAGCAGGTAGTGATAAGTTTTAAGATGTAGGCACTCATAATGATGGGCCCTCATAGCCATACCCTTCAGGACTGTCAACAAGTCAACACAGCTGTCTGATTCATATCAACAAGCCAGATATAGTAATTTTCATCTATTTAGACCAAGGCATTTGGAAAACAGATGAGTCTTAATTGCCCATTCAAGACCAAGTCATGCTAAAATAGTTGGCAGTACAACTGAGATAGTACACAACAGTATGTTGCTGTCTCTGGCAAAAAACAGGGTTTTTTGGAGCTACTGTGGGGGTTACAATTAAATGCAAATGAAAGTTTGAGGTGGATCATAATTGCTTTCATTATGTCTCCTGGGTAAAAACTACCAGAGCTTCAAACCTCTATTACACCAATTCCAATCATGTCCTTCTGTTTTTCCTGTAAGAGAATATTTCTTACCCATTGGGGGAAAAACCAGTCTGGCCAGTTTATCCTGCTATAGTAATAGAGTAGACCATACTGCCAGCCACTCAATGCCAAGCATCAGGTGGTGGTTAACTAAGCTGACAACCCTGAGGACTAACGGCCTTGGACTTCAAAATCCACAGGGAAGGGTGATGGCCCCTAAATGGATTAAGCCCTACTTGAATCCAGCAGCTTCAACAATACTGACTAGGGGCTGTATTTGCTTGCCAAAAGGGCTCAGGACCAGAAAGTGATTCACCGAACTGGTATGGGTGGCATGCTATGATGCAGGCAGGATAGTAATAAAAATATTCATTCATTCATTTATTCAAATAAATATATTGCTAGTGTAGATAAAATCTTACATAATTTATTCCCAGTTTGGAATTTGAATTTAGTTTATCTTAATTTTCTTATATATATTTTTGGTAAAACTTCTCAAAATCCATACCCATTATTTCTGTATCTTCTTGAGCACAATTTGGCTCAAGGATTATATTTGCAGGATTTTAGAAAATTACATATATCAGCCAAGGGTCAATCCCTTTATTTTTATTGTCATTTTCCCAAGCAACAGAACCCATGACATTTTGTACTCCATCTATCGTCAGAAAAACTGTACTTTTGACAGTTTCCATGTGACAAATAAAACATATTGTACTAACCATAAGTACTGAGCCTAAGTGATTGATGAAAAATATCATAATGCTAACAGAGATGAGGCTGTATGCTCTTTGTATACACACATTTTTAAAACTTTGCTAAATATGAAGTTATTGCACTAGGCAGATACTTTTACAGAGAGCAAGCACCAGTGAGTCACCTGAATTATGATGACAATCCAATAATGTAGCTGAGTAGCTAAAGGTTGGCACGATTGGCATCCAGGGCACACACATGTCAACCAAGTGCCTTTGCCACCACCCTGCCTATGCTGAAATGAGGAGACAGTTGACAGATAATTTAGCAGCAGATAATGTTTTAATACATACCACTGTATTCATAAATTTTAATAGATCTATTTATCACGCTTTATTTGCTCATGCTGGTATCAATATTACAATTTGTTGGGGTTTTCTGTTTTTCTGTATGTGAGGCCTACTTGCATACAACCATGAGTTAGGGATCACAGAAACACAGCTCCCTTCCTGTATCTGTGGGGCATATGCTCCAAGAAATTTGCAGATAACTTAAACCATGCATTACATAAACCCCATATTTAACACACATATCTCAGTCAGTGGCTCAGCTGTGGCTCGTTGGGGTTCAAATTCCTCCATCATTCTTCATGAGAGCTAAAAAAATGTCTGCCTCTGTTTCCTTGTAAATGTTACATTGAAGACAGTTGCCTCTAGTGGTATTTTGCAGATATGTTATATTTAAGGGTTTTTATTGAATAAATTTTTTTGGCATGTAGATAACTGAAATAATGGAAATTGAACATGTGGATAGGATGGGGGCATCTGTATGTGCAATTTGATGAAGTGCAGTCTATTTCTTGCCAAAAAAATGCAGACAAATTGTGACATCAGGGGTCACTCATCCTTATTTGCAAATGCTCATATTCCTATTGATATTGATTCATCTAAATAAGCCAACAAACAGCATGCATGGTTATAAAACTTCAGCCTTCAAACACATGGCCTAGCAAGCATGAAACCTGTACATAATGGCAGTGGTTCTCAACTATGGATCTTCAGATGCTGTTGGATTTCAAATTCAGAACCTTGACCAATGAACAAGTGTTCTAGGAGTCAAAATGTAATAACATCTGGACAACCAAAGATAAAAAACTGAACTAGGGCATTTATGAGTCAGACTTTAGTTGCCATATAATTGCTTTGTAATACTGTGCCACAGATAAAAGGAGCAGCACTACTTCTGTACATCCTTCACACAAATAACACATGAAGTGGACTTTATCTCTCAGCTGTTTGTTTAGACAAGGTCTAGAAATGAAGTAATTTTCTTTTTATATCCAGAATAATAATGTTTGCATTTAAAATAGGAATTTGTTCTCAGCGTGTTTGATTGATTGTATCACCTACTGTCTTTTGTTTTGAATCACAAGATTGTTCATATAAAGAAAAAAGGCATTCTTATTTGCAAATATTCCTATTCATTGCTATTTTTTCACTCACCAAGTGGGATTTTAATGATGTACAACCACAAGAAGTAATGACCTACTGTTGGAGCACATGAACAAAAGTTCCCCAAGCATGCCACAGTCTTTATTCAACAAATTCTGGGGGAGAAGAGATGAAAAGGAAGAGGAAAAAGATGCTGGGAGGAGAGTGAACAAGAAGTGCCGAGTAAAGTTTGAGCCTTCATTGGGTTGGTTTTATTTTGCACAGTATCACAAAAGATTCCCCATGGATGATGTCTGTCTTTTGGTGCATTGTTTCTAATACATATGTGAGCAAATGGTCTCTGCAACACTAGACTCACTAGGAAGCACCTAAGATTCTTAAGTTATATAATTGGCACATGGAAGCCAGATGCTTTTGCACAGGGCATGTGTGCAAAATAAAAATCACAGAAGAAATATTGGCATGTTCATGGCATTGTGTTGTCTGTACTCAATTACTTGCTATCTACAGGTACTGCAGTTACAAGCACAGCAGGAGCTAGTTGCTGTAGAAGATGAGAGAAGAGCTTCAACATATCTTATCTTCATTATTGCCCATCCTCTGCATCTGGTTCTATTTAAACTTGCCATGGTATCCATATCTAATTGCTTGATAAAGAGGTCCTCTCCTTTGTCTCTCCAAAGGAAAGGAAAGAAATTTTCATCATACGTACTACTACAGAAAATTTATTGATTTTATCAATCACAAATGTCATTTATTTACTCATGGGATTTTCAAAGCAGAAGACCTTTCAAGATTGTAAAACTAATTCAAATCTGAAAACTGTTACCATTTTACAAAAGAGTCTGCCACAATTTAATAAATGTTAGAGTAGAAGGAAAGAAAGCTTTGACTATGTTCTGAAATGTTGCACAGAGCAATATTTTGAGTGTATTTCATTTCAAATCAGATAATGTCAGGAAATATTTCTAATTTTGCATGTCAACACAGCTGGTTTCCAATCCACATCTCATTACTTCTGGTGTATAATGTCACATTTTTGATTTTGTATAAAATAATCACGATGATCTAATGGCAACATAAAATTATTCTTTCTTCTTCCCCCATCACCATCCCCTTCTAATTATACATTAGATGTTGAAAATAGAATTGCTGTTATGCAGCTAGGGATAATTTAATCCTGATTGCATAGCAAAACCATATATGATAAATGAGACATTCATGTTTACAAACCTGGGCACTACACAGCTAATACTTCTTTATCTTTTTAAGTTTTTTTTTTTTCAAATCAATAGCGACAATCATTTTCTAACTACATTAGTCTCATTTCACTCTATAATGTCTTTAATGTTATAAGATATTGCAGTAACAATATCTGGCCTTTGCCTCCCCATCCTGAAATGAAACATGGAGACATATTTGGAGTATCTAGAGCCACTTTATTAACTCACAATTAGCTGTTAGAACTGTGTGTGATCCCTAACTCATGGTTGTATGCACGTAGGCCTCACATACAGAAAAAAACATAAAAGCCCAACAAATTGTAATATTGATACCAGCATGAGCAAATAAAGTTAAATTTTCAAAATGTAATATGACTAAATTTTTAAACAAAAATAATATTCAACTGACAGCAATTCTATTGATAGCCTGTTAAAGAAAATCCAATTTGGTTGAAAGGATTTATTTCCAGAAAAGTGATGCATAGAATATCAAGTTGAAATTCCTCATGTTCCATGATTATGTTTTCTACCAAAAGACTGTCAAATTGTTGGCCAGGGAGGTGGCGGGGAGGGAGGAGTACTATTCTATTTCCGAAAACAAATGAAGACAAATGAAGGGAATCAAACTAATGGGAGTGAAATAATTCCTTTTAGGTGGTAAAGTGTATAGCAATAGATTACCTAGCTGTTGTAACTTAACAAAAATACATGTAAAAAATCTCAATTAAAAATGGAAGAGCAAAAACAACATGCTTGTCACTTGTTCATTAGCAGGTTTATATTTATCAGCCACAGTAACCTGACTGCTATTTAAAGTAAACCATAAATGTTTTGAGAGAATAGTCATTTTATAAACCATCCTGAAAGCTCTTTCAGAGGCGGGGATAAAAACACTAATGAGTGAGTTTTCTACATCAGCAGAATTATTAATACAACATTTTGGCAATGTGGAGGGGGGAACACACACAATTGATAGATAATTCAGCAGCAGAGAATGTTTTAATACATACCACTGTATTCATAAATTTTAATAGAACAATTTATCACAGTGAGAATTCTGTAGGCTTTCTGCCATTGTGGTAAGATGAATGATAAATCAGATGCAACACCGGGCTTCTTAATAATTTATTGGGTCATGAGTTATGGTTTTATTCAATTGAAATTATTAGATGGGCTTGCCCCAGGCACTGAGCATGCTATATGAAAAAGGGAAAATAGATTAAGCAAACACTCAATGAGTTTAATCATTTCAAACAGGGCACTGGATAAAGGCCTGAACAGATCTGTCATTAATTCCACAGACATTTTTACCTTCACACAACATAATCACAAGATGGGTCTTGTCAGTGAAGCCTAGGGAATGTGATGTTTGTAATGAATAGTCTGCATCATACATTACTTTCTCATGAATGATTTATTCTTTATGTGTCTGAGGACAGGAGACAACAGAGAAAAGAAAACATCTTCACAAGAGCAGCAATATGGAAGCAGCGTTAATTTCTAGCCACTGAGCTCCTCAATTTCCCCCAGCTAGCCCCAGATAGCACAATTATGTCAGCAAATAGACAAGGAGATGCTTTACTGTTGGGTATCTCTGCCTCTCAAAGCAATTCTACCCTCAGGTTACATGAATTGGATGAAATGAGCTTTTTGTCCACCTAATTACCCTTGCTTTAGCCTCATTCAATATGGCGATTTCAGATCAGGGGGACAGAGAATGGAATGCAAACATCCTTGCCTCATGAGTCACCTCGTGGTTTCAAAGAACCAAAACATTAATGTGTGATAGACATGTCATGCTGTAAGATCATTGGTTGGAATCCCTAAGGGAGGTACCCAGAAGGAGGATCTTGTGGGAGGAGATATAACCCAGAGACTCACGCACACACACTCAGGCACTCTCTTGGATACTATGCCTATGCTTTTGAACTGCAAAAATGTAGAGGCTTGAGAGAAAGTGCTCCCCCTGGGCAACCTCTTGAATAACCAGCTTTCTTTATTTCTTTGTTTTGAAATGATTTCTAAGCTTCTGATGCTTTATTCTGAAATTTGCTCTGATTTCAATATACAGTGGTACCTCATACAAAAATTTTAATCCATTCCATGGGGCTCATTGTTGTATGAAACAATTGCTATACAATACATGCATCGTATAGTGATTTCCCCTATGGGTTGCATCATACAACATTTTTTTTGCTAAGTGGTTTTTCCCATTGAAAAAATGTTGTTTTCCATAGGGAAAATTGTTATGCAATCCCCTGCCCCCAACCTAATTGTTATGTAATTTCATTGCTATACTGGCTGATTGTTGTATGAGGTTCTGCTGTACTTTAAAATACCTGAAGAGACTGGATTGGTTATTTGGCTCAACACTACCTTATCTACACATATCTAGATGCCTAGGTTGTCCAGCCAGGTAGCTGCAACTCAGGAGAATGATAGGGCCTACTCAAGAGTAAAGGATCCTACTGTTACACTGGCTGTGAAAAGTCTTTGCCCTGTCAAATATAATGGTAGCAGAAGAGTGCAATAGCACAACACCAGAGGAAGAAGCAGAAAATGTGGCTTTAAGGATACATGATGAGTAAGAGCAGAACTAAATTTGACTCAACAATAAAAGCAGATATCTTATTCCTATTGCCAATATAATCTTGTTATTCTGACTTGTTGTTACATGATGTCAAGACACAAGTGATTTAGGCAATCTCAATAGAATTCTTCAGGTGAGTGAGATTTTCAAGTAGTGGTTTATGTTGCCACACATAAATCCAGTTAATTTATGTGGCCAAGCAGGGATTTGAATCCAAATTGCTCCAATCCTAGTTTGACACTATATATCATACTGGATATCAAGTATAATACTTGTGAAACAGAATAGGAACACTTAGGTGACTGCTTCATATGTAGTCAGATTATACTTGTCCACAGTGACTGATAGCACCTCTGTAGCTTTCCAAGTAGACTTGTTCCTAGTTCTTCTTTGAGATCATTCCTGTTCCCTAGTGGGGAGTCAAAGTAGTAAGCAACCCAAACCTGTTTAGCTTTCAAAAATCAGTCCAAATCAAATGTGTTCAGACTGGAGTGGTGGTAAATGGTGAAATGTATCAAAACTTCCAAGCCCCACCCCACCCCACATCAATACAGAAACAGCCACAGAAGATATGAGATTTTAAACATTGTAGCTAATCTTGCTGCTATATAACAACACCCCCGCCCCCCCAAAAAAATATATGTCATATCATAAGATGTCATATAAGAAGATATCAAGTTGACTTTATTTCAGTACTATGGTCATAGAACTATAGACACAAGAAGAAACCACTGTGCTATCCATCTAGTGTATGCTACAATAAGAAGAAGCATATTAGAACAAGCATATTCTCCATGGTTGTGATGTACCACTCAAATATCAAATATGAAAATTTTTACATGTTCTTTTGTGTCCCATAAAAGGCAGCATGGTGCCAAATCACATCCTTGTAATTTATGCTATCATTTTATGGTGGAATCCATCCAAGTAGGCTCTGTATATTATTGGATAATTCATTACCATGTACCTGACATGTTTAGGAACAAGAGACTTGTATGTGCTACATCAAATTAGTGGATATGTGTTAATGACACTTATGAGCCGAATCGATAGCATGCTCCAACAGAACCCACAGATTCTCTGAAGTCAGCCCTTTATATCTTCAGGCTGCATTTGCAATAATTGAGACAGGATTAATGGTGCAAAATTTTGTATTGCCAGTTAGTCACAAAATCATATTCCATTAAACTGTGAATTAATGCAGATAAGATGTGTAAGAGACTTCAACTTGTATACACAAAAGGCTGTTCTAACTGTTTGCAAACAACTTTAGGAATAATAAGTACAGCTGCACTCCTAAATCAAGAAAGCAATCAGCATCTTCCTTGCTGATGTGGGAAGCATGCAAAATGTGATAGTTTAGGAAGGGTTTGCATATTGCCAATTCTTTTGCACTAGTTGTTAGAATAACCACAGGTCAATAACAGCCAAACAATGTACTTATCAGGAAAAGGAAGCTGTTTGTCAGAAAACACTGGCTACAGATGGTTGGAGTAATGCATCTCCTACCACTTTTTTCTTGAACAATGGACTGCCCATAGGATCAGGGCATACTAATACTGAAATTAACATGGGAGCTTGGGAGCTAGAGATTGAGGGCAAATTATGCAACATTGAAGAAACAGCAACTGTCCAAATGTTGACATAATAACCATCTTCAATTTTTGGTGATACTGACTGGGGCACGTGAAGCCTGGGTTTGAAGATTTGTAAGTTTCCCAGCCCCACCATTATAGAATGAAAATTCTGCCAAAATCAATGAGGTCTACACCAAGGTAATTGTGATCAAAGTATAGATTACAGCAGATCAGACAAAAATACAGAGAAAAAGCTGAACTTGTACCATGCAGTGGCACCTTATCTCTGCTGTGAGTTCTTCCTGGCTATGTATGCTTACAGGTCATGGCAGAGAAAATGCCACAGAAACATAGTATTGCACTCAAAAACCTGCTCATGATCTGAGTCTGATCTCAGTGGGTTCAAGGTTGACTCACCCTTCCATCCTTCTGAGGATGGTAAAATAAGTATCCAGTTGAATTTTTTAGAATAGTAGCTGTGTTTCAGGCATATCAGAGAATAAACAAAACAAAACAAAAATGCTGTAGCACTTTAAAGACTAACAGTTATATTTCATTGTGAGCTTTCATAGATCAAGTCCAGACTGATGAAGTGGACTTGATCCATGAAAGCTCACATTGAAATATAACAGTGATGGCTCAGTGGTTAAGAAGCTTGCCTTGTTAACTGGAAGGCTGGCAAGTTGGCAGTTTGAAACCCGGGTACTGCATGACGGATTGAAGCCTGTCTCTGTCCAAGCTCTTGGTGACATGAAAGGAGCCGCATTTGGGCATTCCCTGAGTGGAGTTTATTCTGCAAAAATCTTTTCAACCCAGAATAATTTTTGACATGAAATTATTATTATTATTATTATTATTATTATTATTATTATTATTATTATTATTATTATTATTATTATTATTATTATTATTATTATTATTATTATTATTATTATTATTATTATTATTATTATTATTATTATTATTATTATTATTATTATTATTGCTACAGGGTTTTTGCTTTGTTTTGTTTATTCCCTGATATACCTGAGTATCCAGTGTGTGTTGCCTGGCAAAATACTATTTACCTTGTGAACCATGTTCAAAATTAAGCTTACTTAAGGTTTTTGGGTCACGGGCCTGACCACACCTCCTGGATTGCTGATCAGGCTGGTCATATGGTTCCTCCCACCTGGAAGCAGAAATAAAATGCACACCGCACATACGCAGAATGTTCTGTGCATGCACAAAACACATTTTATTTCCACTTCTGGGATCGGCGAGGGCATCGAGGGCCAGACAAATTGGTGTAGGGGGTCAGGTTTGGTCCATGGGCTGCACTTTGGGAACGCCTGTTCTCAATGTTGTGGGGTGGTATATAAGTGTACCATATATACTCGATTATAAGCTGACCTGAATATAAGACGAGGCAACTAATTTTGACCTGAAAACCCAGGAAAATAGATTGACCCGAGTATAAGCTGCGGGTGGGAAATGCAGCAGCTGCTTGTGAGTTTCAATAATCAAAATACACGAAAATAAGGTAAAATTAATTAAATTGTCAGTGTGTCTCAATCTGGCATGGTTTTGGGACCCTTGTGGTCATTGACCCAAGTATAGGCTGTTTTCCCTTTTGGGGGCTCATTTTTTAGGCTAAAAACTCAGCTTATACTCGAGTATATATGGTAATTGCTATGCTATACATGCTTGCTTTATTGTCTAGGCACTTGCAAGTATTTGAGCATCTCAGTTACTCCACCCATTTGATCATCTATATGATTACCTGAAAGTCTGCAGACAGTGACACAGGTGAGGCTATTGATGACACATTTTCCTTTCCCCCAGAATTTACAGCTTTCTAAACTGTAAATTCTCCAGGAGACCTAGGAGAGAATTAACCCCTTGAAACACCCTGGAAGAACCCAGACAGGGATAACCCAGAGAGAAAGAGGAGCTCAGATGGAAGCTCTGGAAGGGGAAATATGGGAAAATAGCCCCGTTTCCAGGAAATGATGGTTGTATGACCAATGCTATCAGATTGAAGTGGGATGCCTATATTTTTATTAGCTACATATCTACTTCACTGGCAATTCTCCTTCCAATACACTGTCTTTAACACAACCCTTGTAAATGGAGTAGGTGAGGAAGACAGAACAGAAAGTGTTAGAGATGCATTGATGGGGGCAATAACCTGGTACTGAAAGTGTAGCCCATAGAAATATATGGTTGAACCAAGAAACATTTTGTAGGAGTCAGCTTTCAGTAAGGACCTGAAAAAGTGGAGAGGCTCCTTTAATGGATGTGTGCAACAAGATCAATAAAATGAAAGAAGAAATAGGGGACAAAATCAATCAGGCAGTTTTATCATACTTGTTGCAGTTTCATGTGGTGATTTGTACCTTTACAAACTTGCAAAGAATTATTGGAAGACTGGGAGTAATTTATAAAGGATTAATGAAGCCTGAAGATAACATGGGGACTTCCTTAACCATCCAGACAATGTTGCCAAGCACATCTCTTGTTAGGAAAAGTATAAGTTAATTGCCTAGGATATTCAGATTGCCTGTCTCCCCTGGCAGTAAATTGCTAGAATGATTATTCTTGGTAGCTGGATGGAAATCCACAGAAGAGAACAAAAACTTCCACCTCATCTATGGATGTCGTCTAAGACCTCTCTGTGGAAACAGAGAAAATTAGTCTTTAGGTAAACTGAGAAGATTCAGAAAGATTATAGAGCTGAGCTTTGGGGCTTTCAGAGTTACTGTACCAGCATCTCTGAGATCTGGTGTACAGCAGGTGATTGGTCTGTGCGGTTTAAAAGGTATTTATTACATCATCATGGATTAATTTATTATGTACTACCTCACATAAAAGGGACTGTGGTGGCTAAAGTGGTTAAGATGCTGAACTTGCTGACTGGAAGGTCGGAGTTCAATTCCTGGGTACTGCATGATGGAGTGAGCTCCCATCTCTTTCCCAGATCCTGCCAACCTAGCAGTTCGAAAGCAAGACATTGCAAGCATATAAATAGGGACCACTTTTGTGGGAAAGGTAAACAGCATTCCATGCACTCCAGTGTTGAAGCATGCTTGCCACATGTCCACAGAAACATCTGCAGATGCAGACAGCACTGGCTCTCTGGCTATAAACTGAGATGAGCACTGAACCCTAGAGTCAGATATGACTGGCTTTTGAGCAAGGATGACCTTTACCCTCACCTCAAATAAAACTGAGGAACAGTCAAGCAACCAACATGAAAAGTCATCTCATTTGGCAAAAGAAATAGGAACATCCTCTCTTATTATCATACTCTGGAGGCAAACAAATAAAAAAGTTGCAACATCTCCTGTAAGTGCCTGCATATATTCATCAATATCAATCCAATCCATTCCAATGTCAAATAAGTGTGATAAGTGACATCCAGACATTGTCAAAGAAATGTGAGATGACTTAATTTTTGATTTCTTGTGTAAATGTGTTTAAAACATGTCGATACTAAGTGTTGAGAGTTAGGTTTTTGTTTTTTTGTACTCTTACATTATTGGCTATTTCTAGTTACGATATTACCAACAAGATCATGATCAAATCTTTATGAATCAGTTTTACATTGTTAATGACAATGAGATTGTTACCCAGTTACATTGTGGAGAACCCAGTCGATGTGCTTCTGAGTGCCTAAGCTGTGCTTCCATATATATTAGTAAATGTACTCAAATATTTCAGAAGTACTGTGAAGTTTAATTGGCTGCAATCCTATTCAGAAACTCTAAATAGTAAGAATGAAGGGACTTTTCCATCTCCTCACCACATGGTAAGAGAAATTTTTGGGCTTTCTTAAAGTCTTAGATTTCTTCATAATTAATCTTGAAGTTATGTAATTCTTCTGTAATCTTACTTTTGCAGTTTCTTTTAAAAACTTTGTGAATACCCATTTTTGGAAACTAGTGCTGGGCAAATTAAGTTGTTCATAATTCATAATTTGTCCCGTGAATCTAACACCATAACCTCAGATGAAAATTATTTCCTATTGTGTCCATCGCCAAAGTGCATTTTGTGACTATGGTCTGCTTTACATATTGCTCTTTTTCATACTGCACATCACACTACCCTTCTTTGAACTATTTCCTTGTTGCCACATATTTTTTGTTTATAATATGAGGTCATTTATTTTTATTTATTTATTTATTTATTTATTGCTCAAATTTCTATGCCACCCAATCAGGCAAACCTGACTCAGGTCATGGAATCATGGGGGAGAGATTCTAAAGCAGTAGCAAAAATGTCTCTTCATAATTGTTTTCTGTATAATTTGAGACCCATAGTTTAATTGGATGACTTGAGTTGACAAAGAGTAACTAGTGCAGAGGTGGGCAAACTAAAACCTTTCACACTTGTCCAAACATCTAACAGAATTTATGATACTGGATTCAGGGAACAAAGTTGGAATTACAAGCATTTGTTACTTTCTTAGTGATCCTACCTTTGAAAATTTGTCACTGTCCTGGAAATCTACTAGAATGAGCCAAGATTATAGTCTACAATCTTTCCCTCTCTAATGCCCAGTTAAAGAGCCTTTATAGCCAACAGAGGAATCCCTGGAGTTCCCAATGAGGAAAGAAAGCAATTGACTGAAAATTGAACAACATCCAGACTTTTTTATTCATTTCCTGCACATGGGAAACTGGGAATATTCATACTGTGAGATCAGTGTTGGGCATCACCCAGTCCGCCCCGGTCCGGGCAGTCTGGTAAGAAACCTGGCTGACCACGCCCCCTCCCCTCCCCACCCCACCCACCTCTTCCGGGAGAGCGGGTGACCCAACCGCTTTGGGCAGTGCTTTGTTCTTTTCCAGAACAGCTGCGGGTGCTGCTCGGGTGGTGGTGGAGGTGGTGGCATGTGTGCGCCTGGCCCTGGGGGAAGAGGAGGGGGAGCTGATGTCACGCGCCACCCAGGAGAGCTCGCGTGCGCGCCCGGTGCCCCCGCTGCCACTCTTTGCTGCCTCCTTCTAGCAGCAGCAGCAGCAGCAGCTTTCGCAATGCCTGGACTTATTACTGCAGGAAGAGAACTTCCTGCAGGATGTCTGTCTGACTCTGGGCATTGCGAGAGTTGCCCTGCCTGGACACCGCTCGCACTGCCCAGACAAACATCCTGCAGGAAGTTCTCTTTCCTGCAGGAATAACTTAGTCCAGGCATTGCGAAAGCTGCTGCTGCTGCTGCTAGAAGGAAGCAGCAAAGAGTGGCGGTGGGGGTGCCGGGCGCGCATGCGAGCTCTCCTGGGTGGTGCGTGACATCAGCTCCCCCTCCTTTTCTCCCAGGGCCAGGGATGCACTCACCTCCACCAGCAGCAGCTGCTCTGCAAGCAGCAGCATGGCTGGACTCGCTGGTCCTGGAGGACTAAAGGAGGAGGGAAGCGCCCCCCCCCCAATGGGAGGAAGGAACACCCGGACGTGTTGCTTTCTGGGTAAGTGTGTCTTTTGGTTTCCTCCCCTCCCCCCTGGTGTGTGTGTGTGTGTGTGTGTAGATTGGAAACATTAATAAATGCTCACATACATTTACTGAAACTTTAAGAAGAATGCTTGAAGGGATAGTCTTTTTTATTTCCTTGCTTCTTTATTTCTTAGACATGTTTATGTCCCCAAAAATTGGACTTAAAAATACTGTTATTAAAGAATACTAAGAGATGCTTGTTTGCACAGAAATCATGGGGAAATGGGTACTAATTGAAGAATGGAAGTGCTGGAGGTGTCACACACACACACACACACACACACACACACACACACACACACACACACACACACACACACACACACACACACACACACACACACACACACACACACACACACACACACCTCCAGCACTTCCATTCTTCAACTTCATCTATTACATGGCCCTTGAGTCAAAAAGTTTTCCCACCCCTGTCTTAGAGCAATGGATTTAATTATGAATTTATACAGGCTTACTTTTCTATTAGCATATTTAACAACTGCTGGAAGAAATAAAAGCCAAAATATGTATTGTACACAGTATTGAAGATACAAGGTCATTGTATTGATTTAAATTATAGACAAATTATTTTAATAAATGTTCCATCTTTTAAAAATATATTGTTCCTTTCCCCCGTGTGTGTGTGTGTGTGTGTGTGTGTGTGTGTGTGTGTGTCACACACACACACACCTCCAGCACTTCTATTACATGGTCCTCAAGTCAAAAAGTTTGCCCACCCTTGTCTTAGAGCAATGGATTTAATTATGAATTTATACAGGCTTACTTTTCCATTAGCATATTTAACAACTGCTGGAAGAAATAAAAGCCAAAATATGTATTGTACACAGTATTGAAGATACAAGGTGATTCTATTGATTTAAATTATAGACATATTATTTTAATAAATGTTCCATCTTTTTTTAAAAAAACTGTGTGTGTGTGTGTGTGTGTGTGTGTGTGTGTGTAGAAGGGAGCAGAGGCTAAAGGGATTTCCCAGGGCGGGGGTGGGGGTGGGGTGGCAGTGAGTCTTTAAGGTGCCACAACATTTTTGTGTTTTTGTTTTGTTTACCTCCTGATCTACTTGCACAGAATTAAACTTTAGAATTGGTGCCATTTTATTCTGTGCAAGCATATCAGAGAGTAAACAAAAAAATGTTGTGGCACCTTAAAGACCGTTTAGCCCACACCCACTGATTAGGCCATGCCCACTGATTAGGCCACACCCACCAGGTAGGCCACACCCACCAGGTAGGCCACGCCCCATGGTGTGGTAGTAAAAAAAATTGGTGCCCATTACTGTGTGAGATACATGGTATTTTCCTTTCTAGCATATTTTCTGCACATGAGAATATTGAAGTCTCCACAGATAAGTAAATAGAAACTTACAGCAGAGTTATATAGCTACTAGGATATATTTTATTCCTTGAACAAAGCTTGTAGAGAAACCAAATTGCAGACCACATCTTACAGATCATGCCAATTGGGCAAAAGATAAGAGTAGTTGTTTATACAATTATTATCAACCATAACAGAGTGCAAAGTTCATTTTTGTTGCAAAGTCCACTGAATGTATCTCTTAGGCAAGTATTTATTTCAGATATCATTGGTGGAATAGCAACTAGAATTGAATATTAAGAAAATTGTACAAATAATACAAATAGCTAAAGTATCTTAAATACAGAAAAATTCATAGCATTGAATTTTAGTTGCACCCATGCAGCCCAAAAGGTTCATGCCAATGACACAAAAAGGTCCAGATAAGCATGAAAAAGGTTGGGCTAGTTTACAATTACCAAAATGTCAAGTAGTCACCAGAAAATGGATTGAAGCTGATGGTACCAAAAGTGGTTGAAAGTTAAACACACACAAAAATCTGTTTAATTGCTCACTAACTCTCATATATGAGGAAAGGACAAAGAGCTCTTAGGCTGAAGATCAATTGACAAAGCAAATTAATAGATTTTCTAATCTGCTGGACATGAGAACCTTGATATCTTTAGAAGTCAATACTTATCACATTCAAAATAAGCTTCATTGAGCTTGGTGGGACTTACTTGCAGATTAGTAGATAACATGTTTGTAGAGGTCTGTTGTAATTTGTGTATAGTACTTGTATATGTAAACTTCTGTTTTAAAAAGCCAGGAAATTCAATTCTTCAAACCACCTCTGATTTATGAACATGGACTATTATGCTTCTACTTCCATGATACAAAGTAAAAATAATTATTATAATAATAATTTTAATTTGTACCCTGCCCTACTCGGCACAAGGCCAACTCAGGCGGCATTACAACATTTTAAAGAAACAATATACAATTAAAAAGAGAAAATAACAATAATAGAACAATCTATATATGCGAAATACAGCATACCAAATACAATAAAATTATACAATATATATAGCTCCAGGTGCAAGGTACGATATATCAAAAATACAATATAAAGAAGAGCTCAACTTCCCCGCGGCACATGCCAGGCCAGGGATGGAGCTGGACAAGGTAGTGGTGGCAGATTATACAGTCTGTGCCACCAAGAACCCCAAGTAAGCTCAACTTCCCCATGGCTAAAACCGGACCAGGGAAGGATCTTTTTTTCCCCCACAGGAACCAACGCAAGTGCTACCATTCCTCCTGGTTTGCCAGATCAGGAGGAGGGCTCCATGTCACTGTCTCTCTCCATGCCCATGCTCACCCCAATGGTGGGGGGAAACGGTGCAGGTGTTGGGCACGGGCAGCAGCTTTTGAGAGCTCCTGCCGTGATGTTCCTCAGCTGAGCTCAGCTGGGCTCCCACCCTCTGTGACCAGTAGGGCTATGGAGAGGAGGCAGAGATGATGGCATCATGTGGGTGGCAGCTTTTGAGGGCTCCTGCCACAATGTTCCTCAGCTGGGCTCCTACCTTCTCTGACCAGCAGGGTGGCAGCTTTTGAGGGCTCCTGCCATGATGTTCCTCAGCTGGGCTTGGCTGGGCTCCCACCCTCTGTGACCAGCAGGGCTACAGAGGGTAGCCAGAGTACCAGGAAGTAGTCTGATATTGCTGTACTATATTGTGCTCATGTTGTGCACCACCGCACACCTGGCCCTGCTGGGGGCGAAGAGGCTTCCCAGCCATGCCACCGGCCGGAGCCCTGGGCCCCACCCCCCTCGCCCTAGGACTTAAAAGGTGAGGGGGATGCGCAGCGGAACGCCACCGATGCACACCTGGCCCCGCTGGGGGCGAAGAGGCTTTCTGGCCATGCCACTGGCCGGAGCCCTGGGCCCCGCCCCCCATCGCCCTAGGACTTAAAAGGCGAGGGGGACGCCCAGCGGAACGCCACTGCCGCACACCTGGCCCCGCTGGGGGCAAAGAGGCTTCCTGGCCACGCCACTGGCCGGAGCCCTGCCCCCCCTCGCCCTAGGACTTAAAAGGCGAGGGGGACGCCAAGCGGAATGCCATCGCCGCACACCTGGCCCCGCTGGGGGCGAAGAGGCTTCCCGGCCCCGGCCTCCCCCTTTGAGGGTCTCTGAAGGCATGGGAATGTGTGGGTGGTTCTAGCTGATTTGTATTTATTGCATTTTTGTATTGTAGTTGGTGTAATACCATGTACTGTTGTGTAATTTTGCATTGTTGTTTTGCTTGTGAAATTGTATTTTGCTTTGTATTGGTGCTATATTGTATTTCTGTACGTTATGCATTGTGAACCGCTTTGGGTTGTCTGCTGGATGAGGAAAGTGGTATATAAGAATAAATTTCAATTCAATTCAATTCAATACTATATTGTGGAGCATTTAAGATGCTGAAGTCCTATTGCTTAGCATAATAAGTTGCAACTAGAGTATACTCAATGAATCCATAGGGAGTTAGTAAGTCACTTCCTCCATATTTTCAATTGATTTAATAAGCCAAGTCTAGAAAAATAATAATCAAATGCAAGGATGTATCACTGTAGCCTAATGTATCATGTAGGCATTGATATTCTCAATTCCTACATGCAGATGTGAAAACTGGACAGTGAAGAAAGCTTGCAGGAAAAAGAAATTATTCTGTTCACATGTGCTGTTTATAAATATCTAAGTGGTAAAACCTAAATAAGTGAGATCAGAACAGTCCAGGATAATCCTATAAGCAAAAAATAAAATAAAAAATGATGACACTGAAGTTATCTTACTTTGAACATATCAAGAGAAGACAAGATACATTGGAAATTTTAATAAAGGTTGAATAAATGAAAAGAAAAAGAAAAATAGTCAGATGGAGTTAGGTATGGATTGATTCAATATGGAAGCCAAAACATTGAATTTTCAAGACAGAGCAGTTGTTGATGATAGGACTTTATGTAGTTTGTTAACAGAATCAACATAAGTCAGAAGTGACTTGACAAAAGAAAACAAAAAACAGTCCATGTACAAATGGAATAGATTTTGTTTTGTGCATCAAAATTAAGAATTTTTTTTTTCTGGAAGCCATGCATTTTCAGTTGACATATCTTTAACATACACCTAAATCAAAATTATGACTTCAATGCATTTAGATCTCCCTGTCAACAAGAACAACCATTTTGCAGAACTGCAGAAGGAACGTGTTTTGCCCAGATACAGCTGCAGAGAAAACAAAACATGTCAGAATTGTATCTCTTTGACTTGACTTAGAAATTGATGGAATTTGCAGGTGGAAATCTTTACATTTCTGGGATTGCAGAGCATCCCAGAAAAGAAAAGAAAATCTGTTGCATAATATCCACACATCTAAAATTAAGAAATTCCTCCTGCATATATTTATAAGATAGACATGAGCATGTTTTTATCAATGGGAATATTCACACATTGATACATTATTGATATATATTTATCTGTGAAAGACACAAACAAATACAAATCCTCTCCTGTCACCCAAAATAATGTTGCATCAGCATAGAATCAGCATGCTACTGTTTTGGAGGTAGGGAAAAAAATGTCAATTTTTAAAAAATGTGACTATGTCTATTTATACTGAGCCTGGAAGCAAGGTACTTAACTGACTCAACACTTTGAATTCTCATTGTCCTTAATTCAGACTGAGACTGAAATCCTGTAAGCTGCAACTAAATTGGGCCCACTAAATCAGTGGGGCAATGGTAATTCTTTTTTCTTCTTCATAAATTCCATTGATTCAGTAGGCCAACACTAGACTAACTATCCCACGCAACAAGATTTCAACTGGTAAATTCTACTGCCAACCTAGCAGTTTGAAAGCAAAAAATTGCAAGTAGATAAATAGGGACCACTTCGGTGGGAAGGTAAACAGTGTTCCATGCACTCTCATGTCTAGCCATACCTGCCACATGATCACAGAAAC
Source organism: Bradypodion pumilum (assembly GCA_035047305.1). Taxonomy (NCBI): domain Eukaryota; kingdom Metazoa; phylum Chordata; class Lepidosauria; order Squamata; family Chamaeleonidae; genus Bradypodion; species Bradypodion pumilum. The sequence goes on along the minus strand of JAWDJD010000004.1, from coordinate 260,483,738 downwards.
CTTTGCAGAAGCAGACAGCACTGTCTCTTTGGCTATGAAAGAAAGATGAGCACTGAACCCTAGAGTCAGATACAACTGGCTTCGGAGCAAGGGTGGCCTTTACCTTTACCTATGCAGGTTAGAGCTTGCATTTGTGGATATGAAAAGAAGCATAACCATGTACATTGAGTGAGGAACAGCATAGAAAAAGACCAAAACCATGCTGGCATATGCATAAATTGCCTTGTCAATAATTAACAGATATTTTACTGAGATTTTGTTTCCTTCCTTATAGTTTTCTGGAGCTTTCTTAAAGGAAGTTTTGGTTTTGTCCTCCCATCATACTAAATTGCATTTCTCTCTTGCATAACATTGCTCAGTAATTCCATTTTCTGGTTGTTTTTCATTACCTTACTTTGAACATGCTTGGTTATGTTTCTTTGAACTACAATATATGAAATATTTCCTGTTATTCTAGTGACTCTTTCTGCCTTGGTGAAGGTGAATTTGCACATTCAGCACACTGCCTTCATGCTAATGGATAAACCATTATTCAGAACTTCTAAAAAGTATTTGGCATAACTCAGATAATGCAACTTAGGTAACATCTGAATGTAATGTTTCTGTCCAAACCTATTAGCATTGCAAATGAATAGTATTGCAAATGACTGGGAATAACATCCTGAACTTGGAAAAGTTACTTTAAGAAAAAATAATCAGACACATTGATTGGGCAAAGGCCTAGGCAGCACAACCTTCTATGAACATCAATTGAGATGGAAAGGAGAAAGACCTGAACTTTATTACATCGGTATAACTATGGTGCAGCATGAAGGCTTGATTTTTGCATTAGGTGACTTGTTGGTCAGTCAATACACCTTGCCTGCCTTCTGGGAGCCATCAAATGCCAGGAAAGTACCTCCAGGATTCTGAAACACACAGAGAACCCTCTGTTACCTATTGTGAAGAGGGGAGGATTTCCCTCTGAGGTGGAAACATAACCACTCCTTACTCCTGAATCATTATGGAGATCTTCAACCTGGAGTAAGATATGAATAGCTCTTCCATGTTGGACCTGTTCCCACATGTGTAATGGTCCTCTTACTCCCAAGTAGCACTCTGGCATCCTGGTGATGGGATCGCATCTGATCCTGCTTCCCTGGCTCTCTCAGACCCAGCAGTTCAGGCTTTTCCTAAAAGTGTGCCCTCTCTCTCCTGACCTAAATCTAGGTAGTGAACAAAGGGTGCTCATGAAATTAGTGAAGATTCAGGTAACATGAACCAAGTAAACACTCCAGTCTCCTTCAGGTATTTTAAAAGTATATTAAAATCAAAGTACGGTAAGGTACAGAATTAAGTTCATGAGAAGCTTAGAAAGCATTTCAAAATAAAGAAATAATGCAAGCGCGGCGCCAAAATGGCCGCCGCGCTCTTTGCGGCCCCCCCCATCGGACGAAGGCATCCGGGTAGTTAGGGGGCGTGGCCAGCACCCTGATAAAAGGGGTGGCCGCGAGGCAGCCGAACTGCCATTTTGCGAAGCGACGGAGCGGAGAAGTTTTTCTTTCCCTTACCTCCGTCGCTCTTGCCTTTCGCCGGAAGCCTCTTTGGAAGTGATTTTTCTTCATCTTTATTGGCTTCCCAGCAGATAGGAGCTATGCCCTCTAAGAAGAAGGCAACTGCGAACGCGGTTCGCTCTGCGCGGAGGCGCCAGCCGGGTCGGAGGACCGCAACTTGCCTCCCTTGCCAGGGCCCACCGGGACCGGTGGGATGGGGTTGATACCCCCTTGGCCTGAGGCGGGCCGTCCGCATACCGGCCCGGCAGGGGCCGCGGCCCCCGGCCCGCCAGCAGTGGCCACTGCTCCTGGCATGGCCCATTCTGTGGGGCCTTCCCCTCTTGGGGCGCAGCCCCCTGCGGGGGGTTTCAGCCATGGGGAGTGGTTGGGTTCCCTCCCCTGGCAGGGCTTGCCCCCGGCCCCGCAGGGGCCGGGCCTCGGCTCGTGGCCGCATCCGGGCCCCGGAGTCCAGGGACCTGGACCGGCGCCTGCAACCTGTGGGCCGGCCGGCCCTTTGCCCCCCATTGGGTTAGGGGGCTATGTCAATGTGGAGGCCCTTCTGGCCCGCGTTGTGGCCCTCGAGGCATCCCTTGCGAGGGCCAACCACACTGGGGTGCCTTTTGGTGCGCAGGTTGATGCTTCGTCTGCCGGGCAGTGGCAGATGGCGGGACGGGTCGAGCTGCCTGAGGCCCGTGGGCCGGCGTCGGCCACTGCCTCGCAGCTCCCCGCTCAACAGGCTGGTGCTGATCAGGCCCCATCGACGAGCTCAATCGCGGTCGTGAGCTCCGACGCCCCCAGTGGGCCGGAACCCCCGGTGGGGGCGGCCCACGGGGGTGCAGCATGTGAGTATGCGGTTCAATCTAGTGCACCCACACACCTGGCTACATCGGGGGGAGTATTTCAGTGCCTGTGGCCTCGCACGGGTGGCGCGACGGTTCAGTCGCCGACGGCCCACCCGGCGACTTCACCTCCCACCCAGGGCCCTGTTTGGGGTGGTGCCTCCTACTCAGTTGGGAACGCGTTAGGGGTGACGGGGTTGGTTCAGGCTCCTTTTACAATGCCCACAGTTCCCACCGTGCCGGTGTCGGCATTGCCGACAGCGGGGTATTCATTGCCCCTCGGGGATCATCCGGCCCAGTCTACCAAGGAAAAGATTTGGCGCGGGGAGTATGTGGACATCTTCTCCCTTCTTAACAGAGAGCCCACCAAGGAGGAGAGGGAGGGGCAGGATGAGAAGGATAAGGAACAGGCACGTCGTCGTAAGCCGCCACGCACGTGGGCCAACTGGTTGCCGGCGTACCTCATATACATGGCGGTTTATCTCAGGGCCAGGCCGGATCTGGCAATCCCGATGGTCCAGTATTTGGACAATGTCTACCGGGCGATGGTTGACTTCCCGGGCCCGTCGTGGTTGGCTTACGACGAAGAATTCCGTATGCGAATTCCCCAGCACCCAGAGATGAGGTGGGACGAGCCCTGCCAGAGGCTGTGGCTTCTGTAAATGACTCCCACACGCCCGGCGCCTGGGGAAAGATACCATTGTGGACATGTGGTCCAGCGAGCGGCCCCAGCACAGACTCCCCGCCAGGTGGCGGGGCAGGGGGTTCCAGCCCGCCTGCTGTGCTGGACTTTCTCGTCCAATGGTTCCTGCAATAGGAAGAATTGCTGCCTCCGCCTGCCCCAGGCCTGGAGGGATGCGGGGCAGAGGTAGGGGTGGACAAGGGGCTGGCAAGACTGCCGCAGAGGAAGCTGGTCCATCGAAAGGCCCCCTCCCCAATGAATGTGGACATGTTGGAGCGTTGGCTCGCATTGTACCCAAGGAAGGCAGACGTGGCTTACCTGCTTCAGGGTTTTAGACTGGGGTTTCGTATTCCTTTCATGGGGGATAGGTCCCCCCAAGACGCACCCAACCTTTTGTCCCTTAGGGGAAGGGAGGAGGTGGCTGCTGCCAGCATTACTAAGGAGGTTGATGCGGGCAGGGTCGCTGGCCCTTTCCCTGCACCCCCGTTTCCCAACCTTAAAGTGTCCCCCTTGGGCTTAGTGCCCAAGAAGTCACCGGGCGAGTTCCGCCTGATTCATCACTTATCTTACCCAGCCGGCCGATCGGTCAATGATGCTATGCCTGATGACCTTTGCTCGGTCAGGTATACATCCTTTGACCACGCGCTGCGAATGGTGCGCTCATTCGGCCCGGGGGCGTTGCTAGCTAAGTGCGACATTAAGTCTGCCTTTCGTCTCCTGCCGGTCCACCCGGGTGACTTTGAGTTGCTGGGTTTCAAGTTCCGGGGTGAATATTATTTCGATAAGGCCATGCCTTTTGGCTGTTCCATATCATGCTCAGCCTTCGAGCGTTTCAGCACCTTCCTACAGTGGGCCTTTGTCCGCAGGTCAGGGTCTCGGTCTGTAGCCCATTACCTGGATGATTTTTTATTCGGGGGTGAACGGGGCTGGGACACGTGCACACGTCTCCTCAACACATTTCAGATGCTAATGGAGGAACTCGGTGTCCCTTTAGCGCCCGAAAAGACCGAGGGCCCATCTACTCAGCTAGTCTTCTTGGGGGTGGAGATTGACACGGTAGCGCAGGCTTCTAGGTTACCGAGGGATAAGGTGTCGAGGATAGTGGCCCTCATCTCGGACTTGCTTGCAAACGCAAGGCATCTCTGCGGGAACTGCAGGTCCTACATGGTCACCTCAATTTTGCTTGCAGGGTGGTCGCACCGGGCAGGGCATTTGCTCGGCGCTTGTGCGATGCCATGACAGGCTTATCCAGGCCCCACCATAGGGTGAGACTGACCCGGGGTATCAGGGCAGATATGCTTATCTGGCTCCAGTTCCTGAGGGAGTTCAATGGGGTGTCATTTTGGAGGTCCGACCTCCTGGCTTCCCCTCGTTTCCAGATACAGTCCGATGCCTCTGGATCCCTGGGTTATGGGATGTACTTCAACGGGAAGTGGGCCTATGGTGGGTGGCCGCCAGCCTGGTCAGGCACAGGTTGCCTGCGTGATCTCACGTATCTGGAATTTTTTCCCATCCTGGGGGCTTTGATGCTATGGGGTGACAAGTGGGCCAACTCGGTGGTTCATTTCTGGTGTGACAATGCGGCAGTGGTCCACATTGTCAACTCCCAGACTTCTAAATCACCCAGGGTCATGGACCTGGTGCGCCAGTTTGTATTGCGCAGCCTGCGCCTCAATGTGCTTTTCAGGGCCAGGCATGTCCCGGATGTCAATAATGATATCGCTGACACTTTGTCCCGCCTGGAGATCTCCCGGTTCCGCGCCTTGGCCCCGGATGCGGAGGAATTTCCCTCGCCACTCCCGGACGAGATATGGACCCTTGGCAAGGAGAGGTGAACCGGGCGATCGGCATGTCGCTAGCACCACGCACGCGTAAGGCGTATCACCACGCATTCATTTCTTTCCAGGCATTCTGTGCCCAATTTCGGCTTCCAGGCACCTGGCCGGTCCCAGTGGCCCACATCCTCCAATTCATGGTGTACCTACATGCCCAGTGCCTCACACCTCGCACCATAGCATCCAGGCTGTCAGCGCTGGCTTTTATGGCCAAAGTAGGCGGTCATGCGGACAGTACCGCTGACTTCCGTGTGAGACACGTTTTGGAGGGGTGGGTGCGGGAGCGTGGGCGTAGCCCGGACGACCGCCACCCAATTTCCCCAGGGGTTCTTACCCAACTGGCGCGGCGCTGCCATGACCTATGCTTTGATAGGTATGAGGCTGCCCTGTTTCATGCGGCTACAACGGTGGCCTTTTTTGGAGCGCTCCGCATCAGCGAGCTTGTGATGCTGTCTAAGGCGGATGCTAGTCGTAGGGCACTGGAACTCGAAGATGTCTATGTTGGCAATGATTGGGCTCAGTTGAGGATACGTTCCTCTAAAACGGATCAGCATGGCGTAGGCAGTGGAGTTAGACTGCTACGGTGTTCTTTGGCAGACATCTGTCCGGTTGGTGCCCTACAGGAGTTCCTGGCACTGCGTGGCACGCACCATGGCCCGTTTTTCTGTCACCAAGATGGGTCTCCCCTTACTAAATTTCAATTTTGGAAGGTGACCGGCAAAGCGCTGGCCAGTGTTGGCCTCCCAGGGGCCCATTACGGCACCCATTCATTCAGGATAGGGGCGGCTTCCACTGCGGCTGCTTTTGGGTACTCCGGGGCTGAAATACGCCACATGGGGAGGTGGGGATCGCAATGTTTTCAGTTTTATGTCCGCCCTCTTTCACAGTGAGTACCAGTTGCGTCACCGCACCTTTTCTCTTCCCCTTGTTTTTCCTTGACAGACCCTGGGTGTCGTATTACACCGGTGACAGTATGGCTGGTGGGCCATAGCTACGTGCACAGGGCAGCGCGTTATGCTGCGGCGACAGAGTGGGGACCCCGACTGGGACTGGGTGCATACGCAAGTCTCACATGGTATGGTAAGCCCGGGATGTTATGGCGGGAACTGTTGCCGTTCCTTTTCTCAGGCCGGAATGCTGACCCGCCTGACATTCTGATCATACACCTTGGGGGCAATGATTTAGGTCGGGTCACCGGCCTATCGCTGAAGCATGCGATTTGCGGCGACCTCGCCTACCTACATTATGTGTGGCCTGCCACAACCCTCGTTTGGTCAGACATGGTACCGCGGCACTCTTATAGGGGAGGGTTTGACCTCCAGGCCCTTGACCGTGCTAGACGCATGGTAAATAGGGCTGTTGCCCGGTTCCTTGTTGACAGGGGTTGGGGGCGGGTCAGTCGTCACCCCGCCATTAGTCTGCAAAATTATCAACTTTTCGCATGGGATGGGGTCCATCTGTCGCGAGGAGGTATGGACCTCCTGTTAGGTGATTGGCGAGCAGGCCTGTTGACCGAGCTGACGGTCTGGGGGGGCGTCGAGCCTTCATTGAAGCCTCTCCGTGTGGCGGGTAGCACTGGTAAGGTAAACATTTATGACCCACAGGTATCCGGCAGGTTCGCAATTGACTGGACAACACTAGACAGGCATAAGTTGGTTAATCGTTGTCCGGTCAACGACGAACCAGGCGACGGGGTGATGGCTACAGCTAGACAGCATGCATCACCCCGTGATTTTACGGATACGCGTCAGAGGGTGGGGTCATTAGTTAGATATTGACTACGGTCAACAATTTGTTTGTTGTCAACAAACAAATTGATACAAATAGATACATTGTAACAATTGCCATCGGCAATTTTGGGTGGTACCTTACCAGTGTTACTTCGGCCTGCTTGCCTTAAGAATTATAATTGGTCAATTACCAATAGAAATTTATAATTCGGACTAGGGCATGAATCACTAAATGTGGCCCAATGCCGTTATCCACTTTCATCAGTGTCTGAGTCTTTTATTGGGGGGTGCGCCTGCAAAGAAAGCTGCTCTTTGGGGAAAAGCCAGTGTGGCCCTCCCTCTGTCTATATTAGCTACATGATTACAGTTAAGATCCAAGAGAGAGTGTCTCTGGCCCCCAAATTCTGGGGATTTTATCTCCTCCCTTAGGGTCTGCCTCCTTGCCATTCCCCTAAAGGAGTCCAACCTGATCTTACAGCATGACATGTCCATCACACATTAGTTTTCATTTCTCCCAACACATGAAGCAAACATGTTGACACATAATAATGCCTGATATGAAGGGTCTCCCACACATTGAGATCTCCATCTTGGATGGGCTAAAGCACCAGATAATTTGGTGGGCAATATCTCATGAAAAAGTACAGTTCAGAACTGGGCTTTTTCATGACAACATGTACGACTATTGCCCTGTTGCGCAGAGTGCAATCTGAAGACTTTTTATGGAGGTGAAGCAAAAGCAAAGCAATCACATTTATATACAACCCCATAGCGCTTAGTGCACTCTCTGGGTGGTTCACAAGTTAATTAGCATTTTGTCCCCAACATGCTGGGTGCTTATTTTACTGACCTCAGAAGGATGGAAGGCTAAGTTAACCTTGAGCCCTGGTCAGGATCAAACGCAAAACCTTTTTTGTTGCAGTACAGAAGTTTAACCACTGCACCACCATGGCTCCTGCTAAGGTAGTTTATTTAGAAACAAACCGACAACTGCAGGCAGGTTACTCCTCAAAGAGAGAAACAGGCAGCCCAATATACAGGTGGACACTTCCATATATGGTTCTAACCTAAGAATAAGCTTTCTAAGTGGCTCACTCTTCTTTTCTGCTTGTAGGTTATTGGCTTAAGCAGAAAGAGTTTCTGGTAATAGTTGACAGACCAGTAGGTGAGCTGGCTTCTGTGTCTCTCACATGAGTGATACTTTATTAGATCACTAAAATCTTTGACTGCCCCGGCTGCTCATAATTTTCGTGACCAGCCAAGCTTGTCAGTTTGCTCGGCAGCGGGCTGACTGGTGCGCCTTTGACTGCCCTGGCTGCTCTTTCTTTTGGTGACCAGCTGAACTTGTCAGTTGGCCTGGGAGCAGGCTGACTGGCGCGCCTTTGACTGCTCCGGCTGCTCATAATTTTCGTGACCAGCCGAGCTTGTCAGTTTGCTCGGCAGCGGGCTGACTGACGCGCCTTTGACTTCCCCAGCTGCTCTTTCTTTTTGTGACCAGCCGAGCTTGTCAGTTGGCCTGGGAGTGGGCTGATTGGCACGCCTTTGACTGCTCCGGCTGCTCTTTCTTTTCGTGACCAGCAGAGCTTATTATATCCGAGCTGGCTTGCCTGGGAGCGGGCTAACTGGCACGCCTTTGACAGCCCCCATTTGTTCCTCGTGCAACTGATCAACGTTGGGGCTGACCACTTGGGGTCCAGCCCACTGATTGACAGTCGCCCGTGGTCGCACCCCTGACAAGCAGCTGCTGTTCAACAGCTGACAGGGACAACTCGTCACGTGTGCTGATACCCAGTGGCAGGTCGACAGCCGCCTGCTCCTTTGTGTGGCCTTGAACAGAGCTGGGTGCCCAGCCCATTGGTACTAGGGCCGACGTATATGGTGCCCAAAAGGAAGTCAGCGGCTTGCCGCCAATGGTCTGAGAGGTGCTCGAGGACGGTGACATGAACTGCTCCCAGACCACGTACCCAGCACACGCCGGCCACAGGCTCCAGCCCAACAACAAAAAGGAGGACTCGGGTGACATCACAGGCATCGAACCCCACTCAACAGGTGGGCCGCGCGCCTAACAGGGCCCAGCTACGCCGATCAGGCAAAGGGGTCTTGCGGTCTCTGGCACCGATTTGCTCCTCACCCAGCCCTTACAAGGCCAACACCCGCTGCGAGCCACCTTCTCTGCTGGCCCAACAACCTATGAGGACCGCTTTGCGGCCCTGGAGCAGGCACTGGGCATAGGCCAGGATGCAGTGTACATGGGGCCAGTCTTCCCACCAATCGATGAGGCTGGCACAACACAGCCGCCATCCTTGTTGGACTGGAGGCTGGCACGCCTCGAGATGGCCCTATTGGCCACACACTCAAACTGCCTTGGGATGGCCGGAGCAGCCCAAATTCAGCAGGTACCAGGGGCAGAGCAGATGAGCACCACTGCAGTTATGAGCTCTAACGCTCCTGACCGACAGGAAGCCACGGTGGGTGCAGCAGGTAGCATGCCAACAGGTGAGTACAGTGGTAGGCTTAACGTACCTATGTTGTCTAATGTCCTTTTTGGCCATGGCCTATGCAGCCGGTGACGACTCCTTCGGTTCAGCCTCCAGTAAGGGCTGCCACTCAGCCAGGGGTTTGGAGTGCACAATGTCCACCAGTGCTGCCCGGGGTTCCTACGGGTACTACGGTGTTGCCTTCTCCTGTCGGGCCATATGGCACTGGCGGCATCAATGCCTACCAAGCTGTGCCCACCTCAGCCTTGCCTACTGTGGGCGTTTCCCTGCCCCTTGGTGACCATCTGTTGCTGGCCACTAGGGATAAGATTTGGCGTAGGGAATATGTAGATTTATTTTGTTTACTAAACAGGGAACCAACAAGAGAAGAGAAGGAGAAGGACGATGACAAGGACAAGGAGTTGTCCCGCCATCGCAAGCCGCCACGAACATGGGCTAATTGGTTGCTGGCCTATTTAATATACACAGCAGTGTCTATTAGGGCTCGTCCTGATTTGGCACTTCCCCTCATACAGTATCTTGACATAATTTATCAGGCTTACATAGATTTTCCGGGTCAGGCGTGGCTTGTGTATGATGAAGAATTTTGTATGCGGGCAGCGCTCCACCCAGAGATGCATTGGGACGAGCCCAACCAGTTACTTTGGTTATTATATATGACCCCATCACGCCCGGCCGCGGGAGACAGGTATCATTGTGGTCACGCTGTTCAACGGCCTGGACCTGCACAATCACCCCGCCAGGTGGTGGGGCAGGGGGTTCCAGCCCGCCTGTTGTGTTGGAATTTTTCATCCGCGGCCGGATGTTCCCATAAACAGTGTAAGTACAAGCACAAATGTATGATTTGTTTGGGGCTGCATTCGGCCACTGTCTGTCCAAGGACAGGGGGAGCAAGATGGCAAGGGTGAGGTCAGCAGGGTGCAGGACATGCAAACACGGATTCAGGGTCATCTTCTAAAAGCACCCACACCAATCAAAACTGAGGCCCTTGAGTGGTGGTTACGTGTCTACCCTAAAAGGCAAGATGCGGAGTATCTTTTGCCGGGATTTCTTGCGGGGTTTCGCATACCCTTTGTTGGTGTGCGGGCACCACAGGATGCTCCAAATTTGATATCTTTGAGAGGGATGGAGGATTTGGCACAGGAGAAAATATTCAAGGAAATAAGCGAGGGGCGGGTCGCGGGACCCTTTGACAATCCCCCTTTTGCAAATTTGAAAGTATCGCCCCTGGGACTAGTTCTCAAGAAGGTTCCGGGTGATTATCGTTTGATCCACCATTTGTCCTACCCTGTAGGTGGGTCGGTCAATGACGCAATACCAGATGAACTTTGTTCTGTTCGGTATGCGTCATTTGATTAGGCAGTTCACATGTTTCGTACCTGTGGTCATGGGGTACTTATGGCGAAATGCGACATTAAGTCTGCATTTTGCCTTCTACCTGTCTACCCAGACGACTTTGAACTCTTGGGTTTTCGGTTCCAGGGACAATATTTTGTCGACAAGGCCATGCCCTTTGGATGTTCTGTGTCATGCTCGGCTTTTGAGCGTTTCAGTATATTCTTACATTGGGCTTTTGTTCACCAAACTGGAGTGCACACGGTGGTTCATTACCTAGACGATTTCTTGTTTGGGGCGGCTGTGAGTTCTGGGGCGTGTGGACAACTGCTTGCAACATTTCAAGAGCTTATGGCTGAATTGGGGGTGCCCTTAGCACCAGAGAAGACTGAGGGACCTATGACTAATTTAGTTTTCCTGGGGATTGAAATTGATATAGTGGCCCAAACGTCTAGGTTAACCATGGAAAAAATAGCCCGCATTTCACATGCTATTCAGGCCCTCTTGGTTAAGCGCAAGGCTTCACTTCATGAATTACAAGTTCTCCATGGGTACCTCAATTTTGCATGCAGGGTTGTGACACCTGGTAGGGCTTTTGCACGGCGCTTGTGTGATGCCATGATTGGTTTATCACGCAAATATCACAGGGTGCGAATGACGAGGGGTATCAGGAACAACCTGCAAGTATGGCTAGACTTTCAAAGTTCAATGGTGTGTCCTTTTGGCGGGAGGAGCTTTCGAATCAGCCCATGTTTCAAGTGCAATCGGACGCGTCAGGAGCATTTGGCTATGGCATTTATTTTAATGGGCACTGGTCCTACGGCAAGTGGCTGGAGGCTTGGCAGTCAATGGTCTTGCTTCGTGACCTTACTTTCCTAGAATTCTTTCCAATTTTAGGTGCATTGATGTTGTGGGGGGAGACATGGGCGAACTCTGTAGTACACTTTTGGTGTGACAATGCGGCTGTTGTCCACATAGTCAATGCCCAGACATCACGTTCCCAGAGGGTGATGGCCCTAGTACGCCAATTTGTGCCTCGTGCATTGCGCCTTAACATACCTTTCAGGGCTAAACACATACCAGGCATAAATAATGATATTGCGGATGCTTTATCCCGATTACAGATAGGGTGGTTCAGGGCCCTGGTGCCTGAGGCTGATGAGCTGCCTTTAGCACTCCCGGCCGAGAAATGGCAGTTTGCCAGAGTAAAGTGAGACTAGCCATTGGTTTGTCGCTGGCTAGCAGCACGCGTAAGGCATATTCACTCATGTAATTTCATCTCTTAGGGATGTCATTTGTTGCAGTAGCATCCTGCTTGTTTGTCCTTATTTCTTTTATTTCAGCTCCTGGCTACGTGATGGCACCAGGATGCACCGGACATTTGGGGTGATCCTCGTGTTTGGGCCGGAACTGGTGGTCTGTGAAAAGGGCAGTGGCCCAACATCTGGATAACATCGGTTTGGGGACAGTGGTCCTCTATCCCCTACTCCGGATACAGAAACACTATTTGTATCACGGGAATGGGGTTCGTTTTACAGCTAGAGGTATGGACCTCTTCCTGGCAGCTATCCAAACGGGCCTGTTGACCAAGTGTGTAGTCAAGGGGGGGCAGGGAGTCAGTGAATTCCTCCCCATGTGGCGGCTAGCATGGGTAAGGAAAAATTGCATGACCCATTTAATCTGGTATACACAGTTGGTTGGCCATAGGGAGGACAAGGTACAGCCAAGATTTGTGAATGGCCAACCAGATTACAAGTAAAACTGTTGCCATGCTTAACCAGCAGGCAACTCCTCCAATATTTACAGGAGGCATTTCAATATCAGGTGCTAACTAGTAACAGCCTGAATAGGGTCCACAACGCGTTTCAGTAGAAACAGGTTGTGGACAGGGTCACAGTTTGTTGCAGTGGTAGCAAATTGTGATGTGCATTTAAATTGGGTTTATAATTAGATTACTCCTTACCAGTGCTATTATGCCCCGTTTGGTTCTTGGCAGTAGCCAAGCAAGGTTAAATAAAGTTAATAAAGTGGCCCAATTTTTATCCAAATGAAGCGACCGTGTCGTCTTTGGGGAGTGGGTACGGCAAAAAGTTTCTGGTAATTATTGACAGACCAGTAGGTGAGCTGGCTTCTGTGTCTCTCACATGAGTGATACTTTTATTAGATCACTAAAATCTCACATGCAGAGACCGCCTTTCAACTCCACACTTGTCTTCACCAGGCTGAGCTTTACAGAGCTGAAGGTATTACAGAAAAAAACACAGAATTTTAATATTACACAGGCAAGACTGCAAACTGAGAACAACATCTTCCTCAAGCCACTAGATAATATTTTTAGTTTGGCTGTGATTGGCTTTCTTAATGTATAAGCTAAATTTTATTTCAACTTCTCTGATACAGGGTTTATCATGTTTCTGTGTCTCTGTACCTTCTCCCCAAAAGAAACCATGCATTTTTATATAAGGAATTGTTGAAGGGTGATTAAGTACTTTCAGACTTGAAAGCTGTTTGAGTTACTTTCAAAAACTCATAAATTATACACACCCCTTTCCTTTTACACTGATTATACTCCCTACCCTTGTATTTCTTCCTTTTATTGAAATAAATCCACCACACACAATACAGTGCTGTATCTGGATAAGACCAGAAAAAATACTATTCTCAGAGATAACAGGGACTAATCTATCAAGTTGTCGAAAATAAGCCTTTGGCCACATCACCAGAGATGAGATCTGAGACCAACAGTCATTGATTCTGCAGCCTCCACTTTAAGTAAGAAACTGGACAGCACATCTGGCCATGAATTTTCGAACTTCTATATTTTTTTTCTGCCCCACGCCCAGCTCTGTATTGTCCAGCTGATGAAGAATTGTCAGAGGCTAAAAGCTAACCTTTATGTGCAAGATTTTAGTGGTCAAATAAGTTAGCACCCATGCTTATATTTAGATAGAAAAGATATTTGAGTAGAAAGTAAAAGCAACAAATGCAGCTAAACAAGAAGATATTAAGTTTTGCCATTTGAACACATCCTCAGGTATGGACCTTAATGGGTACCAAAGAGATCTGAAACTTTGACCATTTCCTACCCCACCCCCTTTCTGCTATTATTTACAAATCATTCCAGTCCAAATGAACAGAGAACTTGCACCTCCCCCACAAAATTGTGAGATTTTTAAATATATGTCTAACTTTCCTACAACAAAAATAGTGTCATTCCAAACATTGTTGGCACACTTAATAATCTACACCAGGGGTTCTCGACCTTTTCAAGCCATGTGCTAGCCCACATGCCCTCAGACAGCTGAGCCGGTTGGATTGGTGGTTCCCTCTGCCGTAAACACTGCCATAAAATGCATCCGCAGCTGTCGCAAAAGCATTTATGACAGTCATGGGTGCATTTATGGCTGCTCAAAATGCATCCACTTCTGCTTTTGGTGATGGCTGTGGTGGTGGTGACGATGACACAGGGCACATGAAATGGTGCCACAGGCTGGGGCTGGCCATAGGTTGAGAACCCCTGATCTAAATAGTTGAACTATTGTTCAGCACATTCCTGGTTTAGCACAGCAGCTGATTACTGGATAAGGAAGATGCCACAACTTGTAAATCCATGTGGGGAACAAGTCACCCTTTTGTTCTAGCCCATTAGTTGAGCTGATCTACTGCAGTTCCTTACCAGGGTCTTTCCAACGATTTGTCAGTATATACTACTGTGTCGCTTCTGAATTACACAACCCTGTAAGACATTCCTTGAATATCCCACATATCTCAAAAACCTATTAAGTTTTTTGAGGTATGTGAGATATTCAAGGAATGGCTTACTATTGCCAATTCAGTCTCCTGGGTCATTTTGAAGGCATTACATAATTCCTTACCTCCAACCCACTTTCCATCTACAAAGTCCTGTTTCTGCAGCAGTTTCATGCCATCTAATCATAATGCTGCTGGAAATTTGCCAGCAAAGAATAAGCATTCTATAATTTGCCCATAATTTGCAGTAGAATTGGGTCATTTTCTTCCATTAATGCTATTTGTCAGCTAGACAAGTATGTTGTTTAATTTAGCCCCTGAAATAACAATCCCAAAGGAATGAGATTTCACACTGTAAAAATGTTGCTACCCTCAAGGTATTCTCCGTTGTGTATTTCCTCCTAAATTTTAACTTGGTTACTTTGAGCCATTTTTAAAGCACATTATATTACTAAACCAATTAGTCAGCGTACCATTTTTCACCAGTGGTCAGGCTTAGCTTTAAAACACACACACATACACACACCACACCCTGTTACTTTAAGCATTGTTAGGTTTTCTATTACATACCTCATTAAAATAAAATTAAAATAGATACTAGATTTATGCTTCCATTTTCAAAATACTTTGTTCAATCTTATAGTTCTAGTGCACACCTAAAATTACTACTCTCCTAATTTGTTCTTTCTTATATTTTGCTGTCTTAATCTTAGAATAGGTTGCCATTTGACAAAACTTGATTATGATGATATTCTAGAAATAAATTATTCTTTTTAAAATATATTTTTATTAATTTTTATAAATGAACAATACATAAAACAATACAAAGAAATAAAACATATACAAACATACCTAAAATACAAAGTAATCAAAACATATCACGACCTATCCTATTTTTTTAATTATTAAATTTTATTAATTACTTTACAATACATACATCCGACAAAATAACATTACATACAATGCATACAACATAGCACCCCCACCACCCAACCCACGCCCAACCCTGTATAAAGTAAAAAAAAAAAAAACTACCCTTGTTGCTCAATTATTATTTATCAGTTTATAAATCCGCCCAAAATTCATATTCTTCTTGTACAGGCTTTATTCCGTCTTCACTTGACATACCATATACTATCCAAGGTCTCCAAATTTTCCAGAAAAGGTTACTCTTAACTTCACCTCTTTCTACTCTCATTTCTGATGTTAGTTTATCATTTAACACCAACTGCCATATTTGTTTAAACCATCTTTTTCTGCATTTATTTATTTTGTTCTTCCATTCCAAAGCAATTATCTGCCTTGCTGCAGTAAGCAGAATGGATAGCAACTCCTTTTCATTATTATCAATATTTATGTCTTCTAACGGTCCCAGCAAAGCAATTTTAGGGTTCAATACTATGTTTTTATTAAAGATGTTATTTATTTCCTGTTCTAGCATCTTGCAATAGTTTTGTGTATATTCACAGTCCCACCACATGTGAACATAAATCTCTATTGCATCTCCAACATTTATTTGATCTTGCTTTATCCATATGATGCAAAATAACCGGGGTCAAATACCACTTCCAAATTAATTTAAAGTTATGTTCCCTTTCCCTCATTGATAACTGCTTCATTATTGTTTGACTCCACCTTCCTTTCCATGCCTGTTCACTTATCTTTATATTTAATTCTTCTTACCATCCATTCTCTATTAATCTTTGCGGATCTTCCTTTTTGTTTATAATTTTATATAATTTACTTACCATTCCGCTCTTAACTACAATCCCCTTTCTTAAGCTGTATATCAATTCTTCAAACTTTGATACCTCTCTAATTTTCTGTCCCTTTTTTCTTATTTTGCGATCCCATTTTTCCAACTGAATTTTTTGAAACCAATTTAACTCTAACTTTCGATAAATTTCTTCCCTCAATTGGGATGTAGACCCCTTTGAAATCCAGTCATTAATTTGTATTAAGTTATTCAACCTTAATTTCTTTTTCATATCCTTTATCTCATTTAATGGACAATCTGCAAAATCCATCACTTCTAATATTGGAGAATCTCCTCTGACTAATTCTTCTTTTATTCCCTTCCAAAATTGGTATAATTCTCTTAATGTCTTAATATTTAATTGTATTTTCTTAACCTGCGTTTCTAAGAATAAACTACCGTTGTATTTTTTATATTCCAACTGATTTATATCTTCTAATTCATCCTTATTCTGTACTAACAAATTTACAATTCTATTTAGCTGAAATGCTTTATAATAATTTGTTATATTGGGGATACCCAACCCACCGTCGTCCTCACTTTGGTACCATAATGATTTCATTATCCTTGGTTTCCTTCCTCCGTTACAAAAATTGTTTAACATTTTTTGCCATTCGTTTAATTGCTTATTACTTATCTTAAGAGGAAGGTTACCTATGACAAAATTTAATTTTGATAAAATTTTCATTCACCCAAACTCACTCTAGCAAACCAGGACACTTTTAATTTATTGAGTTTAGCTATGTTTAACTTTAAATCTTGCCTTAATTTGTCTATGTTAAACTTATGAAGTTCCTTAATATCCTCAGTTATATATTTCAAACTTTTCTTTATATCTATTTTATAATGTTTTTTAATCTCTTCCTTGTCCTTTTCATTATAGTTACAAGCTATCGCTTCAGTCTTTTTCCAATTAATTCTTAAACCAGTTATTTTTTCAAACCTGTATAGATGTTCTTGAACTTTACCAATTGTGTTTTTAGCATTTTTTAATACAAGTAACGTGTCATCGGCATACATACTAATTTTTTGACCATCAATAGCCTGAATGTCCTTATCCCTTCTAATGACATTTGCTAATAATTCCATAGATAAGACAAATAATAACGGGGACAATGGACACCCTTGTCTTGTTCCTGCCGTAATATCAATCTTTTTAGTGAATCCATCATTTACTTTTATAACTGTTTGCGTTTTACTGTATAATTGATTAAATACATGTAAAAATTTATCCCCAAAGCCCATTCTCTGTACTATAGTTTGTAGTGTTTGCCATTGTATTGAGTCAAATGCCTTAAATAAATCAAGTGAGAGAATACATAGTTTTGTTCTTTCCCTTTTCGCTATTTCAAGTATGTTGATTATTCTTACTATGTGCTCTCCTAATTGATGTCATTTGAGAAATCCTACCTGATCCCTCTGAATATATTTTCCTTAAAAAGTACTCAGTCTATTAGCCATTACAGCTGTAAATAATTTGGCATCTTGATTTAGAAGTGATATCGGCCTATAATGATCCATTACTTCTGGATCCTTGTTTGGCTTTGGGATTAATACAATTATTGATTTATTCCAGGAGTCAGGGACCTTTCCTCCATCTAATATTGAATTATATAAAATGCAGAACTTTGGAATAATAATTTCTTGAAATGCCTTATAAAAGTCAGTCGTATACCCGTCTCCACCCGGAGATTTCCCTAGTTTAAGCTTCATTATAGCCTCCTTTATTTCTTTCTCAGTAACTATTTCCTCCATTATTTGTTTATGCTCATCCTGTATTTTTAACATAGTTTCTATTTCTAATTGCCTTTTCAATTCCTCCATGTCTATAAGTTTTCCTGTGTATAACTCACTAAAGAATTGTTCTGCTATTCTTATTTTCTCCTCCGTTTTTACCATACGGTTACCCTTATCATTTACTAATACCTTTATTTCCCTCCTCACTCTCTTGTCTCTGGCTGCTTTTGAAAGTCTTTTAAGACTTTTATTATTAAATTCGAAACTATCTCTCTTTAAATAAATCAGTTCCCTTTTAACTTTCTCCATATCCTGTCCTAAAAGCTCACTTCTCAATTTCGCTAGTCTCTGATATACTTCTTCCTTCTGACCCTTGGCATGTTCTTTTTCTAAACTTTTTATCTCTTTTTCTATATTCTGCATTTTTAACTTCTTTTGCTTATTCAACATTATTATTTCTTTAATGCATTCCCCCCGAAACACTGCTTTCATAGCATCCCAAAGTGTATGCATCTCTACCTCTCCTGTATCATTTAACGTCCAGTCTTCTTGCCATTTTGATTTTAACTTGTTTAATATCTCATTCTTAATTAAATATGTATCAAACCTCCATTTCTTTTGTTTATTATTCCTATTAAACAACAATTCCAACTTGAGTATTGCATGATCTGATTCCCTGATTATTCTGATTTCTGTATCCTTCAGCCATCCTACCAAATTGCTTGAAACCATCAGGTAATTGATTCTCGAATATGTTTTGTGCATTTGGGGGGGAAAAGTATAACCTCGTTCAGTTCCTTTTAAGATTCTCCATGTATCATTAATCCCTAAACTCTCTATCCAATTTTCTAATCCTGATTTTTTAACTTTCTTTCCTACATTAATTTTTACAGACGTATCTAATGCCGATGTGGTTAAATTAAAGTCTCCTCCTACTATCAAGTTCTGTGCATCCTCATTTTGCAAAATTATCCTTATTTTTTCTAAATACTCTTCTTGTTTTTGGTTTGGAACATAAATATTGACCAATAATATTTCTTCTTCCCCAATCTTTCCCTTTAACAACAAAAATCTCCCCTCTTCATCCTTTACTGCTTTTGTTATTGAAAAATTTAATTTTTTGGAGATAAGGATAGCTACACCCCTTGCTTTTGATGATCCAAATGATTTTTCATATACTTCCATCCATCCTAAGTAAAGATTATTCACTTTATCCATTTTTGATGTGTTTCCTGTAAGAATAGAATATTGGGCATTTCCTTTTTTAATGCATTCTCAATTCTTTTTCTCTTTATCACCATTCCCAAGCCTTTCACATTCCATGATATTATCTTTATTGTGCTTGACATGAGTAAATTTTTAAACTAATTAACTCTCAAGTGAATAAATAACATAAAATTATGGAATTACAACTGACCATTAGACAACAATATCACCATACATTAACCGTGGAAATTACCTTCCCTCCACCCACCTGTTTTGACAACAAAAACAACAACAAACAACTAACAAATAAACCAAAAACCTTCCTCTCTGTTGCCCCACAGGCAACCACCTTCTAATACGGAAGTTTGAGAGGATTCGAGCTTCCTTGCTGAAACTTTCTCACCCCCTTGAGTGAGAATTAGATGGGCAGAACCCGTTCCAATTACACTATTCATTTATAAGGAATTTCATATCGTTTCAACCCTTCACCCTCCAAAATACCTAATTTTAAACTAAAACTTTTAATTACTGGGATGAATTCTTTATTGGGTTAAAAGGAAAAGAGAAAGTGAAAAGAAATTAATAAAACTTATTGACATTGAGTTGATCGTTAAAATTAAGAGTAGGAGCAGCTTATAACTGGTAATATGAGCTACTTTGGACTACGACCCCCTGATCTTGTTAATTCATTCTTTAATTTATCCCATTCAACAGTTCCCTCTTTTATTAGACCACAAGATTCTAAAATGTCCAGGCTATCCATTTGTTTATTTACAACTGAGGTTTTCCCTGCATAGAAAAATCTTAGCTTCTGGGGTGGTTGCCAATTGTATCTCAACCATTTTGCAGACAGAAAACTAGTGATCGGTTTTACTTTAGCTCTCCATTGCCTTTCTTCCTTAGGAATGTCCTGGTAAACCTCCACATTTCCTGATTCAAATTTCAGTGCCTCTTTACCATGCAGTCTTATATACCTCATAATTCTTAACTTCACATCCTGATTAGAAAACTTAATTACTATGTGTCTATTTTTCCCCCATGAATCCTTTGACCTATCCGAAAGACAGACATGATATCCTCGTCACATATATCTTTATCCAATTTCATTTCCTTTAACCACTTAGTTATTCTTGTTCTTAACTGGTCTGGATTTTTTTCCGGAAAATTTTTGACAATAATATTTTTTTGTCTCAAAGCATTCTCTAAAATACATAATCTTTCATCTTGCAGTTCCATTTTTTGCTCTTGTTCCTTGTTCTTATCCATTATCTGTTTATCTTCATCCTTAATTTCTTCAACACTTTTAACCTCTTCCTCAACCATTTTAATCTTAGATTCCATCATTTCAAATTTTGATTCTATATTTTTAGTGAAATTAGCCATCAGATCTTTCATTCCTTGTAGACCTTCTAACACCTCTTTAAAATCTTGTCTTCTAGCCTCCTCATTTTTTTGAAAACTTTTATCTAAGCTGTCCATTCTTTCATTAATCTTTCCAAAAGTATCCATTGTTTCCACAAACATATCAGTTTCTTTCTCAACCTTCCCTTTAACCTTCCCTCCCTGGCCTTTCCCTTTGTCTGTATCCATCTCCTTATCTAACTCCTCCTCCATTCGAGTTAGCCTTTTGTATAATCTATCTGACGACGTATCTCTTGGCTCTCTTTTCCAAAATGCTTTTTGATCTTTGGGGCAACGATGGTGATTCATTCACTAATTTCCACCTTTCTTATAATCAATGCTTACTCCTTCTTTAAAAATTTACTAATTTAACAAACCCCACCTAAATCAATACTCTTCTATTTTTCTATGCCTGGTCTGATAAACAGGTATTTATGGTTACCCTAAATACTATTGAGGTATCTCCTACTACAGTCTTAATAATCTCAGTAAAGATCAACAATTCCTTCCCAAGGCAAAATATATAATAATATCTAATGCTTTGTAATTTTCTATATAACCACTAAACCTTGACACATTTGAATTATTTCTTATTACAAATTCACCATCCCAGCTTAAAAAAAATCAAAAAAAAATTAAACCCCAAAACACTCTACAGTGTTATCCCTTCCCCTTTTCCCAACCACACCTTACAATTTCTTTAATCTGTCTTCATACTCTTCATACTCTTCTCAGTCCAACCACATACTTTTTCATGGTTCAAGCATTGACAAACTCCACCACTTCCAAAATTTCAAAATTTCAATTGTTCAAATCAATCTCTTTATACTCCTTGATTATATAATCGTCTTCTTCGCCTCTTCTTCCACCTTTCTTTTACCGCTACAAATCGTTCAAACACTGTTTCACTCAAACTGTATCTCTGCAAATCTGTAACTTTATATCTCTGTATCTCTCTGTAGCTCATGTGCTTTTCCGGACACCCCTCTCAGCTGATGATGACCCTCCACATCTCCGCCTCTCGTTACGTCTTCACCTTTCCACAACACATCCCGAGCCCTCTGGCTATTGCAATCCACTCCAAATTCAGCGGTCTGGCAATTCCTCTGTTGCTTTAATGGTTCAGCTTAAGCACAAACACTTTAAACCTCCTTCTCCCAACATTGTGAAGCTGCTCCACCTTTCTGTGTCTCCGCGTCTCCCAGCGTTGCTCAGCGTTTTCACTTCATCCACAGCCAATCCTAGGCTGTTCTGACCACCAGCTTTTCAGGAAAATGCTGCCGACATCCGAGACACCCTTACCACAATATATTTAGTCTTTAGACCTTTGTGTTATAACCTTTAACTTTGTAACTTTGTGACCAACATAAGCAGTTCAATCAATTAATCAGGATAAAGTTCAACCAGAGCTCCCAGACTCAGCTTAAAACAACTTCAATTCCAGCCAGTAATTCAGCTAATATGGTGCTAGTAAGTATTTTAACAAACTTTCTCAAAAACACATAAACAGTTCATAGAGTCCTGTCTGCAGCAGCAAGATTACTTCCTTCGTGGGTCAACACTTTCTCCCCCACAGTTGGCGATGTTCCAAACGTTGTACTCAGCAAGGCTTTAAGCAGTCCTCTTTAGTCTCTTTAATCTTCCTTTGCTCATTTATGTTAAAACAAACCATCTGTGTTGACTCTCCTTCAGGGTAACTTAGGAGAGTGGTGGGATGGGAGATGTCAACATGTTTCCAACAAGAACTTGTTCCCATTCTTTGTTTGTTTAAATAACTCGAGTGTCAACTAAGATTTCTCCCTTCTCCACTCTCAATGTTTTCTGGCTTTATTGCAAACCACACCTCCGTGCTGTAGAAACATTCACTTTAATCGTCTCCCCCATCCGTTCCTCCTCTCCAGGCCTGGGCAGTTTTCCAAGGCTCGATAGTCCAAACTTGTTAACTATTAATTATATATTTATTGCCATCACCAGCCCCAGTAATATTTAGTTCACTGAGGTCCCAGGCTTCTTCAATCAAGTCGCAGCCCTCTTGCTCACCTCAAACAGTAGCACTAAATCTCTCCTGGTCGTCCCAGCCAGAGCCGCATCAAAAATCACTCAGCGTTTTCACCACAACAATCTCGCAGCTCATGAGAAATTCATTCACCTCACTCCAGTCCCTTACTTAAATTTCTCCCTTCTCTCTTCTTAAGGTAAACTGAGGAGTTCTTGGCATCCCATAAATCATTCAGCGTTATCACCACACACTCCAGCCCCTGTAATTTTCTTCTCTTAGCCTCTTTTCACTCTCTGCTCTGCATTCCTTTTGAAAGCTTTATGTTTTTCACTCCACCAACATTTGCAGCAAGTTTTCCCCCTCCGCACCTCCTTTTCACATTCCTTCTTCTGTGAAAGAGGGAGCTTGCAAACACACATCTGCTCTTCGAATCCCTCCTAACGCCGAGAGCTGCCTATCCACAAAACAGCATAATTTCCTCTTTCTATTTTTGCAAACACTTGTTTTCAGCTTTTCACTTATCTTTAGCCGACTTTGTTGAAAATTTTCCCAATCTTATCCACCTTTATTCATTTCTTTGCTTGCAAGGAACGGAGCTCTAACACACACGTCCACTCACTCCACCATCTCCCCCGGAAGCTCTGCTTCACGACCTATCCTAATACATTGTTCCAACTATCTTTGTAAATTTGAATACTACTAACTCCTTCATGTTACCTCACTTCAACCGCATCCTTAATATTCTGGATAGGAAGCTACAACAAAAAGAAAACTTATAACACCCCGTGTTTATATACAATGCCCTGAGGACTCCAAGTGGCGCATTATATTATCTCCAAAAACTACTTTGATCTGGTACAGGTCTGTTTCTTTCACCTCCCATAGTAGAATGATCCAAAAATGGTTTCCATATCTCCCAAAATCTATTCTCTTTCAGATCACCCACTTTTCCTTTTATTTCCCATGTTAATTTGTCATTCAATGCTAAAGTCCACATTTCTTTATACCACTCTTCAATCTGTATATTTAGATCACTTTTCCAATTTCTAGCAATGCATTGCCTACCCATTGTAAGCATTATTTCTAATAATTCTCTTTCCTCTTTATTTCCACAAATAGATTCCACATTCTTAACATGGTGGTACTCGGCCCCAGTTTAATTGTTTTACCCATTATTTCACCCATCTCTTTTTCAATTTCCCCCCAAAAATCCTTTACCACATTACAACTCCACCACATATGTTCATATGTCCCTAATGTTTCTTTACATCTCCAACACATTCCATCTTTTGTATTATCCATTTGATGTAACCTCACTGGGGTCAAATACCATCTCCATAAGATTTTGAAATTATGCTCCTTTATTCTAACATAGTTCTCATTATTCTCTTTTTCCATTTATTTTTCCAAATATCTTTATCAATCTTTATTTTTAGTTCTTCTTCCCATATCTACTTCAAGTCCTCCTGCGGATCATCCTCCTTATTCATCAATGTATATAATTTACTAACCAAGCCTTTAATATTTTTAACTCCCTTCCTGATTTTTAGAACCAGCTACTCAAATTCCGTCTTTTCTCTTTCCAGGTCAAGTTCTCTCATATATTTACTATTCCAATTATTAACCCTCATAATCTTTAACCAATTCAATTTCAATTGATCAAACAAGTTTGCCCTAGCTACATCATCCCTACAAGCACATATCCAATCTTTCAACAAAAAATTCATTCTTAACCAAAGTTTCTTTTACCACTTTATCAAGCTTAATCAGAAAACCCACCATATCTGATAATTCTACAATCGGAGACAAGTTTGGGACCAAATCCTTCTTTACTTTCTTCCATACATTTATTAAACATTTCATCATGGCATTTTTGGTTGCTACCTTTCCAATATTAGCTCCCAAGAAAACCAATTTACCTATATGTCTAAATTCCTTCATCTCGATTTCCTCCCATATTACCTTTTCGCTAGCCAACATCTTCACTACATTCTTTATGAAATAAATTATTCTGCCAAGATTTTTCCTCACTAATTAGGGTGCTTTCACCACCACCACCACCACCCACTCAGTCACTGAGTAGTCATTCAGGGTTGGCCATATCTTGTGTAGCAGGATGTAGAAAAAATGAAAGGGGGAATGAAATGCCCCAGAGTCCTTATCATGATCAGTTTATTCAGGGAGTGTTTTAATAATGCTATACATATATTTTAAAGAAAGGCAGTGTGTATCAAGCAGGCCTAGGTGACAAAAATGTAATGTATGAAACAAAATGGCTAGCACTGAAGTATTTTATTATATTGATCCAGGAGTGCTATTGTATACAGATGTAAATCTTACATAATCATTGAGTTTAATTTCCTCTGAAGGCAATAATGTTGCTTTACCCTCATTGCAAATCCAAAAAATAAAAAAATGGGACATGTTTCATAAATGGTTGATAGGAATGTGCAAAAAACCCTAATTCTCAAGAGTTAGATTTTAAAGAGCTCTTATTAAATTGGATTTTTTTTTCATTTGCAAGAAGCTGAACATAGAGACACAGATTTCAGTAAGATATTACATAACCAATTGAAACAGCTGAAAGGGTGTGTAGAAAAGGCCCTTAACTGACAGGAAGGCACTCAGAGTTTCTATATTGCAATTTTTAAAAGCATCTACTTTTTAAATAAAAAAATATATGCTTACTAGGTTTAGTGTTCTGGAAATAACAGGCAGCAGCCAGCATAACAGGCCAAACACATAACTTTATTCAGGAATAAGAATACAATTTCATCTGCGCCACAGTGACTTAAATACAGGTAGAGCTTGTTACATTTAGACGGGAATCAACAGGATTGGCTGGTAGAACTCAGGAGAGAAATGGGGTGACCTGGATTAGTTACAGTTCACGCTTCTCGAGGCATAATGGCGCGAACCCTAATCTCGCGTTACTTTAACTGATTAAGGAATCAAAAATGGTGAACATATTTACATTCAATACACAACACTAGGTGACTACACTGCATGAGAATTTCTAAAATTGTCTGGAATTAGTCTATTTATCACATTCTAATAATAATATAAGGAGACATTGATCATAGCAGACCTGCTGACCTTCCAGTCATCAAGTCCAGCATCTTAACCACTAAGACATCAGATTACATTACTTGGATCAAATTTCAGTTAATAGGGTATTCTGAAGCCACGGTGAAAGTACAATATAGTGCTTCCAGAGATAAGCAGATATTTGCAGAGCAATACAAAATGATGCTAAAAATCAGAGAAATGTGAGTTGTGACATCTGTAAAATTTTTACTAACACAGTAAAATCCACAATGCACTGAAGGAAAATATGTTTTCTTCTCAATTTTTCCCCTCTCAAAACAATTTTAATGCTGGCAAAACTCTCAACCCTTTTAAAACTACTTCATCCAGGTACTGTTTGCCAGTAATCCTGCTTTCACTGATGTAACAACTTTCTGAAGCCACACCAGCCCCTTAACACAACACTTGCGTGGTTGGACAGGAAGGGATGAAGATCAGTACTTATTTACTTGCCTCAGAAGCAATGGCCTTTCTGACCTTGAACAAATCTCTTTGCCTCTTCCAGGCACTTTCGGTGGTGTATCACAAGAACACATATATTCCCCCTTCTCCTCTATTTTGTCACAGTAGAGCTCATTACAGAACACAGAAGGGGGAAAATCAGTTTCTTTAAGGTTCTCTTGAGTTATCTCTGGTCGTGAATCAACAGAACATTTCACTGCTTCTAAGCTATGTTTGCATTAATGAGTCCCCGGGTGCACAAGTGTTTTAAGGATAGCTTTGTAAATCATCCTTTCCAATGCTCAACCTAGGGTTTAAAAACCTCTTTATGCTCACTAACATTGTCCAATATATATTTGTCTATGATCAGGCTGCTCCATGGCCATCTTTCATAGAAGTCTTCTCTTACAAACATACAGAGCTGCAAAGTCTTTATCCAGGATTTATTGAGGTCATTTTATGAGTCCAGAAGCAAAGAATGCATAAAGCACTCTAAGCTCTGAAAATGACAGGCCAGAACTTGCATAATTTCCATTCCTACACCAGGCAATAGGTAGCTCAGATGCAGGTTATTAGATAAAAGAATAGGTGTATGGTAGGTGGTTACAGAGTGTGGAGTTGGAATTTAGGAGATCCCTATGTAAGGAAACGTGGCTGAGCTTGGGTCCTGCCGTTGGTAGCACACGGAACTCCCCCCAAAGTCCCCATCCTCAATTTGCTTGATTAGTGTGGCCAGTGAAGAGCTCTCAATTAAAGAGAGATGGGCTTTAGATACTCTACTGAGGGGAATGAGAGTACAAAGGGTGGTTCTCAGCTTGCCCCTGTGGCAATTTAATGCCCATGTGTAGATTAAGGATGGCCACTCCTTGTTGGACAAAATTCTCATGAGAACAGAGCCCATTGTTTCCCTTCTAAGATTGGGATAGGCTAGGTGGCCTTGAATTTCTAAGGCGGGTGTGTGGGCGTGCAGATTCATACCTTCGCTCCTGATCTTGGAAATGGCTTTATGCAACTTTGCAAGTTGCAGCCTGAACTCCTTGAGCTGGTTCACTCCTCCCACGGTGCTGAAACATTTGTTCAGTGTGTGCGTGTTAGCAATTCCACCCCTTTAGACTTCCCAGATAGATTTTGAGAGTTCTTAAAAACTTACTAACTAAATATCTTCTTTTGTAGTTTTATTGCATAGAATATGCACAACTCCAGAATATAGAAAAATAAAGTTAATGCATCCTAGCTCTCTGGTTTAGCTAGAATACATCTTTGAAAAGAAAGCATATTTCGAAGCATAGAATAAGAGTCCAATATATTGCTGCGGCCTCAGCCATCCATAAAGCACAGTAGCTTTGTGGGTTCAGTCAGATAGCTTGGCTAACAGAATCCTAAGCATTGCAGAATCAGGATCCTTCTCAGATGATTGATTGCATTGTTTATACTAAGATCCCTTTTTAAAGTGGTCCCATGAGAACCCTTGAAATTCAATGTCTGTTGTCTGTGCGTCAATGCTGGTGATTGACAGTTAACAGACACCTGAAGAGTATGGCCCAGATCTGTGCACCTAGCTCCATATCTTGACTTGGAGATCCTCATAACCCAAACTTGGATGCAACTTGTTTGCATTCCAGCTTGTTATTGACTCCAACAGAGTACAGTGTTTTTCTGCTTGCTGGTGAGACAACTTTCTCAGGCAGAGAGAAACGCAGCATCTGCTGATTTGCTGATTTGAGGCAGACACTCCAAAATGGATTCTAGCTGGCTGCTAGAAATGAACCACAATTTAAGCTCGACGCTAAGCAAAGCATTGCAATGTGAATACATATCAAGCTTCAATTTAAATTACTTTAAATTTGAGGCATTTCTATTTATGGAAGCTTGACACCCTATTCATGTCCACACCCAGCCATGAAACTCACTGGTAACATTGGAGCAGTCATTCCTTCTCAGTCTAACTTACTCAACAGTGTTGTTCAGTAGTAAAGTGGGGGAGGAAAGTCATATATATTCATGCCAGTTCCTTCATTAAAGATAGGATATAAAAGGTAAAATGTTTCATTGTTGAAGCTGCTGCCATCCATCAAGATGGATCCAAGTGTTTTGCAACTCTTTGTATATAGATTCTGCCTCCCATCCACAACGGGTACATTCCAACACCTACTGCAGATACCTGAAATCACAGATAACAGTGAACCCTATACCTTACATTTTAGACAGTGGCCTCTAGAGGCTGGATTTTGTAATGTGCCAGATATTATTACTAATACAATACTGTACTAATAAATACTAGCATGTCTGGTCAGGTTATTCTGCTATGGTAATAGGGTAGACCATACTGCCAGTGACTCAATGCCAATTGTCAGGTGGAGGTTAACTAACCTGACAACCCTGAGAACTAAAGGTCTAGGGTGGCAAAGTCCACAGGAAGGGTGATGGTCCCCAAATGGATTAAATCCCACTTGAATCCATTTTGATCGAGGGCAGTGGCTTCATCAATTTTGGCCTGTACCTGATGAGGACTTTGTTTGTGAAAAAGGGATCAGGACCAGAAAGTAACTCATGGAATTGGATCAGTAGTACAAGTGTCACACTGTGATATGAAAGGCAAATGGAAGGCCACTGTATTATATTCCGAGGAGAGTCTTCAAGGCTGATTGCCATGATAACAGCCAATAACTGGAATCAGATATGGCACTTGAAAAAGAAGAATAAATGCTAATAAAGACTAAATATTAATAAATCTTATGTATTTCAGAATTTGTATTGAATATTTTTAGACACATGGATAACTGAAACTGTGGATAATGAACCCGCATATGGATATTGTGGAATATAATTGTTGCTCTTTTAGACTTCCAGGGTTGGTAGTTCTTCTTTGTACTCTGCCCCAGAGTGGGAAACATCACAGATGGGTGGTATAAAAATGTAGTAATTAAATAAATAAATAAAAATAAATTATATGTCATCCACTTTATTTTTAAAATAAAAATGTTTAATGGTGTCATAGTTCATTAATGTGTATCATGGTTCTCTGAATTCATTCTCCTAGAGTGTCTTCCTTTTTGCCAGTTAGACACTCAACTCAAAATATAGTACTGATTATCTGATCATACTTGAGAGGCCAAGAAGGTATTTATAATCTCAATATTTTGGGACTTTTTAAATGATAGGGATTATATTTACTTACTCTGTACTGGAACACTGCAGCATAAATGCCCCAAGAGTCAGACTATGGACTGTGGGCGTTTCACATATACCCATACTATCTTCCTGGAATTCTGATTTAGCTTAAGGGCAAGGTTTAATATCACTTTTTTTCTCTTGGACTCTTCTCTCTTTCTCACCTGAAAAAATGTGGGAAAGCTGCCTTTGGGGTCCTACAGGTATATTCAGATTCCCACATTGCTGCTTCAAATATCAATAATAGCTAAACAATACAATCAAGTGAAATTTTATATACTAGCCACAATTAGCCCAAAAAACAGATTGCTATCTTTCTTCTTTCAACATGTGCCATAAAGTCAGGGAAAAGGTAGAAACAATCATCCTGTGATACTTTAATATACAGTATAGGCAATCATAAATGTAAGCCCTTTGAATCACTACTGGTATACACTGTATGTGGTTCTGGCCAGCAACAGTAGATGTTCAACTTTCTGCTAATTTCTAGGTTCTCCAGAGTAGAGCCACAATCCTGCTAAGAAGAAAGAATTATAAATATGTGTATGATTTACTCAACCAATAAATGAAAAACGGTAGTTTTGAAATTTTCCTCTACCCCTCATCATTAAGTCTCCTGGTTGGGAGCTTGTTTTCCCATGATTTAAATGTTATTCTCTGCTTATCCTGCCAAGGTTTTTTAAAAGTAGAACTACTTTAAACTAGAACACCAAGTAGAGAAAATTCACAGCTTTTCTATTACTATGCATGTAATTTTTTCATCTTTTCAAGGGATGAGCCATCCTGTATTTGCATTTCTATTGTTGCTTTTATCTCTATTCAGAGCTGACCTCTGGATAGCAAACACAATTTTTAATCTAAGAGGAGCATTATTTTATACTGCATATGAAAGTACAGTAGTACAATATTAAAAGTGCTTGTGAAATATTACTGTATCAAATGCTAGTTCCTGAATGGTTTCTGGGTTCATTCTTAAAAAGTGATGCTACATGGTGATTGATTTTTTTAATTAAAAAAGTTCATATAAATGTGAACAAACCCTCATTGAGTTAGTAAGACTCGAAAAGCTCTTTTGGAGAGTGGGAGATTCTAGCTATGGAATGCTTGAAGTTGCCATATTTCCCCTAAAACTGTTCTAGGCTTTGCTGATACACTGAATTGTGAAGTATTAATAACAACTACATTCTATTTTATAACGTAATGTTCCTGCCTTCCTCATTACCTCCACCATGACTGCATTGCACTGAAAGCAGGTTAGCATTTGAAATTCTTTGTAGGGGACTTAACACTCTCTAAAACGAGAGATCTGAACTGCCCGACTGTCATTGAATCTGAAGTGGAACATAATACCACTGTATCATCTTATGAGACCCATTATTATTATTATTGACATTATAACCTGAAACAACATGCAGACAAAGTTAACCTTTCTTTCCCCTTCCATCATCTTCTTACTTTGCTCATCTACTGAGGCAACAATCATCTCAAAATCTTACCCATTTTTGTGTCTTCTTTTGGTTGGCCAATAATGATAACGCCTCTGGTGTCACATTGATTCTGATTTTGGCAATAACTTTTACAAGTTTTTCTAAGTGTACAATACTCAGTGGTTTCCCATTCCCTTTTAGATCTGGGACTGTGCAACTACACATGTTGGTTCATCTTCCAGAAGCACAATGTACAATGAACACAGGGGAGTAAATCCTCTGGTCTGACTAAAGGAGGGTCCTTCCACCCCAAATTTCTACTACCAGCACTTTGCTTCAAAAACAGTGGTTCCCAATGTGGAGCACATGCCCTTCAGAGTGACTTCAATTCCCAGAAACCTAAGTTAGAACATTGGCTGATCAGTGCTTTGACAAATTGACTTAGGCTTCTGGGAATTGAAGTCTCAAAACCAAATGTTGGGAAACAACATTTGACCCAAGCCCTACCACTTCAAAGTGTGTTGAATCTGGGGGCTAGGAGCATCTCCTCTAAGTTTCTTCCTATGATTAATGCACAGCAGGTAGGCAGTGAGGCACTCTAAAAAAAATCTACCCACACTGTGGGCATGGCTATCTGTGGGCATGGCCTCAAACCCACCCCCACCCCACCAAGAAAAGAGAAAAAAGAGGGGGGAAAGAAAAGAAACCTACCTTGCTCTCTTGCTTCTCCAATTGTCCCAGAAATGAGGAGGAGGAGTCCCAGAGAAGCCAGGCACTGCTGGTGGGTCAGCCCCTCACTCTCCGGGTGTGCTTTCACCGGTGGCACTTCTGTGAGGTGAGCGGGGCAGGTTGGTGGGCTGGTGGCCTCCCCCTCCCAGCGCCACTGGAAACACTTCCCATTTGTCTCACCCAGGGATGAAGGCGCACAGGAAGTGCGGAGGTGAAAGTGTGCCTTCAGCCCTGGGCTAGGAAGCATTGCCAGCAGCACTGCTGGAAGGTAGGTGGGGTGGGGTAGTGGGCTGGAAGCCTCCCCCTCCCAGCAGCACAGCAACGCTTCCCATTCACCTCACCCAGCCAGGCCGAAGGTGCACTTTCATCACTGCAATTCCAGGGTGCCTTCTGCCCTGGGTGAAGCAAATTGGAAGGATTTCTGGAGGCGCTGGGAGTGGGAGGCCACCAGTCCAACCCCCTACCCTGCCCACCTTCCAGCAGCGCAAGTGGCTGCTCTTCCTCCTCCTCTTCTTCCTGGCTCCTGGTCGCGTCTGGAGTGCAAGTAGAGGGGGAAGAGGAGGTGGGCGTGGTGTGGCAAGGAGGTGGGTGTGGCCAGCCAGTTCTGCTACTGGTCCAGTTGAACAGGACAGGACCGGCTTTAGAGCAACACTGCAGGTAGGTCAGTAATGCAGAATCTGAACTAATAAAGGTAGAGTAGCCTTTGGCCATCGTGTCAAGGCACCTTCTTTAGGCATCCCAACCCTTCTACCTCACAAAGTGACACTTATTTAAAACATTTAATTTTTTATTTTCAAACAGCAAAGAAATGTCCAAAAAACATAAAGTATCAGAACAACAGTTGCAAAGTAGAAGAAAATAATCCTTCATTTTCCATATCACTTTCAAATAAAAACATATTCTAACTTATTCTCTTCATATCATCTAATTCTCCTCAGCTTCTAACTAACTGGCTCTCTTCAGGTTCTAATTAGAACTGACTTCAGGTTCTAATTAATTCTCTTCTAAATAATTCTCTTTAACTACTAACTCTCTTCAGGTTCTAACTCAAACTCTTTAAGTTCTAACTTAATCTGACTGTCCTTTTCACTCCTTCTCTCTTATACCAACACTTTTCAGTCAGATAACAACCACTTCACATTGGTCACTTTTCTGCCTCCTGAAGTTAACCAATCAGATAATGCCTCACTCTAATAGTCCTGCAACCAATTTAAATTGGGGTGTGTGTTCTGCCCATTACACAGTGGGAACCAAAATCCTGATCTCTGGTTCTGCAGCAATGCCTATAAAGATATCAAGAGTAGAGAAATCCATCTCAGTAAAATATGATCCAGAGAGATCAAAACACAGGACCATGGAGATCAAAACAGAAGGTTCCAAATTAAATCTCCAGGGTCAAACATTTTCTGCTTCATATTTGGAGACACACAGCCAATTATAGGAGACAAGACTGACAAGCTTTAGTTCAGGGATTCTCAAACTGCGGCCCATGGCACCATTTCATGTGGCCCACAACCA
This sequence comes from Bradypodion pumilum, assembly GCA_035047305.1. Classification (NCBI taxonomy): domain Eukaryota; kingdom Metazoa; phylum Chordata; class Lepidosauria; order Squamata; family Chamaeleonidae; genus Bradypodion; species Bradypodion pumilum. Next base: position 260,451,065 of record JAWDJD010000004.1, on the reverse strand, counting down.
CCCCCACCACACCAGGAAGTGCCATGTGGTGGAGGAAGGGAAAAATGTGTGTGTGCTGTGGGTGGCAGTGGTGGCAGTGGGTTGTGTTTAGGTTGTGTGTGTCCTGTGTGTGTGTGTGTGTGTTGTGAGTGTGTAGTGTGGGTGTGGGTGTATTGTGTGGGTGTGTCATGTGTGGATGTGTGCTGTGTCAGAGCATTTTGTGTGGGTGTGTTGTGTCTTGAGTGTTGGATCTGGGTGTGGGGTGTGTTTGTTGTGTGTCAGGGTGTGTGGGTGTTGTACGAGTGTGTTGTGTCATGTGTGATGTCTGTCGCCTGTGTGTGTTGTGTGGCATGTATATGGTGTGTGTGTGTGTGTGTGTGTGTGTGTGTGTGTGTGTGTGTGTGTGGGTGGGTGGGTGGGTGGGTGGGTGTGTTGTGCGGGTGTGTCATGGGTGGGTGTAGTATGGGTGTGCTGTGTCATGTGTGATGTGACTGGGGGGAAATTTGGCTGCCTCCAGGCTTGTCTGGCACCCACATGACCACCGAGAGAACAATGTGCAGGTGCACAAAAGTAAGTCACAATGGGGGCCCTGGGGGGGGCGGGTCTCTCCTCGCCCCAGGTTGGGTCCCCCACCCAGGCAACACTGGGTACCCCTGCTAGTAACAACTATGTCCAATGTGAAATGTTTGCACTTCCTGGGAACAGCATCATAATGGTACAGCAAATATTGCATGAATGTACATATGAGTGAAAAATGAACTCAGAATTAACACAACTGCTTTATATGCAAATCTGTTCAAATGCTGGCCCATTTTTCTGTCCCTCTCCTTCTCCTCCCATTTTGGTGTTAACATGAACCTCCATTAAAAATAAATAAATTACAGTGTTAAACTGAAACAAGGGCAGGTGCTTCAATTTGTTACTTGTCAATAAGAGGAAGCATAACGTTGTTCTCATCCTGCCCATCTGTAACCAGAAATTTGTGAAACTTTCATGTTATTCCTGTAAATGTTTTATTGTTTAAACAGAAGTAATTATTTTTCTTCTCCTGCTGGAAACCTAAGACTTTTGCCAAATGTCGTTAGCATTTTGTTAGCAGATATAGCATTTTGTAATAGAACCCATATGTTCCATTGTTCAAAAGGGGAGATATGGTAGATAGTAACTGTGATGGGGAACATAGAAATGGAAATTCAACTTCTAGAGGTGGAGAGTCTGCTAAGTTACAGCTTGATTGTTGTAAGCAAATGTTCATTAAAAAACTATTTGGAAAATGCCACTATTTCTTGGCAACATCATAATGGGTGCAAAGCAAGAACATGTCTAAAATACAAAGCTGTCACAGGCTTAGAAAATAAGTCAGCTTTTCACATTAGTTGTGCTCAATGTTGCAGACTAAAAGTATCATCATCATTTAGCATCAACCATCATATGTGTAATTGGGAATTGTAATCCATTGCTAGCCATGGGACTTTCAGATTTTTTTCACTATAACTCCTAGAATTTGAAAGGAATCCTCCTGACTAATTTATAAGGATGCAACTGCCTGACAATGAAATGAACTGCCTCAGGGAATGGTACACTCTCATTCATTGAATGTTTTTAAGCAGAGATTAGATGGCTACCTGCCAGAGATTATTTTTCCCTTTGGCAACAATTTTGGCTCAGTGATCCTTGGTTTCCCTTAAATCTCTATAACTTTATGGCTGAATTCCTCTTAAGTAGGATTCTGTGGTCATAATCCCATTAATGGCTATCTGGAAGATATTGTTTTGGATATTAATGGCCTTCTCTGTCCCTTCCTGAGGCTCCCAAAGACTTCCTTGGGAAAAATGGGAACCTACGTAGCCTCTGAACTTGGAGGGGATACAAAGCTTTCAATTAAACAAGTTATAATTACTGCATATTGATGATACCATTTTATTTGACTGGCATAAAGTTGTGCTAGAGATGCCCACAAAGATTGACAGCTGGAATCCATGTTTATGTTGTGAACATGAGACACAGGAAGCCATTATTACTCATCAAGTTGCTTCATGAGTCTTAGAAACTAAAGGATTGACAAATTGCTCATGACAAATGACTCTTTCTCCAGCCATTATAGGGAAAGTTAAAATGTCAGCCTTGTCACATGTTATACTGGCTTGACAATCAATATCTAAATCTTGAAGTTGTGTCTGTAGCTGGGGCAGAGGTCATTCTTGAAACTTTTAATCATGAACATTGAATTAAAATGGCAAATAAAGCCGTTACAGTAAACAGAGAATCAGGCTCTTGGTCATCTTCACATTCTAGTTATTCTGAGTTCATGTTATCTACAAGAGTATGTTTTCTTTTCCTTAGAAAAAAAATTGAGTCCCTAAATCACTGCACTTTCTCAGTAATCTCCAATCTTTATCCTTTTTTAATCAGCCTGATCCTTTGCTCCCTGCTGTTTTCTGATTCCACCTTCAGCTACCAGAGCCAGAACATATTTTCTTTGTTTAAGGACACTTACTTCATCTTTCCACCATAGTTATTGTTAGCAGAGGCAAAATGCTGGTTAAAATGCTTGCCCCTCCCTGCTCCATGATATTTCAAAAGAGAAAATTTCATTTTAAGCCTTTGCTACTGTTATATAGGGCTGCAGTGGCTCAAGTTGTTAAGACGCTGAACCTGAAGAGTAGAAGGTCACAGTTCGATACCCAAGTAGTGCAGGATAGAGTGAGCTCCCATCTTTGTCCCAGCTCCTGCCAACCTAGCAGTTTGAAAGCAAGAAATTGCAAGTAGATAAAGAGGGACCACTTTGGTGGGAAGATAAACAGCGCTCTGTGCACCCTGGTGTCTAGGCATGTCTGCCACCTGTCCACAGAAACATCTGCAAAAGCAGACGGCACTAGTTATTTGTCTATAAACAGAGATGAGCACTGAAACCTAGAGTTGGATATGACTGGCTTTCGATCAAGGGTGGCCTTTACCCTTACCATTATATAAAAGTGCACGTTTGCATTCTTCCCAATGAATTCACCATCCTTCAAACTTTCTACTGTACTAGATTTAAAAAGCTCTTTTCTTTCCAATGGGTGATTTAGACTCTGACCAAGCAAAAGTTTGGAATTGTCTTCTATCCTTGTGTGTGTGTGTGTGTGTGTGTGTGTGTGTGTGTGTGTGTGTGTGTGTGTGTGTTTGTTTGTTTGTTTGTTTGTTTTTTGTTTGTTTGTTTGTTTGTTTTACTAATGTTGCCAAGTCTGCTGTTACACAGAAAATGAAGTGCCAAGGCACATTATTTGGGTTTGAAACTTGGGCCACAAGTATAAATTAATTCCCTAACCTGTGGAGGGGCTTAAGATACAGCATATAATGAGTTTCCATAAAAGAAATTTAAAAAATATACAAAAGAGATTCAACATACAGCAAACAATTAAACTGAATACATGTTGTTGCAACTAACATCATTTAATCAGCATGTGCTACCTTCCAGAAGCTTACTATTTTTCAGTTGTCATTTTGTAATCTCAATTAATGCAGCTGAAGTATTCATCTGGGCACAGTAAGAACTAATTCAATTTCTTAAAGGTGAAGACAAAATTGGCAGCTACATTGTGATATAAATAGAGAGTCAGCTTTAAATAGCAGATAATGAAGTCCCTAAAGGCACCAAAATAAAATTAACATGACCATCTTGCTCCTCAGTGATCTTGCACAAGTGCTAAACAACTCTAACAACTACCTAGACAATCAATGTTTTGGAGACAACCCAGCCTAAGCATTTATAAAGCGTAACTGTGGACAATTCAGATTTGGCAATATTTTTATTGGACCACTGAAGTGTATAGCTTGTGAATTGGGATACCTGACTTGGAGCCAAAACCAGGAGTATTGTGCCTCTCAGGATAAGGACCAGGTGAGTTGGCCTGCAGTCTGTGGCTAATGGGTTCATTTGCCTCCCACCTATGTTACCGTGACCAAGTTGCATGGTCCGAGAGCATGAGAAGAAGGAACTGGTAACCTCTGAATGCTTTACAGCTTGAAAATCCTGGGTCCCCAATGGCTAGCTGTAGTGGTCTCAAAATCTGGCAAAGCAGGAGATAGCAGGTGTGCACTTGCGCTCTGTCCCTTATGTCAGGAACAACCCATGACCCTCCATGGATCCATCCATTATTTTGGCAAGGCACACAGTACCATTTTTTTTAAAAAAAATAACATTCATGGTTGCTGTTGCTTAGCTCTGCAAGGTATCCCATGACCAGTCAGGAAGAAGGAAGTATTAGGACTAGGATGCAGCCCAAGAGGATTTGAATGTTTAGAAGAATGGAACATTGGAATTGGAGAAGGGAATTTAGTGCAAACACTCCCATTCAAATCTTCCTTTTGGAAGTAGTAAAATCAGAAAGATTTTCCTGCCCTAAAAAACTCAAACATTCATTGTTGTTGGCTACTACTCATATCCAAGAATACATTTTTCCCCCTGAAAATCATTTTCTCCAGGAAAAATATCACTGGCATGAATTTATTTAAGGTGGATCCCAGCTTGCCATGAAGTGACCCACACACTGTGAGCCATCTCCTGTAGCACATATGAAATGAGACATGCAGGATTTAACACTGGGACTGCAATGGACTGTCACAGCTTTGAGGATATCATCAAGGTGCACCTTCACAGCCAGTTCATCTGGCATGGCCTCTTCTGCCTCCATGACCATTGGTAATCAGAATAGTGAAGTGGTACCTTATCTGCTCATTTTTCCATTCGGCCCAATATGATGGTTTCCAGTGGCATTTCCTCCACTGAGGAGGACTATAACCCCACCTAAAGGAGCTCATCCACCAGTAGTCATTGGCCTCTTTAGGGAGTCAGGTTATTTACCACCACCCCTCGGTGATGAGGCACTGGCTGTATGGTCTACTCCATTACCATAGTGGGATGTCCGGCCAGACAGGCGAACATTCACTAACTGCTAAATGCCAGCAATTTTCTTCCTTAAATCTGTCGGGAGTGAAGTTATCTGATGACATTCTAAGAAATAGAGAGGAACTATGATGGCATGAAGGATTTGGTATTGCACACTGTGCTTCACCACATACATTTTACAATCCAATAGATGAAATTTGCAAGGATTATATTGAACAATATTAATTATAAAAGCAAATCAGAAAAGAAATACCATTGCCTGGCTTACTCTAAATAAATACACTCTGGAAGCCTCATTTTGGAAATAAAACCCTCCCAAATACTCCCAAGAAGCAGACACACAAAAACCTCAACAGTGATCTAACTCCACCTCTCATATAACCCAAGGAAAAAAAAAAGATTGATTTTAGCCATTGGGGTGGGGCTTAGCAACAGAATCTGTTTTGAACTGCATAGCACAGTCTCTGGATTGTCCATGCAAAATGCCTTTCCTTCCCTGCCTTGCAAACATGAAGAGGGTACTGATTCTGAGGAACTGTAAAAAAGTGATTGGAGAATGGAATAGATAAACCCATTAAAAAGTACAATTTTTATAAGGGATGTAAGAAAAGGTATTCTCTTCAAAAATAGTAGTTGTTTGGTAACACCAAGAACATTCTTTTAAAAAATTATTCGTGCAGTTATTGTTAAGAATGACAGGTGAAGCTATATGATCTCCCCCTCATAAGTAATAATAACCAAAGCCTGCCAAAAATATTCTGACACATGAAGCAAACATTCCTACAAATATCCACCTCCCCAGTCTTGACAGTCAAAAAAGATACACAATGGCCAAAATTCTATTTAGTTATGCCAACATAAGGGAAATGATGCAACATCTGGAGACAAGTTGCTGCTAATTGATGAGTCCTCACTTAAGTTTACCATTGCATGTCAGCTTGGTAAATAAATGTGCAACCAGAAATCTGAGCAGGGATTTGTTAATTAGTGGCAATTTACCATAGTGAGTTACATAATTTACCTTACACTGGTGTAACTATGCAATAAGATTTTGAACAATAATAACATGGGTATAACTAAAAAGTGTGCTGCTCTTTTATAACCTCCAAAACTAGCTGCCTTATAACCAAACAAGAACAAATAAGTCAAGATGCAAGTTGTGCAATCAGAAGGTAATAAAAAGTTTTCTCTCCAAAGACACAATCCTTCCTTACTGCTATGTTTGCACAGTAAGCTTGAAAATGAAGCCTTAACTTAGCAACCAAAGACTAATCACCAAACAAAAGCAATTTTCAACTTTCAGAGTAAGAATAACACTAGGATAAGCATACATATTTAACCTCTTCAGCAAACTCTATGTCTATTAATAGGCTTGCTATAAAATCTGTTTTGACCCTAACACAGCCACCTTATCTCCCCTACTGTTACACATTCAAGAACATCACTAGGTAGCACCATGACTATTGACCTAAGGCTCTGTAACTGCATTTCCCACCTTTTTGTTTTCACCATGAGGACACATTCACAGTTCATAAAGAAGTCTCATAAGCTGTTATTCTTACTGGCTGGCAAGCTTGATGCAATGCAGTAAATGAAGGTGTGAAAGAAATTGGCATTTTTTAGTGCTTCAAATTCTTATAGTCATAATTTTATACTTTGTATTCAGTAAGTGCTGGTAGCTTTGCCTCTTCCATCCAGCGAGTCTCATGGTACAAGCAGGACTGATCTGCAACGGTCCTCTTATAAACCTTGGTCTCCATAATATCACCAATGTCCTTCGGATCTGATGTTGTGGTGGTAGAGCAAGCCTCATGATTCAGAGAGGTAGAAAGTCAGCAAAACAAATCACTTTTGAAAGAATAGCAGGTTGTCTATCTGGGTCTTCCACTCCACCAACGATGGCTAGAACAAGGGATATATTTCCCCTTTGTACAGTGTTAGCTGTCATCCAATTGATCTGCCATGTGTAGCAATGTCTGCATTGATTCCAAGTCTCTGACAATCACTGTCACTACTTGCTACCTATGGCACCTCTACCAATCCCTTTGACAGCCCTGTCAAATACTGTCTTGTCTGCAGCCAGGGAACTCGTATGACTGCCCACAGTCTCCCTGCTGAGCTTTCCCAGCTGTTTCAAGTGACAAGAGTTTGTTTCATTGCTTTCTATTTACTTCTCCAGATTCATTCAGAATTTATTTTATGAGCCTTGGACAACACTTCAATTATTATGATTTACAGCTTCATCAGTTTCAAAGTGGTAATGGGGGGGGGGACTTGTCATTATTCAATGTTATAGACAAAAGCAAATGTCTAGACATCATGGATGATGTCTGCAAGTACCATATTATTACCACAGGAAATTGTGCATATATATTTCCTTTGAAATTCTCCTCTGCTGTGGGATGGAGTTATATAATGAATTTTACTCAAACTTTATAATATGCACACTTGTGTTTTCTAATTATTAGATTCCTGATCACTTCCATCAATATTTTGTCCAGTTGCTTCCTTCTTGGACTCTACAAGGTCTTTTGAAGCATCTCAAATTTTGCAATATATTCTTGGTTATCCCCTGCCCCTCCCTCCTGGCTCGGTGTCAAGGTGTAGGGCTTGAGCAGTCTAACTAGGCAGTGTTGCCCATCTCTGTCAATGATGTTAGATCAGGACTAAAACTCATCAAAGTGTCCTCCATCGGATCTCTTAGGCATAGTGAAAGCAGAGAGCACATGTCATGGTCCACCTTTCTCAAGTCTATTTGCATGTGTAGAATGTCATCCCAGAGTTGTCTACAGTGGTGAGATTCAGCAGGTTTGCCCCATTTTGCCAGAACCAGTAGCAGTAATTCCAGTTGGCCCCACATATCCATATTTTGAAATAAAATAGTCCAATTCTGGTGCAACACAGGACTTTCCCCCTGGTCACATCCACCGTACCACACCCACAGAGGTAAAGGTAAAGGTAAAGGTAAAGGTTTCCCTTGCTTGAAAGCCAGTCGTATTCATCTCTAGGGTGCAGTGCTCCTCTCTGTTCCTAAGCCAAAGAGCCAGCGCTGTCTGCTTCTGCAGACGTTTCCGTGGTCATGTGGCAGGCATGACTAGACACCAGAGCGCATGGAACGCTGTTACCTTCCCACCAAAGCGGTCCCTATTTATCTACTTGCAATTTCTTGCTTTCAAACTGCTAGGTTGGCAGGAGCTGGGACAAAGTCGGGAGCTCATTTCCGTCCTGCAGTACTCAGGAATCCAACTGCTGACCTTCCGCTTCCCAGTCAGCGTCATAGCCACTTAGCAAAACAATTGAATCCCACCACTGGATATCTCACTGAATAATGACTCCAACGTAGCTACTGTCTTGCCAGATAATGGCTTTTCTGTGGACACTGATATTCCTGTAGCGCAGATGTGGCCATCTAAATATTATGGAACTGTCATTTACATCAGCATAAGATATAATGACCAATGGTGAGGGGCTGATGGAATTGGAGCCAGGATTTGGGGGGCATAAATCCTAAGTCTTGTCCCAAAGTCTTGAGAAATCATTACAAGATTAAATATTCTTGATGAGAAATGCCACCTTAGCACAGTGATGCACAGGCTGAAATCTAGAAGTAGGTCACTTCGGAAGTAGACAATTTAATCAGGATAAGTTATTTAGGATTGACACATCAGATCCCCACTCATTCAATGATTCTGCTCTAGTTATGAATTAATATCAATAGTTATTCTCTAGTTCTGACTCATTATTGGATTTTAGACATATTGAGCAATTACTGCTCTCTATTATGTTTCTTACTTTCAGGCTGATTGAGCCAAAAAAGTTGCAAATACCTTGTCTGAACCTTCTGACTTATAAATATCCATGCTAGGAAGCAACAGCTACAGCAATTTTGTGGAATTCTACAAATTGAACAAAAATGGTTTCTAAGACACCGAAGAAGTCTCAACGAAACTGGCAGAAAATGACTCAAATGGTGAAGACAAAGAAGAAGAAAAATGAGATTTCTCATTATCATATGACAGAGAACATTGTCATTTATACACAGGTTTCCATGCCATGGTGTTGGTATTAATATATAAAGCCCTTCAAGGCTTGGCACATTGCTAATGCCTTAATGGAGGCATGGAAGTTTGCAAGAAGGAACCAGGCTTTCTCAATGATGGTCCCAACAATTCAGAATGTCCTTCAAATTCATATTGACCTAGCTCCTTGTCTCTAGGAATTCTGAAAATCTGTTGAAACTGAATTTCAACCACCACCACCACCACCACCACCACAACTCCATGACATTTGTGATATATTTCTTATGGTTTGTTTTGTAATTCCTTCTGTTATTTAGCTGGTAGTATTTTACAATTTTATTATATACTTTAATTACTTTTAATGTTATTTTCTATTTTGTTTTAATCGTGGATGTTGAAATGTCCTGAGTAGTCTTTGCCAAGAGGGTGGTATAAAATTGCGTTAAATAAATAAACTTTTTTTTTGCAACATTGAGAAAAGTAACAATGTGTGAGACAGAAATAGGTAGTTTGAAAAACTGTAAATACCTAAAAAGTATTTACTGAATTATTTTCTAGCTAAAAAATTGACAAGGTTTTGTATTCATTGTCAGCACACCTTTAAAAGGTGTGCACCTACTTAGACAGATGTTCTCTCATGATCCTGACCTACACAAGTAATCTTGTGGATTGACTCCTGTAATACTCTCTCCGTGGGGCTGCCATTGTGTCTGATACAGAGATTGCAACAGATCCAGAATGCAGCGGCCAGAATGGTGACAGATATAAAGAAATTTGATCATATTTCCCAGCCTTAGCATGCTTGCTCCGACTATCTGTTTCCTACCATGTCAGATACAAGGTGTTAGTGTTATCATGGCCCTATATGGTTTGGAACCCTATTATCTGTCGGAGTGTCTCTCACTCAGAACAACACCCTGCATCACCCACTCATCACAATCCGCACAGCTCCAGGTGCTGATGGCAGGGATGGCTAAAAAATCTATGACAAGAAATAGAGCCTTCTCAGTGGTAGCACCGTTGCTTTGGAATGTACTACTGGTGAAGCTGTGTCAGTCCTCATCCTTGGAAATCTTTAACAAACAACTTAAAACCTTCCTCTTCAAGGAAACCTTTAAGAATATTACACCTCTGACAATAACTGGTCAGTTGACCTTACTTGCTCTCAGGTATTTAATTTTTATTCTTTTAGGTCTTCTTCTTTCATGTCCTGAACAAACTCTGGATTGCCAAAATGAAGCCACTTTCTTCATTTTGTCATTGCCCAAGTCCAAGACTTCATCGGTGCATGTCTCTGGCAGTAATCAGTAGACCAGTAAATGAGCTGGACTCAGTGTCTCTCCACATTCACACCGTGTGTGGTTGTACAGAAGAAGTGCCCACTTGAGCATGTTGGGCTTGAATTTAGGGACTGCAACCCTCAGCCTATTCAGAATCCTCCAAGTGATGTAGGGGAGAATGAGATCTTCAGCTATATCCTCCTTCAAAGATGTTCCTTGTCCAGTGAGTGCCTTCCTGCACCTTCTAATTTGGTTTTGTTCTTGTGTGCCCTCAAGAAAGTTTGTTCTTGTCATAAAGCTCTGCCTGGATCTGAGCCAGCAGACTTGGGGCTCATATCTTGCTTAGTTCTCTCAGTGTCTGCTGCTATTTCTCTCCTGATCCTAGGTTGAGCAATACCAACAAGAGGGTATTTTTTCAGGTATTCATACTGTCATTTATTTTATTTTGTTGTTTGGTCTATTATATTGTTTTTATTAATTTGTTTTTGCAATGCCCAGAGTGGGAAATGTGACATATAGGTGGTATAAAAACGTAATAAACAAATAAACTATAAATAAAATAGAACTATATCAAGTGTAGGTAATGCAAACATATCTGGGACAATTGCCTTCTTTTAAATATATGTGTCTTTGTGGGCATGGTTTTGCTTATTTTTGAATGTTCTCAATTTCTTTGTTTGTATAGCTGTTGTTTGTTGACTTAATAAAATCTCAGACTTTTCACAAAATCAATAGGCACTCACTTTAAAAGCTTTGTTTCTTTAGTTAATGGAACCTGAAAACATTAAGAGCACAATATCAGCATCAACGGGATGCTTCGGCTTAAATTAAAACCAAGCTAAAAGCCCCACAACTTTGAAATTCTGACAATCTAGTAACCTGAAAGAGAGAGAAGTAGGAAGGTATTGGAAAGAGTAGATTTGATCAACAGGTGAGATGACTACCTGTGCTATCCTGTACATGTCTACACAAAAATAAGACTAATAGAGTTCAATGGATTAGTCCTAGGTCAAGATCTAACCAGATCTCAGTCTGAAGCCTTAAGGAAGTTCACAGAAGGTACAATTATTTACGATTTGAAACAATTCCCTTCCTCTGTCCAAGAGGAGAGTTCAACTTTAGCAACTCCAACGTTCACTTATCTACTGCTAGATACTAGAAATATCTAGAAGTTGACATTCAGTTTCATTCATATGTCCCCACAACCTCCTGATGAATGAATGACTGCTCCTGGAATCTTTGATTTGGGATTTTTTTTAAATGAGTGGCAAAGGAATCTGATTGCATCATTTATGTTTTTCCTTTAATTAAAAATAGGGAAAATATTCTCTCCAAGACAAACTACAGATCATTCAACAACATTAAGAAGACATCAGTGCTCCTTCCATCCTTAATGGAAAATTTACATCATAGAAGGGTAATGTATGCTTTACCCTTTTCCTGAAAAATATCAGGTTCTTTCTCCTAAAGACTATTCATTTAGATTCCCCCCCTCCATAAGATATCATATCTATGTTTCCAAGCTACTTATACATCCAGAATACAGTACTAGTAAAGTTGAAACATCTGAGAGAAGACAAAAAATAAAATAGAAGGGATGCAAAATATATTCTTGCTTTAGAACATAACATCCCACAGGTATTCTGTGAAACAGGAAGTATCATTGGGAACATTGTTGCATAGGATTGCAAATACAATATAGTATTAACGTTTGTTCCATATGCATGGAATTATAATGTTATAACACAGGGGTAGGCAATCTAGGGATCTGGCCCGTTGCACCAGATAATCTGGCCACCACCACCACCACCGCTGCCACCGGAACTGGCAGTGAACTTATTTGCGGCTGTTGTAAACACGTGGTGAGGAACCACCAGACTGGCCCCCTCAACTGTCTGAGGGAGTGTGACCTGGGCCTGACTTTAAAAAGTTGGTGACCCCTGGTGTAACAGGTCATTCGATACACCTGCAAAGAAAGAGTATGCAAATATAGTAATGGTACGCATTTAATGATCAGTAGATTCAGATATGAGGTATTTAAAGGAATACAGATATGTATAGCAAGTCCTATAATCAATTATTTATTCATAGGCCACATGCCAAAACACAGTTCACATTCCAAAACACCATCCTTAATTATATCTTGGACTGTGGTCAGCACATTAAAGGTTCACAAAGAAGAATCAAATGTCATAATTTTTCATGAATTCTTGTATGTTTGTGAACTTTAGTGCATACAAAGAGCAGCCTAAAATTATTCATTTCATTTTCTGGGAAACAATAGTTTAAAAAAACCAGAATGGAAGGAAATAGGTCTCCCTCTACCATAAGTCACTTTTGCACAATCAATTGTTCATAGGATTTTTTATTTCTATAAATGGTTGGGAAGATTGTCCAGACTAAGTTCATGTTCTGAAAAATGAACAGGCTTTGAGGTTGAAAAACCTGCAGTTTGATGTTTGTTTCCTCCTCAAAATGTGGATTTCACAGATGTTTTAATTAATATACTATCATTAATATACTATACAATATTAATATACTTTCTAATGACTAGTTATTTGATGTCAGATTCTGCTCTAAAGATGGAAGAATTCTGGTAACTCTTAAAAATGATTATCTACCATACTTGTCTTCTAGACCAAGAGTTCTCAAACTTTTAAAGCTGGGGGCCGGATCATGCCCCCTCAGACTGTTTTTGGCTGGAGTGGTGTCCCCTCCACCACTGTGGGACCACCCGAGCCCCCACCATTACCCCGCCAATGCTGCTGCTGCCAACACTACCACACACACACACACACACTACCACTGCCACCATAAACACTCCTCCATGTTACCAGTCTCGCCTGCAAACACTTCCTCCCACACCACAAGTCTGGCCTACAAACACTCCCCTCATGCCACCACCACCGCTTCCCTGCTTACTGGCCTACCATAGGTGAAGGAGGGGTCCTGCGTGTTCTTGCCTGTACTCAGCCAGAGTGGCATACAGGAATGACATGGCAGCCACATGCTTCTGCCGCTTCCACTGCTGACACTGTCGTCCTTTTCCCTTCTGCCTGGCTTGGCATGTTCCTAATGCCGATCCATAGACAGGCAGATGTTGTAAGTCTTCTTACAACATCCACCCTGCTATAGAGCAGCGTTAGGGACATGCCAAGCCAGGTGGAGGGGAAAAAGATGGCGGTACTGGCAGTGGGAGTTAGGTCACAGGCTGGATGGAATGGTGTCATGGGCCAGAGCCAGCCAAGGGCCATAGGTTGAGAACCCCTGTTCTAGACAGGGACTGGAAAAATTACTTCTTCAGCCTATAGCTGTCAGAATCATCCCATCCACAAGAAGCAATTGCAATACTGACTTGGGAATGCTGAGAACTGTAGTCTGAAAAAGTAATTTTTCTAAGCTCTGATCCCACTGTGCTCCAAGGATGACCCTGCATATGAATAGGTTGAGAATGAGTGACCAATCCAAGATGACCATGAGTTTTCAGTTTTCACTATCTGTTGCAAATTATCCATGCATGAGTTTCTGGCAATGACAAATAAATTTCCAGAATTGTTTCACAGTTCATGTAAGAATTGGAAAACTTGCCATGCTAATTGTGGCTAATCAGCTACATGCTGGAACTGTTTGTGGCCAGGCATATGACCAGGCACATGATTGAGACATGCCCAAGAACCTCATTAGTGAACCATAATCATCCTTAGGAAGTTATACAAAGCTTCAACAAGCATCATCACAATAGAATACTGGCACACATACAAATACCCTTCTAAGTTATCAAGGTTGTTTTGTTTCCATTACGGATTACTCAAGTTTCTTTTGTAGAACAATTGGTAGGATGTAAGCTATGAAAATTGAGACCCATTACCTTACCTGGCACTTTCTTAAAATGCAATATTAGTTTGCAATGTTATCTTGTCATTAGAAAGAAATCTGTATTATTCTTTCTTTTGCTCATGCAATTTACTGGTAAAACAGTTTCCAAGGCATCACCATTTTTATGTTTGGCCAAATTCACATTCATTATTTTCACCTGGTTAGCCTCTCTAATTGTTGTTGATTTTTCAATTCTGCCAATATAATGTTAATTAACATTCCATTGAATATTCACTCTTGCATTATCAGTTGGGATTCTTCTTCCATAATTACCCATGAGTGTCCCAGATCAGCATTTGTATTCATAATTTTTCCCAAAAAATAATGAGGTTTAACGGCTTCACATATTTTATACTTCTTTCAAACCTATCCATTGTATGGAGGGAGAGGGAGATCCTCCAGTAAACAAATAAAAAATATTTTACTATACAGGGAAAGAAGAAAAGGAAAATGTTCTCTCAGGAGCAGGAGAAGACAGAAGGGGACAGCAGGTCCCCCCCCCCCCCCTTTAGCCTTCTTAAAAGCTCTGGAATAAATAGGTTGCCTGAGCTGCATATATTTGATTGCAAAGTTTTCACCAAATGGCATATGGAACAAGCAACATTCCTTAGCTCAACACTCTCAATGAGCCTTTGTAGACAAGCCCTCAGAGTTCTAGTGCCTGAAGTAAGACACCCTGTCCCTAATACTTAGGTGACCAGCAAGCTGCATAATCCTAGAATACCACCAGTAAGAAGGACTGGTAAACCACTTTTGAGTACTTTACACACACAAAAAACCACTATGAGAGTTGTCATAAATTAAAAACAACTTCACAGTGCATAATTACTATCATTAAGTAATAATAACATTGAATCCCAGATTTATCCTGCACTCAGCTGTAAATTTTTAAAACTAGTACTTTCACCTGAAATGTATCCCCTCATCTCTCTTTATTTCCAGTATTTCAAATTAAATTATTGTGCTATGACCTTGATAACACGCTGTGTTAAGAAAGGATTATCCACACAAAAATACCTGGAAACAGAGAAGCATGTTTTTGTTCTATTTATTTTTAAGCAATAGAAAAACACATCCAAAAGTAGAAAAAATATGGCTGAGCTTTGGCAAGCTAAAATTTCTCAGGCCCAGAAGCCCCTGTGAATGGGGAAGAAATGTTTCCTATAGAAAACTGGAGGAAATGGTTTCAGAGGTATAAGATTACATGAGATTAGAAGCCATTGTGAGTGGTTGCAGCTTAATTGTTTCATTTATCACTAGTCCGGCCAAGCCACAAAATGGTATTCACTATCTGGAAGAAGAGCAAAAGTCTTTGAAACTGGAAATTCATTTCTGAAGACTGTCCAATGCATTTCAGTAAAGAGGTTTGTTCTGTCTAAGAAAGTTTCCACATGCCTCATTCTGATCCACTGTTTTAAGTATCTCACATCTGAATATATTCCCAAAATAATGTTTGTTGGCATTTGTGATAAAATGCTACTGTGAAATACCAGCTTAAGATCTCCTGTTTTCCTTGTTCTGATTATTACAGGTGTTGTCTTTCTCCCATATCAATATACTCCAACAATTCTCTTTGTTTCCAGGGCTTAGATTAGTGGTCTACTCCACTAGCTCTATGGTCATTTCCCTATAACAGGACCTTGTATGAATTTCCAGGCCAGACCTAAAATGAGACAGAGAAAAGGAACTGCTAGTAGGCTCTTGAAGTCCCACAGCTATTTCTTTTTAGAACAATTGACATTCTTCTCTGTTGAAGAACAGGATAATCTGAACCATTGGCTGAAATCCTGTTGCTTAGTGTAGTAAGTTAGAGTTATAGCAGTCACATTGAATTAATGGCACTTATAGAAGATTCAATTCATCAAATCCTCATTGGTTGAATGGGCATATTCTAATTGTGAATTAGACTACTGTGCAAAAGGATTTCAGATATTAAAACCATCCTACTTCCTATGGCATGTTGAATTGTCTTCCACTATGAGGTTGGTATCATTTTGTTCTTTGCCACAGACAGTTAAATATCTTGACCTGCTCTATCTACATTTGAATATCAATGCCTATTTCCTAGTTTGTGTCTTTAGTTGGAATTCTAGTGGTGTTTGAATTGGGCTTACATAACTTCTCACATCTAATCGTTTCTAATTGACAAGGTGCTGAGGCATACCTCACTTTTGTAATTCTTCACATGACTGGTCCACAATGCAACTGTGCAACCAAGATGTGTCCTGGAGGTTCATCAGCTACAATTAGCAATAACAAGTCATGCAAACTTTACATGAACACAGTAGGTTTCTGGCCTTGCTCTCATTTTTTCATATCCTGATTATGATGGCACTTATCCTATCTGAAATACCTTATCTTGGATACCTTGGAGTCTTTATTCACTGAGGAGTCAGTGCATTGGTAGACATCTCCACAATGACATTCCACACATGCAAATGGACTTGAGAACATAAGAAATGCATTTTTTTTAGCGATTTGGATATCACATCACCCTCTGGCTAGGTGGATCATGATATGTGCTTTCACCTTGCCCAAGGGATCCAACAGATGATGCTTTGCTGAGTTTTAGTCCCGGCCTAACATCATTGACAAGAGATGGTCAACACTTCCTAGTTAGACCGATCAAGCCCACGCACCCTGACAAGGCTCTCACCTAGCTTAAGTAGAGGGGGAAAGCAAAATCTGGGTTTCTTTCAAGGATGTTGATTGTAGAACAGTTTCATAATGCATTTGAACAGAATGCCAATTTTTTAACATCCATGCAAACTGCTATGAATGCTAGAAAATAAAAAGAGGGAATCAATTCACACTCAGAGATGTAATTGAAGCTTTGATAGAACCAGTGGTGGGCTCCAAAAAAATTTACTACCTACGCTGTGGCCGTGGTATGGTGGGCGTGACCAGGGGAAAAACCCTGAGTTGCACCCGAATTAGGACTACTTTACTTCAAAACTTGAATGGGCGGGGCCAGCCAAATTTTCTGCTAATGGTTCTTTCGAACTGGTGCGAACCTGCTGATGCCCACCACTGGATAGAACTATGCTTTTTGTACCATATGTTTCCTTTAATGTACATGGCAAATGTGGATTTTCCAGTTTGGTGAATTATTTTAATGGTTTCTAATAAATTTATCCACAATATTTTACCAACGGATTCACCTCTCTCTGATAAGCTGAAAGAGGCAGCAGATAAGACAAACAAAATGAAAGAATTAAGTATATATAAAGGGCTTTTTATCAATTACCTTCCAAACACTTTGTGTCATTGCTGTGTTGCTTGCCAGCATAACCTTTATTAACCAATGGAGGCAGAGTGAAACATCCTTAATAAAAATAAAGAGGACTGAGGCTACCTTAAACTTGAGAGCCCTCCAACTCTGTTATAAGAATTTATAGGGAACCATCAACTCTGCACTTTTAATTTGAAGTGGGAATTGAGAAGCTCTCTCATTGTTATAAAATACAAGGCTTTTTGCTTACTTTCTAATCCTATTAACCTAAGAGGTAATTTTCTCATCACCTAAGACATACATGCACATGCCCGCACACATATACCTCATAAATGTGATAAAAAGTTGAGGAAAATATAGCAAGAGTTGGGGTAGTTTAATGGCCTAAAGTGCCAGATACATAGTTTCTGATCCTGTGAGAAGCAACCATTACTGTGATAAGACAGTTGGTATATTAGAACCCCATGGCTAACAGTGTTTTACAACAGGTTCCAGACTAAATTATTGAAATCAAATGTTTTATATGTAGACAACACAAAATGCAATTGTCAGTATCTCAAGCAAAAGTGTATCCTAAATCTTTATATATGCTAATTAATTTTTTTCAGTCACACCTACCATTCTCTGTATGATACATATTACAAGGCTAGGAAAATACTCCTACTTGGACACTTGGAGAAACAAGGAATAATTCTATAATACGCCATGCCTAAAATCTAGTAGCTACCAAACCATTCTTTTCTGTTGGGCAAAGAAGATGTGAATTGTGTGGTTCTCACATCCTGGAATGTACTCCCTCCAGAGTTGCAATCTGTTCCCACTTTGACTGACTTTAAGAAGGGAGTGAACATCTCTGTTCATGAGTGTGTGATATTTCACCTGTTTCCTGGCTTTTTAAGCATATCCTTGGTTGATTCTAATCCTTTTAATGTCTTTATTGCTTTTTGGGATCTACATAAGAACATAAGAACAGCCTTGCCCATCCAGTCCAGCATTCTGTCTCACACAGTGGCTCACCATTTGCTTCAGGGTATTCCCATGCAGATGCCTTCACCTGCTTAGGGTTCCCTGGAAATGGCATTGAGAGATATCCTGCCTATCTCTCCAACCCGGAAATTGTTCTTAGGTATCCATAATTATAGCCATTGATACCCTTGTCCTCCATGAACTTGTCTAACCCTTTCTTAAAGCTGTCAATCACACCCCTAAACATGAGAGGATTTGCTCTTGTGGATCTCTTGATTGAATCCAACATATTATATCTGAGTGTCACTTATATGATTCTGTTCACCAATAATTTATTTAAGACTCTTTAAGGATAAATTCCCAACAATAACTGTGCCATCTTAACCAATAACTATTAAGTGACTCTCTGTCTGAAATTTTACAAATAGTTGCTCAAAGTCAAGATAAAGTACTTAACAGATATGGCAACTGTAATTCTTTACAATCTGTTGTGTAAGGTATGGGTAGTTCTGGTTGGAATGATTAGAATAACTGTGTATATTTGGCTAAATCTTCTCTTTGTGTACTTTTTATGCCAATAAAGGTTTAACAAATAAATATCTTTAATTGAGTTTAATAATTTTATAGTTTGAGTGGTTTATTTGCTTTTTCCCTCTGCTAAATGTAATTTTATTTGCTTTTATTGTTTTAAGAATTTCATAAGTTATCTTGAGAACTATCATGTGAAAAGGAAAGGTATAAATATTGCTGCTACTGCTGATGATCATCATCATCTTTGGAGTGTGCACACTTTTATAAATATCTTGCCAAATATATGTAAAAGATTGACTACTGAAGCTCAATCATGCCACCATTATGCTAGTACCATATTTCAGCTGTATAGGGAAATCTACCCATTGTAATTACATCACCTCTTTTATGTTTATATTTATATTACAGCAGCACCAGTCTGATGATGTATTAACATAGTCCATCAATTGAGGGATGTTCTGCAACACTGATGTGCTAGCTTAAATGATTGTCAAAGCATTACTGCTGTAATGCTCCTAGGCTGGTGGCTTGAAGTAATCTATTACTAAGGAAATATTCTACTGATTACATGGCAGCATAATACATCATTATGCTGATGTCACTGTTAAGATGCATAAGAATAATTTATAAACAGACAAAGGAAGAACATGATGACAAGGCTGTCCTTCATACATCTGCAAGTGATTGTTCTGAACACGTTTTGTTTTAAAAGTGGGAAGCAAATAATAGAATTTTTAAAATGAACTTGTTAAACATCTATTTAGTAGCTTCACAAACTACAGACTCCACATGTAATGTATGCTTAATATTCTTTTAATTTATGAAAACAAACATGGCAAACAGCAGTGTTCTAAACCTTGATTACATACAGTCAATTCCTCAAAAACAAGAAAACCTCTGGTTTATGAATTTGAGATCTTGCACTTCTGCACCCATAATTCAAAACACCAGGAAATGGCTTGATATTGCTGCACAATATCATGCCCATGTTGTTAGCACACAAAAGGATGTTGATGATGAAAAATATCAGCAGTCAAGGTTTCCCGCATTGATTGCCTTCTTGCTCCAGGTTCACAAAGAGACATCAAGAAAGGGTAGATCCCAAAAGCTGTCTTTGGTTTTTTTTTTTCATCCGTTAACCCAGGGGTGCCCAAACATTTCAGGCTGTGGGCCAGTCACGTGGTTCAGGGGGCCAATAACTATGACCCACGGGTCTGGAAACAAAAGTAAAATGTGCCCGTATGGGAGCAATGAGGGTTTCATGGGCTGGATGAATTGGTGTCGGGGGCTGGATCTGGCCCACAGGCCATAGTTTGGGCACCACTGCATTAACCATTTTCTCACCCAAACACAAAGCAATTATCAAGACTGTTTTTCAACACATTTCTTTGCTCAGAGTTTCTTAGAATTACATACAGTTTGTCATGTAGTCAATGGAATAAAATACGAATCAGACTATCATAAAAGTGGAGCATTTTCTGTATTATTTGTCAATATAGTCACATCAAAATCAACTGGATTTTTGTGAATCAATTGAAAATAGCTTATTTGATGCAGTGTAAATCACAGGCACCAATAGTTGCCCGATTGACACATTCAGACGTAGATACACACATCCACCTCTTGGTTAGGTGGCCCTGATGTTGATTGTAATGTTTGGCAATTAAATAATTTCAGAAATCAAAGCATTAATCTGGCATTTGCAAGATGACATTCCAAATTAAAATCTCCCATCATGACAATTCATTGTTTCTGAATATATTTGAGAGACATACCTTTTGCATGTTTTCCTTGCCAATAAAAATCCCTACACCATTGCTTTCATATCACACACACACACACACACACACCATTCCCTTGACCACCAACACATCTTCACTCCCATCTCCTCCACATAATCTATTTGTAGAGAAGAGTTCCCCCCTCCAAAATAATAATAACTGTCCAAAACTTAATATGTTTACGTTATATCTTATCTTGGGGGTGACATTAAAGGGGATGAAAATGGACGCACGTCTTCGGCAATTGCCGGGGGTGCGCGCTTTGCCCCAACCCCCCTGGGGAGAAAAGACACCATCATTGCTCCCTTAAAAGGACCCTCTCCCCCCTCCCTTTGCCTTTGTAATTCGGCTGGGCCAAGGGCGCGTGTGCCCTCCCTCCTTCCCTCAGGTCTCAGTGTGATTATCTTTTGGTCACTATGGGGCCAGAAGGGAATTTTTGCTTGGATCCTGATTGGCCCTTGGATCCTTGTAATTTTTACCCTTCCCGCAGGTGAACTATGGAGGATTGTCTTGGTCACTTTGGCGGTTAGCACTGGTAGGGGCAAACATTCGATCCCCAAAGAATCCGATAGGTATGCATTTGGCAGACCACGATACTGGACAAGGATAGAAAGGACATATTGGATCAGCCAAATGCGGACCAGGAACAAGGGACTGACAAGTCTGACAACTTGACGATCTCTTAGATTGTTCAACGGAATTCTCATCAGAAGTGGAGTAATCAATGAGGCTTCTGATTGGGGTCAAAAAATTGGAATATTAAAGATTTAACAAATTAAGATTATGTCAACAAGGAAATGATAGAAAGCAGAAAATTGAGACAAGTCCCTACCAGTGCTATCCTGGCCTGTAATTTTGATAATCTCAGTTAATATCAAGTTAATACAGTTTGTTAGTTAATAAAGTGGCCCAATTTTAAAACCAAGCAATGTCTCTGTCTCGTTATTCAGGGGGTGGGCCGGGCAAAGACTACCAGTTATTATTGTCATTCACAATGTTGTTCTCTAGGACAGTTGTTTCATCTCTTTTTTATTATTATTCTTACAATAAAATCAGATTTAAAAAATCAAAAATTCCTTGATGAGATCTAGCAGCAGAAGGCAATCAATGCTGAAAACCTCTAATAGGTATGATATACTGTACTCCATTACAGGAAGGATTCCACCTACCAAACTACATGGTATTTTTCATGTAATGAGGCAGATCATAGAGAAAGTAGCAACTGGATAGGAAAGATGTACAAAGCTGAATTAATTTTACTTGTTTTAAATATGATATAATAAAAATATGTGAAAGTGACATAGCTCTGCATAAATACTTGTGCTTCAGATGGATCATTGTGCAATGAAAGTTCTCAGAAAAAATCTGCTGGATACTTCTGCCAAGCTAGAGGCATCCAAATCTCTGATATTGTAGCGCAAAAACATTGGACCAGGGGGAGCTTTTTATGAAGTCAACCAGGGCAGGTTTTGGGAGGGGAGTTGAAAATTGATTTGTGGCCAACAGACTGGAAATGGATACAAAGTGGAACTGGTTAAATCAATCCAAAATCTAAGGCAGCAGCTACACTGACTCTAATTTGGCTTTGCTGAAGCCTGATTCACAGCCTATGTTATGCTTTTATTGGATTAGGTGATCAAACAGAGATCATAGATTGTTTCAGTGTCAATGTTTGGCCCTTCAGTCCAATGCAATTTGATCCACATCACAACTCACTGTACACTTTCCTTTGATTCTGTTTTATATCGATCCCTGGCTCTCCTTTTATGGTTCACTGTAAAGCCAGTGGGTTGTTTAAATTGTTATATTCAGTTTTATAGAATTTTACACAATGTACAAACACAATACACACATACTATGGAAACATAGTACAGTAGAACCCTGCATAATGAAAAAACTCAGTTCCATGGATCTCTTCGCTATGCGTTTTTTCATCATGTGGATCCCTATGGGAGATACCCCGCATAAAGGGGATGGGGGAAGTTCATTAACCGGGGTTCCCATTGAGCGGGTATACCCCGGTTACCAAAACCCCCACATAATAAACAATTTTTTTGTTATACGGTGTAGCGCCCTTGCATAACGAACGCTTTGTTATGCAAATTTTTCATTATGCGGTGTGTTCGTTATGCGAGGTACCACTGTACAGGTACTCTACTGAATGCATCTATTTTACTTTCAGACTAAACTCCATACTACTTACCTATGTATAAGTCAATATTAAATTCAGATAACATGGTAGTATGCCAAAGATAAGTCAGAGAGATAGAGAAAAGAAATAGTACCCAAACAGACAGCAAAAAACGTCAGCAACTACTTCATCTGCAGACTTTTCCGTGGTCATGTGGCAGGCATGCCTCAACACCAGAGTGCATGGAATGCTGTTTACCTTCCCACCAAAGTGGTTCTTATTTATCTACTTGCAATTTCTTGCTTTAAAACTGCTAAATTGTCAGAAGCTGGGACAGAGATGGATGCTCACTCCATCATGCAGTACTCGGGCATCAAACTCTGACCTTCCAGTCAGTGAGTTCAGCATCTTAACCACTTGAGCCACTGCAGTATGTATACATTACATAAGTATGTAATGGTATTTTCTAGGCTCCACTGGAATTTGTGAAACATCCCTGCCAGCTGGAAGGGATTATTTTCTCCAGCTTTATACTACTGCTGCCAGGGCTTTCTTCTATAAAAAGGCTCAATAGTCGCAAAATTTAGGCTTCATCCAAATGGCATGATGGGTTCTATTATCTACAAACACTTTTTCTTTTCCTTTCCCCCTTCAATCACTTCCTTTTGTTTCTGGCAACTGGTATATCTGTGCAACCATAACATACATACAATCACCTTCACACTCAGCCACTGAGTCCAGCTACTAGCCGGGAATGGATGGAAATAGGTGACTAGGTTTAGACACAAATTGTCCTGAGACAATTGTCCACTGCCTGAAGATCTGGAGAAGCTTAGTAATTCCCTGAGACTTCAGCCAGTACTCTGGTGAACAGACATAAGTATGCTGTTGGCCTACAAAACATGTCAGCAGCGTTGGTCCCTATCTTTTCTGGGGACAAATTGCCAGATTGTTTGGTTTTCTGTATTCTGTAGTTGTCTTTCTATACAGGAGCCATGAATGGTAGAATTGGTCATTTCTGAAGAAACCGGTCATGTGTGGTAACATAAATATTATTATCATTTAGATTAGTTTGAACACACTCTGTTACAGAAGTGAGTGCACAGTCCGTGATTCAGATTATTGCCTGATTCTGTTGCTGGTCTGCTTCTCTCAATATCTGAACAAATAGTACTAGATTTAGGGAAATAAGTTTCAATAAATATTCTCCAACACTCTCTGCCAAGCGTTCCTAGTTCTAGTTATTTCCCTATGCTTTGGTTTTGCAGTAAATTAGCAGCAGGTGGCAGCAACAGTTCCGTCACAGCCTCTTAGAGATGTCCCTACCATTAGAGAGAACGAACCAGCTACCTAAGTGTTGTAAGAGGGTAAGAAAGTTTTAGTTATTTAATTAATTCTTGTTGCATTCATATACCCAGGCAAAGGAGTTCTTGTGAGATTCTTGGCCTAATGGGACAAACAATTTGACTGGTTTTATCTATATCACATCTTGACTGGACTCACTTTTCTGCTCTACCTCAGGCACCAGCAGTTTTGGCCAGCCCTGCCTTTGAAGGAGCATTACTTCTGTGGTTCTTTTATGAAAATGGAGAGTAACAAAGAGGTGGCAGCATATATCATTTTCCATATCTCTGAGATGAGGAGTTGATACTGAAGGGAAATGGTGAATATTTTGGATGAAAGAGAATCATAGGATGTCATAGGTGTGAGCTTCTTCTATATTGATCAAACAGTATAACCAGAAAGTAGCCCACTACTCAACATGTATATACATGCATTTAAAAATAATTTTTTCATTAAATATCTGTGATCTTTGAAAAAGCATGGTTCCGTAGACCCAAAATCAGATTACAGTAGAACACCATATAATGAATGCCTCTTACAGCAATTAAATCATACATCAATGGGGATTTGAAAAAGCATTGTGCCCCGCATAGCAACTAAAATTGTTATACGATGCAATGCATCACTATGGGAAAAATCGTACAACGATTTTTTGTCATTGTACGATTTTTCCCATAGAGATAATTGTTGTATGATGCATCCCATAGGGATATTCACTATACGATGCAAACATTGTATAGCAATTAAATCATACAACAATTAGCCATGCTAATTGTTGAATTAAATGAATGAATTAAAGTCATTATACAGGGTTTTACTGTACTCTTATTGCCACTTGTGACTTTTTAATGAATGAAAGCACTGCTTTCAAAATGGAAGCATTGGCACTGTCATACTAACAAAGTTATTTCATTCTCATGTTCAGAATTATTACATGAGATCACCACCATGTGAACAAATCCCAGAACTGCAATCTATACAAAAGCAAAAGTATGTCTTTAAAATCCCCCCTCCTCACATTGTAATTTAAGACTGAATACTAAAATTCCTCTTCAGAAATTAGGGAGAAATATATAGCAACACTATTCAGGCAATGAATATGTCAGGATTTATGGTCTTATTCTTTTGTCTATACCAAGACCTCAGGGAGACAACAGAATAATTGTTGTATATCAATTTTCCAGATCCTTTTCAAACACATGCAAGCATCCCTGCAGCCCACCTCTATCTAAATTACTTTCCTATCATTTGACACATTTCTGTTCTTCAAACAATGCTCATTTATCATAGATGAAGTTTTCTTGGCTCCAATTTGATTTTTTTGTCTTTTGGAAATATTGACTTAAACTAGGGTCTCTTTTAAAAAGAAATAAAAGATTTTACTAATGAGATAAAGTGAACTGAGTGTGGTGCTAGTAAAACTCCTGTTTTTGTTGTTGTTTTTCTTTAATTACATTAATACCTTGAAATTTTGTCCCAGTTTTACCTTCATCAGGGCCCAGTAGTGAAATATTGTGACATAAGGCATGATTCATATATAAATAATATTCACTGCTGGATAGAATTAACCAACTCATGTTATGGTCTACAACTTCCATCATCCTAATTACCTGTATGTAATTGAGTGTAGGCCAAATGTTTCAGCACCCAAAAAGTGGACTCAGCTTATACTTTGGTCATCTGCACATTTGAGGGTCTTTCCTCCGCAACACACACACACACACACACACACACACACACACACACACACACACACACACACACACACACACACACACACAGAGTGCTTCTTGTGATGTGGCGGTTTTCTCCACGTAGGAAACCGGGATCCAAAAATGGTGATTTTTTTTCATCCCCAACCAGCGTGGAAAGGTAGCACATCGTCCTTTTAGTAGGGGTGGGCAGAGGTGCAGAATGGCTCCCCCAACCCTCGTGGAGGCAGCTAGGTTTTTTTTTAGCATTAGCCAATGCATGCCCCGGACAATGACAAAAATCAGACAACGACATGACTTGTGGAACCAAGTTTTGTCATTATCCGGGGTTCCACTGTATTTGCTATTTTTTTGGTAGGGGTGATTAAGCTAACTTGAGAAGGTTGTTTCTTAGTTTGTTTCATAATAGGATATGAAGTATAGTAGCTGAATTCTTCTTTCTCACTGATTTAGGCTGTATCAGTGAGATACAGTGAGAAGCCCCATGAGATTTCTTGCATCCAGAGGGAGGGTGAGAAAAGGAGTGTTTCATTTCTTTCTCAATATTTTTAGAGTTCACACACAATTTCTTCATGATATTCTTCAGAAATTTAGTGATCTTCCCTTTAAGAAACAATGACACGCAGAGAGAGCAAGTACAGAAAGACTGGCTTAATGTTGTTAAAATCATGCAAACTACCCATTTGAGGTTTCTGGTTCAAAAAATATACAGAACAAAGCAACAGCAGTTGTCATCTTGACAAGTTATATAATTTGCATAAAACAAGCAAATTCTGTAAAATTGTCTAGTTAAGAGTGCCAACAAGTATCTTACCCTTTTGGAGGGTAAGGAGATTGTTTTTGTAGTTCCTCACCTTCAATTGCAGGGAAAAGAGAAACAAGAGCTTAACTCTATGAGTAAGTTTAGTGTCTTCTGTAATTATTGCAATTTTCTTGTTAGACGAAAAGGAAATGTCCACTTTGTCTGCTTTTATGACAATTATCAGTATACTATTTTATGGGTGCTCGATTTTCTTGGTATCAATTCTGTTATAAAAAAAATCCTGGTCTTTTTCCTTCTGAAAGTTTGTTATATAGAGACATCTAGTGGCACATAAGATTCTATTTTCAATCACTTGCTCAGTTCTTCCAAATCTCATGATTTGTTTATAAGGCTCACAGGTAGTATAGCAGAGCAGACTTATAGGGAAATTCCACATAATTTCAGTGATTCTGAAATGTCTTGGAAATGAAAAATGCTGCTATGTACAAATACCGAAGCACTAAACTACTCTCAGTAGGTAAGAAATATGAAAAAGCCTTGTTAGACATTAAACTGTCTATTTATGGGAGGGTTGCTTTCAAATATACATGAAGGAATATATGTACAAGTTCCTATTCAACCATACAGCTTCATATAATGATGGAGATAAATGTGCCAAAGATACATTTTCTTCCACTTCCATTATGATACACAGAGAACCAGAATCTTCTTGTGCATAAACTGGGTGAACAGCAGATTAAAAAAATACACATTTCCCCTGCAGATTCTTTACTTTGAATTTACAGTAAAATCTCACATAAAGAGCAACTCGCTTAAAGAGCAGAATTTTCTCTGAATGGTTGCCTCGCTTAACAACTAAAACCAACCAAAAACTCGCTTAACAACTAAATCAGGGGTCGTAATCCCCCTGCCACAAGTCACAATCAATCACTTACAATGGTGTTTCACTTAAAGAGCAAACTCACTTAAAGAGCAATCCCGTGGAACACATTAAGCTTTTAAGCGAGGGCCCACTGTATATTGCCTGCAAATCCTCATTGCTTAGGAACTGGAAATGAAAGAGTTTTTACATTGAACTGGCTTTGCCAACTTGAAGTGGAATTGTTAGGAGGACTAAATAGCATGTGTTTCATGTGTACAGGCCCTCTCCACTTGTGGCATTTTCGCAAACCCCTCATGATCTCCACTGTCAAATTTAGCCCTTTTTTGCCCCCCCCCCATGTTTTTCTAACCATTGATGGTGCATTCCTGATGGTTTAATTCCCCACCATCACCCCTTTAGTTTTTTCCCCCACCATTGGTTTATTTTTCTGTCACTCCCTCTGAATAACTTATCACTGGTCATGTAGGCCAAGCACTTACTGGTTTATCTGCTACTCAAGGAAGGCAGTCTTGGATGGATGGCTTTCTGAGGGCTAGAGCATCTTTGATAAGGCACTCTGGCAGTTGATGTGAAAAAGCTCTGCTGGTCTTTGAATATCAGCTCATCTACTGCTGCAGAGAGGAAAACACTGCTGTTATTATTAAATTGAATGCCAAATGAAGTTGATGTTGGAAGTGGAGGGAAATTAAAGTAAAGTAAGTAACTTGGTAGAACATGGTGTATTAAACCTATTATATTGAAATAAAATAATGTACAAGATTAAGGCAATTCAATTTTCCTTAATGACTTCCAATAAATTAAATTAATGTTAATTAAATAATATTGGAAGGTGTGGTAATGAAACATATGACGAATGGAAAGCAATGGGAAAGAACTGCTGATGCACCTAATGTGGAAGATAATATGCAATGATTTCTGCATACAGACTTCTTCCATTCCAACCATTGCTATGTGAGGCTTCAGAGCTGAAAAGGATAGGCACCCTTATTTTAAACTAGCCACTAGCTCACCTCTTCCCCCAAGACTTAGACTAAATTTCATTTTCTCATTGCTCTTTGGATTTATCTCTAACTGTGTTATTTAAAAAAATAAGTATACAAATAACAAGACACTCTACAAAGAGGGGAGCCTTTACTATAATGGAAGTTCACCACACAATGTGGAATCCAGAACAATCTCCTGTGTAGGATTTTCTCAACTTCAGAGTCCCTGTCTATGAAAACCATAAACAGCGTATGTAGGACTAGCAAAGTATCCTGCTCCTTTAAATGAAGTTGTTATTATTCTGGCAAACAAAGACCTTCTTATTCTGAATTCCTCATCAGTGTTCTTGTTCTTTTTAGAGTTGCATTTTTAGTTGTGTTTTATGTCTGTTTTATGTTTTAATTACATTTGCTTTCTTAGATTTTATCACTTTCAGCCACCTTGAGTCAATCATTTTTGGGAGGATGGGAGACTATAAATCCAGGAACAAAAGAAATATGTACTATGTTCCACTGTGTGTGGTTATTAGTCTGAATACAAACGTATTGTGTCCTATTTTGAGGTTTCTTACCCGCTCAAACTTGATTGCACTGGTGATAATACAGTTTTTATTTATGATAAATGACTGCATATAAATTTTACCATTTAGTGTTGTCTCATCATTGTTCTTTTCTACCCTGTTGGTTGATTCAGAGGTTATCTTCCTGAGCATTTATCTTACTCTTCAGGGTGTTTTGCAGTGGGTTGCTACATGTTTTCTTCTACCATCTACACATGTTGAGTGCCAGAGTTGAGCAGCTCACCCAATACTGCTAATTTTAATCCCTATCATGGAGTTTCTAATATTTTGTGCTGCTATTTTTATCCTGTTCCCAGAGTATGTGGATGCTAGGTATGGGGTAAAAGAGAGCAAAGTAGCTGTCAAAGCTGCTTGATCTGTAACCTTCTGGTACTAAACAGTGGCTGACAAGCTACTGCACGATAGGTGGAAACTAAACACTTCCCTGATTGTCTGAAGATGATCGGGGAAGTGTAATTCTTTTTTTCACTTAAGATTACTAGATGATCACTGTTGTGCTGCAATGATTATCTAACAAACTAAAGGAAAAATAATGTTTACTCTGACCACTCACAGACGGTTAGGGGAAGTCTTTAGTTTGCTGGCAACAAGAGTCGCTGAAGGAGCAAAATGCTGTTTGGACACACAAATCTCACCAAATGGCCTTTTACTCATAACTGTCAAGTATCCCGTATTGGCCAGGATTTCCCATTTTTCTGTGCTCGTTCCTCCCCTTTCCCGCCACTGTCCTGTATTTGAATGGTGGGGAAAGGGCTTACTGTGCATGTGTGGCCACGGTGCGAAGCACAAATGGGTTACTGAGTGCGCACATCCATGCATGTACAGTAATTTCCCATATTTTGCAGGGCTGTGCTTGACGGGTATGCTTTTACTAATACTACTGACTTCAAGTGATCCCTTTATTTCATATCACAGTGGCTCAAAATCAGTCAGTATAAACAGGTACTCAGTTGCTTTTTCTACTTCTGAGATGTTTACAAAGGTCAGTTTTGATCTTACCATACACTCAAAAGTTTATTTTTCCTTGCATATAGATTTCATGACAGCAGCAGTATAAGATGAGCATATAAATTAAGAAAGTCTCATTTCTTTTCTTATGCCCCAATGAGTTTCATTTGGTCCACCAGCTAAATCATGTTGTTGCCTGTGTATACTCACAATTCTTTCTACTTTTGGGGGAGGCTTCTTCCATATCCTTCTTCCCCTACATGAAAGATATGGAGATTAGAATAAATGTAGTTTAATTTTCAAGTCAGAAACTAATATTTATGGTTTTAAGTCCTTTTTTTATTTTCACACCTATATCACAGAACTATTATCTCACTTGACTTTTAGAACACAAAGTTTCGCAATGCTTCTTTCCAACCCTTCTAATTCATTTACCATGCTGATCGCAGCTTTCCACTGATGAAAGTCTTCACTAATCGTATGGGGAAGGAATTAGGATAAAATGTCAAGATGTAATTTCATTGATGATAAAAAAATTAATATTAATGCAGAATCTTGAAAACAGCATTTTGATTTTTAAAAAATGTGGGAAGAAAAAATAGAGGTAAGATTTCTTTCATCTATAACAAGCTTGAGAGGAAGAAACACAGAGAGATGGTTCAAGTTAAAAAAAAACACCAAAACCCTGAATCTTTGAAGGACTGGAGGTTAATGGGAGCAAGAAAGAACACTCTTTTGAAATTTAAAATTATGCTAAAGAACTAAATCGTATTATATTGAATTTCCACACAACTGTCTTATTACTATTGTACTTCAAGCATGACTCAATTTAGAGAATATTTTAACAAATGTCACATATTATTTTTTTGTTTGGTGACTGCACTTAGTGTGAGCACATTTATTGCTGGATCTTAGACAACGTTTGAAATTTATGGCTACTTTATTTCAAACTGGGACATTCAAATGAAGGAATTTCAATTTATTT
Organism: Bradypodion pumilum; assembly: GCA_035047305.1. Lineage (NCBI taxonomy): Eukaryota > Metazoa > Chordata > Lepidosauria > Squamata > Chamaeleonidae > Bradypodion > Bradypodion pumilum. The sequence continues at coordinate 260,420,180 of JAWDJD010000004.1, read as the reverse complement.
GGGTCCCATTCCTGTACTTTCACCAACAACACAGAAAAAGCAGATACTTATCTATTTGCTGGATGTTATAACTTGTCCTTTATTCCTACACCATTGAGGACTCTGCAGGAGAAGTTAAATAGATCATCTTAGCCAAGGTCTTGGGATCAGAAAGATTTTTTTTGTCTCAGGCCAAAGAAAGGTAAGCAGGCTATTGCCAATTATTTGTCATTCCCTGACAAGGTAGACATCAGATGTCTAGCAGCAAAACTCATTTCATCTCATGTGGAAAAGGAGGGGAGGAAAGACATGATAGAATTAGAAGGGGAAAGAAACTGTCAACAGGAGGCCTCAGGAAATCAGAGCTTCTAAAAGTTACTTATTTGGATAACGTTTCTGGAATCCCTAACTAAGTATACAAACGTTATGAGTAAATTGAAAAAGCTTAACAGTAAATTAACTTTTGGATATATTTTTTAACTGATATCTCTTCTGGGAGGGACTACAGTGGTTCAAGTGGTGAAGATGCTGACTGGGAGGCGGAAGGTCAGTAGTTTGATTCCCGAGTACTGCAGGACGGAATGAGCTCCTGTCTTTGTCCCAGCTCCTGCCAACCTAGCAGATCGAAAGCAAGAAATTGCAAGTAGATAAATGGTAAATAAGATAAATAAGTGGTCCAGGGGTCTAAAATTTTGAAAAAGCCTCCATAAGTAGAAAAAATGTTTCCTGTGCATCTTCTTGTCTTTCCCTGTATACAAGATAGTTAGAAGAGACAGCCAAGAGAGTGATAGTATACTCATCCTCATTTCCCCCTTTATTTTGTATGACTTACACACAAGATAACTGATTAAAATTAATGTTTTCACAGTTTTAGGTGATATTCTTGCAGGTCAACCTAGATAGCACAGAGCTAGATGGACCAGCAGTCTGAATGGGTAAAGGACAACTTCCCATGTTCCTAAAACTTAGGCTGTTCACTCTTTGCCTTCTGAAAAACAATTTTTACTGGTTTCAAAGTAGAATATCCACCATATTTGTTTTAATGTGGGTAGGGTGGGGAGGGTTGTTTTTTAATGATGATTTGTTTGTGTTTTAATGCTGGTTTTAGCTGAGATTGTTGTGTATTGTTTTAGCTGTTGTTGTTGTTAAACTGTTTTATTTTGTAATTTTTACTTATTGTATTTTCTCCCTCTTCCCTTTCCCTTTTTGTTGTCAGCCGCCCTGAGTGGTGTACCCACCAGGAGGGTGGGATATAAATGCGTAAAATAAATAAATAAATAAATATTTTAACATTTATTTATTTATTTTAAATATTTCTATCCCGCTTCCCTCACTCAAGAGTGACCCGAAGCGGCTCAACAACATAATTAAAAACAACAATAAAACAATTCAAAAAACCCATTAAAAATCCCATTTTAAAATCATCTTAAAAATCCCTACCCTCCTAACACAGTTAAAAAGCGAACAGGACAAAACCAATATAGGCTAAATAAGCCAGCAGGATCTCGCACAAATGAGACAACTTGTGCCGGTTGAGGTGGTAAACATCAAATATTGCCAGAGATCTCACAGGCCACTTGCTTGCATGTCCGGCTCCACTTGCGGGGGCCCTCCATGTTGTCCAAGTTTGGCACCCCATTCTCGCCCACCCTGGGGGGCGGTATGTCGAGGTAGCCCAACTGCAGGCTGGTGACGCTGCGCTGGGCCTCATGCTGCCGGAGCCGGTTGGCGTCGGTGAAGACCTTCCCGCAAAGGCCACAGGGCAAGATGCCTGCCTCCCTCAACCCGCCGGGCGTGCTGAACATCATGGAGCCCAGCAGGTTGGCCTTATGGAGCCACCCACAACCCCGCTTGCTTCCCATGGTGGTGGGCCTGGCCCCACTGATGTTCTGGAAGGACGAGGCCAGCATAGGCAGCGAGAGGGGCCCGGACAGAATGTTGAGGTGGTCCACACCGGGCAAGACAGGCGAGGACTGGCCAAAGAAGGCGGCCCTGGCGGCTTCTTCGTCGGTCATGCCAGTGATGCCATTGCCATTGGGCGCCAGCCCAGTGCCATTGGTCATGTTCAAGGGGAAGCACAGTTTGGTGCCAGGCCAGAAGAGCATAATGCCGGAAGAGCATGATGTGCATTAATAAAAAATAACTACTTTGGCTAAATATTGCCTTTGGCTAGTGTTTGCTCCTTCTCCCCAAACACTCTCTTCAGCCCTCAAGTATCACATTGGTATCAGCAAACCCTGCTCAAAGTATAAGAAATTCTGAGTAGCAAATAAGTATAGGTTATAGCACATCAAAATTAATGAGGTGAAGTTGAAAATCTAAGATCCAAGCATTTAATGTTTATTCATTCCTTTTATGCTACCATTAATGCAGCATAACACAATCAGAGGCAAGCAAAGCTTCAAAGATTGAAGTCATGCAGAAAGATTAAGAAATCTGGACTTATTCTCACTGGTGAAGATGAAACTTCATAGAGTCCTAATTAATGCTTTTAATATTTCAAAGAGGATGAACAGTGTTCTGATCTAAGTGAAGTTTCACTCTTGTGAAGAAAAGTGCAACCTAAAAGTGAAGTGTCTGAAAGCTCAAAAACACTGCATTTCCTGAAGGGAAAGCACTTCCTGAAAGGACAGCACTACTGTTACCAGAAACTGAAGGTGTGATCACATGGACATTTATCTTGCTGTTTGTTCTGGCTTGGGATGAACTGATTCACTACTTCTCCAGTGACCAAATTATGTCTCAGCAGTTGCGAACCAACCCATTCATGCCTACATACAACCTGTTGGTTCTCTGTGGGGATTACTGATTTTTGGTGCAAATAGGATCACTCCATTTTGGTTTGGTTCTGGTGTGTGTCATTACTGGGATTAAACTAAAGCTGAAGGGTAAAAGCATTGTTTTGCTTTATCTGCTCGATGATAGTATGAAATGGTTTCTTCCCATACCCTCTCCCGTACCCTGCAGAGGAGGAAACAGGACGGAATAAGGAGTTGGTCTTTTTGTGATTGTTTTTCATTTAAAGGGAGGAAGGGCCAAACATAGTCTCTTGAAGCATGGTATATTTTCCTACCCTGAAACCACCAAAATCTTGCACATGGGTTACAACAAATGATATATAACACCTCTGAATTATTCTTTTTAGGGCAATCCAGACTGAAATACAGTAAGTTTGATTCAGTCGCACCTGAGATATTAAAGAAATCATAAAACTGGTTTCAAGTGATGATAGGAAACAAAGATTTAGTAATAGACTAGAGCTCATTTGTAAAGTCCACAGGAGGTAACTGTGATGGGAGGTTACATTAGAGTGGTATGTTGACATACAAAGAACTCTTCATCTAAAGATGAATGCAATATAGAACATATTTTTTGAATTGGACCCAGGGGATTCTCAAGAGTTTCTCCAGCACCACAGTTCAAAGGTGTCTATTCTTTTGTGTTCAGCCTTCCTTATGGTCTAGCTCTCACAGCCATACAATACTACTGGGAAGACCATTGCTTTAACAATGTGGACTTTTGTTGGCAGGGTGATGTCTCTGCTTTTTATTATGCTGCCTAGGTTTCTCATAGCTTGCCTCCCAATAAGTAAGTGTCTTTTTATTTCATGGCTGCAGTCATCATCTACAGTGATCTTGAAACCCAAGAAGGTGAAGTCTGTCACTGCTTCCATTTCTTCTCCTTATATTTGTCAGGGAGTGATAGGGCCAGATGCGATTATCTTAGGTTTTTGTATTGTTGAATTTCAGTCCAGCTTTAGCATTTTTACCCTCAGCAAGAGGTTATTTGGGTTTTCTTTACTTTCTGAACATTAGAGTAGTGTCATCTGCATATCTCAAGTTGTTGATGTTTCTCCCAGCAATCTAATCCCAGTCTGTGCTTCTTCCAGCCCTGCGTTATGCATGATGTACTTTGCATATAAGTTAAATAAGCAGGGTGACAATATACAGCGTCGTCGTACTCTTTTTCCGATTCTAAACCAATCAGTTGTTCCATACCCTGATCTAACTGTTGCTTCTTGACCCACATAGAGATTTCTCAGAAAACAGGTGAGGTTGTCTGGTACAACCATCTCTTTAAGGACTTGCCACAGTTTATTGTGACCCACACAATCAAAAGCTTTGGTGTAGTCAATGAAACAGAAGTAGATGTTTTTTCTGGTAGTCCCTTGGTTTCTCCATGATCCAGCAAATGTTGGCAATTTGGTCTCTAGTTCCCATGCCTCTTTGGAACCCAGCTTGTACTTCTGAGAGTTCTCAATCCACATACTGCTAAAGCCTAGCTTGTAAGATCTTGAGCATGACCTTGCTAGTGTTTGAGATGAGTGCAATTGTATGATAATTTGAACATTATTTGACATTGCCCTTCTTTGGAATTGGGATATAGACTGACCTTTTCCAATCCTGTGACCACTGCTGCGTTTTCCAAATCTGCTGGCATATTGAGTGCAACAGTTTAATTGCATCTTCTTTTAGGGCTTTACATAGCTCATCTAGAATACCATCTTCTCCACTAGCTTTGTTGTTAGTAATACTTTCCAAGGCCCACTTGACCTCACTCTCCAGGATGTCTGGCTTGAAGTCAGTGATCACACCATTATGTTTGTCAGGGACATTAAGGTACTTTTTGTAGAGCAATTCTGTGTAGTCTTGCCATCTTTTCCTAATCTCTTCTGCATCTGCCCCAATGTACACCACTCTGTACTAACTAGTATTGTAGCTCATTTGTCACTGGTTTGCCCAGTCCCCCAGTGTCAAGAGATCCCTCTGGAGCTCCTCACAATCTCTCACAGTTTTCACTACCCTGTATAATTTAGTGTCGTCAGCAAATTTGGCTACCTTGCTATTTACTACTACTTCTAGATCATTTATGAAGAGGTTGAAAAGCAGGGGTCCCAGTACTGAACCTTGGGGGACCCCACTCTTTACTTCCCTCCACTTGGAGAAGTGTCCATTTAGTGGTACACTCTGTTTCCTGTCCCTTAGCCAGTTACTGATCCAGGACAAGACCTGTCCCTTTATTCCATGATTGGTAAGTTTACTTAAGAGCCTTTGGTGCTGGATGTCATCAAAAGCTTTCTGAAAGTCCAGAGAAACAATGTCAACTGGATTCCCCTTATCCACATGCTTGTTGACGCTCTCAAAAAATTCCATTAATTAGTGAGGCATGATTTGCCCTTGCAAAAGCCATGTCGTCTCTCCTTTAGCAGCGCCTTCTCTTCTATGTGCCTATTAATTCTATCTTTTAGGATGGTTTCCATCACTTTACCTGGGACACATGTCAAACTGACCGGTCAGTAATTTCCTGGATCACCCCAGGATCCTTTTTGAAAAGCCTGATTTGAGGGAAAGATTATATATTTTGGCTAGGAGATCAGCAATTTCTTCTTTAAGTTCCCTGAGAACTCGTGGATGGATGCCATCTGGTTCTTGTGATTTGTTAGCATTTAGTTTAATAAGACATGCAACTACCTCCTCCCTGGTTATTTCTATCTGGCTTAATTCTTCAGTTTCCCTCCCTACAAAGATAGGCTCAGTTTTGGGCATGTGGTCTCTGTCTTCTTCAGTGAATACTGAAGCAAAGAATTCGTTGAGTCTCTCTGCAATCTCTGTTTCCTCTTTAATAACCCCTTGCCTTCCATTGTCATCTAATGGTCCAATGGCCTTCCTAGTTGGGTTCTTACTTCTAATGTACTTAAAGAAGTCTTTGTTATTTCTCTGAGTGTTTTTAGCTATACACTTCTCAAAGTCTTGCTTTGCTTTCGTGATTGTTGCCTTGCATTTGTTCTGCCAGAATTTATGTTTCTGCCTGCTGTACTCATTCGGACAAGCCTTCCATCTTCTAAATGAGCTTTTCTTGCTTTTGATCACTTCCCGAACAGCTCTTGTAAGCCACATCGGAGACCTCTTGGACCTGGCAGTGCGCTTTTTCCTTTTGGGCATACCTGTCAAGTTTTGGGAAATTTCTGACAAATAAGGGAAATTTCCCGGCCAAAACAGGAAACTGGACAGCTATGCTTATCCTGTGCTGGCCTCCAGTCTAACTCCAGTCTAATTGCAGTCTAACTAATATGGGATGACAGCGGGAAAGAGTGTAAAATATGGGTGTTTGTCAGGAATTTCCAAAACTTGACAGGTATGCTTTTGTGTATGCATTCCAATTGGGCCTCTGTTATTGTTTTTGTAAACAGCCTTCATGAGTGGCCTAATTGTTTCCCCTGTCGAGATTTCATAGCCAGGAAAGAATAAATTTTAATTCTTTATTCTGTTTACTTAATGCTTAGTATGCTTAGATCATTAATATGTTTTATTCTGTTAAATTGTTTAACTTTAATTAGCCTGAATGGGTCCATTTTGGAAGGTTATAGTACGCAGAAGCCAACTTCTGTCCAATTAAAACCAGCAGGTCAGCCTGCCCTCTGTTCACAGACAGTGAATCTGGGATAGTCTCTGTTCTCAGACTAAGCACCTGGGAGAAGCACGCTTCTCAGACTCACCACCTGTTGGCAGACGGTACACATGAGACACACATCTTTCTGATGGGAATGCTGATTAAAGGTCCTGTCCCAGACTGGACTTCAAAAAGCAGGTTTCTGTCAATCAGAACACCTCCACACACGTTCTCACCAAGATTTATATAAATATTGTGGCGACCAAGACAGATTAGGAAAGGGATAGGACAGTTATTTCAGATCAATTGAGATGCTGCTCTCCACCTTCCAAAATTGATCTGACCAATAACCCATTACTCTGATGGGCAGCCAGCTAGCCACATTCTTTTTAGATAAGTATGGATTTCTGAAATGCTTTCTTACTTTCTTCAAAATATGTATTTTTCTTAGCATAGTTTAGTGAGAATTTTTATATGTTGGAATATTCTTTATTTTTTCCAAATAAACCTTTTTAAGGATTTCTTTGTCAGGAGCAGTTAGTTATTCTGCCTTCTTCCAGCCATGAAGGAGCAGAAGGGGAATTTTTCAGATAAGGCCTTGTTACTTTAAAACACAGACTCTTTGTTTTTCCAGCCAGTGCAGCTGAAGCCAATAATCAAAGGACTCCAACATCGAAGGCCAAATTCCCACCAGAAAACCATGATAAGGGTGGATATGATCTAATGGATGAATCCGCTTCCAGACCCAGAGTGCTTTGCAGAGTTTTTCTGTGACACTTTTTAAGGCACCAACATTACCCATTAGATCCCCATTTTCCTTACTGGTTTTCCCTGCTGGGGTTAACTTAGTAAAGGCACCCTTTTGCAACACTACCAAAAATCCACTTTGCTTTGCAGGCGCACCCCCCAAAGAAAGACTCAGACACCGGTATATGGATAAAGGCATTGGGCCACTTTTATTGAATAATGCCCTAGTCCGAATTATAACTTTCAATTGGTACTCATCCAATTATAATTCTTAAGGCAAGCAGGCCGCAGTAACAATGGTAAGGTTCTTCCCAAAATTGCCAATGGCAATTGGCTACAATGTATCCGTTTGTATCAATTTGTTTGTTGACACAAACAAATTGTTGACCGTAGTCAATAAACTATCTACTGACCCCACCCTCTGATGTGTATCCGTCAAATCACGGGGTGATGCATGCTGAAAAGCTCCTGCCATCACCCCTTGCCTGGTTCGTCGTTGACCGGTCAACGTTATTACACCTGTACCTGTCTAAGTGTTGGCCAGTCAATTGCGAACCGGCCGGATACCTATGGGTCATAAATATTTACCTTACCAGTGCTACCCGCCACATGGGGAGGCGTCCATGATGACTCATGCCCCCCCAAGACCGTCAGCTCGGTCGCCAGGCCTGCTTGCACCACACCCAGAACGAGGTACATACCTCCAGCTGACAGGTGGACCCCTTCCCCTGCCTACCGGCAAAATTTTTGTAAGCCTATCCTCAGGTGTCCAATGGCTGTCTCCCAGCCATGTTCAGCAAGGGACTGAGCAACAGCCCTGTCCACTGACTGCCGGAACAGTCCAAACCACAGAGATCCACATCTCCCCTAAATTGGTGTCTCAGCACGATGTTAGACCATAGCGACCATGTGTAAGCCATACGTGATATAAAACGCCAGGTCACAGCCCCTCGACAATTTAGTAACAGCAGTGATCCGTATAAGATCGTTGCTGCCGAGGTGCCTATTAAGAACATCGGGCGGTCCAGCATCCCCGACGGACATCAGGAATGGCAACAGTTCCCGCCCCCTTGTGCCGCGCATACCATACAATCGCATACGTGCGGATGCACACAGCCCAAGTCGGGGTCCACTCTCTGTCGCCGCAGCATATACAGCTGCCCAGTGTACATAGCTGCGGCCCACCAGCCCCACTGCCACCGGTGTGTATAGACACACAGGATCTGTAAAAGAGGAGAAGAGGTTAAGGACAAAACTAGGTACTCGTACAGTGAGGGCACGTACATATAAGAAATTGCGCGTACACGCATGTCCGCCTCCGAGTACTCCCAACGTAGCCGTGATCAACGCGACGCCTATCCTAAATAAATGGGTGCCAAAACGGGCCCCCACACCGCGAAGCGCGGCACCAGTCACCCTCAATAACATTACTCCGGCAAGGGTAGACCTACCCTGGTGGCAGAAAAACAGGCTGGGGCGCGCAGCAGGCACTGTCGAAAATTCATGTAGGGCACCAACCGGACAGATGTCTCCAATAAAACTTCGTAGCAGTCTGACTCCACTGCCTACGCTGTGCTGAACAACCTGTGAGGACCGTATCCCCACTTGAGCCCACTCATGTGTGACAGAGACATCGTCGAGTTCCAGTGCCCTACAAGACACATCCGCCTTACACAGATGGTACCAACTCTGGCACCCACTCACTGATGCGGAGCGCTCCAAGAAGGCTACCGTGGTAGCTGCGTGACCAAGAGCCACTTCACACCTATCCGAACATAAGTAATGCCAGCCTCGTGCAAGGTGGGTCAGAAACTCTGGGAACTGGGATGATGCGTGTTCAGGCAGTGGACACGTTCCCGTGTCCACCCCTCCAAAACATGACGCATGAACGCATAGTGATATGCCATACGCGTGCGAGGTGCCAATGACATGCCCGGTTCACCTCTCCTCGCCAAACATCCAAATATTGGCCGGGAGCGGCGAGTGGAATTCATCTGCTTCCGGAGTAAGGCACGGAACTGGGGGATCTGCAGGCGGGATAAAGCAGGAGCAATGTCGTTATTAATACCTAGAACATGTCTGGCCCAGAACAGCACATATAGGCGTAGGCTTCTCAAAAAGAATAGACAAACTAATGTCATGACCCTGGGGGATTTGCATGTCTGGGTGTTGACAATGTGCACCACTGCCGCATTATCACACCAAAATTGGACCACTGAGTAGGCCCACTCATCGCCCCATAGCATCAGTGCTCCCCAAAATGGGAAGAAACTCAAGGAAGGTAAGATCACGGAGGCGATCCGTGCCAAGCCATGAGTGCTGCCATTGGCCGTAAGTCCCCCTACCCTCAGAGTAAACCCCCATAAGTCAGGGAGCCGGAGGCATCCGACCGTACTTGAAATCTAGGGCAGACCATCAGGTCTGATCTCCAGGAAGAGACCCCGTTAAAACCCAGGAGTAATTTGAGCCAGACCGGAAGGTCCACCCGTATGCCCCTGATCAGCCGGACCCTGTGTTGATGTTTTAACCGGCCAGCCATGGCGTCACACAGGCGCCTGGCCAATGCTCTGCCGGGTGGAACCACCCTGCAGGCAAAATTAAGGTGGCCATGAAGTAACAGCAGGTCACAAGGGAACACTTTATGTTTGGCAATCAATGCCAAAATCGCCGCAGAGATCCGAGCCACCTTATTCATGGGTAACCCGGATGCCCGTGCGACAGAGTTGATTTGGAAATGTGAGCTTAGTAGCTGGGCTCTCGGTCTTTTCAGGCGCCAAGGGGACACCCAGTTCCCACCTGAGTGTCTGAAATGTAGTGAGGAGACGCGTGCACGTGTCCGAGCCCCGTTCACCCCCGAACCAAAAGTCATCGGGGTAATGGGCTAGAGACCGAGACCCGACCTGCGAGCACAGGCCCACTGAATGAAAGTCCCAAATCTTTCAAACACTGAACATGAATTAACTCAGTCAGAAGGGGTTGGACTTATCTAAGTAAAATTCACCTTGGAACCTAAAAACCCAATAGCTCTAAATCCATTGGGTGCACTGGCAGTAATATGAAAGCCGAGTGCATATCACACTGTGCCAGGAAAGCACCAGGACTGCATGAGCGAGCCACCCATAGGGGCTGAACCAACTACGAGTACCTGACCGAACAAGGTCATTAGGAATGGCATCCCTAACCGGATAACCCACAGGGTGAGCTAAATGGAGGATTAAATGACATCCACCCTGGTTCTACCTCGGTACTAGCCTCATAGGGGAGACGTTCAACTTAGGAAAGGTGGTTCCAAGAAGGGACCCGCTACTCTCATAGCCCCAACTCCCGTAGCTGTGCACAGTGGAGTAACCTCTTCGTTACCTTTCAAGGTAACTAGATTAGTAGCATCCTGGGACCCCTAATACCCCCAAATGGAATACAAAAGCCCCATTGAAAACCCTCCAGCAGGTACCCCGCATCATCCCTTCTTGGATGAGCTGAGTGCCATTACTCCAGCCTGAGTACACTAATTGGGGAGGGGGGGGCTTTGACAAGGCTAGTTCTTTCAGACGGAGCTCTGATCGCCCCCTGTGCACCCCTACCTCTGCCCCGTAACCCACCAACCTGCGGGCATGCGGAGGCGGCGTAAGGGCCAGTGCAAAAGGGGACACCAAGTCGGTAATGACACTGGCGCTTAGTACACACATCGCCAGCTGAGCAGGTCGAACACGGCAGGTGGGCTGGAACCCCCTACCCGACCAGTTAGTGTGGAGCCTGTGTCTGAGCAGCCCGCTGCACAGCATAACCACCATGGTACCTATCACCAGGCGCCAGTCACGTGGGAATCATGTACACGAGCACAATTGCTGACAGGGCTCATCCCACCTCCTCTCAGGGTGTAGGGCCACCCTCATCCACATTCCTCGTCGTAAGCCAACTGCGATGGGCCCATCAAATCAACCATCGCCCTGTAAATATTAGCAATGGATGGAACCATCGGGGTGGCCCAATCAGGCCTGGCCCTGCAGCATACCCCCATATATATAAGGTATGCCGACAACCAGTTGGCCCCAGGTGCACGGTGGCTTATGACGATGGGACAGCTCTTTGTCTCTGTTGTCCTGTCCCTCTCTCTCCTCCTCAGTGGGCTCACAGTTCAATATGGAGAATATCCACATATCCCCCTCCAGACCTTACCCCTCGTGACCTGCGGCAAATGATCACCCAGGGGCAAGGAATAACCAGCCGTCGGCAAAGCCATCGACGGCACGTTCTGTATCAAGGGCATACGCAGCAGGACCCGGACAGCCCCTGCGATGGTCGGCATTGCCCCAGGGGTGGACACCCCCGGCCTTAACGAGGGACCATTTAGCACCATGGAATACTGGGATAAGACGGTAACTGATGCCCACTCGCATCAACTGTACTCCCCCCGCCAAATCTTTTCCCTCGTGACCTGGGACAAATGATCACCTAGGGGCAATGAATAACCAGCCATCGGCAAGGCCGTCACCGGCACATTAGGTACACGGGACATACGCAGCGGAACCTGGACAGCCCCTTCGATGCCCGGCACTGCCCCGGGGGCGGAAACCCCCACCCCCAATGTTGTGCCAGCATGGAACCAAGGGGCACTGGGATAGTCTGGCAACTGATGCCCACTCGCCTCAACTTGACGAGGCCATCGCCACTGAACCCCACCACTGGAAGTGGACTGTGATGTGGGTGCATTAACTTGAACCTGATACTCACTAGGTGCACCCCCGTGAGTCGCCCCCACTGGGGGTTCCGACCCACGGCGGGCGTCGGAGCTCGTGACCATAATCGAGCTCTGGGGCCACACCTGACCACTCCCTGGCTGTAGCTCTGGATGAACAGGGAGCTGCGAGACACCGGCAGGCACAGGCCGGAGCGTCTCAAGCAGCTCAACCCGGCTGGCCGCTTGTTGCAGTGTGGCAGCCGTCGAGGCAGCCGGTGAACACGAAGGGCCCCCGGCAGAGAGAGAAGGGCCGGGTGGGCCGGACGGCCCACCAGGCATTTGACCAGGAACCCCAAAGTGGGAGCCTGGGCCCGGATAGGGCCATCCCCAATACTCCGGCCCATGAGGGGCCGGAGGGGAAACGTGCTGTGTACCAGCACCGGGCCCTCCCCCGCTGGCCTGACCCATGGCAGGCAACTGCGGGCCGAGGGCCGAAGCCCCTGAAGGGCCGGTCGGAGGCTGGCTAGCCGAGGGCCCAGCCACAGCCTGCATCGCCCCACCGGTATCGGTGGGTAAAGCTGGGGTAGTGCCCTGCCACGTGGGTGCAGCCCTGGTCCTCTGACCTGAGGGCTGCCCCCCGCACTGCGCAGGGCCCGCAAAAGTCCTCCCTGTTGGCCGTGGTTTCATCACCGGGACCTTCCGTTTGGGAGGCATATCTGTAGAAAGAGCAGGATCCCTGTCCGGGGATCAACCTATGCCAAAAAGCACAGAGCAGCCAGCAAGCCGAAGGCTCTGTGCAACTCCTTCCTTCCCAGCCGGGAAAGCCAAGGGCAAAAGAGCTGAAGAGTCAAAGGAACAGCGACGGAGAAAACTTCTCCTCTCCGTCGCTATTTTTACAATGGCAGCTCGGCTGCCTCGTGGCCACCCCTTTTATAGAGGGGTGGCCACGCCCCCTAACTCACCCGGATGTCTGAGTCCGGGTGGGGGGGCCTGCAAAGAGCGCGGCGGCCATTTTGGCGCCGTGCTTTCATTCTTTCTCCGAGTCAGCCAACCATTCTGTTAGTCCAGGAACGAGGTGACCACGCCAGCCAATCAGGGAGAGCAGATGAAGAAGCGGCTGCCACTAGGCCAGGTCTCGGGCAAGCCAGTGTCGGAGCGAGCCGGGGCCTGGCCACCGTGTGCGATATCTCCTACTTTCTTCATTCTAAGCCTGAATTTGAAAACCAGTAGATCTGAGCCACAGTCTGCTCCAGGTCTTGTCTTTGCTGACTGTATAGAGCTTCTCCATTTTTCGCTGCAGAGTACGTAATCAATCTGATTTCGGTATTGGCCATCTGGTGATGTCAATGTATAGAGTCTCCTCCTAAGTTGTTGAAAGAGGGTGTTTTCTATGACCAGTGCATTCTCTTGGCAAAACTCTATTAGTCTTTGCCCTGCTTCATTTTGTACTCCAAGTCCAAAATTTCCTGTTGTTCCAGTTACAGTAGACCCTCGCATAATGACGGTACTTGCTTCCGCAAGTAGCATTGTTAAGCGATTTTCATTGTTATGCGGGTTTCTATGGAGTTTCCTGCATAACAACATTTTTAGTGTCATTATCCAGATAACGATGCTAAAATGTCGTTATGCAGGGGAACATGTGGCGCATAACAACGCGTCGTTAAGCAAAAATGATGCTATCTGAATGCATTGTTATGTGAGGGTTGGCTGTACCTTGTGACTTCCTACTTTGGCATTCTAATCTCCTCTTATGATAAGGACATCATTTTTGGTGTCTGTTCTAGAAGGTGTTGTAGGTCTTCATAGAACTGATTGAGTACAGCCTCATCTGTGGTTGGGGTATAGACTTGCATTACTGTGATGTTGAATGGTTTGCCCTGAGATCATTCTGTCATTTTTAAGATTGTATCCCATTACTGCTTTCCTCACTCTTTTATTGACTATAAGGGCCACTCCATTTCTTCTAAGGGGTTCTTGCACACCTGAGGGGCACATCTTCCAGCATCATATCATTTAGCCTTTTGATACTGTCCATGGGGTTTTCTTGGCAAAGGTACTGGTGTGGGTTGCCAGTTCCTTCACCAGTGGATTGTGTTTAGTTTGAGTTTTCCTCATCAGACTATGCAAGCCCCATCTAGAGTAGACTGATTGACTTTTTTCAGGACTTGACCTAGTCATGCTAACTGTAATTTTTTGGGTAGGTGTTTTGTCAGATGCTATCCTGTGTGCTAGCAACTGACAAAACACCTACCCAAATTATTTACTGTTAGCATGACATGGTCAAATCTTGGAAAAAGTCAAATAGTCTACTCTAAATGTGGCAAAAATAGCATGCTGGTCACTCTATCTAATACTAAAAGAGCTGCTTCTCTTTTCCAGTCCAAATTATATTGGTTCATTGATGACTTGGTGATCTAATCTTGGTGATCAATGGTGTGTTTTTTTTAGAAAAAGAACCCTATTATCTGTGGTGATAATCCAAACATAGAATAATCATTTCTACTCTTCTTTAAAATTAACTTGTTTTAATTTGTGTAACTGACTCTTCCATACTCCCTCTCAACTTTAATAAGAGGTTCATTTCCTCGTATGCAATCTATTTAAAGTTGAGGGGAAATTGAACCAACTCTCCAGAAATCAATAATCAATTAGTGCCTCAATTTAAATAGAACAGAAGACAAGCATGGCTTACAGACACACTGTTCTGCTTGGTGAGTGGAAATGTCTGTCACATTCTAAGATTTTTTTAAAAAATAACAACCAAATATGTTTGTTACCTTCTCTGATTTGTTGCCACTTATAACCATTACAATAGGAAATGTTAAACATGTCACAAGCTTATCTGCTGGGTTTTGCTGAAACAGATTAATATAATTTCCTACCTGGAAATTACATTCTTTGGTAACTTCTGTAAACATAACAAAGCCCATTATCCCACTACCACAAGATCCTGTTCCAATTGACAGAGACCTTAATTCATTTGGGAAGCCAGCATGAGACCTTTTGCTGATTCAGTTATTTGTTTAGTTCTTTTTTAATATTTTAAATATTTTTAGCTTTTATATCATCTTTTTTTTGATGATATAGGCCATCTTGTGTCTTTTATACAAAAAGGTAGGGTAAAAAAAATAACAAGTGTGTATGTGTGTGTACAGTACGACCAGGCTTTCCAAGAGCCCTGATGGTGCAGTGGGTAAACTGCTGTCCTGAAACCAAAAGGTTGGGAGTTCGATACTGACCAAGGCTCAAGGTTGACTCAGCCTTCCATCCTTTTGAGGTCAGTAAAATAAGCACCCAGCATGTTGGGCAGCAAAATGCTAATTAACTTGTGAACCTTCCAGACAGTGCACTGAACACTATGGGGTGGTATACATGTATGATTGCTTTGCTTTCAAACACTTAGGTGAGTATGAAATTCAGAATTGTGCAGTATAGGATAGGTTTAATTTGGTCTCCCCTTAACGATTCTATCAAACAATAGAGCATGCTTCCAGCAGCAGCAAACTCATGATGAAAATAGTAAAGGTAAAGGTTGCCCCTGCTTATAGCTATGTTTAATATAGCCAAAGAGCCATGCTGTCTGCCTGCAGACATTTCCATGGACATGTGGCAGTCATGCCTCAACACTGGAGTGCACAAAATGCTGTTTACCTTCCCACTAAAGTGGTACCTATTTATCTACTTGCAATTTCTTGCTTTCAAACTGCTAGGTTGGCAGTAGCTGGGACAGAGGCAAGAGCTCACTCTGACATGCAGTACCTGGGAATTGAACTCTGACCTTCCAGTTCGCGAGTTCAGAGTCTTAACCACTTGAGCCACAGCAGTCCCCTATCATGTATTTTCATGATGAAAATACAGCTCTCTAATTAACAGCTGCCAAACTGTGGGAAAGCTCCTGTAGCTTTCTCTTGGAAGTAGGTAGCAGGACTATTAAGCATTACTGGATGCTGTTGATCAGAAATAGGAAACACATAATTGGCAGCTGTGGGTGGAACAGTTGGTAGTGAGGCAATAGAACAGGAAATGAACCAACTGGCAGTAATTTTTCATGTAAGGGTGCCTGCAACAAAATAAAACAAAACTGTTAGTTTAAAACATGTGGGCTGCAGTGCCCCCTGTCCAATAGTGATGGCAGGAAGTAGGGCCATCAGAATAATCATCTTGCATAATGGGAGAAGTAAGTACATTACATTGAGGACATGGACAGTGCCCAGCTGCATAAATGTGTTGCATGCAGCTCTTGTAAGGAAAAGCTACACAGATAGGCAAGTTTAAATAACAGCCTTTAAAAAGCATGATTCCAGCAGAAATAGCTCAAAAATGAGGAACAATACTGATAGTGGTGTTTTAATATCTTCCAGTAAGAGTTATTGGCACAAAGCTGAAATATTTATCCAGTTGTAAATAATGAAGGTAGAGGGATGCATTTTTACATATATGGACTATGAGGGAGCAAAAAAAGATCATTGTTACATCCAAGATTCTGTGGACCTTTGCCATCTTGTTAGAATGAAGATTAGTTGCAAAGAAGATTACTGAGCTCAGGTCAAATTTTTAAAAATGCTCCATTTAAAAAGTGCTAACTAAGGGAAGAGACATTTATGTTAAATTTAGAAGAGATAATCCTGCTTGAGGATGATAAAGGCCCAAATCCTTATCAGCTGCATTTGCTGGTTGAGAGCTCTGAGGCTGAGAGGATTAGCTTTACAGCTTCATTTTAACAGCCTAAGCTTGCAAAGTATCCGGCAATAATATGTATGACAGTTTTCCCCTCTCTTGGTGGACGTCTGACTATATATATTTATATATTTTCCAGGATAGGGTGCACTGTTACATTTTGGACCTGTGCAGTTAAACAAAGCTTGGCCATGCAACTGAAAAATAAAATTAATTTGGACATCTGAGTTTGCCATCCATCATGTGGTTATATTAAAATATACCTTATATTAAAGAAGGAACCATCATCATTACAACCTGGCAAATTAGATGAAACTGAGAGAGGTTGGTGGGGCCTTGTTTATTCAATAGGTTTCCTGTCTTGTTGGACATTTGATACTCAATCTGGCAAGTTCTAGTCCAATAGTCCAATTAGAATGGCATGACTTTAGAGGTCAAAATACAACCAAGTATCATAGTTGTCCCATTATTCAAGGTATAGCAAGCAAAATCAACAACCAAAGTTGCAGGCCAAATACTGTAAGTTACACAAGGCTGTTTGTTTGTTTTGCTGAACAGACTAATATATGTATACAATCTCTGTTTATGTGAAAATTGCTGCCCTTCTCTTTCTGTAATGACAACTACATACACAGAACAAGGACAAAAGAAATAGGTTGATTGATTGGAAGAAAACAAGCAATCCATCTAGTGCTACTTTTGTTTCACACAACAGTGTTAGAGCTACTCTCTTTTAACGAATTGTGCAAAATGCAAAGTTTCTTTTTGAGACCAACCAATTCCCCCTCCAAAAGGCTAATATCTAAGGTAACTCACACTGGCAAGATTTTTTTTTAAAAAAAATTCCCCTATTTGCTACATGTGGATGAATCAAACCAGGTTGTATATTCCTAGCTTCTACTTCACCTCACATTCTTTCGGGATGTTGTGTCTGGAATATTGTACCTTTAACTAATGTAACACTCGGATGAGTGGATATAATAACCACCAGCTGTAACACTATATCAGGACACGAGCTAGTGACCACCAGGGGCAATAGCGAGCGCCCAGCTCACATGGTTCCAATTCCCCAAATACCTACAGCGCGGGAAGATTCCCGCCACCACCTCACCTGGACAAGAAGGGCGTGACGGGGAATGACGTCACGCAGACAGTAGCCAATGGGCTATCGAGGAGCCACATTCAAATGTATAGCCACAGTATATATTGAGCTGTTCATCCGCCATTACCACATGTTCCCCCGGACCATCATGCAATAAAGATGTGTTAAGCCAACCTTTTGGCTGTTTCTATTGTCTTGGTTCTCATACACTAAACAGACCTTCTGTTAGTCCTGCCATATTTAAAAATGAAAAGCTAAGCAAATGGCAATGAGAGGCCATTAGCATCAGGACAAATCAGCCAGGAGTAGCTAAAAACCTCCCAGACTTTTGCCTCCCAGACTAATAGACCCCCCCAGTGGCTTTCCTAAGAGGCAACTTGGATTCTGTAGCTATAAAAGTTGTATACTAAAAAACTGTTACTCGTTGGAGTATACAGGTACACTTTCCCAAAATTCAAACAGAGTTCTACTTCAGAAATAAAAAAAACTCCACAGATCAATATGTACTAAATGTTCACATACTAAGAGAAAACAAATATGCAAATGCAACCCTTATATTTTTAAGTGCATTAACATATGTATTTAAAGGCATGCTTTATACATTTTTAAAACAATACATTGCAGATTGATGCAAAAAGCAGGCTAGAACTGTCATATAAGGCTAAAGCAATAGAGGTCATAAATAGATTGATACACCTGTCAACACGATGACCTATTTCTGGGCTTTTGTAGCATATTCATCATGAACTTTATCAATGAAATGTTCTCACTCAAAAATGTCAAGGCTTCAGAGCACAGCTCAGTACTTTCTTAGAGAGCAAAATGCAACTCAATTCCATGCAATAGCTACCTGGGGTGCAAATTAGTTTTAGAAGTAACCTAGTAGCAGATATAGCAGAAGCAGCTTTACACTCAGAAGGGAACAGTGGTAGCTCTTCCTTCCTATTAATCTTCTTATCAGAGGCAGAGGTATATTTGAGCATGAATGCTTCCCCATCTTCCTGTTTCTATGTACATTAATACGTAAGAGACAAAATTATTATTTCTATGCGTGATTGTGCCTATGAATATGAATGTTTGATTTTTTTAAATATTTGAAGTGTGGGCATGCCCCTCCTAAGGTTAACTTGCCAAGTGTGAAATCTCTACTGAGAGGGTTTTGATTCTAGGCTCATGCCTTTTGTTCATAATAAAAGACCCACTTGCCAGGTCTTTGTCAAGATACTCTACATGCAATTCCACAGGTTTCCTGTGTAACAGACCAACATGAACAATTCAGACATCTAGATTCAGTCCCAGCCATCAAGGAATGTGATCAATATGTTTACTGTACATTCTGAAGGGTCTTGTGCCATCTCATTTCTTTATCAGTTTGTTTTGTCTGGGGGTCAATGTTGCAAAAGCTTGGGCTTTCAAGGTATGTGAATTGATCAAATGGGGCAAAGGTACTGGAATATGGCAATTGAAGTATATAAATTGTTCAAAAGCAACGTAAAGGGAAATTACATGTATATTCCTGCACAGAAATACAGTCAAGAAGAAGATGAAACCACTGGGAAAATGGCTAGAATTCAAAATAGATACAATGTAGTAGTAATGGGAAATTTCAATTATCCTGATATCTTTTGGGAGACAAATTCTGCCAAATATACCTCATGGATGATTAATTATTATTGACTATTATATCATCTCTCAATGCCATTTCCAGGGAATCCTAAGCAGGTGAAGGCATCTGCTAGGGAATACCCTGAAGCAAATGGTAAGCCACTGTGTGAGACAGAATGCTGGACTGGAAGGGCTGTGGCCTGTTCCAGCAAGGCTGTTCTTACATTCTTATGACTTGATTCTAGTCACCAGAGATGGCTTAATGGAAAAAAGCAAAGCAATCACACTTATATATCACTCAGCCTTGGTCAGGATCAAACTCACAACCTTTTGGATGCAGGACAGCAGCTTCTAACCACTGTTCTACCAGGGCCACTGAGGTGGCAGTAAGGTGAACTCTAGGGGTAATGGACCATATTCTACTTGAGTTCTTGATTTAAAATGAAACGAAAGAAGAGTGTGGCCATACATGAGTTTAGGAAAGTCAATTATGAAGTCAACAATGATACGTAAGGTCCCATGATAGAAGATCCTAATGGGAAAACGAGTCCAAGATGGGTACATACCTGTCAAGTATCCTGTTTTTCACAGGAAAACCCCTTATTTTTATCCCTCTTCCTTCCCCCTCCAGTTTTATTAATTTTCCCTTAATATCCCTTATTTTTTTAAAAAAAATTCTGACCGGACCCCTCACAGGTGAAGCTGCAGTATGTTTTTCCTGCCACCAGAGGTTGCTGTGTGGCTTTTCGCTTGTGGAAAGAAAGAGAGAGAGAAGGTGGAGGGGGGGGTGTTCTGTAGTTAGTTTCTCTTTCATTTCCCTTCCCTGCCACATGGGCATGGAGGCTTTGTTTTTGCTGCTGCTATTCGGAGCCACCATGGGATGGGAGTCTACTCTAGAGGTGAGCGATATTTCATATATGCAGGGGCAAATCAGTGAGAGACTTCTCTCTCACTCTCATGGTTTATTGAGCTGTTTCTGCCCTGCCTCCTGGCTGGAGGCTTCAATTTCTGTTCTAGAGTTAACTTGGGAGGGGGGATGTTGCTTGATCACTATATGAGAGAGAGAGAGAACCCCACATTCTAACAAACCATCTGGAGGGAGATTAACTCCTCAGCTGCTGGGAGGCTTGGAAACTACAGAGGTTGCTTTTTACTTCTTTAATAATTTCCTTCCTTAAGTTGGATCCGACATTCTCAGGTGTTGGTGCTTCAATTGGTTGCAGTGAGGAACAAATAGATTGGTTAATTTTTGGGGGGATTAATCCCTTGCTCCTCCACCCTAATTGGGGGGGGAGTGTATATCCATGTGCAGGACTAGTTCATTAAAGCCAAGCTGCTTACAAGCAGTTGGTAACCCTAGGAGGCTGGTTTACTATTCTGCACTTTCTTTGCTTCCCAGGAAAAATAATAATTAAAAATGAGTAAGGTAAAGGTAAAGGTTTCCCTTGCTCGAAAGCCACTCGTATCCGACTCTAGGGTTCAGTGCTCATCTCTGTTTCAAAACCGAAGCGCCAGCATTGTCTGCATCTGCAGAAATTTCTGTGGTCATGTGGCAGGCATGACTAGACACCAGAGTGCACAGAACGCTGTTACCTTACCACCAAAGTGGTCCCTATTTATCTACTTGCAATTTCTTGCTTTCGAACTGCTAGGATGGCAAGAGCTGGGACAAAGACGGGAGCTCATTCCATCCTGCCGTACTCGGAAATCGAACTGCTGACCTTCTGCCTCCCAATCAGCATCTTAGTCACTTATGCCACTGAATAAACAAGAAAGAAAACAAAACAAAAGTCCCCCAAGAAGATGGGGAAAGAGTTTTTTGGCCCACACAGCTTTGTGCCCATTGCATCTACAATACCATCTAGCCATCTTATGTTTTGCCACCCCCTTCTTTTGTCCTCCACCTTTCCCAGCATCAAGGCCTTCTCAAGTGAATCCTCTCTTCTCGTTTGATGTCCAAAGTACTTTAGTGTCATCTTTACTATTTAACCTTTAATGAGCAGTCATGATTGATTTCTTCTAGGATCGACCTATTTCTAACACCACATTTCAAAGGCATCAATTTTCCACGCTCAGCTTTCCTAATGGTCCAGCTCTCACACCCATACATTACCACCGGGAATACCATTGCTTTGACTATGTAATTTTTTGTTTGCAAGGTGATGCCTCTACTTTTAACTATGTTCCCCAGGTTTCTCATAGCTTGTTTCCCAAGCATCAGTCGCCTTTTTATTTCATGGCTGCAATCACCATCTGCAGAGATCTTTGATCCTAAGAAAGTAAAATATTCCAGTCATATCCAACTCTAGGGTGCAGTGCTCATTTCCATTTACAGCCAAAGAGCCAGTGCTGTCTGTGGTTGCAGACATTTTCATGGCCATGTGGCAGGCATGACTAGAGCCCAGCAAGTCACATGCCTATATTTGGCCATGCCCACAGATTTGGCCACACCCACAGAGGGGTGTGGCCAAAATTTCCCTTATTTTCAAATCTAAAACTTGTCAGGTATGGATGGGTATGAAAAAAGGAATTCGAAAGGTACAACTATGAACAATTCTATAAAGAGAGAGAAACAAGGTGGAAGAGAGCAAAGAAAAAAAGACCAGTGTGGTTTGACAAAAAACCCTCAAAGATTACTTTTTTAAAAAAAATGGGGAAAGAAGGTCAGGACTCAAGGAATAGTATAGACAAGTAGCAAAGTATTGCAGAGATGGCAATATAAAGCAGAGAGAGAGACAGAGAGAGAGCTGAAGTATTTAAAAAATCTTTCATATACATGCATAGGAAAAGACAGAAAAGAAACAGTGGCTATGGGCATGGAACTATGGGCATGGAAATATGATAACAGATGACAAAAATACTTAAATTTTTAGTTTTGTCTTTTCCCAGAAGACAGTCTAAGACCACTAGGCAAATGTGAAGTAGAAGTGGTGGGGACAGGGTTGCAAATTGAGAATGGTAAAGAAATAGTCAAGGAATACCCTTTTACTTTGAACAAGTTCAAATCTCCAGGGACTAATGAATTGCATCCCAGTGTGCAGAAGGAATTGATGGAAGAACTGTCAGAATCACAGTCTATCATTTGCTTGGAGGAGGGTTAATATTGTTCCTGCCTTCAAACAGAGCAAAAATAAATAAAAATAAATGAGGATATCAGGGGAAATTTTTGAACTTATAAAGCAGTACAGTCAAGATTCTCAACCACTGCCTCCACTACACCCAGAAGTGCCATGTGGTGGAGGAAGTAGGGTTGTCATTGCAATATTCATTATTGGGGCCCACCCCTCAGGGAACAAGTAGGGACTCTGAGACTTTGAGAAACCCCCTTGTTTGACCATCTCCGGTTTGCCTCAATCTCACCCTAAGAGAGCCTCCCCGGTATGAACATTATTCTTCTTTGGGAAAAAGGCTCTTCTGCCTATGGCTCAGAGACAAATTATGTGCCTTTCACATACACACACAAGGAGCAGGGGCTGAGAGATAACTGCTTCTCCACCTCCCTTCTTCCTTGCTGTCTGGCAGGTCACTGAGTTGCTAAGCTACTTTATCTGTAAGGTTTTGCCTCAGGAAAAAGTGTGGCTGGAGTTTGCTTTTGAAAGACGCAACTCATAGAATCTTTTGAAGATTTATTTACAAAAATATAATTTTTGTAAATAAATCTTCAAAAAACTAACATTATCAAATAAATAAAATTCTATGTTTAAAAGTGTGGGGCCTGCACCCCCCATGCTGGTTCAGACCATCATGAACATTGCCCTTCTCCCCATAGAAGGATCCCGGACAACTAAAACCTGGGGGTTTTATAATGCTCTGATGAGACAGTGGTCTGGGAACTAATCTAGCCTAAGGCGTCATGCCAACACGTGACTGTTTTCTCTCTTGAGAAAGGTACAGGTTCCCAGACTACTTCAGAGAGATGACCCAGAGAAAGTACTTCCCCCCTCTCATGTCCCAGACAGTGCCTCAAGGCCATGTACAGAAATTCAGGCACATTTTATAATTCACATGTCTTCCTCAGACAGGCACAAGCTGCTCCTTGCCCCTCCCTCCTGGAAGAGGAGGTTACTCTCGGTTAGCCTCATAGTTTGAATTGTAACTGTGACATATGGCCCAGCAGACAAACCAAAGCCTTTATGGTGAGGCTGCTTTCTGAAACACAATATTATGGGTGTGGACAGCCTTTATGTGAGACTGCATAATAGCCATAATTCTCTCCCGCCAAACTGGGACAGCCATGTGTTGTCATTGCATTCTTCAATCTGTGCATGCATTGGAAGGGGCTGTCAGGGAGACTATGGCTCTAAGACACCATGGAACCCACATCCAGGGCAGACAGTCTTTGTAAGTTTAAAATAAACTGTAGTCAATAAGCCCCCCCCCCCCAGTGTGATTCTTCTTGCTAAAGACTATTCTTCAAAAAAGTTGTGGTATTTAGCACAGAAAGAGGGTGGATCAGGAATACCAAATATAGATACTTATTATAAGGCGTTTCAATTAAAAAAATGTGGTGAAAATATTAATGAAAGAAGAGATGATATGGAAGGAAATAGAGATGAAGGTAGTGAATCATGTTGATAAAGCAATTTTTTTGGACAAAATATTAACAAAAATTGAATTTAAAAATAGATTGATAAAAACAATATTGAATTTATGGAAGAAATTGAAAAGGAAGTTAGCACCAAATATGTCCCCAATTACAGAAATGGAAGACTTGAGGAATTTTCCGTTGAAGTTGGATAGGAAGGTGAGGGATGTGTTTCTGAAAAATGATGTATTCCTGCTAAAATATTAGATTCAGATATGTAAAAATAAAGAAAAAAGATTGAGAATTTATGAACAATTGAATTTGAACTGGTTTCAAGTCATTTTATTGAATAAATGGAATAATAAATATTTTTGGAGACCAGCTTAATAAGAGAAAAGACAGATTTTGAAGAGTTGGTATTTAAAATGAGAAAAGGAGAGGTGGGAATTAAGGGCCTTGTTAGTATATTGTATAGAATGTTAAATGGTGAAACATTAAGAAAAAATGGGGAAAAGATTTGAATATTAGAATTTTGGAGAAAAGTTGGAGGTACAAATGGAAAAGAAGAATTATGAGATCTATGTCTGTGAGAGTCATGGAGCATAACTACAAAATGCTGTGGAGGTGGGACCTGACACCGGTTAGGTTAAATCAGATGGATTGTACTAAATCGAAAATGTGCTGGAGAGGTAAGACTGTTGTGGGGTCTTATGAACATATGTGGGGGAGTTGTGATGTCATTAAAGCTTTTTGGCTTAAAATAGAAAATGAAATATAACAAATAATGGGTAGTATCTTTAAGCTGGAGTCAGGTACTGCCTTATTGATGGAGTTTGATAATATGAATATGGAAGAAAACAATATAGAATTATTAACAATAATATTGACAACTGCAAGACAATGTATTGCTAGAAATTGGAAGAATGATTCTATAGTGGATATAGAGGAATGGGATAGAGAAATGTGGCATCTTGCACTTAATGATAAGTTAACATGGGAATTGAAAATAAAAAGAGGTATGACAGATAAAAACAAATTTGGAATCATTTGGAAACCATTTCTGGTTTATACACTGTCTGAAGGTAAAGGTGGCAGACCAGCCCCAAGTCACATGTGTTTTTGGCTATAATATGTGATGCTGGGCAGCTCTGCAACTCCCAAGGCAATGTACATAGCACTGGGGTATTATCTTATGTTTAGATTGTTTTTCTTTTTAAGTGTATTTTTCACATTAAAATAGTATATGTTTAAACAAGAGGGTTTAAATAAGGTAAAATAATATACACTATCTGTTATTACTGTATTTTTAAGTATGTGATTTTATTTTTAATTTTTACTTGTAATTTGTATTTCTATGTTATTTTTTACTATGTATTGATGTCTTTTTTCTTTGTGTATTACTTTTTTTAAAAAAAAATAATTATTATTATTTTTTTAAAAAATAAAGACTATTCTTGATGGGTTTTTTTAAAATTACATTTCTTGGGTCACACTTGAAACCACCCTTCCTCCCCCTGAGGCTACCCCACCCCACCCTCCCCTTTACACACACCCCACTGAAATAGACTCACCCTCAAACCCCACATGAAGATCCCTTGGAAGAAGTTTCTAAAGAGGGCCCCAGAACGGCAATGCAGTCCAAGGCACGACCATTTTCCTCTGGAAGGAGAAAAGCTCCCTCCTGGCTTTCAAGGAAAAGGGCTAAGGATGTCTCCTTGTCCCCAAAACTTCAAGGTGAGCCAAGGGAGTTTTGCAAAGGGTTATTTCACTGCCTCTATGCCTTTCTTTCAATTATCTCACATGCAAGTGTCTCCCCTCCCCGGCAGGCTACTCAGGGTGCTGTTTTGCCTTCACTGCTTTCAAGCAGAATAATTGAAAGAAAGGCAGGGAGGCAATGAATTAACTCTTTGCAAAAAATCCTTTGGTGAGGGGTGATCTTGCTTCCTTTTGAAATAGGAGTGAAATAATTAAGATATTAATTCTAATATTAATTCTAGTTTAAAAGTAAAAATCATTTTCTCAGCTACTCTGTAAAGTTAAACAGATCAGATTGACCTAATCAATAAAGAACATGATGACGAGGCTAAAGTAAACAGAAGGCCTTGTGTCCACAAGCCCAGCACAGTTTGTACAGCTGACAGGGATTTCTCTTAAACTCAGGAAACCATAATGCTGAATAATATTTGTGCGACATGACATGAACAATTCTGAATGTTCTAACCTGAACTGCATGACAATGTCAAAAGATTAATTAATAATTTTGGGTTATCCCATAGTGATGAAATGTGTAGAAATTTCCTAATTAAATGGTATAAAAAGATGGCTCTGAAAATGTATTGTCATTCAGGGATTATTGGCTTGTTAAAGCGTCCCTGAATCTGTTTGGCCAAATAATAATAAATCTCTCATCTGTCTTAGCTGGAATGTGGGTTTGCCTTGTTTTCTTTCCACTACACTTTGTTCAAGTTTAAAATTCTAGGACTTTTAAATGTTTTTTCTTGAACCAGCTGGGACGGCTTGGATCTGGGAAAATCCTGGGAAAACTGGGACATATGGCAACCCTAGGAGGAAGGGTAAAATGGCTATCCAGCCCTCAAGCTGTCTGAGGGAGCATGACCCAGCTCACCGCTTTAAAATGTTGAGAACTCCTGCAGTAAGGCTTTAAACACCTTGAACATAATGCAGTAACAACTAGAAGCCAACACAGATTTGTCAAGAACAAATCCTGTCAGACTAATCTTATTTCATTGGTAGATAGTGGGAACACTGTAGCGAGATATCAGGACTCCAGCAAAACCTTTGACAAATTGTTCCATGACATTCTGATCAGCAAGCTAACTTCTCAGTCATAGACCCCACACTATGGAACCTCCTCCCGGTAGAACTACACCTCCAGGCCCAGTTGCTACCATTTAGGAAAGAACTAAAGGCATGGTTGGGGGCCGGGATTGTTAACAAGCTCCCCTTTCAGGCTTGTCTGAGGCTCCCCCCTCCTGTAATTAATTTTTAACATTAAGGTTATGCCATTTTTATATTTGTTTTTAGATAGTAATGGCACAGCAATGGGCAATACTGCTATGTTTTTAAGGGCTTTTAATTATTGTCAGACATGAATAGGTTGAATGGGGTAGTCAGAGCCAGTTCACTTCTTCTTCTGTGTTAAGGGATCAGTTTCCACTGGCACCACTCCTAAAATGATGGTGGTCATCTTTAGACAGTGGCCAAAATCCTGCCATGAACCCACAGATGTATAACTTCACATTGCACAAGCCATTGTGAAGTTTGCACCAGGGCTGAAGTCTTATCCAATAGCAGTTCCACAAACACAGTTGCACAGTCAGTTACTCAATCAGTTGCACATGTAATGCACAGGTAGCTTGTGGTTAGTTGCATGATTATTTGTACATGGTGCATACCATTGTGCAACCAAACATACGGTCCGTTGGGGCATAAGACCATGTAAGCTTATGCAGTTTGGGCAATAGGATTTCAGTCAGTGGCAGCTAATGTTTGTTCTTCAGTCCAGCATTTTCAAGCCTTTTATGAAGTTACAGTTAACTGATACACCTGATGAAAGCCAGTAAGTCAGATCCCACTTACCAACTGTGAGGTTGCCTACACATGTTTTAATGTGTTTATATATATAAGCAAAAATCATTGTTGTGCAGTGTAATACTGTATATGAAAACTTCTGAAACATTTATTTTGAACTTCTGCTAATGCAAGCTTCTTCTTGCCCACCAGATGGCAATCCAACTCAACATTAGAAATCACGGTGTCTTAGCTGAACTAGGTATGCATATTCAATCTTTTGATAGAATTAATATGTCTAATGGTAAATATGCCAGAGTCATTGTATGGGATCTATTAACACTTAAAACATGGCTGATATTAAGTAAATAATATTGGGTAACTTTCCTTAATGGCTGTCTAAAACCTACTTACACTTATTTGTAAGAATATGAAACAGCATACCACAGAGGATTCAGAACTAATTGTGTGTTGAAATCAATGTATGGCCTTCCACAAACTTTGGGCTCCATGTGGACAAGAATGTTTTAGGACAGTGATTCTCAACCTGCTGCTCATTGGCTGGATGCAGCCCATGGCACCATTTCATGTGGCCCACCACCACCTCCACCACACCAGGAAGTGCCATGTGGTGGAGGAAGGGCAAAATGATCATGCAGCCCCAAAAACTGTCTGAGGGAGCATGACCCAGCCCCCGGCTTTAAATGGTTGAGAACTCCTGTTTTAGAAGATACAGACAGCTACACAAGCACTGAAATATAGTGGAAAGAGATGAGAGTGAGTGAGTGAGTGAGAGAGAGAGTGGCATATAGATGTATTCATAAGAATCGGTTTCTTTAAAGGTAAAATTGTATGCCTTCAGACTCCTTAGAGAAAATCATCAAAAATATTATGACAAAATGAGTGCAAGGGCAATCCAAGAAATGATTCTCCTCACACAGTGGCCTATAATTACTAGTCAGATGCTGGTTGTAAAATCAAGCACACAAACATAGTTCTAGAGATGAGGTTTAGATTTTACTCAGTTTTAAGATGACAAGACTGTTTGGTGAGATATCAACATACACTAATTATCCTCTGTTGTGGTCCTATCTTGCGGACACACTGGTTGTAGCAGGATCTTTGCAGGAAAAGTGTTTCACTGTTAAACTGAAATGAACTGTACTTCCAACCCACTCCTCTTTGTGGTCTTGAATCCTGCTCTTAATGACATTGGCCAAATTCTTGTTGTGGGAAAACTGAATATGCTATGGCAATTCACAGTGCCCACACACCCACACACACCAATAGGCAGTGTTTCACATGCCAACTGAGGTGATTGGCTGTGCATCTAATTCCAGAACAAGTTCACAATTGCCAATGTGAAGGGTCGTTCCTTGGAGGAGAGAAACTTGCAGTGGTGGGCTGCTCCCGGTATGCCCTGGTCTGCGCGGACCAGTAGTAAAATGTCTGGGAGGCCACACCCACCTGCCCACAGGTCACTGGGCCAATGCCCGACACCGAAACCCCCTAGCCAGCTTGGGTTTGTTTGCGGAGATCTGCCTCAGTGCAAGCGTGCAAAGATATGCCTCAGTGCATGCGCGAGAGCATGGGGAGGCCCCTCCCTGTGCTCTCACACATGTGTGGCTGCAAACTGCACAAACCCAAGCCAGCCAGGGTTTTTTTGCACCGGGCTTACTGGCGCCCACCACTGAAAACCCCCAAGTCCCAGGGGGGAAAGGAAGAGGGAGCCACTCGACATGGCTGGCCTGGGCTTCTACCTTCCCCCATGTTCCCAGGGGGAAGAGGAAGAGGGAGCCATGACCACCCGATGCAGCAGCCACTTGGGCACTCCTCCTGTCTCACCCCCTGGACCCAGGTAGAGGAGGAAGAGGGAACCATGACTGCCTGCTTGCGCTGCTGAAGACTCGCTGCCTCTCCCCGAGCCCACTCCATCAGCCCCAGGGATGTGAGGTAGGTGAGCCATCTCTGCTCTCTGAGCCCTGCATGCTCGGAGGGCATGAAAAGATGCTGCAAATGCTACCACCACCGTTGCCGCTGAGGACTTGCCTCTCCCTGAAGCCCACTCCACCGGCCCAGAGATGTGGAGCCCAGGCTCCATCCGGGCTTTGCTCGTGACGTTGAGCCAGGCTCCGTGTCTGTGCCTGCATTTTGTATTTTTTTTTGTATTTGTACTTATATTTGCATTTTGTATTTTATGCTTTGTGCCTGTTATATTGGAGCGTTGTCTTTTGTTGTGTTGTACTTTTATTTAACGTGTTGTAGGACGCCCTGAGCCGGCCTGTGCTAAGTGGGGCGGGATATAAATTGAATAAATAAATTGAATAAATAATAACAAAGCAAAACAATTGAGTATTTGCATATTTGTTGGAGGAAGTACAAAGCAGAGTAACAGTGGGAAGAAATAGCATTTTTGTTTATGGCCATTCTCCTACTTCTGGTCTCAGCCACACAGGAAGCCACATTGAAATAATTGCTAGATAGTTAGCTTATTGGAATGAGAGGGTAAGAGTTCAATTCCCAAGATACCTCCTAGGAAAACAGCCAGTTTGTGTAGTAATGAGCAAACTGCACAGTCCCAGAAGAAGAGTATGGTAAACCACTTCTGAATATTCTTTATCCATAAAATCCTGTAAAGAGTTGCATAAATCAGAATGGACTTGACAGCAGACCTGTGGTGGAGAGAGAATTTACCGGGATGGACGAGTGCGCGCTGTTGCTCAAAGCCCATACCTTAAAGGGAAACACTACCTTGGCATTTTCCGCTTCACTTCCTCTCACTAGTCTCTCCTCTGCCCCATGGGAGACAGTCCAAAGCACTTCGGGCAGCTTTGGTAGCTTCTCCCGAGCTGCCCGAAGATTTTTGGACTTTTTACCATGAAGCAGAGGGGAGACTGACGAAAGAAAGCACGGGGCTGTTTGACAGCACATAGTTATTATTATTCTTAACACTAATTTAAACCCATTGTGTAAATGAGTCACCTCTAGTTGAGATTTGAGAGTATGTATTTATCTATGTATCATTCTTTCCAGCTCTCATTTCTAAGCAACTAAAAAAATAAAATTAAGAAGAATTCAAAACAGACAAGTTCCGTGCCAAACTAGGAAAATTACGTATAAACTATTTACAATATAATGTTTTGAGTTCTGCATGTTTCATGTGTGAGGAAATAAACTATAAGTTTTTGGATTTGTTTTTTCTAAGTGTGCTTGCTTACATAAGATAGATGTACAATGAAATCAGGTGTAGTTTGAGACTGTCAGTTCCTCCTCTGGTCTACAACAGTTTTAATGGAAGTCAATCCTCTTTTTAAAATAAATATGCAATAATATTTTAGCTGGAAAATATGTATCCCACGTGAGCCAAAAACCTTACTTTCAAAACTTTGTATCTGAGTATTTTATTGCTGAGATCAATTATTTTCTTCTTCTTTTCAATTGGCATTACTGGCTATTTATAACAGTATGTGTTCCTTCTTATCTCAATGAATCTGCGTGACAGCAAATCCTATAACAAAAGAACAAATAATCAGTGTAATGAGAACACTTCTATTCCACACAATGCACTATGCCCATTAATGACACACTTTTAAAAAGTTCTATACTCCATTTCCTCTCTCAATTAAGTCTTTGAACCACAGAATAAGCAAAAACCAAAGGACATTACTCACAATTAAGGACACCAATGGTGACCTTGATGCTCATGGAAATAGTTATAACTATTTCCATGAGCAGGTTTCTCATAGCTTGTCTCCCAAGCATCAGTCACCTTTTTATTTCATGGCTACAATCACCATATGCAGTGATCTTTGATCCTAAGAAAGTAAAATCTTTCACTGCTTCTACTTCCCCATCTATTTTCAAGGGACTGATAGAGCCTGTTTCCATTGTTTTCTTGATGAGTCTCAAGCCAGCTTTTGCACTCTCTTCTTTCAACCTAAGCAGCAGTTTATTTAGGTCATCCTCACTTTCTGCCATTAGGGTGGTATCATCTGCATATCTCAAGTTGTTTATGTTTCTCCCAGCAATTTTGATCCCAACTTGTGATTTGTCCAACCCTGCATTGCACATTATACGCTCTGTGTATAAGTTGAATAAGCAGGGTGACAAAATGCAGCCTTGTCTTACTCCTTTTCCTATTCCAAACCACTCCATCATTTCGTGTTCTGTCAGCTTAGGTCAGCTTAGGTCAGCTTAGCCTAGCAGTTCCTTTGCTAAGTCCCATGTACTGTCCTAACTGTTGCTTCTTGACTCTTGTACAGATTTCTCATGAGGCATATAAGGTGTTCTGGTATTCCCATCTCTTTAATTACTTGCCACATTTTGTTGTGGTCCACACACTCAAAGGCCTTGGTGTAGTCTAAGAAACTCAAGTAGACTTGTTTTTGATATTCCTTTGTTTTCTCCATGATCCAATGTATGTTGGCAATGTGGTCTCTAGTCCCCCTGCCTCTTCGAAACTGTTATGTCCAGCCCTTGCAAGGAATAGTCCAAACAACTATGAACAAAACAGGAACAAGTCTTTATTCAATAGTCTTTACGTGATGAGCTTACAAGACACTTTGGACACAGAGATGCCTATACAGTCCCAAGGAAGTCAGTCCCTCTGGAGCATGCTTCAGGAAGAGGGCAATACCTAGCTACTGGAGAAGCTGTGACATAATGGAGGAGACCCAGGCCTAGCCGTCTCTGGCTACCTGTATGGAGTGGGAAGTATAGAGTCCAGCCACACCCTTGTTGACTCATGGGGCTTATATAGTGTCTCCCTGGTGGTGGCTCCTAGATACAAGGCTAACCAATCATAACTGCCATTTTCCTCTTGCAAGGCGCTGCCTGCGCCACTTTGCAATGTGCCTTAATACACAACAGGATCCCAGCCTGCACTTCTGGTAATTCTCTCTCCATGTGCTGCTGAAGTCTATCCTGTATTATCTTGATAGCGTGTGGGATGAGTGGAATTGTTCGATAATTTGAATATTATTTGGCATTAACCTTTTTTGGGATAGGAACATATACTGATCTTTTCCAATTATGTGACCATTGTTGTGTTTTCCAAATCTGCTTGGATACAGAATGCAATAATTTGATTCTATCATCATTTAGGGCTTTGAAAAATTCAACTGGGATACCATTATCTCCACTGGTGTTGTTGTTTGCAGTGCTTTTTTGGGCATTGTTGTGTTCTGTAAAGCTGTGCCTTTAACAATGTACCTTTACCATGTGTTATCAATGTAACCTTTCTGTGTGCAACATTATAACCATCAGCTGTATCAATGTAAACCTGATAAGGGGACGCGAGCTAGTGACCACCAGAGGGCAGTAGCGAGCGTCCAGCTCTCATGGCTCAGATTCACCTGGTTCAGCAGCGCGGGAAGATTCCCCGCCACCTCTTCACCTGGTCAAGAAGGGTGTGACCTTCTACGACGTCACGCAGGCAGCAACCAATAGTCTGTCGACGAGCCACATTCAAATGTATAGCCAGCTGTATATATTGAGCTAACCATCCGCCATTACCACATGTTCCTCCGGATCATCATGCAATAAACCTGTGTTAAGCCAACCCTTCGGCTGTTTCATTGTCTTTGGTCCCTTACACTAAAGGCATTTCTGACTTTACTCTCTAGGATGTCTGGCTCAAGTTCAATGTTCTCATCATTGTGATTATCAGGGGTGTTGAGGTCCTTTTTGTAGGGTTCCTCTGTGTACTCTTGCCATCTTTTCTTAATCTCTTCTGCATCAGCTAACTCCTTGCCGCTTTTGTCATTTTTGCTTTAAATGTTCCCTTGATTCCTACCCCTTATGCTGTTTTCCTCTATTTCTTTGCATTGTTCATTTAGGTAGGTTTCCTTATCTCTCCTTGCTTTTCTTTGAAATTCTGTATTCAATTGGTTGAATTTTTTCCTTTCTCCTTTGCCTTTTGTATTCCTTCTTTCCTCTTAAATCAATCTTAGGTTACTCAAATATTTAAAAGTATAAAAGTATAAATTATTTTCCATTGTGCACAATAGCACATTATAAAATTCATTTCCTACTGCTTAATTGTACAAGGTGTATTATATGTTTTACATGAACACCTTGCTGAGCCTTTGTTGCAATTGTTGGCAATTACATCGAAATAATAATAATAAAAAGATTGCAGTCAGAGAAACAAAGCCTGAATGATCACAGGATCCTGCTCATTATAATGATGTCTTAAGAGTTTAGTTCAAATTAGAATGGAAAATGGTATGCAGATTTAAAAGCATTGGCTGTGATAATGACATAATGTTGCACTTCAGAGAAAAAATTTGTTGTCATTATTTATTTGCAAGAACTGTTACATTCACATTTGCTCTTCACTATCCTCCAGCTCAGACTAGACCTTTGGATGATATTTAAGACTGTTGCCTGCTGAAACTAGTTTTTCATACCAGGCTTACCTGACGTTAAAACCAATTCACATGACCCCATGTGATTAATTCATATATTTCTAATGAAACCATTCAGGTGGTTAAAAGCAACAACAACAACAACAACAACAACAACATTACATAACATACATACATACATACATACATACATACATACATACATACATACATACATACATGCATGCATGCATACATACATACATACATACATACATACATACATACATACATACATACATATTGATTGATTGATTGATTGATTAGAACCTATCAAGACTGATATTAAAATCAGAGCTCTGTTTTTGCCTCACAATTTGATATTTAGACTTCAAGGACGAAAAGAAAAGAAAGACAACTTATTAATGAGTTCATATAAAAGCAGTAAATAAATTCATGTCTAGATCCTGTAACATACATGGAACACAATGCACACATTGGTTAAGATGAAGTAATTAAATGTACTATTACTGCTACCTTTGGTGTTATTAAAATCTTTTATTTAACTGTTTTGGCTTGCCTACCCTGTAGTCATGCGGTAATTTTTATTTATTTATTTATTGAATTTATATTGTCGCCCCCTCGCCAAAGTGACTCCGGGTGGCTCACAATAAACATTACAAGATTCAAGTATAAAAGGCCCCATATAAGCTTAAAACCATTAAAAACCCTTAAAATACCCTCCCAACAATACAACAGTTTAAAACTAAAGCTAAAAGCTAAAAAAGAAAACCGAATGCCTTCATATAAGCCAGAGGGAAGGGGCTGTTCCACCGGCAGCACCACACACCTACTGTGCTAGCTATGTTTTTAGCCCTTTTCTAAATGTCAATAGCTCTGCCTGGAGGCACAGCTCGGTCGGCAGGAGATTCCACAGGACTGGAACAGATACCAAGAAGGCTCTCCTTCTAGTCTCAGAGAGACGAGCCTCTCTGGCCAATGGAACCATTTGGGAACAACTCCGGTCTGCTCTGGTGGGACGGGCAGATGTCCTTGGGGTGATGCGGTTTTTTAAGTACCCTGGTAATAATAAAACAAGATACAGTACTAATCTGCCTCTGTGCTTGCCTGTCTGAGCTATACCATAATGGCTTTGGAACATACATGCCTGAGAATAGGCATGCACACTGAGCTTATTATTATTTTTGAAAATATGTTAATGAAATATGCTCAATCAAATATGCTTTTGCATTTAAAGCTACAGTACCTTCCTTAGTTGCTAGAAGCATGTTCCACTCTTTTGAACTCTAAGATGTCAGGCCAGGCTCCATGAATCCAGATTTCACAAACATTGCAGCACTGCTATCTCCCCCTCCCCCCCCCACACACACACAACACTTGTTTTTGTATGGTGTTCAAATATACATTGGTTCCCAGAACCTCCAGATGTTGGTAACAATTTATAAGGGAGACTTGAAACCCAAAGGCTGCTTCCAGGGTAAATACACAATATGCTGATAGGGCTAACATACACAATTCACATATGAGATGTTGCACTTGAGCAAAGGAGCAGAGGGACTGTTTGATTGGTTTTTTTCCCTCTTGTATTGTCGATTGAAAAACTGTTCAAAGCCATAGTTGTTGTTTCTTCTTCTTTCTTTCTTCTTTTTATTCTTCTTCTTCTTTGTATTCTTCTTTGTATTCTTCATATTCTTCTTCTTCTGCCCTCCATCAAGATGGATTCAAGTGGGATTTAATCTACTTGGGGACCATCACCCTTCCCCATGGACTTCACAACCCAGGTTCAGTAGTTCTTAGGGTTGTCAGGTTAGTTAAATACCACCTGACAACTGACATTGAGCCGCTGGCAGTATGACCTACTTTGTTACCATAGCAGGATAGCCTGGTCGGACTGGTCATAAAAGGGAAAAACAGAGAAAATATTTGTTTGATCCAGTGTTATAATGAACAGCTAGGAGAGGGGAAATAATTCATCTGTTCTGCTTTTTCTTTCCAGCAGAACTAGGGAACGGTTTCATTTACAGTACCTGTATGTTGAAGTGGTTCATCAGCCACTTCACCATATGGGCAAAGGTAGCCTCCATTGTTTGTATGAGGGAGTAACCTTTAGCCCTTTCCTCATCCTCAAGAGGCCCAAAATGAATGAGCCAAAACAGTCCCCTAAACTCTGGACATGCTCTAGGTGTTTGATGTAGGCAGATTGATTGCACACGGAGTCAGCAGGCAGGCCAAACACTTCTTTATTTTGGCATGGCCAATCTGTACATAGCAAAATGGTGGAGACGCAGCTCCTTATATATAATACATTGCATTTGAATTTCCCCCCAAGGGCGCCCATTGGTTGCGGAAGCAGTGATGTCATTAGGACGTACTGCATACCTGACTAAGGTCCACCTAACCTGACTAAGGTTCACCTGTGGTGGGAAGGGTTCCCGCACTTGTTATTGATTGGGTGATTTGAGCCATGTGTGCTGAGCTCCTTCAGCTGCACTATAGCAGGCAGCTGAGCTGTGTGCAGTGGCAGATGCTGCACTATAGCTGGCAGCTGAGTTGTGTGCAGTGGCAGACGAATTACATGCATACACAACATCCCTCCCCCCTAGGATGGGACAAAGTCCCTCAACCATTGTGGGGGATGGCAGACGCGCTGCGGCCGACCAGTCAGTGCAGCGACCTGGCTGCCGCACCTGAGCCTTCCCCCCTAGAGAACTGCAGAGTCCCATCGAACCCTGGCAAGGGTAGGGATGGGGGATCTCTCATTCGGGAGGGATGAGGGGACCATTGGGAGAACTCAAGGCCCCGCTGCTCACTGGGATGAGTGGGGGAACACTCGCAAAAACTCCCCTCATCCTGAAACAAAAAATCAAACTGGGGGTCCTCGTCCCCGGGTTGGGAGACCGACCCCCGTGGGCCTATGCAGTCTGCCCTGCTGAGTCCTGTATTCCCAACTTGGGTAAAGCGGGTGGGGGGTAACCCTAACGTTGACTCCTCTGGATCACTCCCCCGGGTGGTTTCCATGATCCTTCAGCTAAGCTGGTCAACGTGTCTCCACCACAGTAATCCTGACTCTGTTATGACTTTGTACGATACTGGCCCGGTTTGTTCCACCACTTCCCCGGGTACCCACGCTGGCCCTGAGCTTACATAGTTCCTACAGTAAACTGGATCGCCTGCCCCAAACACTTTCTTCTGCTCTGTTGCATTATTTGTACCCCTATCCTCCACCCTAGAAGGATCCAGGCAGTCAAACAATGTTGCGATCCTTCTCCACATTAGGAGCTCCGCGGGGGATTGCCCCGATGTGAGCAGGGTGACCCTATAGCACATGAGGAATTGGCAGAGCTGTAGCTCCCGGTCCCCCGGACCCATCCTCCTTAGTGCGTCCTTTGTGGTGCGGACCAGGCGGTCCACTTGTCCGTTCATGGCAGGGTGAAAAGGGGCAGAGGTGACATGCCTGATCGCTTTCCATTTGAGGAACACCTCGAATTCTGTGGACGTGAAAATGGATGCGTTATCTGAAATTAACACATCGGGCAGGCCAAAACATATGATCACCTTCCTTAGGTGTTTGATTGTGGCCGCGGAGGACGTGTTTTGCATTGGAATGACTTCAAGCCATTTTGAGAATACGTCAACCACAAGTAGGAACATTGATCCCCTGAAGGGCCCCACGAAGTCCACGTGGACCCTCGTCCTAGGGCTGCATCCCACTCCCTAGGGGGTAGCATATGCTCTTCAGGCTGTGAGAGTTGACAACTCTCGCATGCGCCCACCAACTGTTCTATGTCCTTATCTATGTTGGTCCACCAGAAGTAGCTCCTTGCCAGAGCTTTTGACTTCACGATGCCCGGATGACTCATATGGAGTAGCCGAAGCACCTTGGCTCACAAAACTTTGAGGATTACTACTCTCTGGCCCCAGAGGAGGCATCCTCTCTTGAGCGAAACCTCAAAAAGTTTCCTGAAGAACAATGCGAGTTCTTCGGATGGGGACATTAAGGGCCAGTCCTTCTTAACCCATGCCAGCGCTTGGGAGAAGACCTTGTCCTTGGTGGTTGCCTTGGCGATATCCACAGGCACAATTGGGGGCGATTTGAGGGACTCGATGAGCAGCACCTGGTGCTCTTGCTCAACCAGCTCCAGCAGGGGAGACCTGGAAAGCACATCTGTGTGAGCGATATCTTTCCCGGTGCGATGTACCAGTGTGAACCGGTACACGTTTAGGAAGATCGCCCAGTATAACATTCTAGGGGACAAGATCTGTGGGGTGGGCTTGGCTGTGACAAAGATTCCCAGGAGGGGCTTGTGGTCTGTGACAATGGTTCCCATACAAGAAGTCATGGAACTTCTTTGTCCCTGCAATGATCGCAAGGGCCTCCCTGTCTGTCTGGGCATAGTTGCACTGGGCAAAGTTGCACTCCGTTTTCAAGAGGGATCTTGAGTAGAACATAATCAGTGCCTCCATCCCATTTTCAAACACGTGGCAGAGGACAGCCCCCACCCCCACCGGTGAGGCATCACACACAAGCACTATGGGCTTCTTGGGGTTGAAGTGAGTTAATATCACCCCGGAAGAGAGGAGCCACTTTAACTTACTGAATGCTCGCTCTTGAGCCTCCCACCACCACCAGACTGTGTCCTTTTTCAGTAGGCGGTGCAACGGCTCTGCCACAGAAGCCTTCCATGGGAGGAAGGAGTGGTAGAAGTTCAGGAGCCCCAGGAACGACTGTAGTTCCATCTTAGATACTGGCGTGGGAGTGTCCTGAATGGCTGTGACCTTGGATTTTGAGGGCTTTACCCCATTGGGGTGATCCGGAACCCCAGAAACTCTACCTCGTTTGTGTAGAATACGCACTTGTCCCTTCTCAGGTGTAACCCAGCCCTCTCAAATACAGACAGCACCCGGTCTAACCTCTGGGCTAACTCTGACTCATCCCCATCTGTTATCAATACATTGTTGAAGTATGGCAACACCCTGGGGAGACCCTTAAGTAGGCGTTCTACAAGCGCCTGAAATATTCCGGGAGCTGAGTTCACGCCGAATTGGAGGCGTGTCACCTTAAACGCACCCTTGTGCATAACTATCGTCTGGGCAGCTGCAGCCGCAGGTATGACTGTTAACTGCTGGTAAGCCTGCGCTAGGTCCAGCTTTGCAAAACACCTCCCCCATGCCACTTGGCTGGTAAGTGGCTAAGTACCGGCACCGGGTAGGCATCGAGGCAAATTGCCTTGTTGATAGTACACTTGTAATCAGCACAAATCCTAACCTCCCCGTTAGATTTCATGGCAGCTACAATCTGTGTCTCCCAGTCCGCAGAGTCCACTGGAACCAAAATCCCCTGACCAACCAATTTGTCCAACTCTGCTTCTATTTTGTCCGTTAGTGCAAAAGGCACTCTTCTCGGCTTGAGGCATACGGGCTGAATGGAGGGGTTCAATATCAAAGTCCACAGGAGGCCCCCTGTACTCCCCAAGTCCTTTCTCAAAGACCACTGGGTGTGCATTGCATACATCTTGGATGGGGTTGCCTCGAATGGCATTGATTCCAGTCAAGGCAATACCCAGTGGTTCAAACCACTGGGTCCCCAGGAGACAACTGGATACCCCCTTAAGGCCCACTAAAGGGCAACTTCCTTGTGAAGTTTTTGAAATGGATGGTAAAGTCCCCCACCCCCAGGATTGGGATGTAGTTTCCCTGAACATCCTGCAAGTTCGTTCTGAGGGCTCTCAGCTTGGGGTAATTGCTAGGGGGTATCCGCAGAAACTCGGTCTGCAAGACTATGGAGTATGAAGTCCCTGAGTCCACCTCCATCTTCACCTGGACCCCCTGCAACAGTACCTTCACAAAAAACCGGGTGCGCCGGTTCGACACACGTCTCACCATGGTGTCCTCCGTGTGCACCTTCCAGATGCCATTGTCCTTTCAGCCGTGGCCGGTGGTCCGGTCAGGGTCTTGGCTTCTGCGTTGTCTGCACACCTTCACGATGTGGCCCAAACATACGCAGTTGTGGTACTCTGCCTTCTTGAAGGGGCACTTCCTCTGGTCGTGTGTGCCCCCGCACCCCTCGCAGCGTTGGCTTGCTTTGGCGGTGTCTCTCCTCTCGAAAGGCCTCTTCTGCACCTTCTGGACCTCGGGTTTGCTCTCACTCTTGCTGAGGTCTGATGAGGATGTGGCGGTGGCTGCCGCGGCTCTCGCTTCTCACTCCCTGCAAGACGAGCAGCTGTGGGTCTGCATGGCAGACGACGGGTTCCCAGGGGCTGCGGTTCTCACCCAACATGACCGCACTCCGTCGTTTATGGCATCTGCAGCCTGGGCAGCCTGCAGGACCTACTGGGCTTCCTCATCCCGCAGGCCGAGTAGGAGACGGTCTCGCAACGCCTCGGCCAGGAAATGTCCCCACCGGCAAGGGATGGCTGCCAGTCTCAATGTGGTGACAAACTCCGCCACGCTCTCTCCAGGGGACTGGTCATGCCAGTGAAATGCTAGTCTTGCCGGGAACACGGACACCTTTGGGTGGAAATGTGCCCGCAGTGCAGCAAGGATGTTGGCGAGGGGCACCGACTTGAGGGCCCTCGGCATCAGAAGGTTCCTTGCTAGTTCCAGGGTTGGCAACCCGCACTGAGCCAGTAGGCAGGCTCATCTCTGAGCTTCACCCTCGACATTCTCCGCATACATTGCATACAGAAACTGTTCCTCATAGAGGTCCCATGACTTGGGCTTGGAGGTGTCGAACAGAGTGAGGGTAACTCTGTGGGAAGCCATTATCCCACCTTCGCCGCCAATTTGATGTCGGCAGATTGATTGCACATGGAGCCAGCAGGCAGGCCAAACACTTATTTATTTTGGCATGGTCAATATGTACATAGC
Organism: Bradypodion pumilum; assembly: GCA_035047305.1. Classification (NCBI taxonomy): domain Eukaryota; kingdom Metazoa; phylum Chordata; class Lepidosauria; order Squamata; family Chamaeleonidae; genus Bradypodion; species Bradypodion pumilum. The sequence continues at coordinate 260,379,711 of JAWDJD010000004.1, read as the reverse complement.
AAAATGGTGGAGATGCAGCTCCTTATATATCATACATTGCATTTGAATTTCCCCCCAAGGGTGCCCATTGGTTGCGGAAGCAGTGATGTCAGTAGGATGTACTGCATACCTGACTATGGTCCACCTAACATGACTAAGGTTCACCTGTGGCGGGAAGGGTTCCCGCACTTGTTATTGATTGGGTGATTTGAGCCATGTGTGCTGAGCTCCTTCAGCTGTGCTATAGCAGGCAGCTGAGCTGTGTGCAGTGACAGATGCTGCGCTATAGCTGGCAGCTGAGTTGCGTGTGGTGGCAGACGAATTACATGCATACACAACATGGTGAGAGGCTTCAACCTGAACATACGTTTGCAGTCAATACAGGACTTCTTATACCAGGGTTAGTATTGTTTCAGCATTCTAGGTTCCAGAAAAGAAAGGTGGAAGGGAGACATTGATATCTCCACAAAAAAGGGGAAAAATGGGGGTGACAGATAGAGCGACAAGGAGGGAGGGAGAAAGGGGAAGTGGACTAAAAACCTGAATGTAAATCCCTGAAATTAGTTGATCTGAAAAATTCATATTTTTTAAAAAAAATCCTTGCTGTGATTTTATGAGATTTAGAATGTTGTCTTGCTCTGATTCTGACCATCTAGTCTATCTAGTTTGGCACTATGAACTCTGACTGGCGGAGTTTCAGGCAATATTCCTTCAATATTCCTGCTGCTCTTAGATCCCTGGTTTTACATGACAATCCTCCCATTCACATACTAACCAAGTCTGACTGTGCTTAACTTATGAAACCAGCCAAAATTGTTTCATTGAGGGGGATGTGATTATTTCTTTATTCAGTCTTGGCAGGATTTCACACAGCTCTGAAACTGTGTTTTATGCATTTCTTCAAAATATACATTGCTGGAAAAGTAGTAAGTGTTGGCCTTGTAGCAAACACAGTAGCACAGTGTGGGGTTTGTGTTTGTGTCTTTTTTGATGAATTAAGTTGTCCTTGATCTTTTATGTTTGCTATGTCTGTATTTTCAAAGCAGAAAGGCTCTGGAAAACAGTCTGCTTTTACTAAAAATCAGCAGAAGAACCATTTTCCCCTTGTCTAAGTAGAAAGGGAACACCATGAATCAATTTCATAAGATTGAAAAAGAAGGATGAAAGCATTAGGGAAAGAAAGCACAGAGCAATAGTAACAATAAAGAAGTACAAATACAAACCAAAATGAGATCAGGGGCATATTTTGAATATTTCTTATTACTCATATTGGACTGAGGAATTCTGGAATGGAGAAGCTTGTTTTCAGAAATTTCCCTGGTTTAAACCTCACTAGTACAGAGTCCCTCTTACAGATCCAGTAAGGATTACTTTAAATATTCCACAAAGCATTCCTTTCAAAACAGCCATATTATACCAGTCATTGTTGAGAGGTTGCTGCAGTTATACACCAAAAACACTGAGTTCTATCCAGCAGTAGCCTTTGTTCTTCTCCTATTTCGTGCCACTTGTACCAACTGTAAAACCAAATTATTAGCTATTCTCCCTACAGAAAAACTGCTTCAGAAGCTGGGGGATCTTCTGAAATAATATGGAAACAGTAGATAAAGTTGGTAGTTCAGATTGTCATTTATCAGATTCATCATCTGGACAGAGGAAAAACAGTTCCCGCTAGGACAAAAATGTAAGAAATTTGGCTTTATACACAGTGGAGGTGAGTAACAGATTCAATGGTTTGGAACAGACAGACAGAGTACCAGAAGAATTATGGACAGAGATGCGAAACATTATGCAGGAGGCAGCAAGGAAAACCATACCAAAAGAAAAGAAGCGCAAAAAAGCAAAGTGGTTGTCGGATGAAGCTCTTAAAATAGCAGAGGAAAGAAGGAACGCAAAAGGCAAAGGAGAAAGGAAAAATTACAACCACTTAAATAAAGAATTTCAAAGAAATGCAAGGAGAGATAAGGAAACCTACCTAAATGAACAGTGCAAAGAAATAGAGGAAAACAACACAAGAGGCAGGACTAGTGATCTCTTTAAAAAAATTGGGGAAGTCAAGGGAACGTTCAAAGCAAAAATGACCACGATAAAAGACAAAGATGGCAAGGAGTTAGCGGATGCAGAAGAGATAAAGAAAAGATGGAAAGAGTACACAGAGGAACTTTACAAAAAAGACCTAAACACCCCGGATAATAACAATGAGGAGGAAATTGAACTTGAACCAGACATCCTAGAGAGCGAAGTCAGAAATGCCCTAAAAGCACTGCAAATAACAAAGCCAGTGGAGATGATGGTATCCCAGTTGAAGTTTTCAAAGCCCTAAATATTAGAAGAGATTAGCCCTGACTGCTCCTTAGAAGGACAAATAACAAAGATGAAGCTGAAGTATTTTGGACATCAAATGAGAAGAGAGGATTCACTTGAGAAGGCCTTGATGCTGGGGAAGGTGGAGGGCAAAAGCAGAAGGGGACAGCCAAAGATGAGATGGCTAGATGGTATTGTGGACACAATGGGCACGGGGCTGTGCAGACTGAGGAGGATGGTGGAGGACAGGGGTGCCTGGAGAACGATGGTCCATGGGGTCACAGAGAGTCAGAGTCGACTGTGCAACTGAAAACAACAAAAAAGATGTTTTGAATGTCAACATTCAGAAACCCCAGCCACCAAAAACACTTATATGAAACTGAAAGTCTAAGAGTTCTCTACCCCATTGGATGAAAGATATTATAAAGATAGTGAGGGCCTTAGTAGTTGAGGCACCAATCCTTTCTCTAGTAGTAGTATTGCCTTAAGAGGGGAAGACTATCTGTTCTAACACAAGTCAGCTCCATATACATTTTGCAAATTAGTTTGCTGTTGTTTCATATTTCGCTACCTACAGAGTAGCATGGTTTTATTTACATACCTCATTGCCCAGACATATATTATTCATTCATTCATTCATTCATTCATTCAACATACAATGTACATAAACATTGACATCAATTGACAAATTGCTTAAATAAAATTAGTAATAGCAAAAAAACTCAATAATAAACAACATTAAAAAGCAACAATATGACAGGTAATCATAACTAAGATAAAGAGACGTTAGGATAGATAGCCCCCCAAAGCTCTTTGAATATCAAGTTTTAACAGCTTTCTAAAAGCAAGGAGAGATGGAACCTCATGGACTTCTTGAGGAAGCTTGTTCCATAGCAAGGGCACCAGTATCAAGAAGGCCTGCTTTCTTGCTACTGTTTTACAGACCTCATTTGGAGCAGGCCCCCTCGACCACATAGACTGGGAGGATCTAGTGAGATGGGCAAATGTAATAGGATGTAGGTGCTCCATGATGTAACAAGGACCCAAACCATGGTGACTTTTATATGTTAAGGTCAAAACCTTGAACCTGATGCAGTAGCCTGTAGAGATAATGTTTTAAGAGAAGGCAAAATGCTCCTGCTTTAAAGTATGATCAGATTTGCCTTACCAATTTGTCTGACAGTGGAAGCCAATGGAAACTGTTTTCATTTAAAAAAATCATTGCAGCAAATGTCAAAAGTCCACATGCAAAAACTGAAAAGAAGAAAATTGCCATTCTAATTCTTGCTGCTGCAGTTGTGGATTATGAAAGAGAAAGAGAGAGAAAGAGAGCGATCTAACATTTAGGATATTATAGGAACACATATTACTAACCCCACAGGTAGAAAGATTTTGATGCAAGTAGAATGGCAAAGAGCAGCATGTCCAAAGGCACACAGCCTAAAGGGGAATCCACAGTTGTTTAATGCTGGCTGTGAGGACTGAGTGGAAGAATAAAGCAACTCTTCAAAGCCTCAAAACTAGTGACTCAGGAGATGATGGGATCAGCCAAGGGAACAAAATCAATAAAAAAATTAATTACAGAGAAAGAAGAGAGGATAACATTATTTCTTTTAGCTGGAAACCATAAGGTTCTAAAGATTAGATTATTATTACTGTTGAAGGCTTTTAGGTAGGAACAATATTTCTTCATCTACCTGCATCCATGTGTAAAATGTTGTGAGTTACATCTTATTAACAGACTGTGATGCTCACGTTTATTCCCTTTCAGCTTCCCTTTCCAATTCTATACTTTTATTGCCCAACTTATTCTTCAGTTCCTTTGGTTTGATCTGGTGTCAAACCCTTGTCATCCTCTGAACGGATATGTGCCTCATGTCCACCAGCTCAGTTGCAGAAAGAGCTTTATGACAAGAACAAACATTCTTGAGGATACACAAGAGCAAAACCAAATTAAAAGATGGAGAAAGGAGCTCACTGGGCAAGGAACATTATTAAAGGAGAACATAGCTGAGGAACTCAAACTCCCCTACACCACTTGGAGGACCCTGAATAGGCTGAGAGTCGGAGTCCGTAAATGTAAGACCATGATCAAGTGGGGGCTGCTGGAGCACAACAACACATGGTGTTAATATGGAGAGATTCAGAATCTAACTCATCTACTGGTCTGCCAATTACTGCCAGAAACATGCACCGATGAAGACTTAAGTTTTGCCAATGACAAAGCCAAGAAAGTGGCTTCATTTTGGCAGCCCAGGGTTTGATCAGGACACAAAAGAAGAAGAAGCCCAACCTATTGCTAAAATGTAGACTACAAGCTGCTCAAGACAGGAATCTTGGGAAAGAGTCTGAAATATTTATTTATTTATTTTTCTTTGCCTTTCTCATAAAAGCTGGTTAGATAGGTCAGTGTTTTAGATATGTTTGAAATTTTGATTCCCCATGTACTTCCTAGGAGAAGAGCCAGTCTGTGTATATATGGGCAAGCCACACAGCTCCATGGTTCACCCAGAAGAAGGGACTGATGGATCACTTTTGAGTGTTCTCTACCTAGAAAACCCTGGAAATAGTCACCATAAGTCAGAATTGACTTATATAATTTTTAAAAAGTATTAAAAACTAAGAACAACAAATTCCTACAGTATTAAAAAAGAATTAGACAAATATAACATTAATGCCTGTTTAAAACATTTCAAGTAACACAATAGACCCATTTTAAGAATCTCCTCTTCAGCAGCCAATCACTAAAAGAAGACTTGTCTGAATATCCCAGGCAAACTACAATGACAATAGAAATCTGATCAATAAAATTAATTCCAACTACATGGCTTGACTTGATTGCAGTGGCTCTAGTTAGAGTAACTGAAGAAAGTAGTCTCATATTCCAAAAATATTTCTTTCATTTTTCGGCTTCTTCTTCTTTGCTTCCTCTTTTACCCCATCAAGTGTTGAGGTTCATCTCTTTGAAATTTCAACATTTGAAGCAGTGAGCTCAGCAGGGAGTTTGTTTGTTGTTGTTGTTGTTCAGTCGCACAGTCGGTTCCGACCCTTTGCGACCCTATGGACCATTGCTCTCCAGGCGCCTCTGTCCTCCACCATCCCCCTCAGCCCTCCCAGCTCTGTGCCCATTGTGTCTACAATGCCATCTAGCCATCTCATCCTTGGCCTCCCCCTTCTTCTTTTGCCCTCCACCTTTCCCAGCATCAAGGCCTTCTCAAGTGAGTCCTCCCTTCTCATTTGATGTCCAAAGTACTTCAGCTTCAATATTTGTCCCTCCAAAGCAGGGAGTAAAGCTTATTAATACAAAGCATGTGACAAAAGTCCTACATACATATACACTTCAGTTTGTTGTTGTTGTTGTTGAGTCGCATGGTCAATTCTGACCCTTTGCGACCCCATGGACCATTTTCCTCCAGGCACCTCTGTCCTCCACCATCCTCCTCAGCCCGCCCAGCTCTCTGCCCATTGAGTCCACAATACCATCTAGCCATCTCATCTTTGGACGCCCCCTTCTTCTCTTGCCCTCCACCTTTCCCAGCATCAAGGCCTTCTCAAGTGAGTCCTCCCTTCTCATTTGATGTCCAAAGTACTTCAGCTTCAATATTTGTCCCTCCAATGAACAGTCAGGGTTGATTACTTCTAATATTGACCTATTTGTTCTCTTTGTCATCCAGGGGACTCTCAGGACTCTCCTCCAACACCACATTTCAAAGGCATCTTTTCTTCTGTGCTCAGCTTTCCTAATGGTCCAGCTCTCACACCCATACATTACCACCGGGAATACCTCCTACATATATCTAGCTGAGGGTGGGATTTATATCTAGCTAGATTTTTAAATCCTATATTCTTATAGGATTTTGAGAGTCCCTTGGACAGCGAGGAGAACAAATAGGTCAATCTTAGAAGAAATTAACCCTGACTGCTCATTGGAAGGTCAAATAGTAAAGATGAAGCTAAAATACTTTGGACATCAAATGAGAAGGGAGGATTCACTTGAGAAGGCATTGATGCTGGGAAAGGTGGAGGGCAAAAGAAGAAGGGGGAGGCCAAGGATGAGATGGCTAGATGGCATTGTAGACACAATGGGCACAGAGCTGGGAGGGCTGAGGGGGATGGTGGAGGACAGAGGCGCCTGGAGAACAATGGTCCATAGGGTCGCAAAGGGTCGGAACCGACTGTGCGACTGAACAACAAAAAAAAATATTCTTATAATACAGTATGTATTGTGTGCTATCATGTCAATTCCAAATTGTGATGACACTTTCCAGGTTTTTCTAGACAGAAAATACACAGACATAGTTTACCATTCCCTTGCTCTGAGGGTACCACGGGACTGTGCAGTACACCCAAGGTTACAACAGGCTGGCTTTTCTCACAGGAAGGAAATCAAACTCCCAACCTCTTGCTATTCGGTGAGATACCTATCCCAACCATGGGAGGAAGCCCCATTTAATTCTATAGAATTGAGTTCTCAATATGTATAACAAGATTATGCTAATAATGGTGATAAACCTATTAGTAACACAGAGCCTCTGAATTTTCCCCATAATAATGGAATAATGTTGAGCCACTAGAAAAAAATGGTGAAGGGCTATATAGAAAGGGAGGAAGAAAGGAAGAGAATCAGTCTGTTTTGTATTTATATTCAACAGATTGAATTATTTAATGTTCTGAAAAAATACGACAATGTTTTTATTAATATTACTGTTTGAATGTCATTTTACAAAAGGAATGCAATTCAGCAGGAAATATTGTTTGTTTTCTGTTGCATTAATGGTTTCACTTGAAAGTGTGAAAAATAGAAACCTTTTCTTCAATTTGTCAGGAGAAGGGAAGATATTAAATTGATATTTTTCCCCTGCAGTTTGTACAACATGACACTTTGTTTTTGATAAAAAAAAAACTAAGAGAAACAAATTGGGAGTTGGTGACAAAGAGTCAGCATAACACATTTCTAAAGGTATAAAGGCTGCTGGTATCTGTTTGTGTGAGAAAGATTCCATCTTTTATAACAGGGATGCTGCTTTTTGCCAGTGACATTTGTTGCTTTTGCATTCATGTTCATATCATGAAACGTGCAAGCACATTCTGCTAGAATATTCAAAATGATGTGTATTACATTTCAGGGAAAGAGAAGGTTTTTTTCCCTCCTTTTGTATTAAATTGAAACCAAATCTTGATTGACTGAGAAAATTACCTTTGCATCACGAAAACTCTCACATGGATCAGAATAGTAAAGCTATTTGAGATGCATTTTCCCCTACATAAGCTTGGCAAGGGAACATGGTGTGTGTGTGTGTGTGTGTGTGTGTGTGTGTGTGTGTGTGTGTGTGTGTGTGTGTGTGTGTGTGTGTGTGTGTGTGTGTGTGTGTGTGTGTGAGAGAGAGGGGGATGCTGATTTCCAATTGTCACTGGATATATGCTATTACTGTATTTGTTGAATGGCTAATCAAGAGACATGTTTGTTCAGATATACTGAATATCTCTTGGGGCTGTGAAGCTTGAGTACGATAGTCTAAGAGTAAGAAAGTGGTATCTATCTGTCATCTCCATTTTCCTCTTTTTGTGTGGAGATATCAATGCCTCCCTACCACCTTTCTTTTCTGGAACCTAGAATGCTAAAACAATACTAGCCCTGGTATAAGAAGTCATGTATTGTCTGCAAACCTACATTCTGGGTGAAGCCTTTCAACTAGAGGATGTCCAGAGTTTAGCGGGCTGTCTGGGCTCACTCGTTTTGGGCCTCTTGACGATGGGGGAAGGGCAAAATGTTACTTAGCCAGATATTCTAAGGGTAAGAATGTGGTGCTAAATTAGTACAGTCAGTATCAGTATCAATATCAAATTAGTGTAGTCAGAGCCTCAAAGAAGCATGGTGTAGAGCATGGTTTCTCAACCTTGGGCCTCCAGTTGTTCTTGGACTTCAATTCCCCGATGCCCAAGTCAGTATACCTGCTGATCAGGGCTTCTTGGAGCTGAAGTCCAAGAACATCTGGGAGACCAAGGTTGAGAAATCCTGGTGTAGAGATTCGGGTGGGTGGGACTGGTCCAATTAGACTGGAATCCAATGAGAAGATAATCTTAATTTTAACATGATTTTTTTTATAAAAAAAGGAGAGAAATGGGGAAGATTAAAGACAGAATTAAATATAACTAACATTTTGAATAACATTAATTATGTACAGTAATACCTCATACAAAGTCCGCTTTGTACAACATTGAATTCATACAGCATCGCCTAATTTCTTGAAAAAAGTTGCCTCATACAAAGTCGCTCGACTTTGTATGAGGCATTGGGTTTTCCCAGGTTGCATTGTGCCTGGGCAGTATGAAAGGCAGGACATATGCGTGCATTGCTCTTGTGGGTTTTGCACGAGGCGAAGAGTGTTTATGAGTGGTTTTGAGCTTGATTTTGGATTTTTTTAAAAAAAATCAGAATTTTTAGAAGCATTCCTGGGATTTTTGCAGCATTCTTCAGCTTCTTGGACAATCAGGGTTGTTTGACATGTTTTTGTAATGTATTTAGCCTTTAGATAATGTTTTCTTAAAGTTCTGTCAGTTTCCTGTCTGTTTCCTTGACTTTGCCCTGAAGCCTGTGCTGTTACAGTACAATGTATCTCTATGGAAATGACGTTGTACGAGGCCTCGCGGCAAGGATTTGGACGTTGTATGAGGCATCGCAGCTAGGATTTTGCATGCCTCATACAAAGTCCACATCCGTATAAAGCCCAAACTAGTGGGACCAAGTTTGGACGTTGTATGATGTATCACTGTATTTAGGTGTCATACATTTCACAGACAAACATACAGGGCAAAATCTCCCTGTAGTTGTTGTTTTTCCTGCTCATGTACCTAGAATTTCTCCAAGCAAATCAACAATATCTTATTTATTAGCCTCAATAAACTACTGCAATGCCTGAGGTTTTTCTGCCCCACAATTGGGGTGAGGTGGGGTGGGGTGGGTTTTAATTGTAGGCATAGAATTGAAGCCTCTTACTTAAAGCCTGTGGGGATAACTCATTGGTTTAAGTATCTAGGTTCAGAGCCAAACTTTGGGAATTTGATTTCCCCCTGTGTCTCCTATGAGAAGAGCCAACCTGTATGCCTTGGGCAAGCTGTACAGACTCAGGGTGCTGCCAGAAGAAGGGAATGGTAAGCTTCTTTTGTATATTTTCCACCTAGAAAACTCAGGAAAAGTTGATCATATGTCACAATTGACTTGACAGAATGCACTTACTACTCCTACTACAACTACAACTACAACTACAACTACAACTACAACTACAACTACTACTACTACTACTACTACTACTACTACTACTACATCATCATCATTATCATCATCATCATCATCATCATCATCAACTCTGGAAAAGTTGATCATATGTCATAATTGACTTGACAGAATACAGTTACAACAACAACAACAACAACTACTACTACTACTACTACTACTACTACATCATCATCATCATCATCAAACATCAAATTACTACTACTACATCAAACTTTAATAACCAGAATCCTCTGACTGTAATAGAATGGGTAAACTGCTGTCCTACAACCCAAAGGTTGGATGTTCTATCCTCAAGGGTGACTCAACCTTCCATCCTTCCAAGGTCAGTAAAATAAGTACCCAGCATGTTGGGGGCAAAATGCTAATTAACTTGTGAACTGCCCAGAGAGCGCACTAAGAGCTATGGACCAGTATAGAAGTGTGATTTCTTTGTTTTGCTTCCTGTAAGGCACCCAGAAAGTATTTTCCTGTGTGAGGTATTCTGTATTTTAGCTCCTTGACGTATTGCTGTAGCATGAGGTAGAAAAAGAATAAATGTAAAATTAATAATAAATATGTTTTTTAATCAAGACTTAGATTTCGTTTTGCATCTTCAAGTTGGAACTGACTGAATGCAAAAGCAAAGCAATCACACTTACATAGCACTCACCATAGCACTCAGTGCACTCTCTGGGCAGTTCACAATTTAATTAGCATTTTGCCCCCAACTTGCTGGGTACACATCTTACTGACCTCGGAAGGATGGAAGGCTGAGTCAACTTTCATCTCTGGTAAGGATTGAACTCACAACCTTTTTGTTGCAGTATAGCAGTTTAACCACTGCACCCTGGCTCTTTACTCACCAGGGTTCTTTACTGATAGTGATCCTAATACGGCTTTCAGGTTGAATGAGATATTTATGCAATGGTTTCACTACTTTCACACCTTCAGTGAGATACCATGGCTGAGCAGAGATTAAAACCTATGCTTCCTGAGCCCTAGTTTGTTACTCTATCTGCTATACCATGCCAGCCCCTGAAATTAGTGGGTTTTAAGGTTGTTTGTCATCAATTTCAGTGGGTCCATTCTAAGTATAACTGACTGGATCCTTCAGTGAGTCAAAGTGCATGGACATGAATTTGATTTACCACTATGTCCAATAAATGAAGAGAAAGATTTGGCCTTGGGTAAACTACCGTATTTTGTGGACCATAAGACACACCTGACCATAAGACACACCCAGTTTTCAGAGCAGGAAAACAAAACAAAAAAAATTAATACTGTATTTTGCACCACCATCAGTGGTGGCACTGCAGGGGAAATGGGCAGGCAGGCCAATTGCACTGAGGAAAGAAGTGATACTCTAGCCTAGCCTCTTGCTCTCCTTTCAACCAGGACACATGTTTTCCCCCTCCATTTTAAGTGAAACCCTTTCTTTTTAAGCACAGATTTGGTTTCCCATTTAAATGTATTGGGAACATACAAACAGAAAACTTTTGAATACAAGAAATTTATTTCCAATGCATTTAAATGGGGAATTGTGATTTCCCCCTCTAATGGCCACTTGTTTTTCATATGCTTTTCCCCCTCTGCCCCGAACAGCTGAGAGGCAGCAGTAGTGGTCTTCAGCCAGCTGCGCTCTTGTAAAATATCCTTTTACAACAGGCACAGCTGGCCAAAGACCAGCATTTGGACTATAAGATGCACCTTCAATTTCTCCCCACTTTTTGGGGAGAAAAAGTGTGTCTTATGGTCCAAAAATTATGGTACATAGTCCCATAGTGCTTTTCAAGCAAGAGGACTCACTTGAGAAGGCATTGATGCTGGAAAATATCAAAGGCAAAAAAGGGGGTGCCAGAGGATGAGGTGGCTAGATGGCATTGTCGATGCAACGGGCATAGATCTGTGTGAGCTAAGGAGGATGGTGGAGGACAGGGAAGCCAGGCATACAATGGTCCAAGGGGTTGCAAAGGTTTGGACTCAAGTGTGCCACTGAACAACAACAAGAGTCCTGCAAATAAAAGGGAATGCTGAACTGCTTCTGCAAACTATATGGCTAGAAAACATTGGAAAAGCTCATTATAAACCAGAATCGACTTAATGTCATATAATTATATTACACCAATTATAAATAGGTCCAAGTTGAATCTACCAATTTCTTCTGTAATCTCTCAATTTGCTTCTGAGCTGTATGCATAGGGAAAGCAGTGTATTTCTTCAGAATGAGAACATACACACTCTCAAAGTGAAAGGACATAGTGATCTCCATGTTGGGCAAGACACAGAGACAGGGTGAAAAGTAGTACAATATGGTCAACCTTTTTGTCTTGAAGGTACTCTCAGCCATCAAAACTAGATGTCAGAGCTTACAGGTAAAAGGTAACATAACCACTAGTAACAAGTTATTTATAAAGATACTTTTATATGTAATGTGTGACACCTATGTTAATTAGGGACAATGATTATTACTACATTACTTTATAAAAATGGGAGTTTAAGACCTTTTTAGTCATCTGGGTAGCAGATTCTCAGGTCCTATGTCACTTTCTTATCAATTTTAAGTAGTAGGTGAAATTTTTATCTTTTTATACATAGCAGGAATGGGGTTTGGGGACATTTTGGACTGCAAATCCCAAAACTCTTTATTCTGGGAATTCCACCTGAACAGCCACACCCAAATGTGGGTTACCTAAAGAAAAGGCCTAGCTGAAAAGGTTTTCTGGCTTTGTATATGCCTAATTTTGCCCAAATTTAATATTCAGAAAAGAATTTCTCATAAATGGGATAGCTTCCTTCTGCACAGGAAGGAATTTGCAGATTTAAAAAATATTTGCAAATCTCATGGCTAATAAATACTTCTCTTCCATGTCTAGGCTAAACGTGAAACTTCCAAAATGAAGGCACCTTTTGGTGAGTTCCTTCTGCAGTTCCTTTCACCTGATCTAGTGTGAGAAAGTTTAGCCAGCAACACAAGGTTGCTGTTACCAGGGTACACCAGATAGTGATTCAAAAATACCACAATCTTTGAGGAGACTTTTTCTGTCTATCCTATAAATACATCCAATGTAGAATGTCAGAACTGGCCATTAGAGAAAACTAGACTTCCAATGTGAAATGTCAGAACTGGCCATTAGAGAAAACCAGAAAGTATTTCCATTCATTCATTTTTATTTTATTTTTGCCTGTGCGCAGAGTTGACACAATGATTTCTAACCCTAAGCATAAGAAATTACTTTCAAGATTGGGCAAAAGATAATGACAACAAGCTGCCAAGAATGTAACAAACCCCTTTGTTTCAAGCTTTACTGGCTATCCATGAGAAATGTTCTTTTAACTATTCAACAATTGAAATCATTGCTTCTGGTAAATGAGACTGTACATTAATAAGAATGATTATTAATTAACCTTTAATTCCATTTTTACCTTTCTAGTTCATTAGACTGAGGTTCAACAAAAGAGCAAGAGGTTGCAGCAAGGATTAGTGATTTAATTTCACAACAAATTGCTCATTGCTCATCTAAAACCAAACTCAAACAGTGAGGAGGTAATATTTAGACACAACACAATCCAAGCAATAATTAGAAAATGCAATGGAACACGTATAGGAAGCTGCCCAATCAAGGTTTCTCAAAGAATATGAATAAAGCTTTAGTGGATGACATTTTTCTGGTGCACTCATTGATAAGAAATACAGTACTCATACAAATAGCTCTAATGAGATAATGTGCAAAAAAGCATTTAAAACAAAGCATATAATTGTGAGCTTAGCTTTGCACAGCCTTTGTACAAGTCTAATGATCAATTTCTCTTTGACTTATGTGTAGCTATGAATTAATTTCATGAACAATTAAATCATCCTTCTTAATTAAATATTATCACTATTGTTCCCCTGGGAGAGATCAGCTAACTGCTGGAACTGGTGTGGTCTAATACTTCATTACTTAAAGGCCAGTTGTGTTAATGTGATTTATATATGTGAATTAGTTGATGGTGGAAGTTGCTGGGACAGTGGGGTGAAATACCTATGCAAATAACTACTTTGTGTTTAATAATATGGATGCAGCTGGGTTGATATTATTTATTTTCAGTTATTAAATGTGATACATAAAGTCTCAGATATGAATGGAATAGGGAAATTGATCATATTATTATGCCTAAGCAATAGAAGACAACAGTTGCTAGTATACCCATGGTGCCTATATTCTTAAGTTATGAATCATCCATATAATTAGAACTTGGAATGAAGGAAGTATGAATCAAGGTAAACTTGAAACTGTAAAGCAAGAAATAATATACATAAATGTTGCAGTGCCTGGTATGAGTGAACTAAATTGGACTGGAACAAGATATATTCCATCAGACAACTAGAATTTTTTTTAAAACTGAAAATGGCAAACTCTGAAGAAATGCTGTGGCTCTAATATGAGCCAAGATGTAGCATGGACAGTTGAGGCTATAGTGCAGGAGTTCTCAACCTTTTTAAGCTGGGGCTGGATGGCTTTGGGGGCCAGTTGGCCTTTTTACCCTTCTTCCACCACATGGCAGTTCCTGGTGTGGTGGAGGCAGTGGGGGGCACATGAAATGGTGCTGTGGGCTGCATACGGCCTGCGGGCTGTAGGTTGAGAATCTCTGCTATAGTGCAAGAACTGAACAAATAATATCCTTCAGACTCCTTGGAAAACCCATCAAAGTGACCATCATACAAGTCTTTGTTCCAATTACCAATCCCCAAGAAGATAAAACTGAAAGCTTTTATACAAGCAACCAAAAGGAATTTGATTATACACCAAAACAAGAAGTGGTTATAATCATAGGCAACGGGAATGCAAAACTAGAAAACAAAATAAAACCAAATGTCAGAAAATTAAGTCGGGTGGACAGAAATGAAGCAGGAGAATTATTTTATTTTTTATTTTATGATGCAAAAGCTGAATCAAATTAATCTTTTTTTTTCCTTCTAAAGGTCCCTTTTTCCTGTATTGCTGGAAGGCTTCTACTTTATTCTACTTTATTCATATCAATATGTTTCAAAAGCATTTTCCCCTGTGGAGAAGCATTAGGGAGGGTGAAAATATTTCTGTAGGTTGTTTTAGCTGTTCATGACCATGGTAACTTGCTCCCACATTGTTGTGATTAGCCTCCATTTTTTATTTAATAATGATGAGATTAGAGCTGTATCACCTTATCACCTTAGTGCTGTGTCACCTGTATCACCCTGGTGGTGCAGTGGTTAAACTGCTGTATTGCAACCAAAAGGTTGTGAGTTCAATCCTGGCCAGGGATCAAGGTTGACTCAGCCTTCCATCCTTCCAAGGTTTGTAAAATGAGTACCCAGCGTGGGGGGGGGATGCTAATTAACTTGTGAACTGCCCTGCAAGTGCACTAAGTACTATGGGGCGGTATATAAGTGTGATTGCTTTGCTTTGCATGCTAATGATTATTCATCTTTTATCTCCTGTCCATTCCCCAAACAACATATAAAAAAGAGAGCGGCAAAGAGCACTCGAGAAATTCATGAAAGGAGCAACATTGATGTGAGATGAAATAGAAGAAAAAACAGAAATTATACAAAGGTTAGCCCGGCCCATTGGAGTGATGATTCATCTTCTGCTATGCAAATGCAGTGCTGGAACATCTTTACCGAAAACAAGAAATTTTAAAAATGGGGGGTGCGCCTGCAATGAAAGTGCGGTGCCAAAATGGCCACCGCGCTCTTTGCAGCCCCCCCGGGACTCAGACATCTGGGTGAGTTAGGGGGCGTGGCCACCCCTGTATAAAAGGGGTGGCCACGAAGCAGCCGGGCTGCCATTTTAGAAATGCAATGGAGCGGAGAAGTTTTCCCCTCCACCCCCTCCCTAGTTAACAGTGTGATTTTTTGGTCACTTCGGGGCCGGGTGGGAATTTTTGGCTTGAACCTACAATTGGCTCTTTGGTTCTTGCTTTTTTGCCCGTCCAACACTGTTGCTAGTGTTTGAGAATAGTGGTAAGTTGACTTTGGTCACTTTTTGGCGGGTAGCACTGGTAAGGTAAAGATTTATGACCCATAGGTATCCGACAGGTTCGCAATTGACTGGCCAACACGTAGACAGGTACAGGGGAAATAGGTTTGGCCAGTCCAGGGCGAACCAGGCAAGGGGTGATGGCAGGAGCTTTACAGCCTGCATCACCTTGATATTTAACGGATACACGTCATAGGGTGGGGTCAGTAGATAGTTTATTGACTCTGGTCAACAATTTGTTTGTGTCAACAAACAAATTGATACAAATAGTTACATGTAGCCAATTGCCATTGGCATTATGGGTGGACCCTTACCAGTGTTACTGCGGCCTGCTTGCCTTAAAGAATTACAATTGGATGATTACACCAATTGAAAGTTATAATTCGGACTAGGGCATTATTCAATAAAAGTGGTCCGATGCCTTTATCCATATACCATTTAAAACAGCCCAGCACCATTGGTTCAAGAAAAAAAATGAACCAGAGACAGTTAGCTTCATAAAACATCTCTCTTCATCTTTACTCCTACTCTCACCCTCAAAAACCAAACACCTTGTTTTATGGAGATCTCAGAATAAATCAAAGAGCAGCTGCTATATATCTGGCTTTTCCAATGATGTCTCCTACTGTAGTCCAGACAGTTGTACTCATTTATGGCACTCCATTCCTCAGCCAAAATGCATAAACGATTATGAAAAAAGATCCACTATGGCAGTTCCAATAAGTCTCTGAGGGAAGGGCGAAGTCACTTTGTAAGGCATTATACTCAATTCTTTAATATACTCTGAGGAAAAATGCTTCCCAATTGCTCCTTTTGACCTCTCAGTGTTTTCGCTTTTATATCATCGACCAGCACAGACATTGTGCTGGAGCAGCTTGATATTAACAGCCATTAATCCAGTAATGTTTAATGTCTTGAATGGATTACAATGCTTTGGAGGGCAAGAATTAGGAGAGGATTTTCTCACTTAATTATCTGACCTTTGTAATTCAGAAGGGGAATATGCTTGGTATGAATAAGTTTATTAAAATTCAGCCAACCGTTACTTAGGACTTAGTATTAAAAACATGTTCAACATTCATTTAGTTCTCTACTGCTTCTCTCAGTTTCAAAGCTCTCTTACATATTTTTATGTATGTATAAAAAAAGCAGAGCAAGATAGAAGGGGAGCTTGTGCAATTCTTGGTGTAAACAACTGAAGTTGTGTTTATCTATACCTATAAAATGGTGCGTTAACCGTTGGAATGTGACAAAGGATGTTGCACCGGGCCCCACTAGCCCGTAATGGGCCTCCGTTCACTCGCCCGAACCCGGTTCGCAGGTAACTGTCGGGTTGAAATTTTCGACCCGGGGTCAGGAGCCCCCCAGTCGCAAACAAAAAAAGGGAACTTCAATTCCCAACGTTCCTTGTGCTGTGCTTCGCCAGAGCCAATCAGGCTGAGCAGTGCAGCAAAAGGAACGTTCAGAAATGCGCCGCGGCCAATCAAAAAAAGCCGTAGGAAAAAACCGCTACAGTAAGCAAACACGTGCAGGCAAAACTACAAGCCCCAGCGTCCTGCGCGCCATTAGCGTGCAGAACGCTGAGGCAGCTGGTGCGCAAAAAATAAAAGTAAAAAACAAACACCCGCCACCACTGCCCTTCTTCCCCAAGGGCCACGCCGCCGCTGCCCTTCCTTTCGATGGGCCAGCCAGTGCAAGAAAAATAAAAGTAAAAAAAAACACCTCCACAGCCCTTCTTCCCCACGGGCCAGCCAGCATGGCCCACGGGGGAAAAAAGGAACCCCCCTGCCGCTGCTGCCCTTCTTCCCCATGGGCCAGCCAGCATGGCCCGCGGGGAAAAAAAGGAACCCCCCACCGCCGCTGCCCTTCCTTCCCACGGGACAGCCAGCATGGCCCGTGGGAAAGAAAGCCCCCCCGCCAATGCCCTTCCTTCCCACGGGTCAGCCAGCATGACCCGCGGGAAAGAAAGTCACCGCCCCCCTTAAAAATAAACACACAAAAAAACAAAAACAATCAAAAACAAACAAGAAAAAACACACAGACCCCCCCCAAAAAAAATTCCAACCCCCCCAAAACAACAACAACAACAACAACCAGAGAGCTTACCAAAAGATGTCTTCTATCCATGAGGACCGGAACTCAAATGAGAAAATAAAGAAAAAACTTACTGGAAGCGACACCCAGAGGACAGAAGAGAACAATTATAGAGAGGAAGAAAAGCTAACCACCCCCACCCAGAGGCCAAAAGAGATAAAACTTTCAAAAATATTGAAACTAATAAGATTAATTCCAAAAATAACCAAATAAGTTATAAAAACATTCAAAAATAATCACACTAATCCAAAAAATACCAAAAATACCAGAAATCACTTTTCACTCAAAAAAAAAAAAAACAAAAAAAATTTTTGTAGAAGTAAAGATTTAAAAAAACAAAATTAAATTAAAAACTAAATTAAATTAAATTAAATTCATTAAATTAAAATAAAATTTGCATAAACATAAAACAAAAACCTTCAAAAACCAATATAAAGAGCACAGCACACAAAAAACACAAAAACAAAAAACACTGGGAGCGCAAGTCCGCCGCAGGCAGACGCCGCGCCTCGAAACCACAAAATCACAAAACCTTACAACACCATTTAAAACAGCCCAGCAACATTGGTTCAAGGAAAAAAATGAAACCCTTTACTATCCAACACAATTTTAAAAAGCCTGGCACCGCCCGACAAAATATGCTAGTTTTAAATAAAATAGCAGAAATAAGCACATAATAAAGCTACACAGAACTCTTTCCCACGTTACGTCTTCAAAGGCCTAACTCCTCTTCTTGAGTATGGGCTATTTTCTCACCCTTCTGTAATTTTTGCTGTATTCGCTTATGTAGTATGGATTATGTTTATATTACACAATGTGGGTTCTTTTGTCTCCTCCCAATGAAAACATGTTCAGCAGCTGGCTGGGAAGGGCATATAGCCAGTTAAAGCAAAGAACTGTCAATATGAGGAAATAACATCACAGTACAAATTTAAGATGTCATCAAAGTATAGCTATTTAGTTTCTTATTGGCCAGAATCCTATGGGTGTCTTGAACGCTCGACTGGGCGCTGGCTTACAGGAGGCATGTACCGATCCTTTAGGCTGCAATAATTTCCTTAATCCGCACACTCCCAGTGCAGACTAAGGTCACCTCACCATACCACTTCCCAATCGGCTTCAAAGAACTCCACCTGTCACTTACAGGGAGTATGCGGTGGTTTAGTATATTGGTAGCATGTGGGGGCATAGAGCAAAGCGCTAAGATATAGCCTGATAAATTGACATCCACTCATTGATGTTACTCACAAAGAGTTTTATTTTCCTTTAGTATCTGAAAAAGAACAAAGACAGGAACAAAAGGCAAAGTACATAGCAAACATAGTATAGTTCACTTAGATCTGAAGGGTTCAGATCATAAGTGTTTAGAGTCCAGCTCAAGGAGACATCTCTGCCTTTGACCTGAGATGTCTGCTTTTATATGCAAAAAGGAGCAGATTTCCCTCCCACCTTTGCATTCCTAGGATGACTCAATCTGCAGGTGTTTCAGAGTCACTGGGTTTTGATTGACAGGGGGGAGGCATCTTCTCCCTCGTGGAGTAGTCAGATGTCTCTGTCGTCACTCTGCCACCTGACCTATTTGTCATCCTCCCTCGAGGGGTCTGCAGATGTACATTCCTTTGAGGGAATGCAGCTGTGTTGATTCCATCAGAAAGGAATGTGTTTACAGCTCTATCTGCAGGTGCAGTATTGCTCATCAGAAAGAAATGTAGGAATATGTTTACAAGTAGCTTCAGTAGCTAAGTGATAAGGTTGCCATGACAACTCAAGGTTCATGACACGCCCTCCCTTTCCAAGATGGATGCTCCCATGGACCTACTATTTTCAAGATTGGGTGATCCTGAGTAATGGAGACCAATATTGCAAAAATAGCTCATCTGAGTTCATTAAGTGATCTCAGAGGTTCTCTTAAGGCTAGTTACTGCAAAGCAAAGTACAGAAAAAGATATGTACACGGGTTTTCAACCCATTTCAATGACCTCAGCTCCTTCCTGGCTGTCATACAACCAGCTCAGAGAGTCCGCCTCGATGTTAACTTTCCCCTTGATATGAGAGACCTTATATGAAAAGTCTTGCAAAAGGAGAGCCCAGCGAAGTTGGCACTGGTTCTTGGTTTTCATCCTATTCAAGAAAGCTACGACATTGTGGTCTGTTAAGAGAATGAACTCTTGACCCCATAAGTAACTTCCAAGCTTGGTGATGGACCAAATTATGGCTAGAAGTTCTTTCTCTATCACTGCATAGGCCTGTTCCCTTGCAAAACTGTTCTCTACTAAAGTAGGAGATAGGGTGAAGTTTCCCATCTTCTCCTTCTTGTAGTAGACAAGCTCCTATACCTGTGTTGGAAGCATCAGTTTTCAGAACAAATTGTTTCTGATAGTCTGGAGACACTAAGATGGGTGCCTGAATGATTTTCAGCTTCAGTGTCTCAAAGGCTTTTTGACATTCTGGTGTCCAAATTACCTTTGTGGGGTGTGATCTTTTTGTCAGTTCTGTGAGTGGTGTGGCTATCTCACTAAACTGAGGAATGAAGTGCCTGTAGTAATTCATCATGCCTAGGAAAGACTTGACTTGTGTTTTGGTGATTGGTATTGGCCAATCTTTGACACTCTCTAGCTTGGCATCTACAGGTGAGACTTTTCCATTTCCCACTTTGTGTCCCAAGTAGATGACACTAGCTTGTCCCCATTGACATTTCTTAGCATTGACTGTGAGGCCTGCTTCTTGTAGTCTGGCTAACACAGTTTCTAAGTGTTGCAAGTGTTCCTCAACTGTTTGGCTATAAATGGCCAAATCATCGATGTAGGCATCAGCAAATGGTAAACCCTTTAAAATATGGTTCATCATCCGTTGGAATGAAGCTGGAGAGTTTTTCAAACCGAAAGGCATCATGGTAAAACAATATTGACCTCTGGTAGTACAGAAAGCAGTTTTAAGCTTTGCTTCCTGTGTCAGAGGAATCTGCAAAAATCCTTTTGTTAAATCCACAGTTGTGACCCATTTGGATCCAGCTAGCTTCTGGATCAGGTCATCTGTCCTGGGTAAAGGAAAACGATCATGTGGTGTGACTGCATTAAGTTTGCAATAGTCTACCCAAAATCTGATCTTGGATAAAAATTTCCCCTTGAGCATTTTTCTTTTTAGCTAACACCACAGGAGCATTCCAAGGTGATTCAGATTTCTCTATCACACCTAGAGCTAACATTTTGTCAACCTCCTCATTGACTTTGGCTTCTATGGCTCCAGCTAACCTGTATTGAGGTACCCAGATTGGCTCAGAAGTAACAGGAATATCATGTGACAAGACATTTGTACATCCTGGTTCAGAAGTGAACAAATCTCTGAACTTGGATATTACATTTCTCAATGCTAACTGTTCAGTTTCTGGTACATTTTCAGAAATATATACAGAATCAACATTACCAGCATTTTGGTATTCTTCCATAACATTCATCCAGTCCCATTCTTCCCTTGAAGATTTTGAACCGGTGATTCTGAGCATTTGTATATTAGATCTGGGCACATAAGGTTTCAAAGAGTTTGCATGAACAATTTTACAAACTTTTGTGTCTTCAAATTGAATCTTGTAGTTACATTTATCAACCTTTTGCAATACCTTGGCTGGACCCTCCCATTGGACTTGGAGCTGCCCAACAGGATGTGGGTTCAGAACCATAACCTGTTGTCCTGGCTGGAAATCTCTGTGTCTAACTTTACGATCATAGTACAGCTTAGTGACATCCTGAGCTGACTTCAAGTGTTTCTTACCCAATGCATGTATGTCATTTAGCTTCTTCTGCAAGTCTTCAATATATTTAGATACTGGTTGGGGCAATTCAGAGGTTGCACCTTCCCATTCTCCTTTGAGAAGATGGAGAGGCCCTCGGAGATTGAACCCAAACAACATCTCAGCTGGTGTGGTTCCCCCTAAGCTTTCATGTGGGGCTGACCTGTATGTGCTGAGAATTAGTGGAAAACCTTCCACCCAGTTTTCCCCAAAAACTTGTACATATGCAGTCAACAATCTCTGTAATGACCCTTGACATCGCTCTACTGTCCCATGTGATTGGGGATGGTAGGGCAAAGAAAAAGTTTGTTCTACCACTGCTAATTTGCACACAGTTTGCATGAGACGTGAGACAAAAGCTCCACCTCTGTCTGAGACAATTTCAACAGGTACACCTAACCTACTGACAATTTCAATAAATGCTTTAGCAATATGGGATGCAGAAATTGAAGTTAAAGGTACAGCTTCACACCATTTTGTAAAAGTATCAACATAGGTAAATACATATTGTTTCCCCCCTTTTGATTTAGGTAAAGGACCAACACATCAATTTCTACCCTCTGAAATGGCTTCCCTGCTATTTCAGGTACACCAAGTTAGCTTTGGTTTTAGACTGTACATTCCCAATTCTTTGACATGTGAAAAAGGATTTTGTAAATTCTTTACAATCAGAAGTACAGCTGGGCCAAAAGAAGTGTTCTGCAATTCTTTGAAGAGTTTTCTTCCTTCCTTGATGCAATGCAAACGCTGAGTCATGTGCCATTTTAAGAACAATGTCCTGAAAAGATTGAAGCACAACTAGCAAGTCTCTAGTCCCTGTATCAGGTTTAGGCAACTTGATCTGTTTGTACAAAAGTTCATCTGCTGAATAAAAGAATCGGCTTGGCCTGGCACCTGACAAAGGCAAGTTTAATTTAGCCTTCTGCCTAATTTCTTCCAAAGTTGGGCACATCTGCTGTTCCTTAGCAAAATTAGCATAGTCCAGTTTTTCAGAAAAAGTCTAAGATTAAACTTTGGGCTGCCCAGCAGGTGGTGCTGGTGTATCTGGAACAGTCACAGGCTGGCTTTGACTTCGGGTTACTACTTTAAGTACATTGGCCTGCTTGGACCTCAATTGTTCCTCTAAAATCATTACAGAAAGACCAAGGAGTAGGGAAGGGTGGCTACTAGACCTGTGGACCAAGCAAAGAGCTTCTCCTGTGAAACCACCATATTTCAGCTTAATTTTAGCCACAGGACTATTAACCACTTTCTTCCCAGTTTCTAAATGGTACCCTTCAATTGGTAAATAACAATCCTGCAAAATCTGTTCAGGTTTAACAAAACTCTCATGTATGCTGCAAAAATCAGAACCATACTCTTTAAATGCTTTAATAGAAACAAATGGTTCTCCCTGCTCATTTAGTAAAGTCACTAAGGCATATCTTTGCTCTCCCATTTTAGACAAGAGCAGTTCAGTAGGCTCTAGAGCTATAGGTGTCTGTGTGTGTGCACTGGTAATACTCAGCTGCCATGCTACCTTAGGGTCTCTAACAACAAGAGTGCTATACTCACAAGCTGGTTGGACTTGCTGTGTGTCCGGACCTGTAGCCGAATCTCAGGGAGTTACTGCTGTTCCCATCTGCGATGGCTGATTCTCAGATGAATCAGTTGTTCAGCTTGCCGCTTGAACAATGCGGGAACTGGAAGTACCGGTTCCTGATTTCTCATTTGCGGGTTGAGTTGCACCTTTCTGCAATGCAGGGCAGTACTGGCGGGTATGTCCTGGCTTGGAGCAATGATAACAGGTAATGTTAGAAACAGACACCATCTTACCCTTTGGCTTATTACCGTCCCGTTTCGGCGCATGCCCCTTTGCTCCACTCAATGCAGGCGGTATCTTCACAAAAGCCTGACTTTTTGTCTCTTTGAATTTCCCTGAAGACTGGGCTGTCTTAGGCATCTGCTTCTTGACATTCATTTTGCTGATCCAAATCATATCAGCTTTCTGGGCAAGCAACTGAGGATCATCAATCTCCTTATCAGCAAGACTGAGTCGTAAAGAAGGTGGAATTACCTCCATAAACTGTTCCTTCAGCGCAAATGCTCGGGCGCATGGTGTCATCTCCACTTTAGATGCTCGGACGCATTGGTCATAGGCTTGTGCCAACTGAATCATGAGGGCTACAAATGGTTGTTTACCATCCCATTGGATCTCCCGGAATCTTGTTCTCAGAACGTCAGGGACCATTGCACAATATTTCTCCAAAGCATCTAGTATTTGGGGCCATATATAATCTTTGGGCAATCCATCAAAATAGTCCAGGATCGGACCCCTCATCTGTGTACTGATTAGCCCTGGCCACTCAATCTCATCCACTTTCATTGCCTCGCATGCATGCTCAAACCTGGAAAGAAAAGAGAGAATGTCTTGGGGGTCTGTCAGAATTGGCAGACGCTTCCGATCAGCATTATCAACTGTCACAGGTTTTGGCTGCTGCTTCATTTGCATAACACGAATCTGCGTTTCAAAGAAATTTGCCATCAAATCCTCCAATTGACTTGTTCAGGTTGGAACTCCTCCTACCTCTCCCATTGGCAAGGGAGGGTTTCCTCCTGGTATCGCTAAAAGTGGAACCTGTGGAAAAAAAGAAGGAGGGAGAAGAACTCCCGTTGGTGGCGCCAGTAGATGGACAGGCTGAGGTACAGGGGCTCTGGGCAGTGGGTTAACCTGCGGAAGCGGGTCTGGTGCGGAACCACTGACAGTATAGGCTGTGCTGGTGCCAACTGCACTGCCCCTTCTTCCTCCTGTAAAGCTTGGGCATATTTTTCATCCTCCATTTCCTGTTTTATCTTAGCCCTTTGATGTACCGCTTCACTCGCACCTTCGAGATTACCTGCCAGTCGAGCCACCTGCTCCTGTTGAAGGAGACCATATATTTGGTCAAGCCTGTTTTCCTCATTTGGTAGAGGAATGGCTGCCACTTTCTCCAAGTGGGCTGCTTGCTCGGAGGCTAAGGCAGCTTGTGCCTCTGAGCAAGCCGCTGTTGCAATTTCACAATATAGGTACAATATTGCTCTGCCCTTTGCTGCTCCTCCTGCAGCTTCCGCTGTAGTTCCTCCTGCTCCATAGCAGTGGTATAGGCACCGGCCACCCCCTCTCCTGAGGAAACTGCCGTGGCTCCCGGTGGCTTAACGGACAGTTTAGACATTCCGGAGCCCGGTTTCCATGCCTTTCTGGGTCTGGCTCCCATTCCGACCCATTGGTTCAATCCCGGCTGGATCGAGACCACTGGCTCAGCTACTTCCTATAGCAACTGTGCCAGTTTGTGTTGATCTCCTGATTCGACACTCCGGTTGGGCCCAGCCTGGACCAAGACCGTTGGTGCTGCCATTCCGCTCTCCTGAGCTCGGGACGCCCCTGCAACAGCTCCTGGTGCTTCCTCCTCCACGACGTTTTGTCGAGCGGGGTGCGCTGGAATAGCTTCCTCAAGCACCTTAATTTGCCCTACTGGAGGAGCCATACCTTCGGAGAATCTCCTCACACTGGACCTGGTGCTCAATGATTTCCATCAGACTTCTCCTCTGGGTCTCCGTAACACTCCCCTCAAAGGGTGCTTTACGTACCATGTCCAGTACCCATTCGGAAGTCGTAGGGGGACCCACAGGCACCTTCCCTTTCCCAAGACAAGCTCCAGCGAGCTTGCTTACGAGCTTCCTCCTCTGACTGGCATTCCTCTTCCTTTGCCCATATGCTTTCGCCTCTCATGGTACGGAGGGGGATGCATTCAACCGCAACTGCATCAGCCCGTGCAGCTTCATCCATTACCCGGTAGGCTGGATGTCGAGACCTAATCCTTTTGCACTCGGTAGGTCTCTGGTGCCCTTCCTCCTGGCCACCATAGCTTGTCTGGGGCTTTAACAGACTCAGTTCTGTATCCGGAGAGGCTCCATGCACAGGGGGCAGTGCCAGGACAGGCTGATCACACCCTCCTGCCGCTTCCCCTTTCTGGGTTTCCTCCTCCACTTCTTCCTCAGACTCACATATTCCCAGAAGTTTCTGAAGGGTTAAGGGCTTTGACAATCTTTGTCCCGTCACGGGATGGAATAGGAACTCCCGGTTCTTATTCCTGGAAGATCGCCCTGATGCTGGCACCTCCACTTCTATGGTAACCAGTGATGACTCCGAGTCATCCATCCTTATACCTGTAAGGAAACAAAACATTGCAGGCTAATCTTACCCTCTTTTTAGAGGAGCCGAAAGTACTGCTCTATTTGCGTTGACAAAGCCTCCTGGCTCTCAGATCCGAATCCGACCGCTCAGCCATCCATGTCTTGAATGCTCGACTTGGCACTGGCTTTCAGGAGGCATGTACCGATCCTTTAGGCTGTGATAATTTCCTTTATCCGCACACTCCCAGTGCATCCTAAGGTCGCCTCACTGTACCGCTTCCCAATCGGCTTCAAAGAACTCCACCTGTCGCTTACAGGGAGTATGCGGTGGTTTAGTATATTGGTAGCATGTGGGCGCATAGAGCAAAGCACTAAGATATAGCCTGATAAATTGACATCCACTCATTGATGTTACTCACAAAGAGTTTTATTTTCCTTTAGTATCTGAAAAAGAACATAGACAGGAACAAAAGGCAAAGTACATAGCAAACATAGTATAATTCACTTAGATCTGAGGGGTTCAGATCATAAGTGTTTAGAGTCCAGCTCAAGGAGACATCTCTGCCTTTGACCTGAGAGGACCGAAGAACTCAGGGAAAGGGCTCTACTTTTATACACAAAAAGGAGCAGATTTCCCTCCCACCTTTGCACCCCTAGGATAACTCAATCTGCAGGTGTTTCAGAGTCACAGGGTTTTGATTGACAGGGGGGAGGCATCTTCTCTCTCGTGGGGTAGTCAGATGTCTCTGTCGTCACTCTGCCACCTGACCTATTTGTCATCCTCCCTCGTGGGGTCTGCAGGTGTACATTCCTTTGAGGGAATGCAGCTGTGTTGATTCCATCAGAAAGGAATGTGTTTACAGCTCTATCTGCAGGTGCAGTATTGCTCATCAAAAAGGAATGTAGGAATGTGTTTACAAGTAGCTTCAGTAGCTAAGTGATAAGGTTGCCATGACAACTCAAGGTTCATGACAATGGGGATATTTTTTGCTGGCATAATTGTTATTGGAGGAGCCTTGTTGACTGATATGTTGTAGTGGTGGAGAAAGGCACCATGCAGCATGAGAAGGTACTACTACTACTACTACTACTACTACTACTACTACTACTACTACTACTACTACTACTACTACTACTACTACTACTACTACTACCACCACCACCAAAGTGTTATTGTGCAAACTGATATTGATTATCACTCATGATAGCAATAGCAATTACACTTAATAACACCCCATAATGGTTAGAACACTGGTGAATTCATTTTGCAGAACTCCAAAGACTAAAAGGCTGAGTCAACTTTGATCAGATTAAACTCAGATCATGTGCAGAGTTTTAGCACTGTACCATCATAGTTCCATACACCTGGTCTCATGCCAATTTTGCAACTTAGCATATGGGCAGGAATGCGAGCAGTAACTTGTTAATCTATGGCAATTTACCACTATAGTTTACACATTTATATTCATGATTCTACAAGTCTCCATTAAGATTCTGGCCACCATATTTTTACCATCAGGAATGTAGAAAGAGGCTTTCTGTGTAGAAATATATGACTATGAGCACAATGCACCTTGACTAGGATGAGTATGTTTGACCTTCTCTGTACCAAATTATACTTGAAAACATCTTTCAGTAATGGCCAAAATGCATTTTGATCTGTTGTAATTCAATTTATTAAATTAGGTTTTCCTGGCTGAATCACTGTGTCCATCCAGACCACAGCTTTCAAGAGTCAACAGGGCAAAGGCAGAGAGCTTAGTTTTCATGAAGTTGTTTTAACATGCTAACTGGCAAATTTCACCTCCCTCTTTTTTTTCCTTTAGTTCTTCTAAGCACCCTAGCAAAATTTTGTTCCAACCAAGAGTTGATAGCTTTTTTAAAAAAAATGCTTTGCACTGCGGCTAAAGAGTGCTTGACTAGGGTGAACTGATACACTTGCAAGCACCTCTTTGCATCAGATCAGGCTATCACAAAGCCAGAAAGAAAACAAATGCAATATTAACCCTACCACAACAAATTTAAATCACCTCAGCCAGCTAACAAAAAAGACAAATTGCCACCACAAAAGATGACTCCACAATGGCATTCTTCTCATTGAACTTTACTTCATGTAGTCACTGGGGTTTAATCCAAATTCATCCATGCCCAATCTGACATAAATTTTGGAATAAATGGACATCATAATCACCCCCTCTGATAGACCTGGTGAAGCAATACTGTACTCTGTAATGACTGAAATTTACTTATTTCTATTTTCTAAAAATCATATAGGGAGAAAGAAAAGTAGGTTTAAGTAGAAAGTCAAATAGGAAGTTAATACTTTGGCCCTCAAAGACTGTTAACATTTATTGATAAATATTTTAATTCTCTTTGCAGATGAAGCTGGATGTTTGGGGAAAATAAAAACATTTCCCATGAATATAAAATCATAGTAATGTTCTTTGAGTAATTTCTTGGAGAGAGGGGTCCAAGCAAACATATAGAGAGAGCGCATTTAAGGCCACTGGGACCACTACTGACAAAGCCTGGTTCCTTATCAATATGTTCTGGGCCTCCCTCAGGCTAGGCACCTGGAGCCCTGATGCCTGGGATAACCAAGTGGTCTGGGCTGCCTTTAGATAGAGGATTTAGATAGAGGAGACACTTTGCCAGGTATGGTGAAGGGTTTTATACATTAGTATTAAAACCTTGAATCAGGCACAGAAGCTAACAGGTAACCAAAGCAAATGAACCAGGTTCAGTGATTGAACCTTTAACCACCCAACAACAACTTGGCCACAGCATTTTACACCTGCTACATCTTCTGTACTATCTTCAAGGGAAGCCCCATGTAGAGAGTGGTTCAGTACAGTAATACCTCATACAAAGTCCGCTTCATACAACATCCAATTCATACAACATCACCTAATTCCTTGAAAAAAGTTGCCTCATACAAAGTCGCTGCGACTTTGTATGAGGCATTGGGGTTTTCCCCAGGTTGCATTGTGCCTGTGCAGTATAAAAAGCAGGACACATGCATGCATTGCTCTTGTGGGTTTTGCATGAGGCAAAGAGTTGTTAGGAGTAGTTTTGAGCACAATTTTGGATTTTTTTGAATTTTTCATCAGAATTTTTGGAAGCATTCCTGTGATTTTGCAGCATTTGTCAGGTTCTTGGACCAATCTTTGGCACAATGGATGATGGGACATGTTGGAATCCATTTTGTCCTTGCTTCCATCCAGTAATTGTTTACAGTAGCTTGTAGAAAATGGATGATGGGCCGCATGGCTGCAGATTAACAATGTGCTGCATAATGAGATATGTTAACTTTTAAACCGTACTTCATAAAGTTTTCAAAAGTTTAAAACTTGTTGTATGGTTTGTCCCCTAAAATCAGGGTTGTTTCACATGTTTTTGTAATGTATTTATCTTTAGACAATGATTTCTTAAAGTTCTGTCAGTTTCCTGTCTGTTTCCTTGACTTTGCCCTGAAGTCTGTGCTGTTACAGTACAATGTATCTCTATGGAAACAATGTTGTACGAGGCATCGCGGCAAGGATTTGGATGTTGTATCAGGCATCGCGGCTAGGATTTTGCATGCCTCATACAAAGTCCAAATCCGTATAAAGTCCAAACTTGTGGAACCAAGTTTGGACGTTGTATGAGGTATCACTGTAATAAATTCTTGCATGAAGGAGTTGGCACAGCTGGGCAATTTTGCTAATATGGAAAAAGGTAGTCTTGGCCATGGCAGCTATCTGCTTCTCTAATTAGAGTGCCAGGTACTAGTTCCCACAAGATCCTGAACCTGTATGTTCAGAGGTAGTGTGATCCTATTAAGACTGAGATGCAATGCAACCAACCTATCAGCAGAGCCATCCAACAACAGGATCTCTGTCTTCTCAGATTCAGCCTCAGCCTGTTAGCCATTGTATAGTCTGTTATCACAGCTAGACAATGGTCTAAGGCAGGGATTCTCAACCTGTGGCCCATGGGCCAGATGCAGCCCTTGACACCATTTCATGTGGCCCCAACCGCATGAAGTGCCATGTGGTGGAGGAATGGCAAAATGGCCATCTGGCCCCTAAAGCTTCTGAGGGAACATGACCTGGCCTCTGGCTTTAAAAGGTTGAGAACTCCTGGTCTAAGGTCTTCACTTCAGAAGATGTAAAGGAGAGACAGAGAGGCTTCTCTGAAGCCCTGCCTAGTGGCTGAGACTCACCCAGCTGAGTGGCTGGCGTGGTCCTTTTTAATCCCCTTCCCTTTCTTGATAAACTGAACTAGGCCTACAGAACTAGGCCTACAAAAACTTGTTGTAGTATAGTAGGTTGCAATTAGAATAGGCTCATTTGAATCAATTGAGAGAAAGAAACCATTGAAGGCAGGAGTATCTTTCAAGTCTCTTTTACTGCATGAATGCGAAGGAGTTAAGGAATAAAATATCATCAAAACTGTTCCGGTATTGCCAGTTTTTCAAAAGAATTTTTCTTCATCAGGATGTAATCTTAAATATTTTTCTGTAGACAATAAAATGAAAACAAAATCATACACTCTGACAACACATTTTAGTTTGGCTGTGAGCCTTAAACCAAGATATCTAAACATAATATACCAAGAGTTATTTACACGTCTACTAGCTTCGGGGAGGAAAACATCCTATCATTCTTGCAGTAAAATAGACTTGAAAGATGCTCCTGCCTCAAAGGTTTCTTTCTCTCATTTGTATCTGCACCATTTGGCCCTATTTTTGTGTTCATTTGAATCAATGGCACTTGCACAGGAGTTGACTCATTAAATCGCCCGTGATTGAGTGGGCCTATTATAGTGTGTTTTACTGCACTTACCAACAGGATTTTGACCAATGTGTCCTAAACCATTAAAGCCTGGGACATAAGATGAATAAACATTTTATTCATGGATTTTTAAAAACAATGAACTCAATATTGCATTATTGCTCATTTGAGTCAATAATCAAATTTGAAATCTCCATCAGTTCTGTATTCTTGCCGGCAAGTAATCTGATTTAAACACAATTTAACTATCGACTACAGCCCTGATCTGCTTTTTTTCAACAGATTTGAAAATTAAATTGAGTTATCTGTGCTTCTTATAGGAAATACAGTAGATGTTTTTATTCTCAATTTCCATTCATTCATTTTGATAAAGTTAAGAATGCTCATGCTTTTTTTTTACTCTTATCTGAACTTTAGATATTAGATAATCCATTTTATTTTTCATTTAAGCTAAAGGTTGATGGTGTTTTAAATATGGATTTATTACTTAAAATTGAAAGAAGAATAAAATATGACCTTCCTTATTGACTCAATAGGATGAGTTACTTAGAGCATAGCAAAATTTCCTTAAAAAGAAATCAGTAAAGATTATATTTTCTCTTTTTAATCTTTCATTGTTTTCAGGTTTCATTGTTCAGTCATTCCTGAAGTAGTATTAATAGTGATGTGAATATTAAAACTATGTTATGTGATGGTGAAGTAATTCTAGTTGCTTCCTGGATGTGCCTTTACAAACAATTAAGCACTAAAATGTGACAGGAAAGAAGTCAGACATACTGTAACAAATAAGATTAGATGTTATTGCTAGCAGTATGCTTCCTTGTTATTAGATTAAGACACCATTAAAACTCTGAGTGGTGAAAAGCATAAATTATGGTATCTAAATTTAATGCTAAGGTGCCTGTAGCAAATCTTAATACCTGATATGCAGTTTCTTAAAGTAACAGCTGAGTTTATGTACTCTCTATCTATTCTGAAGCTGGTTAGATAACCCAATGGTTTTGTAATCTAGCTGTGGAGGTAGAGTTTGATTCCCCACTGGAGCTCCTGTGAGAACAGCCAGCCTATGTGACCTTAAGCAAGATGCATAATCCCAGTTCCCAAGGCATTCCCAGAAGAAAGGCAGTAAACCACTTCTGTGTACAGTAACTAGAAACATCTGGAAAGGATCACCCATAGCTAGACTTGACTAGACAGCACACAACTATTATTATTACTAGCTGGACAGCTCAATGGTGTGTGGAGCCAGAGCTTGGGAGTTTGATTCCACATTGTGCCTCCTAGAAGAGCCAGCCTGTGTAGCCTTGAGAATATTACCCAGATCCAAGGCACCTCCCAGAAGAAAATAATGATAAATTACTGTTAAGTGCCATCTACCTAGAAAACCCTGGAAAGGAGTGCCAAAGATGACAGGGCACAGCTATTATTATAGCTGGTTGGATATGTCAATGGTTTAGGTATATGACTTTGGAACCAGAGGATGAGAGTTCAATTTCCCATTGGGCCTACTAGGAATAGAGCCAGCCTGTGTAGACATTGGCAAACTGCACGGTCCAAGGACATCTCCAGAAGAACAGAATGCAACCAGGTTTAGTCCAAGTCCTCTTTTTGCCGGAGGCAATGAAAGCGCGGCGCCAAAATGGCCACTGCGCTCTTTGCGGGGGCCCCACCCCACCCGGACTCAGACACTTGGGTGAGTTAGGGGGCGTGGCCACCCCTCTATAAAAGGGGTGGCCACGAGGCAGCCGAGCTGCCATTTTAGAATTGCGACGGAGAGGAGAAGTTTTCTCCGTCGCTGTTTTCTCCTTAGTCTTCGGCTATTGAGCCTTGCAGTTCGTTTCCCGGCTGGGAAAGGAGGATTAAAGTACCCGGAGCCTTTTGGATTGCTAGGCTACCACGGTACTTACACGCTAGGAGTTTGATCCCTGGATAGGGATCCTGCAGCGAATTTCTTCTCCTAGGGGGACATGGCTCCCA
Source organism: Bradypodion pumilum (assembly GCA_035047305.1). Lineage (NCBI taxonomy): Eukaryota > Metazoa > Chordata > Lepidosauria > Squamata > Chamaeleonidae > Bradypodion > Bradypodion pumilum. Next base: position 260,347,368 of record JAWDJD010000004.1, on the reverse strand, counting down.
AGCAGAAGGCCCCGGCGCTAATGCCACGGCCGAGGGGAAGAACTTTTACCGGCCCTGCACCGGATGGGGGCCAGCCTTTGGGTCGGAGGACCAGGGCTGCGCCCCCACGGCTGAGCGATGTGCCAGCCTTGCCCACTGGTACCAGTGGGGCTGGTCAGGCTACCACTTGGCAGCCGGGTTCCAGCTTGGTAGCTGGTCAGCTACAGGCCGGCCCCTCTGGGGCTTGGGACAGGGTGGCCCGGGGGGGGCTGGTGCGGGTGTCCAACCCTCTGCTCCTCCGGCCCCCCATGGGCCAGAGTTTTGGGCATGGCCCTATTCTGGCCCTGGCTCTACTTTTGGGTTGCCTTTTCCTCAACTGCCTAGTGGGCCATCCGGCTCACCCGGCCCGCTTTATACTGGGGGCTCTGGGGCAGTGGATGCTCTGTTAGCACGGATAGCAGTGCTGGTAGCATCCTTGGGCATTGCACAGCCTCCTTCGGAGAGGGGAGCTACTCTTTCTTCAACAGGGGCCCCTTCGTCAGCCCCAGCTACCTTGTCGGCCGCAACGCTTCAGCGGGCGGCCAACCGGGTCGAGCTGCTTGAGATGGTCCAGCCGGCCCCAGCTGGTGTCTCGCAGCTCCCCGTTCAACCTGATGTCCAGGCTGGGAGCAGTCAGGGGTGGTCCCAGAGCTCAATTCTGGTCGCGAGCTCCGACGCCCGCCGTGGGCCGGAACCCCTGGTGGGGGCGGCTCACGGGGGTGCACCTAGTGAGTATCAGGTTCAATTTAGTGCACCAACACCACAGCCCACTTACAGTGGTGGGGTTCAGTGGCCCTGGCCTCATCAAGTTGATGCGAGTGGGCATCAGTTACCATCCTATCCCAGTATCCCATGGTTTCAAAATGGTCCCTCATTAAGGGTGGGGGTGTCCGCCCCTGGGGCAGTGCCGAGCATCACAGGGGCTGTCCAGGTCCCGCTGCGTATGCCCTCTATACAGAATGTGCCGACGATGGCTTTGCCGACGGCTGGTTATTCCTTGCCCCTGGGTGATCATTTGTCACAGGTCACGAGGGATAAGATCTGGCGAGGGGAGTACGTGGATATATTCTCCCTATTGAACCGTGAGCCCACTGAGGAAGAGAGAGAGGGACAGGACGACAGAGACAAAGAGCTGTCCCATCGTCGTAAGCCACCGCGCACCTGGGCCAACTGGTTGCCGGCATACTTTATATATGTGGCAGTATGCCTCAGGGCCCGGCCTGATTGGGCCATCCTGATGGTTCAAAACCTTGATAATATTTACAGGGCGATGGTTGATTTCATGGGCCCATCGTAGTTGGCTTACGATGAGGAATTTGGATGAGGATTGCCCTACATCCTGAGATGAGGTGGGATGAGCCCTGTCAGCAATTGTGGCTCTTGTACATGACTCCCACGTGACTGGTGCCTGGTGATAGGTACCATTGTGGTCATGCTGTGCAGCGGGCTGCTGCAACACAGGCTCCCCACTAACCGGTTGGTCATCAGGAATGGCATCACTGACCGAAGAACCCGCAGGGTAAGCTAAATGGAGGATTAGACGACATTCACCCTGGTTCTACTTCGGTACTAGCCCCAAAGGGGAGACCTTCAAATTAGGGAAAGGTGGTTCCAAGAATGGGCCCGCTACTCTCATAGCCTCAACTTCCTTAGCTATGCTCAGTGCAGCAACCTCCTCGTTACCTTTCAAGGGAACTAAATTAGTAGCATCTTGGGGCCCCTAATACCCCCGAATGGAATACAAAAGCCCCATTGGAAACCCTCCAGCAGGTACCTCGCATCATCCCTTCTTGGATAAGCTGAGAGCCATCGCTCCAGCATGAGTACACTAATTGGGGAGGTTTTTGTTGACATGGCTAGTTCCGTCAGACGGAGCTCTGATCGCCCCCTGTGCATCCCTACCTCTGCCCCGTAACCCACCAACCCGCGGGCACGTGGAGGCAGTGTGGGGGCCAGCGCAAAAGGGACACTCGTGTCGGTAACGACACTGGCGCTTCTTACACACGTCACTAGCTGAGAAGGTCCAACACAGCAGGCGGCATGAGAGTAGTGGGCCCATTCTTGGAACCACCTTTCCCTAATTTGAAGGTCTCCCCTCTGGGGCTAGTACCGAAGTAGAACCCGGGTGAATGTCGTCTAATCCTCCATCTAGCTTACCCTGCGGGTTCTTCGGTCAGTGATGCCATTCCTGATGACCTTTTTCAGTCAGGTAAACGTCATTTGTTCAGCCCCTACGGGTGGTACGCTCATGCAGTCCCGGTGCTTTCCTGGCACAGTGTGATATGCACTCGGCTTTCCGATTACTGCCAGTGCACCCAGGGGATTTTGAGCTATTGGGTTTTAGGTTCCAAGGGGAATTTTACTTAGATAAGGCCATGCCTTTTGACTGCTCTATTTCATGTTCGGCATTCGAACGATTCGGTACTTTCATTCAGTGGGCCATTGCTCGCAGGTCGGGGTCCCGGTCTCTAGCCCATTACCTCGATGACTTTTGGTTCGGGGGTGAACGGGGCTCGGACACATGCACGCGTCTCCTCACTACATTTCAGACACTCATGTGGGAACTGGGTGTCTCCTTAGAGCCTGAAAAGACCGAGGGCCCAGCTACTAAGCTCACATTTCTAGGCATTGGAATTGACTCTGTCGCACAGGCATCCGGGTTACCCATGGATAAGGTGGCTCGGATCTCCGCGGCGATTTTGGCATTGATTGCCAAACATAAAGTGTCCCCTTGTGAGCTGCAGCTACTTCATGGCCATCTTACTTTGCCTGCAGGGTGGTTACACCCAGCAGAGCATTGGCCAGGCGCCTGTGTGACGCCATGGCTGGCCTGTTAAAACGTCACCACAGGGTCCGGCTGATCAGGGGCATACGGGCGGACCTTTCGGTCTGGCTCAAATTCCTCCAGGGTTTTAATGGGGTCTCTTCCTGTAGATCAGACCTTATGGTCTGCCCTAGATTTCAAGTATGGTCGGATGCCTCCGGCTCCCTGGTTTATGGGAGTTTACTCTGAGGGTAGGTGGACTTACGGCCGAGGGCATCACGCATGGCTTGGCACGGATCGCCTCCGCGATCTTACCTTCCTTGTGTTTCTTCCCAATTTGGGGAGCACTGATGCTATGGGGCAATAAGTGGGCCAACTCAGTGGTCCATTTTTTGTGTGACAATGCGGCAGTGGTGCACATTGTGAACAACCAGACGTGCAAATCCCCCAGGGTCATGGCATTGGTTTGTCAATTCTTTTTGAGAAGCCTATGCCTAAATGTGCTGTTCAGGGCCAGACATGTTCCAGGTATTAATAACGATATTGCTGATGCTTTATCCCACCTGCAGATCCCCCGGTTCCGTGCCTTGCTCTGGAAGCAGATGAATCCCACTCACCACTCCCGGCCGATATTTGGACGTTTGGCGAGGAGAGGTGAACCGGGCATGTCATTGGCACCTTGCACGCGTAAGGCATATCAACATGCTTTCATGCGATTTAGAACTTTTTGCGAGTAACTACAGTTACGTCAAGTGTGGTCAATATCAGAGGACCAGGTTTTACAATGCATGTTTATCTTCGCAGTCAAGGTTTGGCCCCCCGTACTATAGCCTTCAGGCTTTCGGCACTGGCATTTATGGCCAACGTGGGGGGGTTTCAATGACTGCGTGAGTTACTTCCGCATGCGTCGTGTTTTGGAGGGGTGGACACGTGAACGTGTCCGCCGCCCGGACACGTGTCACCCCAGTTCGCCAGAGTTTCTGACCCACCTTGCACAAGGCTGGCATGATTTATGTTCGGATAGGTGTGAAGTGGCTCTTGGTCACGCAGCTACCATGGTAGCCTTTTTGGAGCGCTCCGCATCAGTGAGTTGGTGCCAGAGTTGGTACCATTGTGTAAGGCGGATGTGTCTCGTAGGGCACTGGAACTCGACGATGTCTATACACACATGAGTGGGCTCAATTGGGGATACGGTCCTCAAAGGTTGTTCAGCACGGCGTAGGCAGTGGAGTTAGACTGCTACAAAGTTTCATTGGAGACATCTGTCCGGTTGGTGCCCTACATGAATTTTCGCCAGTGCCTGCTGCGCGCCCCAGCCTGTTTTTCTGCCACCAGGATGGGTCTACCCTTACCAAAGAAAAGTTACTGAGGGTGACCGGTGCCGCGCTTCGCGGTGTGGGGCCCGTTTTGGCACCTATTTATTTAGGATAGGCATCGTGTTGATCGCGGCCACGTTTGGGGTACTCGGAGGTGGATATATGTGTACACGTAATTTCTTATATGTTCGTCCCCTCACTGTATGAGTACCTAGTTATGTCCTTCACCTCTTCTCCTCTTTTACAGTTCCTGTGTGTCTTTGCACACCGGTGGCAGTGGTGCTGGTGGGCCACAGCTATGTACACTGGGCAGCAGTATATGCTGCGGTGACAGAGAGTGGACCCTGACTTGGGCTGTGTGCATCCGCACGTATGCGATGGTATGGTATGCGCGGCACAAGGGGGTGGGAACTGTGGCCATTCCTGATGTCCGTCGGGGATGCTGGACTGCCCGATGTTCTTATTAGGCACCTCGGCGGCAATGATCTTATACGGATCACTGCTATTCCTAAACTGTCGAAGGGCAGTTACCTGGCGTTTTATATCATGTATGGCTTACACACGGTCGCTATGGTCTAACATCGTGCCGAGACACCAGTTTAGGGGAGACGTGGATCACCGTGGTTCAGACTGTTCCGGCAGTCAGTGGACAGGACTGTTGCTCGGTCCCTTGCTGAGCATGACTGGGAGACAGCCATTGGAAACCTGAAGATAGGCTTACAAATTTTTTGCTGGTAGGCAGGAGAGGGGGTCCACCTGTCGGCTGGAGGTATGTACCTCTTTCTGGGCGTGGTGCAAGCAGGCCTGGCGACTGAGCTGATGGTCTGGGGGGTGGGGTGAGTCATCATGGACGCCTCCCCATGTGGCGGGTAGCACTGGTAAGGTAAAGATTTATGACCCAGAGGTATCCGGCAGGTTCACAATTGACTGGCCAACACTTAGACAGGTACAGGGGTAATAGCTTTGGCCGGTCAACGACAAACCAGGCAAGGGGTGATGGCAGGACCTTAACAGCCTGCATCACCTTGAGATTTAACGGATACACGTCATAGGGTGGGGTCAGTAGATAGTTTATTGACTCCGGTCAACAATTTGTTTGTGTCAACAAACAAATTGATACAAATAGTTACATGTAGCCAATTGCCATTGGCATTTTGGGTGGAACCTTACCAGTGTTACTGCGGCCTGCTTGCCTTAAAGAATTACAATTGGATGATTACACCAATTGAAAGTTATAATTCTGATTAGGGCATTATTCAATAAAAGTGGCCCGATGCCTTTATCCATATACCGGTGTCTGAGTCTTTCTTTCGGGGGTGTGCCTGCAATGTCCAACCTGATGTATACTCCCCATTCTATTGTCAAATTGTGACTGGACTGGTAGCTGAAAATTACTTCAGCATTGGTGACAGGGTGAAAATATCACATCTTAAAAAGAGCCTGGATAGATTTGTGAGTAGACTACAACATACAACTATCTTCTAAAACATCTTGCTACCACCTTTAGCATATATTACATAAGGTAACCCAACTTACCTTATGGAAGAACTGTGAAGCCACAGATTGGAAATTTGATTCCCAAATCTGCCTCCTTGTCAGAGGCTGGACTTGATGATCCATTGGGTCCCTTTCAGCTTTGCTGTTCTAAGATTAAGATCTGACCTAATGGGCAATTGCTTGATTGTGTCAGAAGTAATCTGCACAGAACAATATCAATCAGGCTTCTGTTTTCTCAGAATATTTGGCTTCCAGCTACTAAAAGCTCATTTTATGAAGAAAGGGAAACTAGTTTCAGAACCTTCTATTGAGATTATTCAAGAATAATGTGTCATTAGAACCTATCCATATACTGCATGATCATACTGTTCTTTTTGCAGGCGCACCCCCCAAAGAAAGACTCAGACACCGGTATATGGATAAAGGCATTGGGCCACTTTTATTGAATAATGCCCTAGTCCGAATTATAACTTTCAATTGGTACTCATCCAATTATAATTCTTAAGGCAAGCAGGCCGCAGTAACACTGGTAAGGTTCCTCCCAAAATTGCCAATGGCAATTGGCTACAATGTATCCATTTGTATCAATTTGTTTGTTGACACAAACAAATTGTTGACCGTAGTCAATAAACTATCTACTGACGCCACCCTCTGACGTGTATCCGTCAAATCACGGGGTGATGCATGCTGAAAAGCTCCTGCCATCACCCCTTGCCTGGTTCATCGTTGACCGGTCAACGTTATTACACCTGTACCTGTCTAAGTGTTGGCCAGTCAATTGCGAACCTGCCGGATACCTATGGGTCATAAATCTTTACCTTACCAGTGCTACCCGCCTAAGTGACCAAAGTCAAGAGCAAGAAAACCCCTATGTCAAACCTCAGCAACAGTGTGGGATGGGCAAAAAAGCCAGAACCCAAGGGCCAATTGTGGGTTCCGGCCAAAAATTCCCACCCGGCCCCGAAGCAACCAAAATATCACACTGTTCACTAGGGAGGGGGTGGAGGGAAAACCTCTCCTCTCCGTCGCTATTTTAAAATGGCAGCTCGGCTGCCTCGTGGCCACCCCTTTTATAGAGGGGTGGCCACGCCCCTTAACTCACCCGGATGTCTGAGTCTGGGTGGGGTGGGGGCCTGCAAAGAGTGCAGCGGCCATTTTGGCGCCGCACTTTCATTGCAGGCGCACCCCCCAAAGAAAGACTCAGACACCGGTATATGGATAAAGGCATTGGGCCACTTTTATTGAATAATGCCCTGGTCCGAATTATAACTTTCAATTGGTACTCATCCAATTATAATTCTTAAGGCAAGCAGCCGCAGTAACACTGGTAAGGTTCCTCCCAAAATTGCCAATAGCAATTGGCTACAATGTATCCATTTGTATCAATTTGTTTGTTGACACAAACAAATTGTTGACCATAGTCAATAAACTATCTACTGACCCCACCCTCTGATTTGTATCCGTCAAATCACGGGGTGATGCATGCTGAAAAGCTCCTGCCATCACCCCTTGCCTGGTTCGTCGTTGACCGGTCAACGTTATTACACCTGTACCTGTCTAAGTATTGGCCAGTCAATTGCGAACCTGCCGGATACCTATGGGTCATAAATCTTTACCTTACCAGTGCTACCCGCCACACAGGGAGGCTTCAATGAAGACTCACCCCCCCCCCCCGACCATCAGCTCGGTCAACAGGCCTGCTTGCAAATCTTCCAAAAAGAGGTTCCCCATCCCCTGCATAAAGATCATAATTTTGTAAACTAATGGTGGGGTGTCGGATGACCATCCCCAAACCCTTGTCTGCCAAGAACCGGGCAACTGCCCCGTTCACCGAGCGGCGAGCGTGGTCAAGGGCACGGAGGTCAATACCTCCCCTGTAAGTGTGACGTGGTGTGATGTCCGACCATAGCAGCCTTGTGGACGGCCACACATAATGCAAATAAGCTAGGTCACTGCAAATCGTGAATTTTAAAGAAAGGCCAGTGACCTGGCCGAGGTCATTGCACCCGAGGTGCAGTACAAGGACATCAGGCGGTTCAGCATCCCTGATGGAGAAAATGAATGGCAACAGTTCCCGCCATCTCATTCCACGCTTACCGTACCAACGTATGCATGCGGCTGCATGCAGTCCAAGTTGGGTTTCCACTCTGTCGCCGCAGCATACTGCGCTGCCCAGTGCACGTAACTGTGGCCCACCAGCCATACTGCCACCGGTGTGCGGGGACACACAGGGTGTGTAAGAGAAAAAAGAGAACAGTGACTTAACTGGTACTCATGCCTGAAGAGGGCGAACATATAATGCAAAACGCATAGATCCCCATCTTCCCATACGGCGTATATCAGCCTCAGAGTACCCAAATGCAGCCGCAGTTGAAGCAGCACCTATCCTAAACGAATGGGTGCCGTAACGAGCCCCTGGGAGGCCAACACTGGATAGTGCCATACCGGTCACCTTCCAAAATTGAAATTTAGTAAGGGGAGACCCATCCTGGTGGCAGAAAAACGGCCCAGGGTGCATGCCACGCACTGCCAAGAACTCCTGTAGGGCACCAACCGGACAGATGTCTGCAATGGAACATCATAGCAGTCTAACTCCACTGCCTACGCTGTGCTGATCAACTTTTGAGGACCGTATCCTCAACTGAGCCCACTCATTAGAAACATAGACATCGTCGAGTTCCAGTGCCCTACGAGTCGCATCCGCCTTAGACAGTAGTACCAACTCACTGATGCAGAGCGCTCCAAAGAAGGCCACCGTGGTAGCCGCATGAAAAAGAGCTGCCTCATACCTGTCAAAACATAGGTTATGCCAGCCTCGTGCAAGGTGGGTAAGCACCCCTGGGGAAATTGGGTGACGAGTGTCCGGGTGGCGGCCACGTTCCCGTGTCCACCCCTCCAAAACATGTTGTATGCGGAAATCGTTCATGCTGTCAGCAAAACCCCTCACCTTGGCAATAAATGCCAGTGCTAACAGCCTGAATGCTATAGTGCGGGGAGCGAGGCCCTGACGGTGTAAATAAACCATGAATTGTAAAACTTGTTCCACTGGAATGGGCCACACTTCGGGCAACTGAAGTTGCACACAAAAATTTATAAATTGAACGAAAGCATGATGATACGCCTTACGCGTGCGGGGAGCCAAGGACATGCCGATCGCCCGGTTCACCTCTCCTTGCCAAATGTCCAAATCTCGGCCGGGAGTGGCGAGGGGAATTCCTCTGCGTCCGGAGCCAAGGCTCGGAACCGGGGGATCTGCAGGCGGGATAAAGCATCGGCAATATCATTATTAATGCCTGGTACATGTCTGGTCCTAAAAAGCACATTCAGGCATAGGCTACGTAACACAAATTGGCAAACTAAATCCATCACCCTGGGTGATTTAGACGTCTGAGCATTGACAATGTGCACTACCGCAGCATTGTCACACCAAAAGTGAACCACAGAGTCGGCCCACTCCTCGCCCCATAGCATCAAAGCTCCCAGGATTGGAAAAAACTCAAGGAATGTAAGATCGCGGAGGCGATCTGTGCCCCGCCATGCTGGAGGCCATTGGACATAAGCCCACCTCCCCTGGAAGTAAATCCCATATCCCAGGGAGCCGGAGGCATCCGACTGTACTTGAAACCTAGGGGAAACTAAAAGGTCGGATCTCCAAAAGCAGACCCCATTGAAGTCCCGCAGGAATGTGAGCCAAACCAAAAGGTCAGCCCGCATGCCCCTGGTCAGTCGGACCCTATGATGGCGCCTTGACAGGCCAGACATGGCATCGCATAGGCACCGACCAAATGCCCTGCCAGGCATAACCACCCTGCAGGCAAAGTTAAGATGGCCATGTAGAACCTGAAGCTCACGAAGTGACACTTTACGTTTGGCCAGCAAGGCCAAAACCATCGCAGAGATCCGGGTGACCTTATCGATGGGTAACCGGGATGCCTGTGCGACCGTGTCAATTTCAATACCCAGAAATGTGAGGGTAGTGGATGGGCCCTCGTTCTTTTTGGGCGCTAAAGGGACACCCAGTTCCTGCATTAGCGTCTGAAATATGGTGAGGTGATGCGTGCACGTGTCCAAGCCCCGTTCACCCCCGAACAAAAAGTCATCAGGGTAATGGGCTACAGACCGAGACCCGGACCTGTGAACAAAGGCCCACTGAAGGAAAGTGCTAAAACGTTCAAATGCTGAACAGGATATAGAGCAGCCAAAAGGCATGGCCTTATCTACATAAAACTTCCCTTGGAATCTAAAACCCAATAGCTCAAAGTCCTCCGGGTGCGCTGGCAACAATCGGAATGCCGATTTAATGTCGCATTTTGCCAGGAGGGCACCAGGACCACAAGAGCGCACCATTCGCAGGGCTTGGTCAAAGGACGTATACCTGACCGAACAAAGGTCATCAGGAATAGCATCATTGACAGAATAACCCACCGGGTACGATAAATGGTGGATTAAACGAAATTCCCCCGGGGCCTTTTTGGGTACCAACCCCAGAGGGGAGACCTTCAGTTGGGAAAGGGTGGTACAGAAAAGGGGCCTGCCACCCTCTTGGCCTCAACCTCCTTAGCAATACTCAGGGCAGCCACCTCTTCTCTACCCTTCAGGGACAGTAAATTGGGTGCATCTTGGGGTCCCCGCACTCCTTTGAATGGGATTCGGAAGCCCCACTGAAAACCCTCGAGGAGGTACCTCGCGTCCTCTCTCCTTGGATAGGTTGAGAGCCATCGCTCCAACATATACACATTAACTGGGGAGGGGGCCTTTTGTCTGGCTAGCTCCATCAGCAGAAGCTCTGCCCGCTCCCTGTCCACCTCTACCTCTGCCCCGTGACCCACCGGCCCACGGGCACACGGCGGCGGCGTGGGGGCCAGCGCAAGAGGGACACTCGTGTTTGTATCGGCACTGCCACTTATTGCACACGCCGTTAGCCGAGAAGCTCCAACACAGCAAGCGGGTTGGAACCCCCTGCCCCGCTGGCTGGCAGGAAGCCTTCACTGTTCCTCCGACCTGAGGGCTGCCCCCCGCGCTGCACAGGGCCGGCAAAAGTCCTCCCCGTTGGCCGCGGTTTCGTCGCCGGGGCCTTCCGTTTGGGAGGCATATCCGTAGAAATAGCAGGATTTTTTATTTTTTATTTTTATTTTATAGTCATATTTGTATATGCCGCCCACTCAGGCGGAACCCGACTCAGGGCGGCATTACAATACTTCTAGAAATACATAAAAAACATTATAAAAACCCACAACCCACCCCCTTTAAAAAAAACCATATCCCGCCCACCCATCCCACCTACTATACAAAAGGAAGAAGAGAGAGTTCTTATAAAAGCCAGCAGGCGGGCACCATAGTCCCATTCGGGCCCCACACCTGCCCTGCCAGCCAGGTCTTCACTCCTTTCCTGAAGGGCAGCAGTTCACTTTGGAGTCTTAGGTCTATTGGCAGGAGGTTCCAGAGAGTTGGTGCGGACACGGAGAAGGCCCTCCTTCGGGTGCTAGACAGATGTGCACCCCTAGTTGGTGGCACTATTAGAGAGCCCCTCCGGTCCGCTCTGGTTGGACGGGCAGACACTCTTGGGACGATGCGGTCTCTAAGATATCCTGGCCCCCTGCCATATAGGGCTTTAAAGGTCAAAACCAGCACCTTAAATTGCACCCGGAGACAAACTGGTAACCAGTGCAGCTCCCGAAGTAGCGGAAGTAGCGGCTCCCGAAGTAGCGGTGAGGCATGGGCATATGATCCCTGTCCAGGGATCAACCTATGCCAAAAAGCACAGAGCAGCCAGCAAGCCAAAGGCTCTGTGCAACTCCTTCCTTCCCAGCCGGGAAAGAGCCGAAGAATCGAAGGAACAGCGACGGAGAAAACTTCTCCTCTCCGTCGCTATTTTAAAATGGCAGCTCAGCTGCCTCGTGGCCATCCCTTTTATAGAGGGGTGGCCACACCCCCTAACTCACCCGGATGTCTGAGTCCGGGTGGGGGGGGGCCTGCAAAGAGTGTGGTGGCCATTTTGGCGCCGCGCTTTCATTCTCTTTGTCAGGAAGCAATTGGGTTGCTGAGCACAACAGAAGGAGCTGTCTTGCAATTTATTTGAGATAAAATGTGGACATTCCCCCTACTATGAAAATCTGTAAAAGCTTAGAATGGAAAATATAGCATCTACCAAGCACTAGATGGCAGAGGTAGGCTATCAAATAAGAAACATGTGCCTTTCTACTTACAATTTTACAGTTTTCAGCAAATATTCATACCCTGACTGCTCTCCCTCTTCTGGGCTTCCTTACTTTCCTTATGACAATGCCCTTGTTTTGTGGCTTTAACTTAGGCCTTATCTGTAGGTAGAAAGATGCTGAACCTTAACCTGGTATAGAAATAAAGAAGAAAAGAGCTTCATACTAATTCCTGAGTCTATGCCTGAAAAGACTCAGGAGCAGGGACAATAATTTAAATTAAACACATAAACAATTGGTAATAGAACATTCTAAGAGGATTATCTACTGTGTTTTGATTTTTATTATTTTGGATAAAAACAACCTTTGCAAAAAGAGATGGAAACATTCCTGAATCTACACATTCTATTTCTGAACCCCAGCAGCTACCAAGCAGAACTATGATCGACAGAAGCGGCCAGAACATTGGCTAATGGTGAGCTAAAGAAACAGTTCTATAGCAGTCATATGTAAAATTGCCTCATTCACTTGTATAACCTTAACTGCTTCCAAGGCATATTCAGCAAAAGTGTGACGAGCACATGTAAATGATTCAACCTCTGAATTATCCATTTAATTCTGAATTTAATTGAGAAGTCTGGAAAACTACCTACATGTATTCTGCAGATAGTCTAAAGAGGGAACGTTAGTTTCAGGCAGAGATGATTCTCTTCCACATAATGTGCTCATGAAACAATTGGAGTGGTGATGATACCTGATTCCATATGCTTTGAGTCTCATTCATAACAAGAAATTCATAACTGTGTATAAAATATGAATGCCCAAAACTTTCTGTCCAGTGTCTCTATCTTTACATCACTAGATTGCTGCATCATGATATTTGTTCTTTTTCAGCATTAATAGAAGCATTGTCTTCCCTGACATATGGTTTTTCATCTCTCTTATTGCAAGACTTTTCTTTATCTGGTCTTCCATAGCATTGCTAACTCATCTGCCCTGTGATTCATGCTTCACTCTCTTCAGTTTTCACTGCTCTTCTCTCTTAGACATTTCTTTACTTCATGTCTTTTATCTTTTCTTTCCTGCTCTGAACTTTAATAATAATACTAACTGTTTAACCTTCCCCTCTGAATTGTTTCTCTTCATTCAGCAAACATTTCTAGCTTCCTTTCACTGATGAAAGCTAATTTTCCCTGTTACTATTTCTGACTATAGAGGGCTGGATAGCTCAGTTGATTCAAATATCTGAATGAGGAGCCAGAGGCTGGGAGGTCAATTCTGCACTGTTACAATTTTTTGCTCTATAGTAAAGCTCTCAACCTCAACTGTATTTACAATTTAGAATATGCCATTTATCATTTTACATTTATCTTCTAGGGTATTGATGGTGAACCTTGGTAATCCAACTGTTCTCAAACTTCAATTCCCAGTACAGGAACAGCTGGAGTGCCAAGATCAGCCACCACTGTACTAGGGTTTCTGACTTCCTTTTGAAGGTCAAGAGAACTCCAGTTCATCAATCTCCTCCAGCTTCCTGCTCTCCACAAATGTGTTATCTGTTATGACGCACACAGTAAGTCATCACTCTTTGTTCCTTTCTTTCTGAGCAAGACTTGAAGGATGAAATGTTAACAAGCATCAATATAGATTTACACTAACATTTATGGCCTAAAGCCAACAAAATGCTAGTGGTGAGATAGGATTATATACTTGTTACATAAGGAGCTTTGGCAGCAGTTGTGCAAGTGGCTGTTCAAACAGTAACGCAATCAGCTACACAACTGGTGTGCAAAACAAAAACTGGGTCAGAAATCATCCTTGGGATAAACACTGGTGTAAACACTATGCTCTAATACTGCAACATAGGCTTGCTTTTTTCTTCTTTAAAAAAAACCCCGCAATGTGGTAAAGGATTTCTGGGGGGAAATTGAAAATGAGATAAGCGAAATTAGGGGGGGGGGAATAAAATTGGGACCAAATACCATCGTGCTGACAGATGTGGAAGGTACAAATTTAAGCAAAGATAAAAAAAGAGTTACTAGAAATAATGTTGACAACAGGTAGATACTTATGCAAACACATATATGCAGAGATGCATCTGTGCCCTTACCCTACCTACTAATTCTCTTTGGTTTATTTGTATTTTCTTAATCCTTTCTATCTTTTGGATACTATGCTCATTAATATGCAGGCATAGAAGCTAGAGAACATGTTTTAATTGCCTAATCAATCAAAGATTTCTCATTTATTCCACAAATTCAGAAGATATATGGAGGTCATTTTAATGCTCAACAAATGCTCAACAAATACCTCTAAGCAATACTCGAGAGGCAGCTGTTTCAAAATAAAATGTTTCTTGAAATTAAGTATAGTATTTTGCTCTTGCTTAATATCTTGTCATTAAATACTGTTTGCTGTTTGTGTCAGACCTCACTTTAGTGCAGTCTATAAATGACATATAAAAAGGCATATGGTTTCCACATATGAGGATGTTGCAATTAACTTTGGAAGCTGTAATTTGCCTTTTATTTTCATTACTTATCTATGCTATATATAATCTGTCATTTGCAGCAGTAGTCTATCACAGCATATTGATGCATAAAAGGGTAGACGAATTTGGCAACACATTCAAATAGAAAAAGGATAGCTGTATTAAATATTAGAAAGAACTTCCTGATGACAGACATTGTTCAAGAGTGGATGGGCTGCTTGGGAAGACAATGGACTCTGCCTTGAAGGTTTTTAAATGGAGGTTGAATAGCCTTCTGCTGGGGATTCTTTATCTTTGGATTTTCTGTAGTGATAGGGCATTGTTACTCTCAAGTTCTATTCCTATAGAATCCAAAGAACATCCTGACAAGCATGTATTATCAAGTGATAAGTGCTGCTGCCGGGACCCTCGTCTCTCCCCAAGCCCATGCCACTGGCTTGGGGATGGTAGGTAGGTGTGTCCGGTGCCTTCCCCACCCCCTTGAAGCATTGCCTGCTCAGGGGGCATAAGAAGACACCGAAGTAACACCGCAGTTGCTGCCGCCAGGACTCTCGCCTCTCCTTGAGCCCGCACCACTAGCTCAGGGATGGAAGGCAGGTATGTCCGGTGCCTTCCCTGCTCTCTTGGAGCCTTGCCTGCTCAGGGGGCATAAGAAGACACTGAAGCTGCACTGCCGCCACCGCTGGGACCCTATCCTCTCCCCGAGTCAAACGCCACCGGTTCTGGGATGGGAGGCAGGCATCGTTAAGGACATTTGAGCCCCGGGGTTTTCATCAGAGGCGTCGAGCCAGGCTCCACCATGTGATGAACTTTTGCATTGTAAAGCATTCTTGAAAGGTATTTTGGTAAGGTATTTCCGTATAGTACTTTTGTATTTTCTTGTGGGGATATATTTTGAAATGTATTGTTATACTACTTTATTGTAATTTTACTTTACTGTATTTCCATGTATATCTGTATACTGTATTTATTTATTTATTTTCTGTAAGCCTCCTTGAGTCACACTCATGCTGAGTAAGGTGGGGTATAAATTTAACAAATAAATAACGTCTATACTATGAAAAGCATTATCCTCTGATATCTGAAATTCAATTTTTTTCCTAAAGACTAAGAAGTAATAATACTCCCCACCCCAACTGTCAATCATAAAATACTGCTTGAGCATAAGAAGCCACTTTCCTGCAAAAGGAAATGTGGGATGAAAAAGATTGTTCTAATGAGAGCTGGCATTTGAAGATATTTGCTTGAACTAGTGCAGAAAGTATCAGCTGTAGAGGAGTTGTCCTTATTGAACCCTGAACACAATGATAATGGGAGGTATAGTTCCCGGTGCCATTCTGCATTAAGAGCACTCTAGCTATTCTTTTCATCCTAGAGGGAAGACACTGGACCAACACATGTGTGAAAGAAAAAAGGAAATCAGAGGTTTTAACAGACAAGTAAAGGTAGCACTGCATGCTTCTGCCATGGCTGCTTAATACAGGATGACACTTTAGTGACATCTCCTTCTGTCTGAAGTGGCAGCACATGATCAGACTGTTAGATTGCAGTCAGATGTAAAAAGTTACTGAGAATTTGATCAGGAGCTGCCTGGAATGAGATCCTGGGATGGAGGTATTGTATTACCAAATGGAATAAAGAGAAGAGGCTACATGGGATGGAAATCTCATTTATCTCTTCCCTAAATGTGAAGACACATATCTGGAAAATTATACTCCTCAATGTGTGAACAAATGAAATATTCTGTGGCACTATCAACAGGAAAAGAGGAAGAGATTTTGTGCACAAATGAAGCAAATGTGTGGAAATGACATTTCTACACAGATCATGTTTTCACTTCAACAACAGACATTGTGCAAAGTGGTGCTGGCTGATGCTTTGTTGCACATTTTACTTCTGCTTCCAGGAGCAAAAAGGGTGGTGCGTGCCAGATGAATTGGCGTTGGGGGCTGGATCTGGCCCACGGGCCATAGTTTGTGCACCCCTGCCTTAAGCAGAGAAAATGGCAGCCTAAAATCTATCTCATCCTGTCGCAAAACAGATTGCAAGGCACGTTTTACTTCTGCTTCCAGTGGGAGGAACCATGTGACTAGCCTGCTGAGCCACATGACTGGAATGTGGCACAAAAAAGGGTGGCAATGCCACCCTCCCCACTTTCTTTGAAAAAAAGCTGCCTTCGTTCTCCAAAGAGGGGAGGGGGGGACATGCAAGATGTGCATATAAGTTGGTGCGCATCTTCCCCTTTCTAAAAACCTGATTGTATAAATTTTTTTACATGATAATCAATTACTCACTACTCCTTACTTGGCTCTTCCTCCACCATGATCACTGACAACTCCTTCTCTTCTCTTCCCTGCTGCCCTCCACCTGTGGCACCACCTGCATCTGCCCCCTTGTAATCTCTTCTTATGGTGCCCGATTCCAACAAATCTTTTCTAAGAGTTACCCACTCCTCAGAACCCACCTTAACCAACTCAAGCAAATTCTAATACTTCAGTGGATCGGTCCCCTCATCAATAATCTGCATTTTTCCCCCATAAAAAAATCTTAACTGCTGTGGGAATCTCCAATTATACTTTACACCTTTTTTCATCAACATTTTAGTTACCAGCTTCATCTTGTATCTCCAAGCTCTTTCCTTAATAGAGATATCGTTATATACTTCCACATCAGAGCCATCGATTTTCAGAGCGCCAGAACCAGCTTGTTTTAAAAAAGCCATTACTCTAAGTTTGTCTCCCCAATTTGCAAATTTAACCAAAAAAATTCTTTGAACCACTTTTCCTATATGCACTTACAATATCTTCATGTGCAAAATCCTTTCCCATTTTCAAGTTGTTTAACCACTGGACAATTCTATCTCTTAGCTGGTCTGGTGTCCTTTCAATCACATGGCGTATCACAATATTCTGCTTTCTCATCATTTCTTCCATAGCATCAATCCTTTTTTCATGCTCATCAATTTTCACCTTATTTTCCCTCACCCCTTCCTGTGTCCCTTTTATTTCGCCTTTCATAGCCTTCACCTCATTTTGGACCAATTTCACATTTCCTTCTATTTTTTGCAAACTTAATTCTACTTTTTTTTAGAGAAATCCACAACAGTTGTAACCACCTTGTCCTGTTGTTTCAACATTTCATTTTTGTCCTTCACTCTTGCCTCTTCCATCTTCTCAATCTTCTGAAACAGTTTGCCAAGTTCAACCATAATTTGAGTTTGATCATAAGGTTCAGGTGGTGGTGGTGGTGATGATGGAGGGGCCTCCTCCATTGGTGCTTTTTCCTTTCTCTTAGATTTCACCGGCTCCTCCTCCTTTGCTTTTCCTCTTGTGCCCTTATCCATGGTGGTATCCACTAAAAGCTTTAATGTTGCAATACTCTTAACTCTCGTTAAACCCTCCCCTTGAGCCTGTTCCAGTGCAGCCAAAATTAACAATAATCCTTTGGCCTTAATGGAACTTGATTAGAGAGAAAGGAAAAGTCCAACAAACAATTAATTATTGTAATCCATGAGGAGCAGGAATCCAAAAACAGCCAATAAGTGTTATAATCCACGGGCAGCCTGCCTCCAATAAAACCCAGTGAACAAGAGCTCATAAAATTTGCCTTTAAAAATTTCAAATCTTGCACAAAACTCCCTCCTTTAAAAAAGAAAAGAAAAAGAAACAGGACACTGGTTTTGCTTTAAAAATCCAACCAATAGCTAACAAAAAGAAAAAGAAAAATAAGAATTATATCCAAGAGTAAAAAAAAAGAAAAAATTTATATCCAAAACTTCAGAACTGATATAATCCAATCGGCATGTAACTGTGTTTCCAATGAGCCAAGTTATATCCAAATGTATCCAATTTTATCCACATCCACTGGGGAGGTAAAAAAAGCCCACAAATTCCAAGTATTTGGTAACAAAAAAAGGAGGAATAAAAACTGTAATCCACAAGGCGAAGGAATAGAAACACAAGATCCCAAATTTAGACCGATCGCTTCTCCCTTTTCTTTTCTTTCTTTTTCTTTCCTTCCAGCCGCAGTGGCGGCTTCAGGGGGGAGCCCCTCCTCCTTCTTCCCCAAACCAGCCAACTTTTAAAACCCTCTCTTCCTTTATTCCACTTCACAAACTCACGAGGCAACCAATGCTTTTAAATCCAATATCTTTCCTTCTTCTATCTGCATTCAAACTCTCCAAATCACTCCACAGTTCCCCGGGACTACTCAGAGGCCATTATTCAATGGTGTCCTTCTTAATCAAACAGCCTCAGCTTTCGAATTCCAGGATCGCTGCCATTATCGTCCCAGCTACCACCCTTCGATTCCTCTTTTACTTACTGTTACAGTCTCTGGTTTCTTCCAAACAATCCACCTCTCCCTCCAGCCACCGTCGCAGCATCCATTACTTAACTCACTTCTTGCTGATTTTTCCACTTTTTTTTTCAATTCACCTCTGTCTCGCTGGTCCCGTTCTCGGCTCCTCGACCGGAGAAGCCGCGGCTCCTGTCACGTGCTTCTCCCACCGAGAATACCTCCCGAACTTTGACTGCCCTGCGACAACTTTTCCAACAAGCAAGACGGAATCTTTTCTCAACGAAAAATCTCAGAAATTTATTCAATTAGCTCATTTTTCTCATTGATTACCACTTTGATAAGCGCGAGCACACAAATCTGCATGTTACTCGCCGGCCATCTTAGCCACACGTGATGGGTTTGAGACAGCACACCTAATGGAGAGCTTGGAAGTAAGAGAGGGTGAACTTGAAATAAAATATGAGAAATATTAAAGTTTTAACATGGAATGTAAAAGGTACAGGTTCTGTTCTTAAGAGGAGGAGGTTAGAATTTGCTTTGAGGAAGGATAGACCCGATATAGTTTTCTTACAGTAAACTCATCAAAAATCACAAGACACAAACAAAATTTTTCTAGGTTGGATGCAACACTATAAAATGGTGTTTGGTACTTCAAAAGCAAGAGAAGTTGCAATCATGATCTCCACTAGATTAGGATTCGAGATAATAAAAAGTATCTCGGATCCCAAAGGCAGATATCTGATAGTGAAAGGGAAAATAGATGATGAGGAAATAACCCTGGTGAATATTTATGCTCCAAATGAACATCAAGCTGAATTTTTAGAAAAAGTTCCTAAAATTGTGGTAATAGAAAAAGCGGTAAAGATGATAGTGGCTGGTGATTTTAATCTGATAAAATGAAATTTGGATTGCACGAATTTAACAAGGTGTGGAGCAGGTATTAAAGGGAATATTTTGGATAATTGGATGGTTGCACTAGGTTTGAAAGACTCTTGGAGAGAGATTAAGGGATTGGAAAGGGCGTATTCTTATTTTTCACACGTTCACGGATCCTATTCTAGAATAGATTATGTGTTTTTAATGGAAAATATGGTTAAAAATATTGAGGAGATTGAAATAGGAATTTTTAAGGAATCAGACCACGCTAAAGTAATTCTGGAACTGAGGCTACAAAATGATAATAGAAGAGGAAGAAATTGGAGATACGACCCTAACTTATTTAAGGATCAAAAATGTAAAGAACAAGTTATAGAAAGTTGGATGGAAAGTTGGCATTGGAATGATAATGATGAGGTAAATTTTAACGTGGTCTTGGATGCCATGAAGTCGGTTTTTAGAGGTGAAAGTATAAAGTTGGCTAGCAACAGGTATAAAAAGTATAAGTTAGTACAGGATGAAAAAGAAAAGGAAATAAAACAACTACAGGAAGAACATTCAAAAAAGGAGGACAAATTTTTTTTTGCCAAATTACAAAGATTGAAGGCAGAATTGATGGGCAAGGATATAGAAAAGCTAAAAAGAGACTTGATATATTTAAATAGAGAATATTTTGAATTCAGTAATAAAAATTCAAGACTATTGGCAAGAGCTGCAAAAGCTAAAAGGGAAAAAAGGGAAATTGGAGTTTTGGTTAACAATCAAGGGATAAGGTGTAATCAAATTATTGACAAATGTAAAATTGTGAAGGAATTTTATCAAGCATTATATGCAAAAAAAGAGATAGATGTGGGGAAGCTTAAAATGATCCTGGAGAAGCAAATAACGAGTGGAATAAAACAGGAACACTGGGATAAAATGGAAGAACAAGTTTCGGAGAAGGAGGTAAAGGAGGTAATTACTGGTTTGAAGTTGGGGAAAGCCCCGGGAGAGGATGGATTACTGACTGATTTTTATAAGGAATTTAAAGATGTTGTGGTACCAAAGCTGGTAAAGATATACAACTATATATTAGATGGTGGACAAATTCCAACTTCATGGTATAGGACCACGATCGTTTTGTTGCCAAAATTGGGAAAGAATTTGGAAAAAGTGGAATCTTATAGACCAATTTCTCTTATAAACCAAGATGCTAAGATCTTCACAGCAATATTGGCTAACCGTTTAAATAAATTTATGGGTGAATATATAAATGCAGATCAAGTAGGATTTTTAAAAGGGAGACACATGGCTGATTTGACTAGGAGAGTGTTAGATTTAATTTATATTGTAAACAAAATGAATGTAAAGGTGGGCTTAATATCTTTGGACATTTTTAAGGCATTTGACTCTTTACAATGGTCCTCGATTAAGGAAATAGTTAAAAGCTACAGATTTGGCGACAGATTTAGAAGGGTAATCGATCTGTTATATCAGAAAGGGATTGCTAAGATTAGAGTAAATGATGAAGTCACAGATGAGGTAAAGCTTGAGGCAGGTACCAGACAGGGCTGTCCTTTGTCCCCTATTTTGTTCATTATGGCAATGGAAATTTTGGCCAAAAGTATAAGAGAAGATGCAAAAATAGAAGGGATAATGGGTAATAAGATAAGTATGTATGCAGATGATACACTGATAACAGCTAAGCATATCCTAAAATTCAACTTGAGGATTTTGAGGATATTACGGGTTTGATGATAAATTGGGATAAATCGGAAATGATGTTGTGTAACATGGGAGAAGGGGAGAGGGAAAAGATTGCGGGACTAACCAATATACAAATCAAAGATAAGTTGAAATATTTGGGAATAATTATATCAAATAGATTGGAAGAACTTAAAAGATTGAATTATGATAGCCTGAAAATGGAATTTAAGACTAGAATACAAAGTCTTCTAAAGTTGAAGTTGTCATGGTTCGGGAGGATTGCAATTTGCAAAACGATGTTGTTACCAAGAATTAATTTTTTATTTGACGCACTTGCAATTCAAATGAATGAAAAGGAAATTAATGAGTTTCAAAAGATGTTTAATAATTTTTGTAATGGAGGTAAAAAACCTAGATTACTAAAGAAATTATGGTATCTGCCTCAGAAAGAAGGGGGTTTAGGAATGCCAAATCTATTATCTTATTATCATGCCTTTCAAATTAAGAATGTTGTGAAGATTCTGGCAAGAGGAAAAGTAATTTGGGAGGAGATTGAGATGAAAGATTATAGGAATATAGGCAAAATGATTTTTTGGGGAGGTAAGGTTAAAATGACGGTTACCAGTAACACAATGATGAAGGGACTCGTGAACGTGTGGAAAAGATTAAAGAAGGACCTGGCCCCAGATGTCTCTCCAATTTTGGAATTAGCAGATATGGCATGCTTTCCGATAAAAATAGATAAAGAATAAAGGAAATATTGGATAAAAATGAAGTTTCCTTGGTGAAAGATTGGTTATGGATTTGTAGGGACGAAGATATGAAGAAAAAGTTGTTTGAACAATTAAAATTGGATTGGTTCCAGATAATGAAGGTTAATAATTGGTATAACAAATTTAGGAGAGAATTAGATATAGACAGAGAAAAGACAGAATTTGAAGAATTGGTTTTAAAGATTCGAAAAGGAGATAGAAGCATTAAGGGTCTAGTAAGCAAACTTTACGCCGTATTAAACATGGGTGGGGGAACCACAGGAAGTTTTGAAATCGAAGTGGGAACAGGATTTGAACATAAAGATAGGAAAAGATGAATGGAGAAATAAGTGGAAAAAGAGGATAATGAGAACTATGTCAGTAAGAATTAAGGAGCATAATTATAAAATGCTGTGGCAATGGTACCTGACACCACTGAGGTTACATCAGATTGACAATAAAAAGGATAATTTATGTTGGAGATGTAAAGACACTATTGGAACTTATGAACATATGTGGTGGAGTTGTAAAATGATAAATGATTTTTGGAGAAGAATAGAAAAATAGGCTGGGGAAATAATGGGTAAGAAAATTAACCTGGAGTCAGGTACCATTATGTTAACAGATGTGGCTGGTATGAGTTTAAAGAAGGAGGAAAAAGAATTACTAGAAATAATGTTAACAACGGGTAGACAATGTATTGCTAGACATTGGAAAAATGATGTAATTATACAGACGAGAGAATGCTATAAAGAAATGTGGAATTTAGCATTGAACGATAAACTGACATGGGAGATAAAAGCAAAAAGGGATAAATTGAAAGAAAATAGATTTTGGAGTATTTGGAAGCCTTTTGTAGATTACTGCCTCACGGGTGATGAAAGTAGTAGACCTGTACCAATTCAAAGCAGTTTCTGGAGGTAAATATTGGGACCGAGCTTTCCAGGGCAATGTAAATAAACACTGGGTGGAATTCAAGGGAAAATTCGATTTTGATAGTTGTACTTAAAGTACAGTATTACTGAAATGTTTTATGAGATGATTATAGTTGTAGTGATAAAAAAAGAAATTTTGTGTAGTTTTTTTATACAGGTTAGTTGTTTTTCTAGGGGATGTTTAACATTATAGACAGCTATAAAAGGTAATAGTTCAATTATCATGTATGAGATTATTTTTTATGAAATATTTGTTTTTCTTCTTTTTTTATGATGTATTGTTTTATGTATGTCTGTATATTTTTGAAAAACTTAATAAAAATTTATTTTTTTAAAAAAAGGTGTGGCACCCCTGCTCCATAGTCTGCCCAGATCTATGCCCACTTCATGTTTTAAATAAAGGAATAAAATTTGTTGGGAGGAAAAGTTGAAGTCATAAGACCGCAATGGGTTTGAAGAGATAATCCTTGAATGACTGTAAACAAACTTTAAGTGTGCCAGGGATTAATACTGTGTCTTCAAAGGGAGGGCTGGAAAGCAAAGGGAGGCATGCATTAATTGGTTTCCCAAAGAAAAGTCATCCTATTGTTACATTTGGCAAATGAGTAGATAACAATGAAGGCCATTGGGTGAGATAAAGTAAAGCCATACAGAAGTGACAGCAGGTGTCAGGGACATATCTCAGTGGCACACAGCAATGACTTAGTCATCATGAATGAAACCATGAAATGGTGCTGCTTTGTTAGAATAGGACCTCTCTTTTAAGGAAGATGGAAATGAATTTGTGTGCCATTATATAAATGCATTACACACCCTTCTCTTCTGAAAGGTATAAAATCAGATGCCACTGAAAAGGTGCTTTGTAAAAATATGTACTGCATAGCTCACCTTTTCACTAAATTAGGGTGGTATATCAGCATTATCCACAAGATATAGTTCTAATCTTAATTTCCTACTTTTGAAAACAGCTTTCCCCCACCCATTTTGAAATTACTGTGTTGGTGTATTAGTTGTAGAAGAGGGTATGTTACGGGTATTTTAAGGGTTTTAATGTTTGATGGTTTTTAGATAGGTTTCTTGATTTTATTGCTATGGAATGTTTTTATATTTACACTTGTGAGCCGCCCGGCGTCGCCTTGGCTGGAGGGCAGCAATACAAATATGAACAAATAAATAAAATAAATAAATGTCAGTGAAGAATTTGGTTCAGCTCATCATCTGTAATATACAGTATATTTGTTGGAAAGATTATAATGTAATGAGAACAAATAATGTATGAGATAATATAAGAAAGTTTGAGCAGTTTGGAAAGCTACTATAAATGAACATATCTCGCTTCGGTGAAAATAGGGATGTAGAGGATGCTTGTTGAATTCATTGTTGCAGCCCTAGCAATGAACCTCGGGATCAGGATGTAAATTGAAAGAAATAATCACAATTGTACAGAGTAAAGAATGCTGACAACTTGCTATTGGTTAATAGCATAGCTCTCTAGCCATTGGACATTAGATTCTGGCAACCAATAAGCCACTAATGTTGTGGGACAATCCTGGGAAGACAGGAAGGAGGGAGTTAGTACAGGAACAACATCATCAGGAAATTCACAAACTATAAATGGGGAACCTAACCAACCATGGATGATGCGTACATTAACTTTGGCCCCGAGCATCTCTACAGCAGAGTACGCTGTTCCAGTATGGAGTGTATCCAGTGGTGGGAATCAAAAAAAAATTCCTACCACACTGTGGGCATGGCCATTTGACTGGGTGGGCATGGCTTGTTGGCATGAGACTGTTCTTCACTATAGAGCTATGAAAATAGAAGAGACGTCTATTTTCATAGTTATATAGTGAAGAGCCCCCTCTTAAGCCATTTCCCCCTTCGTCCAAGGCTTTTCAAGGGCTGTGTTTCACCCCGAAGTGCCTCCCCAACCACTCTGGGGAGGCGTCTATGAAGACGCACCGCCACCCCCCCCCCCAGACCATCAGCTCGGTCACCAGGCCTGCTCACAAATCTTCCAAAAAGAGGTTCATACCTCTAGCCGACAGGTGGACCCCATCCCCTGCATAAAGATCATAATTTTGTAAACTAATGGTGGGGTGTCGGATGACCACCCCCAAACCCTTGTCTTCCAAGAACCGGGCAACAGCCTTGTTCACCGAGCGGCGAGTGCGGTCAAGGGCACGGAGGTCAATACCTCCCCTGTAAGAATGACGTGGTATGATGTCCGAACAAAGCAGCCTTGTGTACGGCCACATATAATGCAAATAAGCTAGGTCACTGCAAATCGTGAATTTTAAAGAAAGGCCAGTGACCTGGGCAAGGTCATTGCCCCCGAGGTGCAGTACAAGGACATCAGGCGGTTCAGCATCCCTGATGGAATACAGGAATGGCAACAGTTCCCGCCATCTCATTCCGCGCTTACCGTACCAAGGTATGCGTGCGGCCGCACGCAGTCCAAGCTGAGGTCCCCACTCTGTCGCCGCAGCATACTGCGCTGCCCAGTGCACGTAACTGTGGCCCACCAGCCATACTGCCACCGGTGTGCGGGGACACACAGGGTCTGTACAAGAAGAAAAGAGAACAATGACTTAACTGGTACTCATACCTGAAGAGGGCGAACATATAATGCAAAACTCATAGATCCCCATCTTCCCATACGGCGTATATCAGCCTCAGAGTACCCAAATGCAGCCGCAGTGGATGCAGCACCTATCCTAAATGAATGGGTGCCGTAACGAGCCCTGGGGAGGCCAACACTGGATAGTGCCATACTGGTCACCTTCCAGAATTGAAATTTAGTAAGGGGAGACCCATCCTGGTGGCAGAAAAATGAGCCAGGGTGCGTGCCACACACTACCAAGAACTCCTGTAGGGCACCAACCGGACAGATGTCTGCAATGGAACATCGTAGCAGTCTAACTCCACTGCCTACGCCATGCTGATCATCTTTTGAAGACCGTATCCTCAACTGAGCCCACTCATTAGAGACATAGACATCGTCGAGTTCTAGTGCCCTACGAGTCGCATCCGCCTTAGACAGTAGTACCAACTCACTGATGCGGAGCGCTCCAAAGAAGGCCACCATGGTAGCCGCGTGAAAAAGAGCCACCTCATACTTATCAAAACACAGATCATGCCAGCCTCGTGCAAGGTGGGTAAGTACCCCTGGTGAAATTGGGTGGCGAGTGTCCGGGCGGCGGCCACGTTCTCGTGTCCACCCCTCCAAAACATGTCGTATGCGGAAATCATTCACGCAGTCAGCAAAACCCCTCACCTTGGCCATAAATGCCAGTGCCAACAGCCTGGATGCTATAGTGCGAGGAGCGAGGCCCTTGACTGTGTAAATAAACCATAAATTGTAAAACTTGTTCTACTGGAATGGGCCACACTTCAGGCAACTGAAGTTGCACACAAAAGGTTCTAAATTAAATGAAAGCATGGTGATACGCCTTACGCGTGCGAGATGCCAAAGACATGGCGATCGCCCGGTTCACCTCTCCTTGCCAAATGTCCAAATCTCGTCCGGGAGTTGTGAGGGGAATTCCTCTGCTTCCGGAGCCAAGGCACGGAACCGGGGGAACTGCAGGCGGGATAAAGCATCAGCAATATCATTATTAATTCCTGGTACATGTCTGGCCTTAAAAAGCACATTCAGGCGTAGGCTGCATAACACAAACTGACGGACCAACGCCATCACTCTAGGTGACTTAGACGTCTGAGCGTTGACAATGTGCACTACCACTGCATTGTCACACCAAAAATGGACCACTGAGTCGGCCCACTCCTCGACCCATAGCATCAAAGCTCCCAGGATTAGAAAGAACTCAAGGAATGTAAGATCGCGGAGGCGATCCATGCCCCGCCATGCTGGAGGCCATTGGCCATAAGCCCACCTCCCCTCAAAGTAAATCCCATATCCCAGGGAGCCGGATGCATCCGACTGTACTTGGAATCTAGGGAAAACTAAAAGGTCGGATCTCCAAAAAGAGACCCCATTAAATTCCCGCAGGAATTTAAGCCAAACCAAAAGGTCAGCCCGCATGCCCCTGGTCAGTCGGACCCTGTGATGGCGCTTTAACAGGCCAGACATGGCGTCACATAGGCGCCGCGCAAATGCTCTGCCGGGCGTAACCACCCTGCAGGCAAAGTTAAGATGGCCATGAAGTACCAGAAGCTCACGAAGTGACACTTTACGTTTGGCCAGCAAGGCCAAAATCATCGCGGAGATCCGGGTGACCTTTTCAATGGGTAACTGGGATGCCTGTGCGACCGTGTCAATTTCAATACCCAGAAATGTGAGCGTAGTGGATAGGCCCTTGGTCTTTTCGGGCGCTAAAGGGACACCCAGTTCCCGCATTAGCATCTGAAATGTAGTGAGGAGACGCGTGCACGTGTCCGAGCCCCGTTCTCCCCCGAACAAAAAGTCATCGAGGTAATGGGCTACAGACCGAGACACGGACCAGTGAACAAAGGCCCACTGAAGGAAAGTGCTAAAACGTTCGAATGCTGAACACAAAATAGAGCAGCCAAAAGGCATGGCCTTATCTACATAAAACTTCCCTTGGAATCTAAAACCCAATAGCTCAAAGTCCCCCGGGTGCACTGGCAGTAATCGGAATGCCGATTTAATGTCACATTTTGCCAGGAGGGCACCAGGACCACAAGAGCGCACCATCCGTAGGGCTTGGTCAAACGACGTATACCTGACCGAACAAAGGTCATCAGGAATAGCATCATTGACAGAGTAACCCGCCGGGTACGATAGATGGTGGATTAAACGAAATTCCTCCGGGGCCTTTTTAGGTACTAACACTAGAGGGGAAACCTTCAGGTTGGGGAAGGGTGATACAGAAAAGGGGCCCGCCACCCTCTTGGCCTCTACCTCTTTGGCAATACTCAGGGCAGCCATCTCCTCCTTACCCTTCAGAGAAAGTAAATTGGGGGCATCTTGGGGTCCCCGCACCCCTTTGAATGTGATACGGAAGCCCCACTAGAAACCTTCCAGGAGGTACCTCGTGTCCTCCCTCCTTGGATAAGTTGAGAGCCATCGCTCCAACATATACACATTAACTGGGGAGGGGGGCTTTTGACTGGCTAGCTCCATCAGCAGAAGCTCTGCCCACTCCCTGTCCACCTCTACCTCTGCCCCGTGACTCACCGGCCGCGGGCACGCGGCGGCAGCGTGGGGGCCAGCGCAAGAGGGACACTCATGTTTATATCGGCACTGCTGCTTATTGCACATGCCATTAGCCGAGAAGCTCCAACACAGCAAGCGGGCTGGAACCCCCTGCCCCGCCAGCTGGTGGGGAGCCTGTGTTGGAGCAGCTCGCTGCATGGCATGGCCACAATGGTGCCTATCCCCAGGCGCTGGACGTGTGGGGGTCATGTACAAGAGCCACAATTTTTGACAGAGCTCATCCCATCTCATCTCCGGGTGTAGGGGCACCCTCATTCTAAATTCCTCATCGTAAGCCAACCACGATGGGCCAGGGAAATCCACCATCACCCTGTAAATATTGTCCAAATATTGGACCATAGGAATGGCCAGATCAGGCCGGGCCCCAAGGTATACCGCCATATAAATAAGATATGCCGGCAACCAGTTGGCCCAGGTGCACGGTGGCTTACGACGACGTCCTGTCCCTCTCTCTCCTCCTTAGTGGGCTCACGATTCAATAGGGAGAATATATCCACGTACTCCCCCCGCCAAATCTTTTCCCTCGTGACCTGGGACAAATGATCACCAAGGGGCAAGGAATAACCAGCCGTCAGCAAAGCCGTCACCGGCACATTAGGTATATGGGGCCTATGCAGCGGGAGCTGGACAGCCCCTGCGATGCCCGACACTGCCCCAGGGGCAGAAACCCCCGCCCTCAATGAGGTGCCATTTTGAAACCAAGGGGCACTGGGATAGACTGGTAACTGATGCCCACTCGCCTCAACTTGACGAGGCCAGGGCCACTGAACCCCACCACTGGAAGTGGGCTGTTATGTAGGTGCACTAATTTTAACCTGATACTCACTAGGTGTACCCCCGTGAGCCGCCCCCACTGGGGGTTCCGGCCCACGGTGGGCGTCGGAGCTCGTGACCGGAATCAAGCTCTCGGGCCACACCTGACTGCTCCCCATCTGCAGCTCGGGACGAACAGGGAGCTGCGAGACACCAGCAGGTGCAGGCCGGAGCGTCTCAAGCAGCTCAACCCAGCTGGCCGCCTGGTGCAGTGTGGCAGCCGTTGAGGTAGCCGGTGGGCACAAAGTGCCCCCGGCAGAGAGAGAAAGGCCCGCTCCCATAGGAGGCTGTGCAATCCCCAAGGATGCCTCCAGCACTGCTAAACGTGCTAGTAAAGCATCCACTGCCACAGATCCCCCAGCATAAGGCGGGCCGGGTTGGCCGGAAGGCCCACTATGCATTTGAAAAGGAACACCGAAGTGAGAGCCTGGGCCAGAATACGGCCATGCCCAATACTCCGGCCCATGAGGGGCCGGAGGAGGAACGGGTTGTGCACCTGCGCCAGGCCCTCCCCCAATGTCCTGACCCATGGCCGGCAACTGCGGGCCGAGGGCCGAAGCCCCAGAGGGGCCGGCCTGAGGCTGGCTAGCCAAGGCCAGCTGCCAAGTGCCAGCCTGAATCACCCCACCGGTATCGGTGGGCAAGGCTGGGATAGTGCCCTGCCGCGGGGGCACAGTCCTGGTCCTCCAACCCGATGGCTGCCGCCCGTCCTGCGCAGGGCCTGAAAAAGTCCTTCCCTTTGGCCGCGGTTTCACCACCGGGGCCTTCCGTTTGGGAGGCATATCTTCGAAGAAAGAGCAGGATCCCTTTCCAGGGATCGAAAACCTAGCACCAAAAGCACAGAGCAGCCAGCAAGCTAAAGGCTCTGTGCTAATCCTCCCTTCCCAGCCGGGAAGGATCAAGGGCTAAACAGCCGAAGAGTACGAACAAACAGCGACGGAGAAAACTTCTCCTCTCCGTCGCTATTTCTAAAATGGCAGCTCGTCTGCCTCGTGGCCACCCCTTTTATAGAGGGGTGGCCACGCCCCCTAACTCACCCGGATGTCTGAGTCCGGGTGGGGGGGCCCCCGCAAATAGCGTGGCGGCCATTTTGGTGCCGCGCTTTCATTCTAATCCTAGTTAACACAGGAAAATCTATCATCATTTTCCTTAACCTACACTACCTGGGATTAAGTAGTTATTCACACTGAAATTATTTACACTGAAGTTATTTACATTTGAACATATTTGCTCAATTTGCCCTCAAAATTATTCTTGTTCTCCTCTCTTGTTGAGAACACCATAAAATAAATGCAGGGGGAGGCAATAATTTTGTGGTTCCTTATGGAGGGAAGAGACAAGCAACTGATTTATGTCCCTACTGCTAACAACAACAACACCTCTTGGATCTTTTTAAAGTTATAGATTAAGGGAGGAATAGGGTGTTTCATCAGCTTCAAATCATGAAAATATGAAGTGCTTATTTAAATAGATTTGCAAACATTTGGAAATGTGTTTTGTAC
This sequence comes from Bradypodion pumilum, assembly GCA_035047305.1. Taxonomy (NCBI): domain Eukaryota; kingdom Metazoa; phylum Chordata; class Lepidosauria; order Squamata; family Chamaeleonidae; genus Bradypodion; species Bradypodion pumilum. The sequence goes on along the minus strand of JAWDJD010000004.1, from coordinate 260,317,064 downwards.
CTTGCACTTAATAACTCAAAGTCTGACATCTGAAATACCTGTAGCTGCACCTAATAAAATGAAAGTTTGTTACAGATGTGGAAAGAGAGAAAGGTAAAAACATACAAGGGTTTCCCAATCTAATCATAGGTTTTATAAAGTACTGCTTATAAGCACAGAGCGAGTCTGCACTTTTGAATTGGTTTGTCAGGTACTGTTTATCTATTTGCAAAGTTAATACCGCAGAATACAACAAATGCCACTGGAAGATATATGGGTTTTCTGAACGGTCAACAATTGTAAAGAAGAACATTTCAAGTGAGAAATGCATGTACTGTTATTTGAAGAACACATTCTTGTCCAGATTCCCTCTTGTTAGTTCCTGCCACTTGTATGATGATAGCTGCAGTATGTCTCTTATGCAGTCTGCCTATTAAATTAGTGACTTTTCAAATACCTACTTCCTTGAGGCCCATTTTGACTTTCTGCAAGAGCGATTACATCATGACTGCTTAAAATACTTTAACTGATAGCAGATGTCTGTGGAATGGATGGCACAGTTGGACTAATAATTGGGGGGAGGGGATTGGAAGAGGAAGGAGAGGGAATTGTTGACTTAAGTCCAAGCAGAAGAAGGAGAGATATCACTTGTTGGTAGAGAATTTGCACTTCATTCTGAAAATCCCATGTTTATTTCTTAGCATCTTCAGATAGGACAGGAAAAAATACTTTTCTTGGATCCTTGAAAATCTCCTACTAGTCACTGCTAATGTGGAGCAAGATAGACATTCAACACAAGACAGTCCCTATACAGTATTTGTTAAAGGGTTACAAAGTGTTTGTTACAAAGCAGCAGCAACAGTTCATGGACGATTATCTTTGCAGGCGCACCCCCCAAAGAAAGACTCAGACACCGGTATATGGATAAAGGCATCGGGCCACTTTTATTGAATAATGCCCTAGTCCGAATTATAACTTTCAATTGGTGTAATCATCCAATTGTAATTCTTTAAGGCAAGTAGGCCGCAGTAACACTGGTAAGGTTCCACCCAAAATGCCAATGGCAATTGGCTACATGTAACTATTTGTATCAATTTGTTTGTTGACACAAACAAATTTTTGACCGGAGTCAATAAACTATCTACTGACCCCACCCTATGACGTGTATCCGTTAAATCTCAAGGTGATGCGGCTGTTAAGCTCCTGCCATCACCCCTTGCCTGGTTTGTCGTTGACCGGCCAAAGCTATTACCCCTGAATTGCGAACCTGCCGGATACTTCTGGGTCATAAATCTTTACCTTACCAGTGCTACCCGCCACACGGGGAGGTGTCCATGATGACTCACCACCCCCACCCCCACCCCAGACCATCAGCTCGGTCGCCAGGCCTGCTTGCACCACGCCCAGGAAGAGGTACATACCTCCAGCTGACAGGTGGACCCCATCTCCTGCCTACCGCAGGTTTCCAATGGCTGTCTCTCAGCCATGCTTAGCAAGGGACCAAGCAACAGCGCTGTCCACTGACTGCCGTAACAGTCCGAACCACGGAGATCCACGTCTCCCCTAAACTGGTGTATCGGCACGATGTTAGACCATAGCGACCATGTGTAAGCGATACATGATATAAAATGCCAGGTCGCTGCCCCTCGACAGTTGAGGAATAGCAGTGATCTGTATAAGATCATTGCCGCCGAGGTGCCTAATAAGAACATTGGGCGGTCCAGCATCCCTGACGGACATCAGGAATGGCCACAGTTCCCACCCCCTTGTGCCGCGCATACCATACCATCGCATACGTGCGGATGCACACAGCCCAAGTCGGGGTCCACTCTCTGTTGCCGCAGCATATTGCTGCCCAGTGTACATAGCTGCGGCCCACCAGCCCCACTGCCACCGGTGTGCAGAGACACACAGGATCTGTAAAAAAGGAGAAGAGGTGAAGGACATATCTAGGTACTCATACAGTGAGGGGACGTACATATATGAAATTACTTGTACACATATATCCGCCTCCGAGTACCCCAAACGTAGCCGCGATCAACGCGACGCTTATCCTAAATAAATGGGTGCCAAAACGGGCCCCACACCGCAAAGCGCGGCACCGGTCACCCTCAGTAACTTTACTTTAGTAAGGGGAGACCCATCATGGTGGCAGAAAAACAGGCTGGGGCGCGCAGCAGGCACTGCCGAAAATTCATGTAGGGCACCAACCGGACAGATGTCTCCAATGAAACTTCGTGGCAGTCTAACTCCACTGCCTACGCCGTGATGAACAACCTTTGAGGACCGTATCCCCAATTGAGCCCACTTATGTGTAACATAGACATCGTTGAGTTCCAGTGACCTACGAGACACATCCGCCTTACACAATGGTACCAACTCTGGCACCAACTCACTGAGGCAGAGCGCTCCCAAAAAGGCTACCGTGGTAGCTGCGTGACCAAGAGCACCTTCACACCTATCCGACATAAGTCATGCCAGCATCGTGCAAGGTGGGTCAGAAACTCTGGCAAACTGGGGTGAAGCGTGTCTGGGCGGCGGACACGTTCACGTATCCACCCCTCCAAAACACGACGCACACGGAAGTAACTCATGCAGTCATTGAAACCCCCCCACGTTGGCCATAAATGCCAGTGCGGAAAGCCTGAAGGCTATAGTATGGGGGCCAAACCCTGACTGCGAAGATAAACATGCATTGTAAAACCTGGTCCTCTGATATTGACCACACGAGGTAACGGTAGTTACTCGCAAAAAGTTCTAAATCGCATAAACGCATCGTGATACGCCTTATGCATGCGAGGTGCCAATGACATGCCTGGTTCACCTCTCCTCGCCAAACATCCAAATATCGGCCAAGAGTGGCGAGTGGAATTCATCTGCTTCCGGAGTAAGGCACGGAACCGGGGGATCTGCAGGCGGGATAAAGCAACAGCAATATCGTTATTAATACCTGGAACATGTCTGGCCCTGAACAGCACATTTAGGCGGAGGCTTCTCAAAAAGAATAGACAAACCAATGCCATGACCCTGGGGGATTTGCATGTCTGGGTGTTGACAATGTGCACCACTGCCGCATTGTCACACCAAAAATTGACCACTGAGTTGGCCCACTCATCGCCCTATAGCATCAGTGCTCCCCAAATTGGGAAGAAACTCAAGGAAGGTAAGATCACGGAGGCGATCCGTGCCAAGCCATGCGTGATGCCCTCGGCCGTAAGTCCACCTACCCTCAGAGTAAACCCCCATAAGCCAGGGAGCCGGAGGCATCCGACCGTACTTGAAATCTAGGGCAGACCATAAGGTCTGATCTCCAGGAAGAGACCCCATTAAAACCCTGGAGTAATTTGAGCCAGACCGAAAGGTCTGCCCGTATGCCCCTGATCAGCCGGACCCTGTGGTGACATTTTAACAGGCCAGCCATGGCGTCACACAGGCACCCGGCCAATGCTCTGCCGGGTGTAACCACCCTGCAGGCAAAGTTAAGGTGGCCATGAAGTAGCTGCAGGCCATGAGGGGACACTTTATGTTTGGCAATCAATGCCAAAATCGCCGCGGAGATCCGAGCCACCTTATCCATGGGTAACCCAGATGCCTGTTCGACAGAGTCAATTCCAATGCCTAGAAATGTGAGCTTAATAGCTGGACCCTCGGTCTTTTCAGACGCTAAGGGGACACCCAGTTCCCACCTGAGTGTCTGAAATGTAGTGAGAAGATGCGTGCATGTGTCCGAGCCCCGTTCACCCCCGAACCAAAAGTCATCGAGGTAATGGGCTAGAGACCGAGACCCCGACCTGCGAGCAAAGGCCCACTGAATGAAAGTACCAAATCGTTCGAATGCTGAACATGAAATAGAGCAGTCAAAAGGGCTGGCCTTATCTAAGTAAAATTCCCCTTGGAACCTAAAAACCCAATAACTCAAAATCCATTGGGTGCACTGGCAGTAATCGGAAAGCCGAGTGCATATCACACTGTGCCAGGAAAGCACCGGGACCGCATGAGCGTACCACCCATAGGGGCTGAACAAACGATGTTTATCTGACTGAAAAAGGTCATCAGGAATGGCATCACTGACCGAAGAACCCGCAGGGTAAGCTAGATGGAGGATTAGATGACATTCACCCGGGTTCTACTTCGGTACTAGCCCCAGAGGGGAGACCTTTAAATTAGGGAAAGGTGGTTCCAAGAAGGGGCCCGCTACTCTCATAGCCTCAACTTCCTTAGCTGTGCTCAGTGCAGCCACCTCCTCGTTACCGTTCGAGGGAACTAAATTAGTAGCATCTCGGGGGCCCTAACACCCCCAAATGGAATACGAAAGCCCCATTGGAAACCCTCCAGCAGGTATCTCGCATCATCCCTTCTTGGATAAGCTGAGAGCCATCGCTCCAGCATGAGTACACTAATTGGGGAGGGGGGGATTGACATGGCTAGTTCCGACAGATGGAGCTCTGATCGCCCACTGTGTACCCCTACCTCTGCCCCGTAACCCACCAACCCGCAGGCACACGGAAGCGGCGTGGGGGCCAGCGCAAAAGGGGACACTTGTGTCGGTAACGACACTGGTGCTTATTACACACGTCGCTAGCTGAGAAGGTCCAACACAGCAGGCGGGCTGGAACCCCCTGCCCCACCGGTTAACGGGGAGCCTGTGTTGCACAGCATGACCACAATGGTACCTATCACCAGGCACCAGTCACGTGGGAGTCATGTACAAGAGCCACGATTGCTGACAGGGCTCATCCCACCTCATCTCAGGATGCAGGGCCACCCTCATCCAATTTTTTTAAAAAAGTGAATGGATTACCCACACAAGAAACTTGTTGTGATTGAGAGTTGGCTTCACATGATGCCTTACACTCTTCAAGGCCCTGTCTGATCTTTCTAAATTCTGCCAACCATCTTTCCTGCGTTTGACCAAGAGGCTTGGTTCACTACTGCCTATTCAAATGGGCTTAATTGGTACCCTGAGACAAAGCCTGCTTGCTCCTTCTTAACTACAACCCCAAGAAATGTGATTTTCAAAAGACTTTCCAGAGAGCAGCACTGCTCCAAAGCAATATGTAAACTCCCCGATTGTCTTTTTTATTATTTAAGAAAGAAATGTGGTTCTTATTCAGCAGGATTTATTTTGGACTGTGTTGTGTCATCTTGGAATTCTAGAAAAGGAATCATAGGGAGTTGTTATCTATTGTGTATTAGCTATTAAATCATAGGGAAAAGGGAGCTGTTCAACTGCTAATACTGACACATTTTACTGTTAAAAAGCTATGTCTTGACTGTAGTGTTTTGTTTTTTTAAAGTCAGTAGATTATAGATCTTAAATCTTAAAAGAAAAACCATCTGTTTGGCTTCTGACAAACCTATGAAATCATTATTTGGCAGCTGAGCCCAGTTATTTCATGTTGAGCTGTAAGTCACTAAGATTTCCACACAGTCTATTCTAACAGCTGAACCAGTGTTTAATCTTTAGAAATCCATTTAATTGACATCCCAAAGTTTAGATGGCAATCATACTATTTTTTAAACCTCATATTATAAGATGATGAAAGCTCAATATGGACCAGATAGAACTTATTAGAAGTTATGACTATTTAGATGAAGGTGAAAATATTTTGAACATGCTAATAAAGCCCACAGTAATGAAAGCTCCAGAAAGAAGTATTTTTCTTGCTTTTTCTCTGATTTCTCATTAGGGACCTATGAGTCTTTCCCAGCAATATTTTTGCACAATAATGAAAGCTGTTTGAGAAACATGTTTCCACTGCAGATCTAAGTGGGAGCAACAGTGAAGAACTCAGACTATAGGCTAAAATATTCAAAGGAAAGACCTTTAAACCATATTTTCAGATGAAATGAAAGAGAAAACATCTTGATGCTTTTTCTCCAATAGGCTTTGCAAATGTATTTGCAAAGCTTCAAGATAAAAAACATTCAGGGGCTAAATTTCAGTAAATCATGAATGGGCCAAAAATAGATCTTTGTTGTGGATGGGGGCGGAGAGAGAGAGAAGAACTATTTTTTTTCTTTAGAAAAGATTTTCCATTTCTATTGCCAGAACAAATTTGATTGCTAAGCTCCCAAGATGTTTCAGAGGTTTTACTGGCTTAAACAAAGCAGATGGATGCAATAAACAGATTCTTTATCCAGGGTTGAAATACATTTCATCTGACTAAACATCTTCCTCGTTGAGTAAGAATGCTGTAAACAATTTTCTCTATAATGAGTGATACTTTTGTTTTTCAATGCTTATATAAATGCTTTTTGATAAATATCATGGAATATAGACATGCTTCACAGATGAAAGCTCATCAGCTGACATATCATTTGAAGTTCCATATTTGCATGGCTTCCTATGAAGGAAGGTCAACAGATTAGCAGCATCTCATTTCCTGAGATTTTGGGACCAAAAACAAAACAAAAACAAAACTAGAAGCTAGCTGCCATATATTTAATATAGTATAAAGCTTGATATTTTATCACATATGGAATGGAATCCTATTGGTGTTCATGTAAAGTTTGGGTAATGTTCTGCTGTTGTGGCTCATTGAGCAATTGCTGGGTATATCTCAGTTGGGCACATAGACATGCAACTGAGATGCATTCCAACACTTCATTGATTAATTGCAAGTAGCCATGGCAATTATGGCAACCCTTATGTGAGCACAATATAAGGTGTTAAAACAGGATTAGTTAATGCATCAGTGAAGCAGGTATTGGGGGCTATATGATCTTTCTGCAATACATTTGACCTAACCACAAATAGATCCATGAAAGTTGTTGATTCACCAAAAGGGAGGGAGGGAGGGAGGGATTCTGTAAGTGTTAATATTAACACTAACATTAATATTAAGGTTCCTGTCTGCTCCTCCTGTTTGAGTAGCTACTAATGGGGAAGAGAGAATTGGCTGAATATATTATTGTTCATATTTCTCATATTGGCAATTATCTCTTCCCTACAAGTATCTCCTCAGATAGGAAAAACCACATAGCATCAAGTTCTCTCAACAAAATGAAATTGGACTTAATCCAGGAAAACTCACATAAATTGAATTAATTAATTAATAATCCCCAGTATAAAACTGAACTACTAAGTCCAATAAAACACAGTGTGGCAGGTAAAAAAAAAGTGAAGCAGTATTGGGAGAACACCCCCAAACTATACCTGTCAAGTATCCCAGATTGGCCAGGGAATCCCATATTTTGGTCCTCCTTCTCCCTCTTTCCCGCCATCATCCCATATTGGGTCAGCCGGGGAAAGGGGTTTCTGCGCATGCATGCCCCCAGAGGCAGCATTGCGCATGCACGAAGGGGTTTCTGAGAATGCGCCACACCTGGAGAAGTTCCCAGATTTCTACAGAGACAACTTGACAGGTATGCCCCAAACCCCCAAGACTAAGTACTGTACTCTCAGCAAAATGAAATTGAATTGAATGAACTCAACTAAAGGGTAAAAAGTCAGTGAATGCCAGTTTGAAGAATTTGTAGGAAATCATGATGGAAATGGCCTGACAGACATGCAAGAAAGAGTATTCCATATATGCAGTACCACCACTGAGAAGCTTGGTTTCTAGTAATGGTTTTCCTGGCCTTCCTTGGGATGGTCAGCTGCAACCTCCAAGTTTGTAAAAATCTAGTTGTCCCAAGACATACTGTATGCATTTCATTTCATTTCATTTATTATTTATACCCAGCTTTCCTTGACCCACTGGGCAACCCAAAGCGGCATTTACAACATAGAAAAAGTATACAAAACACAGTATATCAAAAATGCAATTAGAACAAATACAAAAAAAGAATACAGTTACAAATGCAAATTACAGCTACAAGTCAGAAAATACAATATCACTAAATGCAAATTACAGGATATAAACTAAACAAATACAATATACAATACAATAACAAGCCAATATACGGTTTGTCACATTACCAAAGTTACACAGTTGCAATGTCCTCCACCACCTAGTGTCCGCGACGGAGCCCCAGGCTCAAATGTCCACTTTGGAACCAGAGAGAACCTTGACCCGGCGGCTCCGACATCCTTTTCAAACCCCTCTGGCAGGTGGGGCCAGGAGGGGCAAGAAGGGGTGAAGCAGGCAGCCACAGGTGAGCTGAGTCTCCCATCTCGGTCTGGTGGCATGGGCCCATGAGAGATGTGGTGAGGACCCTCTGCAGCAGCGGCCCCAATGTCCATTTCAAACCCCTCTGGCAAGCGGGGCAAGGAGGGGCAAAGCAGACAGCCGCAGGTGAGCTGAGTCTCCCATCCCAGGCTGGTGGCATGGGCCTGGGAGAGACGTGGTGAGGACCCTCTGGAGCAGTGGCCCCGGCATCCCTTTCAAACCCCTCTGGCATCTATCAGAAAGAGAAACCCTGCCAAATATCAAGGTCCCCAAAATTCAGAGATGTATATGTTCCAAAGAATGCCTTGAAGAAGGCCCAGAAGCCAGTGCCCCCCCCCCCCCAAAAAAAGCCTAAGATTTCACAAATGTCAACCCATTTCATTAGCTGCAGGCTACACTCTTCAAAAGTTTATATCCCTCCCCAACCCAAGACACCTATCAGACCTTTTCTCATTAAAAAAAATACCATGGTGATGGTAGTTGCACAAGTTCCCTATGTCTTCAGGCTCAAATTCTTACGCCTCGAGAATATATCTAAAGAGATAGTTTAAGGGGAGTATCTTGCCAAATTAAATAGAATCGTGGGAACAATGGAACTGAGCACAGCCTTGACCTCTCTGTTTTAAGCATTTAGCCATACATACCAGGCAACTTTATATTGTAGGTACAGCTGAGTTATGTCAGTAGACATTTTATTTGGCCCTAAACTAGTGAGAAACCAGGTGCTTTTCACAGTAAAGAAAAAACCAAAAAGCCTGGAGACTTTAATGATAGTGTAATAACCAAGAAAGAAGACTGAAGATTGGTTTGCTATTTTATAAAAGAAATGAAATGAACCAAAGTCTTACAGCTCTTCATTTTTAGTACTCACATTATCTTTTTGCTATTTTTCACCTTTCTAAAATGTCTCAATTTAGAATCTACTCTCCCATCCCGTTCCCCTCACTCCAACACACACCTTTTCCATTGAACTGACACTTCAGAGATCAGCAGCCCCCTCTCATTCTATCCGCAATCATATGCTGTGACAAGATGCTCCTTCAAGAGTCTATTCAAAGGAACAGAGAAGGACACTTTGCAATGGAGATAGAAGAGCAGAGGAGGAGGAAATCAGAGAGCTGCAGGGAATGGGGAAAAATTCATATCAAAAGCAGAAGGGAAATGAAGAAGTTGTCAGCTGCAACTCGATCTGAGCATGTTTTTCCTTCTCCAGGGTGCCACGAGGCCTGGTTGGAGGCCGGCTGGCTCTGGGCCGTCTTCGCCTTCTAAGGAAAACAAGAAAAATGCCACTGGCAAGAATTTGTTTATGCCATGAAGTGACCCACACACTATGATCTCAGACCCATCTCATGCGGCACATATGAAACACGACATGCAGGATTCAACACCGGGACTGCAATTGGCTGCCACAGCCTTGATGATATTATCATGGTGCGCCTCCACAGCCAGTCCATCTGGCATGGCTTCTTCCACCTCAATGACCGTTGGGAATCAGAAAGTTGTTCCTCCACTCATTTTGCCATTGGGCCCAATATGATGGTTTCCAGTGGCATTTCCTCCACTGAGGGGGCCATCATCCAACCTAAAGTGGTTCATCCACCCGTAACCATTGGCCCCTTTAGGGAGTCAGGTTATTTACCACCACCCAACACTCGGCATTGAGTCACTGGCTGTAGGGTCTACTCCATGTCTAGCCAGACACATAGTGAAGTAGTAAATAAAAGAAATAAATAAAAGAATAAAATTAAATAAACACTCTTTGTAAGTATGGACCTAATAAGTGGGAATGAAAGCCTTCTTCTTCTTCTTTTTTAAAAAATGCATGAATAAATGAATAGAAGGCTGGATTCTTCTGTTGGTCAGTTAAACAATGGAAAAAGAATTTGTACTATGGACTGAAGACGATGATGCCTGGAAGGGGCATCCTGAGGCTGAATCACAAAACTTACAACAGCGAATGGGAATTTATGGCCCTCCAGTTGCCTTTTGACCCCAGCTCCCACCATGTGAGAAATTATGGAAGTCACACTTTATCAACATCTGTCCAGTCAGTCAGTACTCTAGTAATGCAGGGGACAGGTAGCTTCAGGGAATAAAAGCAGTTGCTAAGGCAATGACTGTACTTTAATGCACACTTTTGTGACAATAGATATTGCAGGCGCACCCCCCCAATAACGGACACAGACAACATTGAAAGTGGATAACAGCATAGGGCCACATTTATTGATTCAATGCCCTAGTCCGAATTATAAATTTGCATTGGTAAAACGACCAATCATAATTCCTAAGGCAAGCAGGCCGAAGTAACACTGGTAAGGTACCACCCAAAATTGCCAACGGCAATTGGTTACAATGTATCAATTTGTATCAATTTGTTTGTTGACAACAAACAAATTGTTGACCGTAGTCAATAACTAACTTATGACCCCACCCTCTGACGCGTATCCGTGAAATCACAGGGGTGATGCATGCTGGTTAGCAATCATCATCACCCCATCGCCTGGTTCGTCGTTGACCGGACAACGTTTAACTAATTTATTCCTGTCTAGTGTTGTCCAGTCAATTGCGAACCTGCCGGATACTTGTGGGTCATACTGTTTACCTTACCAGTGCTACCCGCCAATGTGACCAAAGTCAACAGTAGAAACACAGAAAGCCCCCAATATCAAACCATAGCAACAGTGTGGGGTGGGCAAAAAAGCCAGGACCCGGAGCCAATATGGGTCCCAACCAAAAATTCCCACCCGGCCCCGAAGCGACCATAATATCACACTGTTAACTAGGGAGGGGGTGGAGGGGAAAAAACTTCTCCGCTCCGTCGCTGAGGTAAAATGGCAGCTTGGCTGCCTCGTGGCCACCCCTTTTATCAGGGAGCTGGCCACGCCCCTAACTACCCGGATTCTCTGTCCTGTGGGGGGGGGCCCGCAAAGGGCGCGGCGGCCATTTTGGCGCCGCGCTTGCATTGCAGGCGCACCCCCCCAATAACGGACACAGACAACATTGAAAGTGGATAACAGCATAGGGCCACATTTATTGATTCAATGCCCTAGTCCGAATTATAAATTTGCATTGGTAAAACGACCAATCATAATTCCTAAGGCAAGCAGGCCGAAGTAACACTGGTAAGGTACCACCCAAAATTGCCAATGGCAATTGGTTACAATGTATCAATTTGTATCAATTTGTTTGTTGACAACAAACAAATTGTTGACCGTAGTCAATAACTAACTTATGACCCCACCCTCTGACGCGTATCCGTGAAATCACAGGGGTGATGCATGCTGGTTAGCAATCATCATCACCCCATCGCCTGGTTCGTCGTTGACCGGACAACGTTTAACTAATTTATTCCTGTCTAGTGTTGTCCAGTCAATTGCGAACCTGCCGGATACTTGTGGGTCATACTGTTTACCTTACCAGTGCTACCCGCCACACGGAGGGGCTTCAAAGAAGACCTGACGCCCCCCCCCAGACCGTCAGCTCGGTCAACAGGCCTGCTCGCCAATCACCCAACAGGAGGTCCATACCTCCTCGCGACAGATGGACCCCATCCCCTGCATACAAGTCGTAATTTTGTAGACTAATATCGGGGTGATGACTAACCCGCCCCCAAGCCCTGTTGGCAAGAAACCGCGCCATTGCCTTATTGACCGCGCGCCTAGCGCGGTCAAGGGCCAGGAGGTTAACGCCCCCTCTGTAAGAATGGCGCGGGACAATGTCCGACCAAACCAGGGTTGTGGCAGGCCAGACATAATGCAAGTAGGCGAGGTCCTCGCGAATCGCATGCTTAAGCGATAAGCCGGTGACCTGGCCCAAATCATTGCCCTCCAGGTGGATGATTAGAATGTCAGGCGGGTCAGCACCCAGGCCAGAAAAAAGGAAAGGCCGCAGCTCCTGCCATAACATCCCTGGCTTACCATGCCATGCGAGACTGGCGTGGTCACCCAGTCCCAGTCGGGGTTCCCATCCTGTCGCCGCAGCGTAACGCGCTGCCCTGTGCACATAGCTGTGGCCCACCAGCCATACTGTCACCGGTGTAATACGACACCCAGGGTCTGTAAGAAAATTGAGAAAAAAGGCGGTAAGGTGACTGGATTGGTACTCATGGCGGGAGTGGGCGCACATAAAACTGAAAACATTGCGAGCCCCACCTTCCCATGCTGCGTATGTCAGCCCCAGAGTACCCAAAAGCAGCTGCTGTAGAGGCTGCACCAATCCGGAACGAATGTGTGCCATAACGGGCACCTGGTAGGCCCACCCTGGTGAGGGCTCTGGCTGTCACCTTCCAAAACTGAAATTTAGTAAGGGGAGACCCATCTTGGTGACAGAAAAACGGGCCATGGTGCATGCCACGCAGTGCCAGGAATTCCTGTAGGGCACCAACCGGACAGATGTCTGCCAAAGAACAACGTAGCAGTCTTACACCACTGCCTACGCCATGCTGATCTGTTTTAGAGGAGCGTATCCTCAACTGGGCCCAGTCTTTGGCTACATAGACATCTTCGAGTTCCAGTGCCCTACCACTTGCATCCGCCTTAGACAGCATCACGAGTTCGCTGACACGGAGCGCTCCAAAAAATGCCACCGTTGTGGCTGCGTGAAAAAGGGCTGCCTCATAATGATCAAAACAGAGGCCAGGCCAGCCCCGGGCCAACTGGGTAAGAACCCCTGGGGAAATAGGGTGCCGATCATCCGGGCAACGCCCGCGCTCGCGCACCCACCCCTCCAAAACGTGTCGCACACGGAAGTCAGAGGTGGTATCCACATGACCTCCCACTTTGGCCATAAAAGCCAACGCCGAGAGCTTGGATGCTATGGTGCGAGGTGCAAGGCCCTGTGCGTGCAGGTGAACCATGAACCGCAGAACATGGTCCACCGGGATGGGCCAGGTCTCTGGCAAGAGAAATTGAGTAGCAAATGCCCTATAAGAATTGAATGCTTGTTGATACGCCTTACGCGTGCGTGGCGCTAGTGACAGGCCAATCGCCCGGTTCACCTCTCCTTGCCAATAGTCCACATCTCGTCCGGGAGTGGCGAGGGAAATTCCTCCGCATCCGGGGCCAAGGCGCGGAACCGGGAGATCTGCAGGCGGGACAAAGCGTCAGCAATATCATTATTAATCCCTGGGACATGCCTGGCTCTGAACAAAACGTTGAGGCGCAGGCAGCGCAGCACAAAATGGCGCACTAGGTCCATGACCCTGGGCGATTTGGAAGTCCGTGCATTGACAATGTGGACAACAGCAGCATTGTCGCACCAGAAATGCACCACCGAATTAGCCCACAGTTCGCCCCATAGCATCAAAGCCCCCAGAATGGGAAAAATTCCAGGTATGTGAGATCCCGCAGGCGACCTGTGCCTGCCCATGCCGGTGGCCACCCACCATCGGCCCACTTCCCATTGAAGTACATCCCATAGCCCAGGGATCCTGAGGCATCAGACTGGATCTGGAAATTGGGGGACTCCAGGAGGTCAGACCTCCAAAATGAGACCCCATTAAACTCCCTCAGGAATTGCAACCAGACGAACATGTCTGCCCTGATACCCCGGGTGAGCCTGACTCTGTGGTGTGGCCTGGATAACCCTGCCATGGCGTCGCATAATCGCCGAGCAAAAGCCCTGCCCGGTGCGACCACCCTGCAAGCAAAATTAAGGTGCCCATGTAGCACCTGAAGTTCTCTCAGTGATGCCTTACGCTTGGCCAGCAATTCCGAGATAAGGGTCATGATCCTGGACACCTTATCACCCGGCAACCTAGAAGCCTGCACTACTGTGTCAATCTCAACCCCCAGGAATACTAGCTTGGTCGATGGGCCCTCGGTCTTTTCGGGCGCTAAAGGGACACCAAGTTCCTCCATTAGCGTCTGAAATGTGTTGAGGAGACGTGCGCACGTGTCCCAGCCCCGTTTACCCCCGAATAAAAAGTCATCCAGGTAATGGGCTACAGACCGGGACCCTGACCTGCGGACGAAAGCCCACTCTAGGAAGGTACTAAAACGCTCGAAGGCCGAGCATGAAATGGAGCAGCCAAAAGGCATGGCCTTATCAAAATAATATTCCCCCTTAAATTTAAAACCCAGCAACTCAAAGTCGCCCGGGTGCACTGGCAAGAGGCGAAAAGCCGACTTAATGTCGCACTTGGCCAGCAGGGCACCCGGGCCACACGAGCGGACCATGCGCAACGCATGGTCAAACGATGTATACCTGACTGAACAAAGGTCATCAGGAATAGCATCATTGACCGATCGGCCGGCTGGGTAGGACAAATGATGAATAAGGCGAAACTCACCCAGTGACTTCTTGGGGACCAAACCCAGTGGCGAGACCTTAAGATTGGGAAACGGGGGTACGGGGAAAGGTCGAGCGACCCTGCCCGCAACTAACTCCTTTTGAATGCTGGCCGCGGCCACCTCCTCCCTTCCTCTGAGGGATAAAAGGTTGGGGGCATCCTGGGGGGACCTATCACCCACAAAAGGGATACGAAATCCCTGCTTAAAACCTTGTAGAATATACTCCCTGTCCTCCCCCTTCGGGTACGATGCGAGCCAGCGCTCCAGCATGTCCACCTTAATTGGGGAGGGGGCCTTTTGGAGGACTAGCTCCATCCGTGGCAGCCTTTCCAGCCCACTGTCCACCCTTCCCTCTGCCTCGCGGCCCTCCAGGCTTGGGGCAAGCAGAGGCTGCGTGGGGGCCAGAGCATGTGGGACACTCATGCTTATACCTGCAGTTCTTTCGATTGCAGGAACCAATTGACGAGAAAGTCCAGCACAGCAGGCGGGCTGGAACCCCCTGCCCCGCCGCCTGGCGGGTAACCTGCGCTGGAGCCGCTCGCTGGACCGCATGTCCGCAATGGTATCTATCCCCCGGGGCAGGGCGTGTAGGTGTCATATACAGAAGCCAAAGCCTCTGGCATGGCTCATCCCATCTCATCTCAGGGTGAAGGGGAATCCTCATACGGAATTCCTCATCATATGCCAGCCATGAGGGGCCCGGGAAATCGACCATCGCCCTGTATATGTTGTCCAAATATTGGACCATGGGGATAGCTAAATCCGGCCGCGCCCTCAGATATACCGCCATGTATATCAAATAAGCGGGGAGCCAGTTGGCCCAGGTACGCGGCGGCTTACGGCGGCGTGCCTGCTCCTTGTCCTTCTCATCCTGACCCTCCCTTTCTTCCTTGGTGGGCTCTCTGTTCAGGAGTGAGAAGATATCTACGTACTCCCCTCGCCATATCTTTTCCCTGGTAGCCTGTGCCAGGTGGTCACCCAAAGGCAAGGAATACCCCGCCGTCGGCAAGGCCGAAAAAGGGACAGCCGGCCTGGTAAAAGGGGCCTGAACTAATCCAGCTACCCCCAGGACATTCCCTGTAGTGTAAGGACCCATGCCCACCCCAGTGCCCAAGGTGGCAGTCGTCGTCGCCGGGTGGGTCGCTGACAGCGTGGCCCCCGCACCACCCGCGCGAGGCCAAGGCCATTGAAAGGCCCCCCCCGAATTGGGAATGTGTGTGGATGTACTCGCTTGCACCGTATACTCACACGCTGCACCCCCGTGGGCCGCCCCCACCGGGGGTTCCGGCCCACTGGGGGCGTCGGAGCTCACGACCGACGTAGAGCTCATCACCGGGGCTTGACTCGCACCTGGTTGCTGACTGGGGAGCTGCGAGGCAGTGGCCGAAACCGCGCCACACGCCTGCAGCAGCTCGACCGTCCCCGCCGGCTGTTGTCCTCCAGCCGACAGCGTCTCAAAAGGAACCCCAAAAGGGGCACCCGCCTGACTGGCCCGCGCCAACGACGCCTCCAGGGCCGCAATGCGGGCCAGCAAGGTGTCCACGTTGACCATGGGCAAAGGGCCAGCCGGCCCGCCTGGCCCAGGCATGGGTACAGGTCCCTGTACCCCGGGCGCCACATATGGCCATTGGCCAGCACCTAATCCCGGCAGGGTTGGTGGAGAAACCTGCCAAGGCAGGGGGCCGCACCACCCCCCAAGGCTAGAGGGCCCCGGGAGAGGCTGCAGTCCAAGAGGAGTAGGCCCGACAGAGTGGGCAGGAGCAGGAGCGGTGCCTACCGCTCGAGCAAAAAGGGGAAGCCGGGAAGGCAGAGCCGCTACCAAAAGGCTTCCCGGTAAGCTAAAGAGCGACGGAGCCGCAGGAAAAAACTTCTCCGCTCCGTCGCTGAGGTAAAATGGCAGCTTGGCTGCCTCGTGGCCACCCCTTTTATCAGGGAGCTGGCCACGCCCCTAACTACCCGGATTCTCTGTCCTGTGGGGGGGGGGGGCCCGCAAAGGGCGCGGCGGCCATTTTGGCGCCGCGCTTGCAATATTCAGACACATTAACAGCATATTAGACTTCTGACTCTTTCAGTTTATCATTGGATGCTTGATGCCATGCAGCTACAATGAAGCTGGAGCTTCTTTTCTTAAAACATGTCCTTTGTGTCTCAAAGATCATATATTTTTATTAACAAAATAGGTGGAAGTGGAAAGACTTGATAATTGATGTACCTCTTTGCTACCTTTGAAAATAAATGTATTAACATATATACATGAGTATAAACTGAGTTTTTAGCCTCAAAAATGAGCCCCAAAAAGGGGACTTGGCATACTCGGGTCAATGACCACGAGGGTCCCAAGACCATTCCAGATTGAGATGTGGCAAAAATTAAATTAATTTTACCATATTTTCATGTATTTTGATTATTGAAAATCACTAGCAGCAGCTGCATTTCCCACCCTCATCTTATATTAAGGTCAATCAATTTTCCTGGGTTTTAAGGTCAAAATTAGGTACCTTGGCTTATATTCGGGTTGGCTTATACTCAAGTATATATGGTATCTTTGTCTCATTCTCTTGGGCAAAAATGAGAAACTGCTATATTCTTCTCCTCACTGCCATAACTACATCACAGTTTTTCCTGTTCTTGATTTCATTCATGAAGATAATTTCTGTGTGTGCAATATATGCATCCATACAGTGCACAATAGGGGAAAAATTGAGCCAAGTGCTTTGTGGAAATTAAACAGGTTGAGTCCCTGGATGTTGCACCTTTCTTAACAATCAGCCAGGTCTTCTCTGCTTACCACATGCTATGTGCTTTTTATTCTCAAGGGGAAAGGACACTGGTTTGTTGCCTACTTTGTGCAAATTATGGAAACCATTATTGGAAATAGTCAAGTGGTTTTGTCCCTGTGGTTGGAGTTTAGTAATCTTGCAGGATTTTCAAAGAGCCTCCATGAAGATTGTGGTATTTTTTAACCACAATTGGACATACCCTAGTATTGGCAACCTTGTGTTGCCAGCTAACCTTTCTCATACTAGGTCAGGCAGAAGGATTGCAGAATGAATTCATCAAAAGGTGCCTTCATTTTAGCAGTTTCACTTCTGGCCTAGACAAGGAGGAAGAGGAGGCAGAGGAGGAGGAGGAGGAGGATTTTTAAATTTTTTTGTCAAGGTATCCCATCTAAGTGAAATATATACTTTAAAAAGGATGAGAAATTCAGTGGCCAGTATCCTGTTTAGGCTGGCATAATGTAATGTTAGGCTGTGTAAATATGTTGGGAATAACTCTCAGCAACAAGAATCTGTGCTACACAATTGTGCAATTGGTCACATGTCACAACTTCCCTATGTGCTTTTGGAAATACTTCAGAGATTGCACTTCCACCTCTGCACAAGCACTGCATATGCAACTTGCATAGTTACTCAACAGGATTTGGCCAGTGAGTATTGTTTACTACACTACCTTAGAGTATGTTGGGCTCTCTTTTTACCCTACAATCTTTCAGTGTCACCATTTGAGTGCTCTTGAACCAGTTCTCTTCAAGGCACCACAGTGTAGACAAAGCTTGGATCAATTTGAGCTTTCCCTCCAAAAACTAAGTAGGAAAAGCATTGTTGCTCTGGATATTTGCTATTAATTCCCTTGCCTCTGTGGGTTGCAGATGCTAAATTAACTGTCGTTAGTGATATATTAAATTTTCAATGTTCATGACAGATTCTGTTCCTCATCCATTTCAAGCCGACAGCAGCTTTTTCCATTGCCTCTGCAAATCAAACTGCAGCTATAGGACATCGTATGTGTGACAGTGATTTGAAGGAGTGTTATGGCTGACACACATATTTGCTGTTATTAAAATAAAATTCTAGTACCCACAAGTGACTTATCAAACAGCGGTAAGAGTGCTGGTGGTGACAATTTAAAACCATTTCTTTGTAGCTTAATGGAGGCAATTCATGATTTCCTCAAAATTGCAAAGAACATTTCTCTTATTTGTATTTGAACTTTCTAAGCAATCATAGCTATGACCTATGATAACTAAAGCAAATGGAAGGACCTATTTCTTCTAACAGTTATCAACTGAGCCATAGCCTGACAGAAATATTCTTTTTCATGATTTTTGAACTATATCTTTCCCCCCCCCCCCCAGAAATACTACAGTTTTGTGCCCTCATGTTTGTTATATCCTATAAATATTATCTGGTTTTTCTAACAATGTGACTTATATTGGATTGGTAACAAAAACACATATGCATATGCAAATAGAAAAAAAATAAAATTTAGGTTTAGTTAGATACAAGTAGCTAAATATATACCATTTAGTTTACTTTCATTTGCCAGTAGCTATACCAAGGGTTCCCAACCTACTGCCCATGGGCCAGCCCTGGCCCATAGCACCATTCCATCCAGCCTGTCGCCACCACTGCCGCACCCAGAAGTGGAAGCGGGTGCATTTACATCAGCCATAAAATGTACCCACTCATGCACCAATGCGTCCCCAACTGTCGTAAACATGGAAGTGGCTGCATTTATGACAGTGGTAAATGTGCCTTCTTCTGTTTCCAGGGGGCATGGTCCAGCCCACTCAACTGCCTGGGGGCATGGTCAGGCCCACGTTGTAAAAAGTTTGGGAAACCCTGAGCTATACAGAGACAGTAAAAGTCTTCTCAGAGAAACAGCTTCCTAGCTGATGCTGAGAGTATTCTTTATATCATCTTTTCATTTGTATCTATTTGAGTGACAGTGCTTTGGGAAGATGTTGACAAACAAAATAAGAATGGTAATCCCTCGCCCCAGATGTGTTTAATTATACTGAATTATTATGTATCACATTGCTTTATATTCAGTCATGCCAAGCAGTGCTGAGAAAATGAAACACCAGAACATTAAATACACATATTGAATGAGATTTATTTGCAACAAAGACAGCAGTTATCTGGCTCCCATCTATAAGAATTGTTACTAGCCTGGGCATCAGTTACAACCTAACAGACAGTTTTAATGGATTGCTCATAGTTTATAATCCAGTATTAGCTCCCTTTTCTACCTTGAATGGTTCACTATGTTTCTTTTAAAAAGTCAAAATCTTCTGTAAAACAATGGTGTTAGTGCTACACTGCAAATTATATCAAATCCCATTTTATTTTGTTTATTTTAATGTACACCATAGTAGAAGCATTTGTTTTTTAAAAAAGAATTGGAACTGCGTGAAATCATGCAGCATGGTGAGATGATAGTCCTTTTCTTCCCGCTCAAATATCCAGCTAAAGCACCTTCTTCCTGTTGCTTTTTTGCTTCCAAAATACAATCTGTAATGCACAAAAAATTCAGGAAAGATTATTTTAATCGGAAAAACAATGTGGAGAGAAAAGAATAAAAAAAATCACTTCCTCCATGTTATGGCTCCAATCTAGAGGCAAAGTCCTCTGTGGATTCTGTTACAGAAAAGAAAAGTAACAATTACTAACCTCTCTTATTGAAAGATATACATTTTAACCTAATGACTCAAATCCTATTAGTTATATCTGCCAGGATAACACAATTAATATAAATTGCTGCAACTACAGAAGTTACAGAAGACTCAGCATTCAACAGCAAATGTCTGTGCAAGTTTCTTAGTTTATGCAATATGCTGCTGAGATATATGCTGATTATATTACCTTGGATTTTGTCCAAGATATGTTGGATCCTTAGAAGTCTAAAGGAAGTGGTCATGAGCATTCAGTATGAGCAACCAACATTGTGACAGTTGCCTAATCAGAATACAGTGATACCTCATACAACCTCCAAACTTGGTTCCACAAGTTTGGACTTTATACGGATTTGGATTTTGTATGAGGCATGCAAAATCCTAGCTGTGATGCCTCATACAATGTCCAAATCCTTGCTGCGATGAATAGAGATACATTGTACTGTAACAGCACAGACTTCAGGGCAAAGTCAAGGAAACAGTCAGGAAACTGACAGAACTTTAAGAAATGATTGTTTAAAGGCTAAATACATTACAAAAACATGTCAAACAACCCTGATTTTAGGGGACAAACCATACAAGTTTTTAACTTTTGAAAACTTTATGAAGTGCAGGTTTAAATGTTAACATGTCCCATCATGCAGCACAGTGTTAATCTGCAGTCATGCGGCCTATCATCCATTTTGTACAAGCTACTGTAAAAAATTACTGGATGGAAGCAAGGACAAACTGGATGCCAACATGTCCCATCATGCAGCACAGTGTTAATCATCCAAACAGCAGCAAACACCAAACAATTGCCCACCCCATCAAACAGTGCCCCCTCCAAAAAAAGACCAACATAGGAAAAATATGGAACATGCAATCTGTTTTTTAAAACCACAGCATCAAACACCAAACAATTGCCCACCCCACCAAAAAATTGCCCTCCCACATCCACCTTCCCATCCCAAGCCAATCTGAAACAGAAAACCTCATTTACCAACCTTTCCACTGTGCCAAAGAATGGTCCAAGAACCTGAAGAATGCTGCAAAAATCCCAGGAATGCTTACAAAAATTCTGATGAAAAAATTAAAAAAGACGGAAAAGAGCTAGCTGATGCAGAAGAGATAAAGAAAAGATGGAAAGAGTACACAGAGGAACTCTACAAAAAGGACCTCAACACTCCTGCTAACCACAATGATGAAAACACTGAACTCGAGCCAGACATCCTGGAGAGCGAAGTTAGAAAGGCCCTAAAGAGCACTGCAAACAACAAAGCTAGTGGATATGATGGTATCCCAGTCGAATTTTTCAAAGCGCTAAAAGATGATGGCGTCAAATTACTGCACTCAATATGCCAGCAAATCTGGATAACAAAACAGTGGCCACAGGATTGGAAAAGATCAGTATACGTCCCAATCCCAAAAAAGGGCAACGCCAAAGAATGCTCAAATTACCGAACAATTGCACTCATCCCACACGCCAGCAAGGTGATGCTCAAGATAATACAGGACAGACTTCAGCAACATGTGGAGAGAGAACTACCAGAGGTGCAGGCCGGTTTCAGAAGAGGCAGGGGGACTAGAGACCACATTGGCAACATATGTTGGATCATGGAGAAAACAAAGGAATACCAGAAACAAGTTTACTTTTGTTTCATTGATTACACTAAGGCATTTGACTGTGTGGACCACAACAAGATGTGGCAAGTAATTAAAGAGATGGGAATACCAGAGCACATCATATGCCTCCTGAGAAATCTGTACATGAACCAAGAAGCAACAGTTAGGACAGAACATGGAATGACAGAGTGGTTTGGAATAGGAAAAGGAGTAAGACAAGGCTGCATTTTATCACCCTGCTTATTCAATCTATACACAGAGCACATAATGCGAAATGCAGGGATGGAGGAATCACAATATGGGATTAAAATTGCTGGGAGAAACATAAACAATCTGAGATATGCAGACGATACCACCCTAATGGCAGAAAGTGAGGAAGACCTAAAGAACCTCTTGATTGGGCTGAAGGAGGAGAGTGCAAAAGCTGGTTTGAGACTCAATATCAAGAAAACCAAGGTAATGGCAACAGGCCCAATCAGTTCCTGGAAAATAGATGGGGAAGAAGTAGAAGCAGTGACAGATTTTACTTTCCTGGGATCAAAGATCACGGCAGATGGGGATTGCAGCCATGAAATAAAAAGGCGACTGATTCTTGGGAGACAAGCCATGAGAAACCTGGGGAACATAGTGAAAAGCAGAGACATCACATTGCAAACAAAAATTAGAATAGTCAAAGCAATGGTATTCCCAGTAGTAATGTACGGATGTGAGAGCTGGACAATTAGGAAAGCTGAACGCAGAAGAATAGATGCCTTTGAAATGTGGTGTTGGAGGAGAGTTTTGAGAGTACCCTGGACAGCGAGGAGAACAAATAGGTCAATCTTAGAAGAAATCAACATTGACTGCTCATTGGAAGGGCTAATAGTAAAGACGAAGCTAAAGTATTTTGGACATCAAATGAGAAGGGAGGATTCACTTGAGAAGGCCCTGATGTTGGGAAAGGTGGAGGGCAAAAGAAGAAGGGGGAGGCCAAAGATGAGATGGCTAGATGGTATTGTAGACACAATGGGCACAGAACTGGGAGTGCTGAGGGGGATGGTGGAGGACAGAGATGCCTGGAGAACAATGGTCCATAGGGTCGCAAAGGGTCGGAACCGACTGTGCGACTGAACAACAACAACAACAACAATCCAAAATGTGCTCAAAACTACTCATAAACACTCTTTGCCTCGTGCAAAACCCACAAGAGCAATGCACGCATGCGTCCTGCCTTTTATACTGCCCAGGCACAATGGAACCTGGGGGAAAACCCAATGCCTCATACAAAGTTGCAGCGAATTTGTATGAGGCAACTTTTTTCAAGTAATTAGGCGATGTTGTATGAATTTGATGTTGTACGAAGTGGACTTTGTATGAGGTATTACTGCATCTGTCTAAAGCCACAAAGCCACGCTACTTCCTGCTTATTTTGGAGTGGGTAAGTCCAGGAAGTAGTCTGAGAAGTCTAGGACACTTGAAAGGAACTATAATACTCCCAAGACTCAAATATCCCTTGGACCTCTGCTTCTTTCTTTCACACAGCTTATTTCCATCAGCATAATTGGAAGGAAATAGATTGGCTTTTGATGTTCCATCTTGGAGGTGTTAGTTTCCTCTCAGTCTTTTTTTGTTTTGTTTTGAAGTTGCCTTTAACAGGAGGTCAGTCAAAGGTATTAATTGCCTTTTTGTTCTGGACACATTACTCACAGAGAAGCCTCAAATCTTACAGTAGATGAAGCTTACAGTAGATGAAATATGCTTCCAGTTTTGCAGTTTGTTGACAATGATTTGGATTACTCCCCCTTCATTTATACTACTCCATACTATTTCAAAAAGTGGTTAACAAAGTATTTCTGCTATCAGAAACTTGATAATCAAGAGCTAAGTTCATTAATATCTCCAAAAAGTAAATAAAGCATGACAGCTGTTAATTTGATTAACACCAAATGATCTCTGAGACATTTGTTACACCTCTGTTGTTTCGTATGTCTCATCATAATGGTAAACATTCATTGAATTAATGAAAGGATAAAAATTATTTCCCTGCATCAAACTGCACTTGGTATTTTTAATAAGTGTTCAAATTAGTCAAGGGAGATGAATTCATACTCAGTATAGAAGCAGCACAGTTATGTGGGAAAGAAATATGGATGAGAAAGAGAAGTACCATGACTAAAATGCATAAACTAATATATGCACAGTGGACTAAGTCCACACTTTAGTCCTAATCCCATCATTATTCCCTACTATGGTAGACCCAATGGATTAATGGGAGTTTGGTAAATCAGTATGTATGGAAGTCTAATTGATTTGAGCCTAGTAAATGGATTTAGCCAAAAGAAATCATGAGACAAGATGTGCAGGGTGAGATATGCTTCTCTACTTTCCTGCTCTTTTCTGTATTTCATAAATACCAGAGTGTTGTGTATGTACAATGTTGCTTGATATGTATGTACATTGTCACTTTAAGAAATGTATGAATGTAACCTGGCCACAATCACAATGTAACCCAGCTGTAAAGGAACGCGAGCAAGCTGCCTATAGAGGGCAGCTGCGAGTATTCAACTCACATGGTTATCATCCCTCAAATCACCTGCAGCCGCGGGAACTCCCCGCAACAGCAAACTACTACCGATCCACCACCGAAGATGGGCGTGACCCGGATGACGTCACGCTGGTAGCAGCCAATGAGCTACCATGCAGCCAGATTCAAATGTATTGTACTACTGTATATAATGTGAGGTATCTCCGCCATTACCACATGTTCGTTCTGATCATCAACCAATAAACCTGTGTTAGTCCTTATTGCGACTCCTTCTATGTCTCCTGGAAAAGACACTAAATTGGCGACGAAGGTGGGATCGATGGCGAATCCCAAGGTCAAGGCGTACCAGTTCGATGTGAGCAAGCCCGAACAATGGGAGCTCTACGAGTGCCAGTTTCGGCACGCAATGGAAGCCGTGGGCGTCGACGATGACGCGAAGATGCGCTCCCACTTCCTGGCCCAAGTGGGGCCGGCCACGCTGCGGATCCTGATGACCCTGGTGGCCCCCCGGAAGGTAGACGAGGTCCCCATCGACCGTATCCTGGAGAGACTGGGTGAGCATTTCCAGCCGCCCGTCTCGATCTTCCCAGCACGGGTCGCGTTTCACAGGCGAGACCAGCGACCGGGCGAATCCGTGTCCGCCTACGTGGCGGCCCTCAGGCTTGCGGCGGTCCACTGCCAGTGGGATGACCTGGACCAGACCCTCCATGACCGCATGTTGTGTGGTCTGAGGGACGAGGAGCTGCAGAGGAGGCTGATGACCCGTGACCAATGCCTCACGTTCAACGAGGTACTGCGGGAGGCCCAAGCAGCCGAGGAGGCCAGGAGCAGGGTGAGGCTGTTCAAGTCCCGAGGGGCCGCGTCCGAGAGGGCCAAGTCACCAGTACAGGTGGCCCAGCGGACACCAGCGAAGGCAGCCTGGTGGGCCCCCAAGCCGCCCGCCGGCACACCAACGTCATCCGAGGAGTCGTCCATCACAGCGGACCCCTACTCCAGCGAGGACGACGACGTCCAGAGGATCAAGAAGCGTGGTGAAAAGCGGCAGACCCGAGAACGGCAGGACCGCTGTTGTGACGGTTGTGGGGCGTCCCACGACCGCACGAGGTGCCCGTTTCGAAAGGCCGAGTGTCACAACTGCGGCCGAAAGGGGCACATCGCCCAAGTATGCAGGCGCGGGCGAGTCAAGGACAAGGGGAGTTCCAGCCATCCCCAGACGCACCAACGGAAGGCGGCCGGCACCAGGAAGGTTGCAGCCAGCTACAGCGAGGAAGGCATAAACCGCGTGGGCCTGGAGCACCGGCGGTTTTTCGTAGAGGTACTGTTGCAAGTGGTCCCGGTGAGGATGGAGATAGACTCGGGGTCATCTTATTCCATCCTGTCCCAAAAGGAGTTTATGCGTATTCCCCCAGATAAGCGGCCATGAGGTCACACCTACGGGACATGCAGGGAAATGGGATCCCGGTGTTGGGGGTGGGAAACTTCAAGGTGAAGTTTAAGAACTACTCCGAGAAACTGCCCTCAGTGGTCCTCAAAGGGGGGAGGTGCTGCCTTTTGGGAATGCAGTGGTTTGCTCCCCTGGGAATCGAACTGTCCGGCATTAACGCCATCGAGACTGACCCAATGCGGGACGTGTGCAACGCGCACCCGGACGTTTTCAAGAAGGGGCTCGGGAAATACAAGGGGCCCCCGGTTTCCTTCGAGCTGGACCCAGAAATCCGGCCCATCCGCCTCAAACCAAGGAGGGTGCCCTTCGCCCTAAAGGACAAGATCGAGGTGGAACTGGACAAATTGGTGGGGCAGGGGATTTTGGTTCCAGTTGACTCGGCAGAGTGGGAAACGCCGATTGTTACAGCACTTAAGTCGAACGGGGAAGTCAGGATTTGTGCAGACTATAAATGTACCATTAACAAGGCCATTCGGCCAAATGCATATCCAGTGCCCGTGGTCAGCCACTTGCTGGCCACGTTACATGGGGGGAAGTGTTTCGCCAAGTTAGATCTGGCTCAGGCGTACCAGCAGCTCTCTGTAACCCCGGCTGCTGCTGCCGCGCAAACGATAGTGATGTACAAGGTGGCGTTTAAGGTAACGCGCCTTCAGTTTGGCATGAATTCGGCCCCCGGAATTTTCCAATCCCTCGTGGAATGCCTTTTAAAGGGGCTTCCAGGCATCCTCCCATACTTCGACAACGTGTTGATAACGGTGGGGAGGGAATTAGAGTTGGCAAAGAGGCTAGATGGGGTCCTTTCAGTGTTCGAGAGGGCAGGTCTTCAACTGAGGAGGGACAAATGCGTATTCTTTGTGAGGGAGGTTGAGTTTCTAGGCTTTAAGGTAACCCCGGACGGGGTCAAACCCTCTGAGTCAAAGGTTGCAGCTGTGAAGAACGCCCCTCACCCCACCGCAAAACCGGAGCTACAGTCATTTTTAGGGCTCCTAAATTTTTATCATACCTTCCTGCCTCGGAAGGCATCGGTCGCGGAGCCACTGCACGTGCTGCTCAAAAAGGACGTGGCTTGGCGGTGGGGGGACAGGCAGGAGAGAGCATTCAAGGAGCTTAAGTCACTCCTGTCTTCGGACGCTGTCCTGACCCATTTCGACCCGAAAAAACCAGTGGTTTTAGTCTGTGATGCGTCCCCAGTGGGGGTGGGGGCGGTCCTGTGCCACGTGTTGGAAAGCGGGAGGGAAGCCCCGGTAGCGTACTACTCTAGGTCCCTCTCAAAGGCCGAGCACAATTATGCGCAAACTGATAGGGAGGCCCTAGCCATCATCGCCGGAACGAAAAAGTTCCATGACTTTTTATACGGCCGCGAGTTTACGGTAGTGACCGATCACAAACCACTTTTGGGGATCTTCACTACCGGCAAACCCACACCGCAAATTCTATCCCCCAGAATGCTGCGTTGGGCCATTTTCCTCAACGCCTACCAGTATGAGCTGGTCTATCGCCCAGGGAAGGAGATCTCCCATGCGGACGCACTGTCCCGATCTCCCCTCCCAAGTGTAGGGGACCCCACATGCGAGGTAGAGCAGGATCACCAAGTCCTACTGATCGAGTCTCTCGACTCACCCCCCATTGTCCCGGCCGACCTCGCCAAAGCCATGGCGGCCGACAAGATGCTGGCCCAAGTTAGTTCCTGGGTTAGGAAGGGCTGGCCCACGACTCCCCCCGATGAAGAGTTCAGGCCATTTTTAGGCGCAGAGTAGAGCTGTCGCTGGAAAGGGGCTGCTTACTCTGGGGCCAGCGGGTAGTTATCCCAGAGAAGCTGAGGGCCAAGGTACTGAGACTACTGCACACCAGTCACCCCGGGATCGTGCGCTCCAAGGCTCTGGCCAGGAGTTTCTTTTGGTGGCCCCAGATAGACGGGGACATAGAGCATTTAGTGGGCACGTGTGAGAGCTGCCAGAGCTCTCGGCCCGAGGAGTCCTGGCTACCCCATAGGGAATGGGATACGGCCCGCGGGCCATGGTCCCGGATCCATGTCGACTTCGCTGGCCCTTTCTGCGGGTCCATGTTTCTACTGGTAGTCGACTCCTACTCCAAGTGGTTGGAGGTAATCCCTATGAACAGCACCTCCTCCGCCGCAACCATCAAGCAGTTGCGCAAGCTTTTTGCCTGTTTCGGCCTGCCAGACGTCCTTGTTAGCGATAACGCTAGTACCTTCACATCTGCAGAGTTCAAGACGTTTATTGAGCGGAACGCCATCAGGCACATCACCGCTGCCCCGTTTCACCCCGCCACAAATGGTCAGGTAGAGCGCCAAGTGCGCACTACGAAAGACGCACTGCGGCGCATGGGTCCCGGTGAGTTGAACCTTTATTTGTGCCAGTTCCTCATCTGTTACAGGACAACCCCCTTAGCGTCAGGATTCTCCCCAGCCGAACTCCTCATGAGGAGGCGTCCGGTAACACTTTTTGACCGGATGGATCCGTCCAGGGTGGAGGATGAAGGGAGAAACATAAACATAGGGGGAGGGAGCTCCAAAAGTTTTTCGGCAGGGGACCCGGTTCACTGCAGGAATTACGCGGCGTCAGGGCCAGCGTGGGTTCCAGGGACAGTCATCGAGCAGACGGGGCCAGTGTCCTACAGGGTCGAGACTAGCTCGGGTCTACTCTGGAGGAGGCACGCCGACCAACTCAGAAGGGGATTCAGCGTTAGGGTCCTCCCCCACCCGCATTACCCAAGGGGGAGACACGGCGGAACCCGGGGATACAAATGCATATCCTCGGTTCTCAACCACAGAGGAGGATACTTTGGAAGAGAGGGATCAGTTTGATGATGATTATGAGTTGCAGTACCAGGGGGGTGTAGCGGAGTGGTCCCCCACCCGTCCTAGCGAAAAGAGGGGTTTCAGTTCAGCCCCTGGTACCTCCAGTCCCCCCAGTCCTTTTGTGTTAGAATATACCATAGCTCCAGCTCCCTGGAGACCAACACCCCCAAGGCAGGCATCGGGGGGGAGCCCACCCACCACAATCCCCAGAACTCCCAGGCAGGGAACGGGGGGTGGCGAGACCACGAGGGTCTCTTCGTCGGTCCCGAGATTCGTGCTGGGGGGACCCCCAGCTCCTCAAACAGTAGGCAGGAGTTCACTTCCCAACTGTTCATTCCATTCCCGTCCCCCAATGCAAGGTTACCACAGAGCCCACACAGAGCCACTAACGAGTCCCCCCTTTCCGTTGCAGGACAGGACTCCGCAGAGCCAGGCTCCCCTGTGTTAGGCCAAGCGGCCGCTCGCCCCAGGCGCACGTGCGGCAAGCCACAATGGTTGAGGGACTTCGTCCCATCCTAGGGGGGAGGGATGTTGTGTATGTACAATGTTGCTTGATATGTATGTACATTGTCGCTTTAAGAAATGTATGAATGTAACCTGGCCACAATCACAATGTAACCCAGCTGTAAAGGAACGCGAGCAAGCTGCCTATAGAGGGCAGCTGCGAGTGTTCAACTCACATGGTTAACATTCCTCAAATCACCTGCAGCCGCGGGAACTCCCCACAACAGCAAACTACTACCGATCCACCACCGAAGATGGGCGTGACCCGGATGACGTCACGCCGGTAGCAGCCAATGAGCTACCATGCAGCCAGATTCAAATGTATTGTACTACTGTATATAATGTGAGGTATCTCCGCCATTACCACATGTTCGTTCTGATCATCAACCAATAAACCTGTGTTAGTCCTTATTGCGACTCCTTCTATGTCTCCTGGAAAAGACACTAAACAGAGTAAATTTGTTCATTTCTATAATATGCATTGTTTTGTCCATTTCTCATTTCCATCGTTAAGTCTTTTCGCTCTATTCTATATCAGTTAGGGGGATTAAGACTATGCAAATGATTCTGCAGACTTTTGTTTACAATTTACTAACACTTTTTAATGCATTTTATGCCTTTTAGTCATCATTCACAACATTCAGAAAAGTTTGCATTGAAATGCCACTGTTTTCATTTAATGTGTTACTTCAGCAAATTATGTAAATTGGCATTAAAATATGAAATGTCCCTATTTAAGGTTTCAATGCAGTAAAAATAATGAGCAGTGACAAAATGTCTTGTGTCTGTAGTGTACATGAGAAGGAAAGATTTTTTGTGAAGGAGACAATATTTGAAGAAATGAAGAGATGTTAGAATCCATATAATTAAGAGTACTGTACAGAAAAGAGATAAAAGAATGACAGATTGTTTTAAGGAAGAATCCTATGAAGAATCTACAGGTCAGAAAGTGAAGTGATAGCTCCACTGAAAGTACTAGGAAGAAATAAATCACCAGAAGTAGATGGAATACCAATAGAACTCAATTATACATGTTGTACAGCATAGGACTTTCCTTTCTCTTCTATGCACATCAGCCACTAGACATATTTTTATTTTAAATCTAAAACTATTCATACGTGACCTTTTCTCTTCTTCAGCAGCTGACTAAATTATATCTGACCTGAAAGTCTCATGTTCCAAAATGATCTCTTGTTTCATTTTGGATTGTCCCATCATTTTTGGACTGTCTCATAATAAGAAATGTTCAGCCGAGTTTCACCTTCTTGCCACCTTCTGTGTACAAATTAAATGTTAGCTTGAGTGTAGCTGGTGTTGTCTCTTCCACCAGTATCACCCAGTAGCTGTCCAGTACCTGCCTTGAAGAGGGTGGATGCATCTTAGTCTCAGCTGTGACTATTCTACCTTGGGTGACTCTGCCAGGGGTTCAGGCTCCTAATGGATTCTGGCCTCCTAACAACATTGGTTTCAACTTCATTAACACATTAAACCTCTTCACCACATTAAGGTGTGCATCCAAGAAGGGGAAACATAGCATTAACTCTCTCTTAATATACCATAATAAATCAAAAAGCATCCAGGAGGGGTTATAGAAGTTGATGTTTAACTGAGCTTAGTTTATTTACTTCTAGGAAGATTTATAATCACCATAAGGCTCATTAACATTGATTTTCATAGTTCCCCCTTTGAATTAATGTGTCCTTGGTATTTGAATTTATACAGCTTTGATATTAATGGCCAATTGGAATTCTTCCACATGCATTCAGCAGATGTGTATTAACTCTCATGCAGAACCAGACGAAAGATTTGGCTCTTGAATATGACAGTACCTGCAGTGTAATTAAAAAGTAATGCCAGGATTCTTTAATGGACATAGCAAGACAATTCTTTGCTAAAACATAAGGTCTATTGGATTATTCAGCAAAGGTTCAAACAGCCATTTTGCCTATAAAAAGATCAGATAACAATCATTTTTATTTTAGTTTTTTAAAAAAAAATACAATACAATACAATTTTAATTTATACCCCGCCTTTCTCAGCCAATGCTGACTCAAGGCAGCAACAACATATCAAAATCCATACAATACAATATAACAACATAATAATACAGTAATACAAAGGTAAATCAATACAAAAATCTGTACAATAATAACATAACATAATATAATCAGCAATATAAAGTATCAGTAAAGAATTACAGTTAAAGTACAACAATGGCAGCATGGAATGGCTGAGGGTGGGGTAGAGAGGAGATGTGGTGCTTGGCAAGGCGCGGCACTCAGCGTCTTCCTTCTCCTCTTCGGCTGCCCAACAGCCCAAAGTCCCAGGGTCCTTTTATTCCCCGCCCCCCCCCCCCAGTGATGGAATGGCTGGGGGTGGGGGAGAGAGGAGATGTGGTGCTCGGCGTCTTCCTCCTCCTCTTCGGATGCACAACAGCCCAAAGTCCCAGGGTCCTTTTATCCCACCCACCCCCCGTGATGGAATGGCTGGGGGTGGGGTAGAGAGGAGACACGGTGCTCGGCCTTTTCCAAACAAAGCATAAAAGGTTGAGTGCTTATCAGGCAAGCAGCATACAATATACACATATATCACTGTAATCTGTCTGAAGTTGAAAAGATTTTGTTCCACTGACTTGGCTTTTGAAAAGATTCAGGAGGTTTTATGGCCGATATCTGCCACAAATATTTTGCCTCCATGTTTCCCAAATTTTATTACTTGTATATTTATAGCCAAGCCTTCATTGAATTAAATGTCATGTGGAAAAGACCTTTAAATATATACCTTTGCCTCAGTCTGGAAGTCATGTTTTCAAAACACCTGGGACATTTCTTTAACCAAACAATGCTTATAAACTGAGAGAATCATTGTTTAAGTTTGAAAAAATTGTTTCTGGCATAGACCCAGCACCTTCTGCAACTCCCATTTTATTAAGTAATCGAATTATTCTGGAGAGAAAGAACTGCAACATTTAGTTCACTGATGAGTACATATATATATAGTTGATAAAAGGGCTGTGCATGTTGTTTTTGAATGGATATATGTAAGTTATGGAGCTACAATTGTCAAATCTGAGAAAAATGTAAAAGAGGTATATTAAACAGGTGCTTAGTTGGTATTGTTAAAGTTTGTTCATTTAGAAAAAGATTATAAGCCATTTGAGTGTCATCCTATTCATTTGTGCTCCAGACACAAACTTTTTCAAATCATTCATTTCACTTTGCAACAGGATCTGGCCATCCTACTTTTACTCAGGCCTCATGGACATGAGTCAGGGCCATAGCTGGGGGGGGGGGGAGGTAGCCAGGGTGGGCTTTGCCCACCCTGAGTTAGCAATTTGCCCATCCTCAAACTACCGGCTGCTTATATATACATAAGACAAATCAAGACAAGTCAGTGAGTAATTCAGAGTTTGTCATAATGTGGTGGCTGATAACCATAGTCTATTACTATGTATGTTTTTAGAAGTCATTGAGGTCTGCCCAGAAAACTGCATAACTTGCCAGACTACAGCATTTTGCTTGATTTGTTTCTTGATTGGATGTTTGTGTGTTGCTATATCTCACTATTGATAAGAACATGGGGCCAAGTCCACTGTTAGCCATATATAACCAGTGTTCTCAACCTTTTCAAGTCCGGGGCCGGGATATGCTCCCTCAAACAGTTGAGGAGGCTGGACTGGTTGTATCCCCCCATTTATGGCTACTGTAAATAAGTCCATAGCCAATTCCAGCTGTGGTGACAGCAGCTAGAGTAAGGCTGGGGGTGGGTGGGTATTATTTGGCACTGTGGGCTGGATCCGGGCTGTGGGCCTTAGGTTGAGAACCCCTGGTATATAGATTCCATGAAAATAATTGGACTTGATAGTTGCGACTAACAAACACAAGTCATTTCAATGGATCTAGATAGGGTTAATACTGAAATCTTCTATAATCTTAGAAAGATTATACTGAGAGAGACCTATGATTCATATGCCTTTATACTGTTTCCAGTGATGGCAAAACTTGAGCACTGCAGGTGTTCTTGAACTTCAATTCTTAGAAGCCCTGATCAGCAGGAGTGCTGACATGGCCTTCTGGTAATTGAAGTTCAAGAACACCCAGAGTGCCAAGGTCTATGCTGTAGTAGTTCTCCAGAATTTCAAATAGGAGTCTTTCCCAGCTCTAGACATAAAACCTGAAAGCTTCTTCATACAGGTTACCTGCTCTGCCTCTGAGCCTCCATTCCTTCCCTATAATCCTGACCATAATCCTAATGATTAATACAACCCCTTAAAGCTATTTCTTTATTTCTGAATATTAAGTAACTCCATGGTGAAACTGCAAGAGGATATAATAGAGTAAACAAAACAAAAACACAAAAATGTTGTGGTACGGTAAAGACTAACTGCTGTATTTTAGTGTTAGTTTTCATGGATCAAGTCCATGAAAAGTAGACTCCATGAAAATAATTGAACTTGCTACTTGCTACTGATGGGACTTGATCCACAAAATCTAACATTAAAATACAGCAGTCAGTATTTAAAGTGTGTTTTTGTTTTGTTTACTCTCTGATATGCTTGAAACACAGCCTAACATGGCTACTATTCAAAAATAAAATGCAAGAGGATTTGCTGCTGCTGCTGCTGTGTCTAGGCCAGATGTGAAATATGGATATGCTTCCTTACAATTTCATTACATGAATTTTAAACCAGGATTTCCCATTTGGAAGTCTTGGTGTTCCAAACATAATAAAAATGCTCACATATCCCTTCCTGAATGCAGTGCCCAGATCTATGCTCCTTCCAACATGGAGGGAAAACTTGTAGAGTTGAATTTGCAAGTCAACCAGTTTTCCTTTCTTTAGTGTATGGGACCAAAGACAACAGAACAGCCGAAGGGTTGGCTTAACACAGGTTTATTGCATGATGGTCCGGTGGAGCATGAGGTAATAGCTGTGATACATCTCAATATATACAGTAGCCCTATACATTTGAATCTTGTAGCACGGTAGCTCATTGGCTGCTACCGGCGTGGCCTCGCCCAGGCATGCCTCTCTTTCCTGCTGCTGAATGCAGATCTTTCTTCTGCTGCTGAATGCAGATCTTTTTCCTGCTGCTGAATGCGGATCTTTCTTCTGCTGCTGAATGCAGATCTTTTTCCTGCTGCTGAATGCGGGGAAGGTTTTCCCGCGGCTGTCCGTGATTGAGCAATGTGAACCATGTGAGACTGAACGCTCGCAGCTGCCCTCTATGGGCTGCCTGCTCGCGTTCCTTTACAGCTGAGATACCTTGTATTTGGAGTGGTTACATTCTTGCCTTTACAGTACAATGAACATGCAAACATACATACATAACATCCCTCCCCCCTAGGATGGGACGAAGTCCCGCAACCATTTTGGCGTGCCGCACGTGCGCTTGGGGCGTGCTTGCGCCTGACCTAGTGCTGGAGAGCCAGTGATCTCTGACTCCGCGGGTACTTGTCCTGCAATGGGAAACTGGGATTCGTTAGAGGCTCTGTGGGGCGTCCGTGCCTGCCTTGCGCCCGGGGATGGGAATGGAATGAACAGTTGGGAGGTGAACCCCTGCCTGTTGCTCTCGGACCCAGGGGACCCTCCTATTGTGAACCGCGGAACCGATGAGGTCGCCCTTGTGGTTCTGCTACCTTCTGTTCCCCGCTCGGGGGACCTTGAGACTGTGGTGGGCGGACTCGCTGTTGCCTCCTGTCTTGGGGGTGTCGGTCTCCGGGAAATTGGCGCTATGTTGCATTCTAACTCACAGGGGCTACTGGGACTGGAAGTACCAGGGGCTGAACTGAAACCCCTCTTTTCGCTAGGACGGGTGGGGGACCACTCCGCTAACTCCCCCTGGTACTGTAAATCAACGTCTAAACTTCTAGGGGCATCTGTGTTTTGGGGAAACTTCCGAGGGGTATGTGTGAGGTCGGGGCTCTTCCTTTCTGCCGCGAACTCCCGCAAAAGATCTCTGAGGATCGATTCCCTTTCCTCCCCCCTTGGTGGGGACCCATGTCCCCCTTTTCCTCCCCCTTGGGCTAAACGGGTGGGGGAGTACCCTAACGCTGATTCGTGGCTATGTTCGTCTTCGTCTTGCTCTCCGGGGACCCTGCGCCTGAGTTGGTCCGCGTGTCGCCTCCACAGGAGGCCTGTACTGGTCTCCACGCGGTATGAGACGGGGCCGGTTTGTTCTATTACGGTGCCCGGCACCCAGGCTGGCCCCGCGTTGGCGTAGTTCCTGCAATGCACCGGGGCGCCTACGCTGAAACTCTTTGCGGGTTCCACCCCTATGTTCCGCCCTTTGTCCTCTACTCTCGTGGGGTCTAGTTTGGAGATTACCGTGGCCAGCTTCCTGCGCATTAACAGCTCCGCGGGGGAGTACCCTGACGCCAATGGGGTGACCCTGTACCTTAGCAGGAATTGGCACAATTGCAGGTCGAGGTCTCCGGAGCCCATGCGCCGCAGCGCGTCTTTTGTGGTGCGCACGAGGCGCTCCACTTGGCCGTTGGTGGCCGGGTGAAAGGGGGCGGAGGTGACGTGCCGAATGGCATTGCGATCCATGAATACCCCGAACTCGGCGGACGTGAAACAGCTAGCGTTATCGCTGACGAGGGTGTCGGGTAAACCGAACGTGGAAAAGACCCTCCGTAACTGTTTAATTGTAGTGGCCGAGGAGGTGCTCGAGACTGGAATGACCTCCAACCACTTGGAGAACGCGTCCACCACAAGGAGGAAAAGTGTTCCCCTGAACGGGCCAGCAAAGTCTACGTGTACCCGGGACCAGGGCCCCCTTGCTGCGTCCCACTCCCTATGTGGCAAGCGAGCCTCTTCTGGCCTGGAGCTTTGGCACGCTTCGCAAGTGCCGACCATGTGTTCGATGTCGGCGTCTAGCTGGGGCCACCAAAAGTAACTACGGGCTAGTGCCTTAGAGCGGACCATCCCCGGGTGGCTGACGTGCAGCAGTTTAAGCACCCTCGGCCGGAGCGACGTGGGGATCACTACCCGCTGTCCCCACAAAAGGCAACCCCTCTCTAGGGACAACTCTAGTTTCTTTTTGAAAAATGTGTCGAATTCCGCTGCTGGGGAAGACACGGGCCACCCTTTCTGTACCCAGGAGCAAACTGTAGCTAGCGTTTTGTCCTTGCCGGTCGCTTTGGCGATGTCGGCCGGTACTACTGGAGGGGAGTCTAGGACCTCTATCATTAAGACCTGGTGGTCCCTCTCTTCCTCGCCCACGTGGCAGCAATCCCGGGGAATGGGGGACCTCGACAGGGCGTCCGCATGGCTGATCTCCTTTCCGGGCCGGTATACCAACGCGTGCTGATACGCGTTGAGAAAAATGGCCCACCTGAGCATCCTCGGGGACAGGATTTGGGGTGTGGGCTTATCTGCGGTGAAAATGCCTAGCAAGGGCTTATGGTCAGTCACTATGGTGAAGGGGCGGCCGTACACAAAATCATGAAATTTCTTGGTCCCCGCAATTATCGCTAGTGCTTCCCTGTCTGTCTGGGCATAGTTTCTCTCCGCTTGGGACAAGGACCTAGAGTAGAACACTATCGGGGCCTCCCTCCCGTTCTCCAGTACATGGCATAACACCGCCCCCACCCCCACCGGGGATGCATCACATATTAGGACCACTGGGCGTTTGGGATTGAAGTGGGTCAGTACAGCATCTGATGCCAGGAGTCGCTTCAGGTCATTGAAAGCCTTCTCCTGGATGTCGCCCCACTTCCATGCCTCGCCCTTTTTTAACAATTTGTGTAGTGGTTCCGCCACTGCTGCCTTCCGCGGAAGGAAGGAGTGGTAAAAGTTGAGCAGTCCAAGGAACGACTGCAACTCGGGCTTGGAGGTGGGGCGAGGGGCCTTCTTGATGGCGGCCACCTTGGATTGGGATGGCCTTATTCCCTCGGGAGTAACACGGAACCCTAGGAACTCAACCTCAGTTGCGAAGAAAACGCATTTGTCTTTTCGCAACCGCAACCCCGCCTTTTCGAATATTGCCAGGACCTTTCCCAACCTTGTTGCTAATTCGGCCCGGCTCCCCCCTGTAATCAATACGTCATCAAAGTAGGGTAACACCCCCTCTAACCCCTTCAGGAGGCGTTCCACGAGTGACTGGAAGATCCCGGGCACCGAATTCACACCGAATTGGAGGCGCGATACCTGGAATGCCCCTTTGTGGGTGACTATGGTCTGCGCAGCAGCTGCGGCGGGGGTCACCGGGAGTTGCTGGTAGGCTTGGGCCAGGTCGAGCTTAGCGAAACACCTCCCCCCATGTAACCTGGCCAACAAGTGGCTGACTACCGGCACCGGATACGCATTAGGGCGGATCGCCTTATTGATGGTGCACTTGTAATTAGCGCATATGCGGACCTCCCCGTTGGCCTTGAGTGCTGTTACAATTGGAGTTTCCCACTCCACAGAATCAACAGGGACAAGAATCCCCTGGCCCACCAATTTGTCCAACTCCGCCTCTATTTTGTCTTTTAGTGCGAAGGGCACTCTGCGCGGTTTAAGTCTGATTGGACGTACTCCAGGGTCCAGGTCGAAAGTCACTGGGGGGCCCTTGAATTTCCTGAGCCCCTTTTTGAAAACCTCGGGGTGCGCGTCGCACACGCTCTGTATTGGATCCGTCCCGGCGGCGTGTGCTCCCACGGCGTGCACCCCCCCCCAATGAACAACCCCAGGGGCTGGAACCATTGAGTCCTGAGGAGGCTGCATTTACCTCCCTTGAGGACGACTAGGGGAAGCGTTGCGGTGTGCTTTTTAAACTGGACCTGGAACTTCCCAACCCCCAACACTGGGATGCGGTTCCCTTGCACGTCCTTCAGTGTGGCCCTCAACGCTTTGAGCTTGGGCTGCACGCGGGGGGCGATTTTCATGAACTCTCCCTGGGAAATGATGGAGTATGAAGAACCCGAGTCCACCTCCATCCTAACAGGGGCCCCTTGTATTACTACCTCAATGAAGTAACGGGGGTGCTCCGTGGAAACGCTGCAAACCGGAGCGTCGTCCTCGCTGTCATCGGAGATGCGCCCTACTCCGTCCCGCGTCCTCGTGGTTCGGGTGCCGTCCTTTGGCCTCGTGGTGCGGTCCTGCCTCGCCGAGCGGTCTGGAGAACTCCTTGTGGTGCGGTCCTGCCTCGCCGAGCGGTCTGGGGAACTCCTCTTGGCCTCGCGCCGTTTCCGGCAGACCTTGGCGATGTGCCTGCGCCAGCCGCAGTTGTGGCACTCGGCCTTGCGGAACGGGCATTCGGCACGGGCGTGGGCGGCGCCGCAGCCGTCGCAGCGCCGGCCCTCTCTCTGGACCCTCCTGACGTCCTCGTCGTCGC
Source organism: Bradypodion pumilum (assembly GCA_035047305.1). Taxonomy (NCBI): domain Eukaryota; kingdom Metazoa; phylum Chordata; class Lepidosauria; order Squamata; family Chamaeleonidae; genus Bradypodion; species Bradypodion pumilum. The sequence goes on along the minus strand of JAWDJD010000004.1, from coordinate 260,279,009 downwards.
CGCTCTCCGCGGACGAGTTCGAAACTCGCCGGGCCGCGCGCACCGAGCTCTCTGCCTTGGCGGGTTTCGGGCACCAGTCCTGAAGCTCTTGCACCCCGGCAGTCGTGGCCTCCGCGGCCCGTGCCGTGTCGAGGACTTGTTGCCACGTGGGAGGCGGCTCCTGTTTCATCAGCGCGCGCTGAGTCTCGGTATCCCTCAGACCGCAGAGCAGGCAGTCCCGGAGTGTGACTTCTGGGGTCTCCCACTTGCATGGCCCGGCGGCCAGCCGCAGGGCCGCGGCGAACTCAGCGACCGATTCCCCGGGCGCCTGGACTCGCCTCCAGAACGCGCTCCGAGCGGGGAACATCGCTATTGCGGGCCGGAGGTGGGTGCGCAGCGCCGCCAGGAGCTCTGTGGCCTTGAAGTCGCTCACCCTCCTCGGCGCGATCAGGTCCACCAAGGTCCTCTTGGTCTCGTGTCCGAGCATGCGGACGAAGATGGCCCTCTTCTTGGCCTCATCTGAGACTTCGAGCTCCACCAGCGCTCCACTGAAGTCTATCTCAAACAGCTCCAAGTCTCCCGGCTTCCTGATCTCGTAGCCGGCGCATGTCTTGGTCCCGTGGGCAGCCATATCCCACCTTCGTCGCCAATTTAGTGTATGGGACCAAAGACAACAGAACAGCCGAAGGGTTGGCTTAACACAGGTTTATTGCATGATGGTCCGGTGGAGCATGAGGTAATAGCTGTGATACATCTCAATATATACAGTAGCCCTATACATTTGAATCTTGTAGCACGGTAGCTCATTGGCTGCTATCGGCGTGGCCTCGCCCAGGCACGCCTCTCTTTCCTGCTGCTGAATGCAGATCTTTCTTCTGCTGCTGAATGCAGATCTTTTTCCTGCTGCTGAATGCGGATCTTTCTTCTGCTGCTGAATGCAGATCTTTTTCCTGCTGCTGAATGCGGGGAAGGTTTTCCCGCGGCTGTCCGTGATTGAGCAATGTGAACCATGTGAGACTGAACGCTCGCAGCTGCCCTCTATGGGCTGCCTGCTCGCGTTCCTTTACAGCTGAGATACCTTGTATTTGGAGTGGTTACATTCTTGCCTTTACAGTACAATGAACATGCAAACATACATACATAACACTTTCTATGGATAAATAACTGTATGGGAGAGGGAAATAATGGATTGCTTACTGAGGTGATAGAAAGAATTAGACATCCCTTCCCCCTGTGGAATGGCCCTGATCTTAATAGGGGAGCTTTGTAGCTGCTTTTATAGGTGTGTGTGTGTGTGGGGGGGGGTTTACATTAGAAACACAGGAACACATACATTGAATCTAAAACAGCCTTTTTCCCCTGTGATCTGTCCTTCATGTAACCTTTAGGGACACAGCCACCCAATAGACCATAGTTTGACTGTTTTATCCTTATTTCTAAGTCTATTTTAATTATGTTTCAGTATAATATCTGTATAACCTGAAAGGATAAAAGGCCATTAAACCTATTAATATAAACAAAAATCAATAAATTAGAATGAATGCAATGAACAGAAGATCACAGTGCTGTAAGAGCACTGCATGTAGTGCAACTCACACTGCATGAACTCCAACTCACACCTAAGCAACAGTGCCTGCCACGACGTCTTGCCGTGAACTTTTCATTGATAATTCCCTGTTCTCTCCACAAGAAATTGATACACATCTGAAGAAATGATCATGAATAAAAAAGCTCACACAATGTTCGATTTTCCCTCTCCCCCCCCCAGTAATCTGATAAAGTAGGAATTCTCAACCTGTGGCCTGTGGGCCAAATGTGGCCTGTGACACCATTTCATGTGGCCCTCACCACCACCTCTACCATTCCAGGAAGTACCATGTGGTGGAGGAACGGCAAAATGGCCATCTGGCCCTTGAAGCTGTCTGAGGGAGCATAACCCGGCCCCCAGCTTTAAAAGGTTGAGAACTCCTGTGATAAAGTGTCACCTTCCTCCTGCATTTGTCTGTATTTGGTAAACATTAGAAAAAGCTCTCAACTGAAAAGGACATTAACTATCTGACAATTTGTATTCCTTAACTTAGCACAAAATTCAAAAATGGTAAAATTGAAGAGATGTGCATGTTATAGACCAGTGATGGTGAACCTTTTAGAGACTGAGTGCATAAACAGAGGGGTGGGGCAAACTCTGTTCTTGGGGGAGGAGCAAGCACTTCCATTGGGCTGCTGGGCAGAGGGATGGGGTGAACTCTGTGCTGGGGCAATGGCACGCATGCCTTAAAAAAGAGCTCAGATAGATAGATAAAACCACAGCTACTGTGAATAGAATTATTATCAATCTTTTGTTGTTGTTGTTCAGTCGCACAGTCAATTCCGACCCTTTGTGACTCTATGGACCATTGCCCACCAGGCACCTCTGTCCTCCACCATCTTCCTCAGCCCGCCCAGCTCTGTGTCCATTGCATCTACAATACCATCTAGCCATCTCATCTTTGGCCACCCCCTTCTTCTTTTCCCCACCACCTTTCCCAGCATCAAGGCTTTCTCAAGTGAATCCTCTCTTCTCATTTGATGTCCAAAGTACTTCAGCTTTATCTTTGCTATTTGACCTTCTAAGGAGCAGTCACAGTTGATTTCTTCTAAGATTGACCTATTTGTTCACCTTGCTGTCCAGGGGACTCTCAAATCTCTAGTATCTCATACAATATGTAATGTTACATAACTGAGGGTACTGTTTCTTCAAAGTGATTTGATTATAATGGACAAATCCAGGCCTAAGAGAGCACCAAAAACTTCCTTCCAGGGGAGGAGCAGGGAAAGTGGCAATAAGGCTGCCCCATGACAATTCACATGCAAGACATGAGGGAATTACATGCACACAGCAGAGAAGAAGTGATTGCAGTTTCCGTTATGTGATGCTTGTAACTTAACCTACCATATCTGGTTGACAGCTGACTGAATCAAAAGCTAGGCTAGGATCTTTTCCATATGTTCTTTATATATTTGGATGAGCAAAGGTAGTAACACCCAGGCAAAGTTCTCCTTATCTTGGAATGTACAAGTATGAACAAAGTTTCCCCTTGAGATACCAAAAGGAAGGGGTGTCTGATTTTCAACTGCTTCAGGGCTGTAGCATTTCATACTCCTCAGCCTACATAGAAACTCAGTTTGGACACAAATCCTAGTACATCCATACAAGCACCATGTTTCCTCACGAAGGCATCGGAGGGAAAAATTATGCAAAATACACCATCTGGGAGAGCCCAGAATAAACCTTTGGGTGAACTTGGTAAGCTGGTTTTTAACTTTACAAAATTTGTATACTTATCAGAAACATTGATTTTGAAGAATGTTGTTATTCTTAGAAAGTTAGATTTTATAAAATCTGCCTATCTGTTTGTTGTGTTCTGTAAAGCTGTGCCTTTAACAATGTACCTTGCCATGTGTTAACAATGTAACCTTTCTGTGTGCAACATTATAACCATCAGCTGTAGCAATGTAAACCTAATAAGGGGACGCGAGCTAGCGGCCACTAGATGGCAATAGCGAGCGTCCAGCTCTCATGGCTCAGATTCACCTGGTTCAGCAGCGCGGGAAGATTCCCCGCCACCTCTTCACCTGGTCAAGAAGGGCGTGACCTTCTACGACGTCACGCAGGCAGCAACCAATAGTCTGTCGACGAGCCACATTCAAATGTATAGCCAGCTGTATATATTGAGCTACTCATCCGCCATTACCACATGTTCCTCCGGATCATCATGCAATAAACCTGTGTTAAGCCAACCCTTCGGCTGTTTCATTGTCTTTGGTCCCTTACACTAAATTGGTGACGAAGGTGGGATATGGCAGCCCACGGGACCAAGACATGCGCCGGTTTCGAAATCAGGAAACCGGGCGACTGGGAGATCTTCGAGATGGACTTCCAGGCAGCACTGATCGAGTCCGAAGTCACGGAAGAGGCAAAGAAAAGGGCCATCTTCACCAGGATGCTCGGACAAGAAACCAAAAGGACCTTGGTGGACCTGATTGCACCGAGGAGGGTGAGCGAATTCAAGGCCAAGGAACTCATGCAGATGCTGCGTGAGCACGTCCGGCCCGCCACAGCGATGTTTCCTGCTCGGAGTGCGTTCTGGAGGCGAGTCCAAGCGCCCGGGGAGACGGTCGCCGCATTCGTGGCGGCCCTGCGGCTGGCGGCCGGCCCGTGCAAATGGGAGAATGCCGAAATCACCCTCCGGGACTGTGTGCTGTGCGGCCTGAACGACGCCGAAACCCAGCACACATTAACGAACCAAAAGCCGCCTCCCACGTTGCAGGAGGTCGTCAGAGCGGCCCAGGCCGCAGAAGCTACAAAGGCCGGGGTCCAAGAACTCCAGGACTGGCGGCCGAAGTCGAGCAAGGCAGAGGCTCCGGTACAGGCGGCCCGGCGAACTTCGAGGTCGTCCGCAGAGAGCAGCGACGATGAGGACATCCGGAGGGTCCGGAAGGAGAGCCGGCGATGCGACGGCTGTGGAGTGGCCCATGACCGCGTAAAGTGCCCGTTCCGGAAGGCCGAGTGCCACAACTGCGGCCGCCACAGGCACATCGCCAAGGTGTGCAGGAAGAAGCGCGAGACCCGGAGGAGCTCCGCAGACCGTTCCGCGGGACAAGACCGCCCAACGAGACCCAATTACGGCGCCCAGGCCACATGGAAGCAGGACGGCGTGGGCCGCATCTCCGACGCAGCGAGGACGACGCCCCAGTGTTCAGCGTGTCTGCAGGACACCCCCGCTATTTTGTTGAGGTACTAGTCCAAGGGGTTCCCATTAGGATGGAAATTGACTCGGGGTCCTCATATTCAATCATTTCCCAGAGGGAGTTTTTGGGAATTGCCCCCCACAAGCAACCCAAGCTCAAAGCATTGAGGTCCACACTACGGGACGTGCAAGGGAACAGCATTCCAGTGTTGGGGTTGGAGAATTTCAGGTTAAATTCAAGAAGCACGCCGCGTCCCTTCCCCTAGTCGTGCTCAAAGGGGGAGATTGCAGCCTCCTCGGGACTCAATGGTTCCAGCCCCTGGGTTTGTTTATTGGGGGGGTGCACGCCGTTGGGATGCACGCCGTTGGGACTGATCCAATTCTGGAGGTGTGCGAGGCGCACCCCGAAGTTTTCAAAAAAGGACTGGGGAAATTCAAGGAGCCCCCAGTGACATTCGACCTGGACCTGGAGGTCCGCCCAATCCGCCTTAAACCACGCCGGGTGCCGTTCGCACTTAAGGACAAGATAGAGGTGGAACTGGACAAATTGGTGGGCCAGGGAATCCTTGTGCCTGTTGATTCTGCGGAGTGGGAAACTCCAATTGTAACTGCACTAAAGGCCAATGGGGAGGTCCGCATATGCGCCGACTACAAGTGCACCATCAACAAGGCGATCCGTCCGAATGCATATCCGGTGCCGGTAGTCAGCCATCTGCTGGCCAGGTTACACGGGGGAAAGTGTTTCGCTAAGCTCGACTTAGCACAGGCCTACCAGCAGCTCACGGTGTCCCCTGCCGCAGCTGCTGCACAGACCATAGTCACCCATAAGGGGGCGTTCCAGGTGACGCGCCTCCAGTTCGGCGTGAATTCGGTGCCAGGAATTTTCCAGTCGCTCATGGAACGCCTCCTGAAGGGACTGGAGGGGGTGTTGCCTTATTTTGATGACGTGTTAATAACGGGGGGGAGTCGGGTTGAATTGGCCAAGAGGTTGGGGAAGGTCCTGACAATATTCGAAAAGGCGGGGCTGAGACTGCGAAAGGACAAATGCGTCTTCTTCGCAACCGAGGTTGAGTTCCTAGGGTTTTGTGTGACTCCTGAGGGAATAAAACCATCCAAGTCCAAGGTGGCAGCCATTAAGAAAGCCCCCCGCCCCACCTCCAAGCCCGAGCTGCAGTCGTTCCTAGGGCTGCTCAACTTTTACCACTCCTTCCTCCCCCGGAAGGCAGCGGTGGCTGAACCGCTACACAAACTGCTAAAGAAAGACCAGGCATGGAAGTGGGGCGATGACCAAGAAAGGGCATTTAGTGAGCTAAAAAGCCTCCTAGCGTCCGATGCCATACTGACCCATTTCAACCCCAAACGCCCGGTAGTTCTGACCTGTGATGCATCCCCGGTGGGGGTGGGGGCAGTGCTGTGCCACGTGTTGGAGAACGGAAGAGAGGCCCCGATAGCATTTTACTCCAGGTCCCTGTCCCAAGCGGAGAGAAACTACGCACAGACAGACAGGGAGGCACTAGCAATAGTCGCAGGGGCGAAAAATTTTCACGATTTTCTGTATGGCCGCCCCTTCACCATTGTGACGGACCACAAGCCCCTGCTAGGCATCTTTACCGCAGATAAGCCCACCCCACAGATCCTGTCCCCGAGGATGCTCAGGTGGGCCATTTTTCTCAACGCGTATCAGCACGCGTTGGTCTACCGGCCCGGGAAAGAGATCAGCCATGCGGACGCTCTATCAAGGTCTCCCCTCCCCCTAACGCCCAGCCAGGTGAGCAAGGGGGAGCGGGACCATCAGGTTCTCATGATAGAGGTGCTGGATTCGCCCACCGTAATGCCCGCCGACATTGCCAAAGCGACAGAGAAGGACAAGACGTTAGCGGCAGTTAGCTCCTGGGTGCAGAAAGGGTGGCCGGCGTCCTCCCCAGCGGAGGAGTTCGCCCCATTTTTGAGAAAAAGGCTAGAGCTGTCCCTAGAGAGGGGGTGCCTCTTGTGGGGGCAGCGGGTGGTGATTCCCACTTCACTTCGGCAGCGGGTGCTCAAACTGCTGCACGTCAGCCACCCCGGCATCGTGCGATCCAAGGCGCTGGCCCGGAGTTACTTCTGGTGGCCCTAGCTAGACGCCGACATCGAGCACATGGTCGGCACTTGTGAAAGTTGCCAATGCTCCAGACCAGAAGGAGGCCCGCCTTCCCCACAGGGAATGGCACGCGGCTAAGGGGCCGTGGTCCCGGGTGCACGTTGATTTCACGGGCCCGTTCAGAGGCACCCTGTTCCTTCTTGTAGTGGACGCCTTCTCCAAATGGTTGGAGGTTATCCCAGTCACGAGCACCTCCTCGGCCCAGACCATTAGGCATTTGCGGAGGCTCTTTTCCACGTTCGGCATACCCGACACATTAATTAGCGACAACGCTAGTTGTTTCACGTCCTCCGAGTTTAGGGCATTCATGGAGATTAACGCCGTTCGGCATATCACCTCCACCCCATTTCACCCAGCCACCAATGGCCAAGTAGAGCGCCTCGTCCGCACCACGAAGGACGCGTTGCGGCGCATGGGCCCAGGGGATCTGAACCTACAAGTGTGTCAGTTTCTGCTAGGGTACAGGGTGACCCCGTTGGCGTCAGGATACTCCCCCGCAGAGCTCTTAATGCGTAGGAAACTGACCACCATCCTTACCAGGCTAGACCCCACGAGGGTAGAGGACAAAGGAAGGAACATCGGGCTGGAGGCCACAAAGAATTTCAGTGTAGGCGCCCCCGTGCATTGCAGGAATTACGCCAGCTCGGGCCCAGCCTGGGTACCGGGCGTAGTTGTGGAGCAAACCGGCCCCGTGTCGTACTGCGTGGAAACCAGCACAGGGCTCCTGTGGAGGCGGCACGCGGACCAGCTCCGACGCAGGGTCTCCGATGAGCAGGGCACAGACCAAACAGAGAAAAAATCAGCGTTAGGGTTCTCCCCCACCCGTTCAGCCCAAGGGGGAGGAAAAGGGGACCGTGGGCCCCCACCAAGGGGGGAGGAGGATGTTCTCGTAGATATCCTAGGGGATCTTTCTGAGGGGGGGAGGAACCCGACCCCATACATATCTCGCCGAATGTCCCCACAAATGCGGATGCCCCTACTAAGTTAGATTTTGATTTTCAGAACCGGGGGGGGGGGGTTCGGAGTGGTCCCCCACCCGTCCAAGCGAGAAGAGGGGTTTTTTGTTAGCCCCGATTGCCCCCGGTCTGCCCACAATGGAGTTTTTCCCTTCCCATAAGGCCGCCAGACCGCAGCAAGCCACTAACAAGTCTCCCTCTCCCATTTCAGGACAAGGGACCGGGGAACAAAGAAGCAGTAGCGCCCCCGGGGGGGGGGGTCAGCCCTCTTCACGGCCCAAACGCACATGCAACAAGCGATCTTGGCTGAGAGACTTCGTCTCATCCTAGGGGGGAGGGATGTTGTGTTCTGTAAAGCTGTGCCTTTAACAATGTACCTTCCCATGTGTTAACAATGTAACCTTTCTGTGTGCAACATTATAACCATCAGCTGTAGCAATGTAAACCTAATAAGGGGACGCGAGCTAGCGGCCACTAGATGGCAATAGCGAGCGTCCAGCTCTCATGGCTCAGATTCACCTGGTTCAGCAGCGCGGGAAGATTCCCCGCCACCTCTTCACCTGGTCAAGAAGGGCGTGACCTTCTACGACGTCACGCAGGCAGCAACCAATAGTCTGTCGACGAGCCACATTCAAATGTATAGCCAGCTGTATATATTGAGCTACTCATCCGCCATTACCACATGTTCCTCCGGATCATCATGCAATAAACCTGTGTTAAGCCAACCCTTCGGCTGTTTCATTGTCTTTGGTCCCTTACACTAAACTGTTTGAATTTAGCAAATATTTAAAGAGCTTTAGTAAAGTGAATGAATGAATGTGCAAAATGATTTGATAAAATCTAACTAGCTTAAGAGTTTCACTTCCAGGAGTATGCATGAATGATATGGGATGTAGAATTCATTAAGAATATTAAGAATATTATGGCTATTCTTTATGAAGTAGAGAACCAATGGTGTGTAGATGCAATCCAAATTTCAATATACAAAATGTGGCAGCCAATTTAACTATCACATAGTGCCTGATGTTTGTAGCATATTTATAGCACATTTGCATAATTACTCTTATAAACAAGAGTAACCTTTTCCCCTAATTGAATGTTATTTGCTAAACCTCCCCAGACTTGTTTTTCCTCTTTAGTATGTAAAGTTAATATGATGATTAGCACGCCATTGAAGAGTCTCAAGAATATATGAATATGAATACTTCCAAGCAAATATATGCATCATTTAGAGATACACACTCAACCATGTTTAAAGAAAGATGAGAGTGCATGAGTTTTTTCCCTCCTAGAGGCATTTATTTTCCTCCAAACTTGAGAAAGTAGGGGAAGACAGGGGATCTAACTTGCACAGATCACATAGACAAAAAGCTTGGTAAATGGGAGGCTTAAGAACACAGCAAACTATGGGTACTAAAGCAAGACTGTGCTACTGAATGAGGCATTTCTGAAGAAGCCTCTAAATTCGTGAAGATTTTTTACCCACTATGCAGCGTCTTCTTTTGTGTCTAGGTCAGACTTTGCCAAAACAAAGCCCAAACTAGTCTGAAAAATTAGCTGGCACAAACATTGAGGGAAAGATGGAATAGGTCCTATGATTTTTGACCACAGTTTGGGAAAGTGAAGGGCTAGGTTGACATGGCTTGGCTTTGATTTGCTGTGACTCCAAAACCTCTCATCCAACATGGCCTCTGGTGTTTATGGGACTTGTACTGCCCCCAAAAGTTATTTTTATAAGCTATTTTCGATTAGATCTAGATAAAGCCCTTCAACTAGAAGTAGAACAGAGCTAAATATTCCTCTCTGTCTTTTTGCAACACCATTTGCTTCTTATGAAACTGGGAAGGATTTATGTTGGCAGTTTTCATGTATTTTTAACAGGATTTCCTCTACCACTAGGCCAGTGGTAGCAAACCTATAGCACGCATGCCAGAGGGCGCACTCAGAGTTCTCTCTGTGGGCATGTGTGTGGTTGCCCCAGTACAAATTTTGCCCCACCCCTCTGCCCAGCAGCCCAATGGGAGCACTGCCTCCCTATCCCCAGCAAAGACTTTTCTCTGCTGTGTTGGCACTTTGCAATAAATAAGTGTTTTTTTAAAAAAAAAATTATTGGATTTTATCATATAAAATACAAAACACAAATACAAAATTATACAACATAATACTTGAAAAAAAGAAGAAGTAATAATTCATGTACAAAATACAAAAAACAACTAAAAAATAATAATAATACCAAAAAAGAAATGTGTACAACTATCCTGGTAATTAACACCCATCTTTATAGATACAATCTCTTAACTTATTACTTTCAATTTATTCTCTAATCTTGATTCCCCTCTCTAAAACTCATTTTCAAGTAAAACATTTAATACCAATTTGGATAGTTATACAAAAATGTAAATGCAAATAATAAATCACCCAGTGTTTATTTACATTGCCCTGGAGAGTTCAGAGTATCTCATTAGCATTAATCCCAAAATCCCTTTTGTTCAGGTACAGGTCTATTTCTCTCATCACCCTTGAGGGAGTGATCCACAAAAGGTTTCCAAATATCCCAGAATCTATTTTCTTTCAAATTATCTCTCTTTTTCTTTATCTCCCATGTCAATTTGTCATTCAAGGCTAAATTCCACATTTCTTTATACCACTCTTCCGTTTGTATAATTACATCATTTTTCCAATGTCTAGCTATACAATGTCTAGCCATTGTAATCATTATTTCTAGCAGCTCTGTCTTATCCTTGTTTAAATTAATATCTTCCACGTTTGTCAACAGAGTGATACCTGATCCCAGTTTTACCATCTTACCCAAAATTCCTCCAATTTCTGTCTCAATTCTATTCCAGAAATCTTTAACCACTTTACAACTCCACCACATGTGTTCATACGTTCCAATAGTGTCCTTACATCTCCAACACATATTATCTTTTTTATTATCCATTTGATGTAACCTCACTGGGGTCAGATACCATCTCCACAACATTTTAAAATTATGCTCTTTTATTCTAACCGACATAGTCCTCATTATCCTCTTTTTCCATTTATTTCTCCATAAATCCTTTCCTATCTTTATATTCAAATCTTGTTCCCACCTTAATTTTAAATCCTCTTGTGGATCACCATCCCTATTTAATATTGCATACAATTTACTAACTAATCCCTTAGTATTTATATCACCTTTTCTAACTTTTAGAATCAGCTCTTCAAATTCTGTCTTTTCTCTTTCCAAATCATATTCACTCATGTATTTACTATTCCATTTAATAATCCTCAATCTTTGGAACCAATTAATTTTTTATTGCTCAAACAATTTTATCCTACTAGCATCATTTCTGCATATCCGAAACCAGTCCTTCAACAGGATAACCTCATTCTCTTTCAAAATCTCCTTTTTCTCCTCATTTATATTAATTGGAAAATTGGCTATATCTAAAATTTCCAATATTGGAGAGACATTTGGGACAAATCCTTTTTTACCCTCTTCCAAACATTCATTAAGCCTTTCATCATAGTATTCTTAGCCGCTACCTTTCCCAATTTGTCTCCTAAAAAGACCATTTTGCCCAAATGTTTATAGTCCCTCATCTCAATTTCCTCCCATATTACCTTTTCCCTTGCCAGGATCTTCACAACATTCTTGATTTGAAATGCTCGATAATATGCCATCAAATTCGGCATTCCCAACCCTCCTTTTTTCTGCGATAAATACCATAACTTTTTTGATAACCTAGATTTCTTTCCACCATTACAAAAGTCATTGATCAAATTTTGAAACACCTTAATCTCCTTATCCTTAAATTGAATTGCTATCGCATCAAATAAAAAAATTATTTTAGGTAACAGCGTCATTTTAGCAAGTGCAATTCTTCCAAACCAGGACAATTTCAGCTTTTGAAAACTTTGTATCTTATTCCTAATTTCAGTTTTCAAACTATTATAATTCAATCTGTTAAACTCTTCCAATTTGTTTGATAAAGTTATTCCCAAATATTTCAACTTATTTTAAATTTGAATATTAACTATATCCTTTATCTTTTTCTGATCTTTTTCATCCATATTACAAAGCATCATTTCCGATTTATCCCAATTTATTTTCAACCCAGTAATATCCTCAAAATCCTTTAATTGTTGCCGAATTCTGTTCATTACCTTCTCTGGTTGTTTTACAATTATCAAAGTGTCATCCACATACATACTTATCTTATTCCCCATAATTCCCTCTATTTTTGCTTCCTCTCGTATAGCATTTGCTAATAACTCCATTGCCATTATAAACAATATTGGAGATAGTGGGCAACCCTGTCTCATGCCTGCCTCCAACTTGACCTCGTCTGTAACCTCATCATTCACTCTAACAGTGGCTATTCCTTGTTGATATAATTGACCGATTACCCTTCTAAATTTAATGCCGAATCCATAGCTTTTTATTATCTCCTTGATTGAAATCCATTGTAGAGAGTCAAATGCCTTAAATATATCCAAAGATATTAATCCCACTTTTTCTTTTGTATGACTCACCGTATCAACTAAATCAATTACTCTTCTGGTCAAATCTGCCATGTGTCTACCTTTCAAAAACCCCACTTGGTCAGCATTTACATATTCCCCCATGAAAACGTTCAATCGATTGGCAAGTATTGCTGTGAAGATCTTGGTATCCTGATTTATCAATGATATGGGTCTATATGATTCTACTTTCTCTAAATTCTTTCCAGGTTTTGGCAAAAGTAAAATTGTGGTCTGGTACCATGAAGTTGGAATTTGCCCTCCATCTAATATATAATTATATAATTTTACCAACTTTGGTATCACGATATCTCCAAATTCCTTGTAAAAATCCACAGGCAACCCATCTACTCCGGAGGCTTTTCCCAACTTCAATCTGGCAATTATCTCTTTTACTTCTTTCTCTGTCACTAATTCTTCCATTCTATCCCTATGTTCCTGTTTTATTCCCCTAATTATTTGCTTTTCTAATTGTTTTTTAAGTTTCTCCTCATCTATATCTTTTCTTGCATAAAGAGCTTGATAGAAATCCTTCACAATTTTACATTTGTCCTTTATTTTATTACATCTTATCCCTTGATCATCAATCAAAATTCCAATTTCCCTCTTTTCCCTTTTATCCTTTGCTGCTTTTGCTAAAAGCTTTGAATTTTTATTGCTAAATTCAAAATATTCCCTTTTTAAGTAAACCAAGTCTCTTTTCACCTTTTCTATTTCTTTACCTACCAATTCAGTCTTTAATTTTAATAAATTAGCAAAGACTTTTTTATTCTTTGTTTCTGAATGTTCCTCCTGTAACAACATTATCTCTTTATCAAGCTTATCCTGTATCGACTTATAATTTTTATATCTATTACTTGCCATCTTTATACACTCCCCTCTAAAAATCGACTTCATGGTATCCCGGACCACATTATATTCTACCTCCCCATTATCATTCCATTGCCAACTTTCACTCCAATTCTTGATAATTTGTTCTTTACACTTTTGGTCTCTAAATAAGTTAGCATCATATTTCCAAATTCACCTTGGTCTAGTCTCATTCCGTAATTTTAAATCCAATATTACCTTAGTGTGGTCCGATTCCTTAAATTTTCCCACTTCCATGTCCTCCAAGCTTTTAATCAAATTTTCAGTTACAAATATATAATCTAATCTAGAATAAGAGTTTGTAAACCTCCGAAAAATATGAGTATACCCTTTCAGTACCCTTAAGTTCTCTCCAAGAGTCTTTCAAGCCTAAAGCAGCCATCCAATTGTCCAACATTCGGCCTTTAATCCCTTTTCCACTTCTTGCTAAATTTGTACAATCCAAATTTGATTTTACTAAATTAAAATCTCCAGGCACAATCATCTTTGTTGACTTTACTTTTACCAAAATCGTACATATTTTTTTCTAAAAATTCCCCTTGATGATCATTTGGGGCATATATATTCACCAATGTTATTTTCTCATCGTCTATTTTCCCTTTCAATATCAAAAATCTCCCTTCCAAATCTGAAATACTATCTATTATCTCAAGCCCCAATCTATCTGAAATCAAAATTGCTACTCCTCTTGTTTTTGATGTACCATAAGATCTCTCATAGTGCTGCATCCATGATGAGATTTTTGGTGAGTTTCCTGTAAGAAAACTATATCCCTCTATCCCTCCTCAGAGCTGATTCTATCCTCCTCCTCTTAATCTGAGATCCGGTACCTTTCACATTCCATGATAATACCTTTATCACTCTCATACTTTAAATTGTCCCCCACTTTTAATTCTCCATACCAACTCCTCAAATTCTGTATGTATTCTATCTAGCCCTACTTCTTTTCCATATTTTTTGTTCCAATTTTCCACCTTCAACCTCTGAAACCAATTCAAATTTAATATCTCAAATATTTTTTTCCGCTCAACAAGAGACTCACATATTTTTAACCAATCCTTCAATAAGAGCATCCCTTTTTTATCCAATATTTCAATTTTTTCCTTATCTAACTTTATTGGGAAACACATCATATCAGTCAGTTCTAAAACTGGAGAGAGATTTGGGACCATATCCTTTTTTACCTTCTTCCACACCTCCACGAGACCTCTCATCATAGTATTATTTGGTCTTCTCACTTTATCCTTTATTCCTAGAAAAATCAAATTTCCAATATTTCTATATTCTTTCATCTCCAATTGCTCCCAAATTGTTTTTTCTCTTGCCAAAATCTTCACAACATTCTTAACTTGAAAAGCCCGGTAATATGCTAGCAAGTTTGGCAATCCCAAACCCCCTTTTTTTTGAGACAAATACCATAACTTCTTTGGAAGCCTAGATTTTTTACCTCCATTACAAAAACCATTGAACATCTTTTGAAACTCATTAATTTCTTTCTCTTTCAAATGGATCGCTAGTGTATCAAATAAAAAGTTAAGCTTTGGCAACAATATCATTTTACACATAGCAATCCTTCCGAACCATGACAGCTTTAACTTCTGAAGCTCTTGTATTTTGTTCTTAAATTCTACTTTCAAGCTGTCATAGTTCAATCGTTTAAGTTCTTCTAATTTGTTTGAAATAATTATCCCCAAGTATTTCAACTTATCCTTAATTTGTATATTAAGTGTCAACACTGTCCTACCCATCTCACTTGGTTTCAAATTACACAACATCAATTCTGATTTATCCCAGTTTATCTTTAACCCAGTTATATCCTGAAATATCTGTAAGTGATCTTTAATCCTGTCCATTACTAACTCCGGGTGCTTTACCATAAGCAATGTATCATCTGCGTACATACTCACTTTATTACCCATGATCCCTTCTATATTTAAATCCTCCCTTATACTTTTAGCTAAGATTTCCATTGCCATAATAAACAGAATAGGAGATAATGGACAGCCCTGCCTCGTACCAGCTTCTAACTTTACCACATCCGTAAGCTCCTCATTTACTCTAACCCTAGCATTTCCTTTTTGATATAGTAAATCTATAACCCTATTAAATTTATCCCCAAATCCATATTTTTTAACTATTTCCTTGATTGAGGACCACTGCAATGAGTCAAATGCCTTAAAGATATCCAATGATAATAGTCCCACCTTTTCCTTTGTTTGATTTACATTATCTATTAAATCTAATACCCTTCTAGTCAAATCCGCCATATGTCGTCCTTTTAAAAACCCTACTTGATCAACATTTATATATTCTCCCATAAAACTATTTAGACGGTTAGCCAATATTGCTGTAAAGATTTTCGCATCTTGATTTATAAGTGAAATTGGTCTGTACGAATCCACTCTTTCCAAATTCTTACCAGGTTTTGGCAGAAGAACAATTGTAGTATTATACCATGAAGTCGGAATTGATCCTCCATCTAGTATGTAATTATATAACTTCACCAATTTCGGGACCACCACCTCCTTAAATTCTTTATAAAACTCTGTCGATAATCCATCATCCCCAGGGGCTTTCCCTATCTTCAATCTGCTTATTACCTCCTTAACCTCTTTATCAGATATCTTTTCTTCCATTTTCTCCCTATGCTCTTGTTTTATCCCACTCCCTAACTGTTTCTCCAATATCTTTTTAAGCTTTTCCAAATCTACTTCCTTTTTTGCATATAGTACCTGATAAAATTCCCTGACAATTTTACATTTATCCCTATTCTTATTACATCTTAAGCCTTGCTTATCAACCAGTACACCAATTTCTCTTTTTTCCCTTTTAACCTTGGCTGTTCTTGCTAATAATTTTGAATTCTTATTGCTAAATTCAAAATATTCTCTATTTAGGTAAATCAAATCCCGTTTAACTTTATCAATATCCTTACCCATTACTTCTGCCTTAAGTCCTTGTAATTTCGTAAAAGTTTTTTTGTCCTTGTTTTTCACATGCTCCTCCTGTAATTGTTTTATTTCTCTTTCTTTTTCTGTCTGTTCTGCTTTGTATTTTTTATATTTGAAGCTTGCCAATTTTATACTCTCCCCCCTAAAAACTGACTTCATGGTATCCCATACAACATTAAAATTAACCTCATTATTGTCGTTCCACTGCCAGCTTTCTTTCCAACTTTCCATAATTACCTCTTTACTTTTTTGATCTTTAAACAAATTAGGATCGTACCTCCAATTTCTTACTCTTCATATATTTTTTTTGTGCTTTTAGTTCCAAATATACTTTAGCATGGTCCGATTCCTTAATAATCCCCATTTCCACACCTTCTATATCCCCGATTAAATTTTCCGAAAGAAAAACATAATCTATTCTTGAGTAGGTCCCATGGACGTGTGAAAAAAAAGAATATGCCCTTTCTGAGCCCTTATACTCTCTCCACGAATCCTTCAAACCCATAACCTTCATCCAATTGTCCAACACCTTCCCTTTCACACCAATTCCACTTCTAGCTATATTTGTACAATCTAATCCTGACCTTATCAAATTAAAATCACCAGCCACAATAATTTTTGCAACATTTTCCAACTCCACTATTTTCCGAATTTTTTCCAAAAACTCTGCTTGGCTTTGGTTCTTTACACTTTTGGTCTCTAAATAAGTTAGCATCATATTTCCAAATTCACCTTGGTCTAGTCTCATTCCGTAATTTTAAATCCAATATTACCTTAGTGTGGTCCGATTCCTTAAATTTTCCCACTTCCATGTCCTCCAAGCTTTTAATCAAATTTTCAGTTACAAATATATAATCTAATCTAGAATAAGAGTTTGTAAACCTCCGAAAAATATGAGTATACCCTTTCAGTACCCTTAAGTTCTCTCCAAGAGTCTTTCAAGCCTAAAGCAGCCATCCAATTGTCCAACATTCGGCCTTTAATCCCTTTTCCACTTCTTGCTAAATTTGTACAATCCAAATTTGATTTTACTAAATTAAAATCTCCAGGCACAATCATCTTTGTTGACTTTACTTTTACCAAAATCGTACATATTTTTTCTAAAAATTCCCCTTGATGATCATTTGGGGCATATATATTCACCAATGTTATTTTCTCATCGTCTATTTTCCCTTTCAATATCAAAAATCTCCCTTCCAAATCTGAAATACTATCTATTATCTCAAGCCCCAATCTATCTGAAATCAAAATTGCTACTCCTCTTGTTTTTGATGTACCATAAGATCTCTCATAGTGCTGCATCCATGATGAGATTTTTGGTGAGTTTCCTGTAAGAAAACTATATCCCTCTATCCCTCCTCAGAGCTGATTCTATCCTCCTCCTCTTAATCTGAGATTCGGTACCTTTCACATTCCATGATAATACCTTTATCACTCTCATACTTTAAATTGTCCCCCACTTTTATCCCTCCTGAGCTCTCCAATGGGCGTGCTACCAATTAACCTAACAAAATAAAAACAAAACATAAAACATAAAACACTCATAAGCAACCTCCCTGCTTTTTACTTCAAAAAAAGAAAAAAATGCCTTTGACCTCCAAAGAGGGGAGGGGGACGGGTGGGATGAACCTAGTAAGCATCATAATGAAGGCTCAAGCGCACTATCACATTTTGAAAATAAAACTATTGTAAATACCACTTTACCTTTAACAATTCTCCCTTCTTCTTCTCCTTTCCCTCTAACCCTTGCTTGACTCCTCCTCCACCATTATCAATGACAATTCTCCCTCCCCTCCCATTTGTTCTCCTCCTGCTGCACCCCTCTCATCAGTTCCATACTCTCTTTTTATCCCTCCCGATGCCAACATTCCTTCCTTAACTCCAACCATTCATTTGAACCCGCACTAACCAAATCAAGTAAAGTCAAGTATTCCAAAGCATCAGTTCTTTCGTCAATCACCTGCATCTTTCTTTCATAAAAATATCTTAACTGTTGTGGAAATCTCCAATTATATTTTATCCCTTTTTTAATCAAAATTTTTGTCACTGGTTTCATTTTGTATCTCCACCTACATTCCTTGATTGGAATATCATTATATACCTCCACATCCGCTCCATCAATTTTCAAAGCTCCAAAACCAGCTTGTTTAAGAAAAGCCATCACCTTCAATTTATCCCCCTAATTTGCAAATTTGACCAAAACATCCAAAACATTTCTGTGATCACTATTTCCCCTTCTCGATCCCACTCTATAGACACTTACAATGTCCTCATTAACAAACACTTTCCCCATATTCAAATTATTTAGCCAATTTACAATTCTATCTCTTAGCTGGTCTAAGAGATTTTTGAATCACATGACGAATCAAAATATTTTGCTTTCTCATCATCTCTTCCATCACATCAATCCTTTTCTCTTGCTCCTCCATTTTCATCTTATTTTCTCTCACCTCCCCTTGTATCCCTTTAAAATCCCCTTTCATCGCTTTCATTTCATTTTGCATCTTAACATTACCCTCTAACTTATGAATATTTAAATCAATTTTTTAGAAAGATCAGTGATCGATCCAGTCAATTTATCCAACATTTCATTTTTATCCTTCACCCTCGCTTCATCCATCCTATCAATTTTTTGAAATAATTTGCTGAGTTCCACCATAATTTGAGACTGGTCATATGCAAGTTCAGGCGATGAAGAAGATGATGGTGGGGGTTCCACATCCTTTGCTTTGCCCTTTCTTTTTGGCTTTACAACTTCCTCCTCCTCTTCCCTGCTCCTTGCAGCCTTATCCATTATAATGTCAAATAATAGCTTCAAAGCAGAAATTGGTTTTGATCCCCCACCACGCTTTCCTTGAAAATGTTCCAAAATTCTTAGCAATTGCAGTCAAAACCCAAACACAAAAATCAAACCAGAACCAATCCAATAATATTGAATTTTATATCCATATTTTGGTCTTGTTGTAATCCAATCTTCTTAATTATTATAATCCAATTGTGTAGATAAAAATAAAATAAAAACATTTCTCCAATTGTAAGTATTCCAAAGAGATGAGGTTCCAGGAAAGAAAGAAAGAGAAAGATGGCACGGCAAAGCAAGCTGAAAAACAAAATGAAGGAACTGCCAACACTTATATTCCACCAATATTCCACCAATGTAAGGAAACAGTCTCAGTCCAAAAATAAAGAGGGACCCACATTAACTATCCCAGAATGGAAGGAGCAAAAATAGGAATGAAAATAAAAAAATATTCCACCAGTGTAAGGAAGCAGTTACAGTCCAAAAATAAAGAGGGACCCACATTAACTATCCCAGAGTGGAAGAAGCAAAAATAGGAATAAAAGTAAAGAATAAGTAAAAATCTTTGTAAGATCCAAACCACAACAGCGGCAGTGGCTTTCAGACGAGAGCCCTCTTTGTTACCTCCTCAGCCAATCCAGCCTGGCTTCTCTTCCTCACTTCTCACGCTTTTCACTTTCTCAGCTACAACTTTGTAAACAATGTTGCGCCATTACATTCCTTTCTTTCCCACTTTAAGTTTCGATTCCTTCTCCTCTAGCCGCCATTGCACTTCTCATCTTTCCCGTCCTTCTCTTTCATACACACCTCCTCCGCCTCCCCTATTTACCTTCTTCCAGTTCACGAACTCAATCCTCGGGTCTCGTCCTCCACCAGCACCAGTTATTTAGCCCTCTTTTTCCACAGGAGCCCCAAAAAACAACAAACAACAGGTCTCGTCCAGCCCCGAGAGGCTCGTTTAGAGCGGCCTACGCTGCGCCTCACTCACCCCCCTGTCCGCTGAACTCTGACTCCGATGGCACTTCCACTTTAAAATAATTGTAGCAAATACTTCCAAGGCTCCGTGGTCTTATTTCCAAAAATTAAAATCCCAGCTTTAGGCGTAAAATCTCATTTATTTCCACATTCAAGCACGAGCTGATCGAACTATGTGCTACTCCGGCATGACCCCAGCCACCCCCCCCCCCAAATAAGTGGGGTTTTTTTTGTTGCAATTTGGCCACTTGGTCCTTAAAAGGTTCACCATCACTGCACTAGGCTATGTGGGGCAGCTCCTAAAGGGAGAAGAAGCTGAAATTCTCTAGCCAATTCTCTTGGGTTGTCTAAGTGTTGTGTACAGGCCTGAGCTCAGAAGGTCATGACCTCTGGAGGGGATTAAGTCCCCACCCAGGCAGGGTCGTTACTGTACTATTCTACTGAGAACAATAGGTCCTGAGATCCTGGCCCCTCCAATGGGAAGCCAGGGAGAATCGTCCAACTAGCTAATCAATCTTAGGATCCTGACCCCTCCAATGAATACTACGATCCTACCCTCCCCCCACCCATTGAAAACCAGGGAGAAGATACCAACTAGCCAATGGCCAGCTAGACCAGGTAGTTTGGGAGTGTATATAAGTTGGCCCTGTTGGCCATATAGGCATTCCTGTTCCAGCATGTAACCTGACAAGACCTTTTAATAAAGAATAGGATTTTAATAAAGAGCTGAAACCTACCCTGGAGTCGCGCGGTTCCTCCTAGAACCCACTACATTACACTATCCCTCCTCCTCTCTTGTAGGCCTTGACTGTGTCTGTCCTACATCCTCTGAACCAACCCTTGTGCCCTCAGTGGTGGAAAGAGGCTCATCTTTCTTTCAAGAAAAGGTCTTCAGCTTGCATTGACATGTGAGGATATTTCTCCTCCCTTGCAATGACACTCTGACACAACTCTAGGGACCCATATAGGTGTTGTGACAGGCATGGGGAAGTATGGCGGGTACTGAGGGGTGGGCCGCACTTGGGGAATGCGGGTCCAATGTTTAAGTGTGATCCCTCATTCCAGCCCCACAGGTACATCTCTGGGTCCTGAGCAGCAGATCCAGAGTGACCCCGCCCTTAGGCTACTGCTGGTGAATGCCAGATTGGTCTGTAATAAGGCGGGCCGACCTGGCAAGCATCACTGAAACCTGGCTGATACCTGAGGATGGAGTACCTCTTTCGGACATGTGTCCAGCTGGGTGCGGTATTTGGCACCAGCCTAGAGGGGAGGGGAGGGGCCGTGGTGTCGCCATTGTTGCCAGGGAGTCATTGGGAGATGCTAGGGCCACTGTTCCACAAGTGTCTGGTTGTGAGGCCCTGCTTCTATGTTTGGGCCCTAAGGGTCAGTTGGGGATCTTACTCCTGTACCTGCCCCCTTGCAGGGTAAGGGATGCCCTGCCTGAGCTCCTCGAGGCCACCTCAATGTTGGCGTTGGAGTTCCCGAGGCTTATGGTTCTGGGGGACTTCAATTTGCCATCATTGGGGATGGCTTCTGAGGTGGCAAGGGAGTTCGTGGCTTCCATGGCAGCCATGGGCCTGACTCAGGTAGTTCGGGGTCCAACCAGGGGCAGTGGTCACACGCCAGACTTAGTTTTCTTGTCAGAGCAGTGGCAGAGTGATCTGAGATTACAGGATTTAGTCATCTCACCTGTGCCATGGTCAGATCACTATCTGGTACTCTTGACTTTCTGGGGGTGATGCTTCATAGTAGGGAGGCAGGGCCTATTAAAATGGTCTGCCCTTGGCGATTAATGGATCCAGATGGATTCCAGAGGGAACTGGGGGATGTTCCTCTGGATCAGCTACACGATTCACCTGAGGCGCTTGTTGACCTGTGGAACAGGACGTCAACAGCAGCCTTGGATGAAATTGTGCCACTGCGGCCTCTCCGAGCCCGTGGGGATAGGTCATCCCCGTGGTTCACTGATGAACTGCAGGAACTCAAACGGGCAAAGAGACGCCTAGAGTGCCGCTGGGTGAAGACCCAGGATAACTCCGATTGGACACTAGCTAGAGCTGCTATTAGGGCCTACCTAATGGCGATGTGGGTGGTGAGGCGGCAATACTTCACCACCCTTATTGCCTCCGCTGATAATTGGCCAGCTGCCCTGTACCGGGTAACCAGGTGGGGGGGATCCTTGGTAGGGTAGATCGGTGCCCAGTTGGCAGGGTTTGGCTGAGGACTTTGCTGACCATCTGGTGGAGAAAATCAATCAAATTCATTCAGGGCTGAATCCAGGCGTGGATGGGGAGGGTCGGGGGCGGCAGGAATGACTGAAGCACAGTCTTGCTGTACGATCTGGGATCGGTTTGATTCTGTTGTCCCTGATGAAGTGGACAAGCTCCTTACAGCTGTGCGTGCCACTACATGTCCTTTGGACCTCTGTCCCACCTAGTTGGTGAAAGCCTCCAAGGTAGTGACAGGTGGCTGGGTCAGGGCGATAATAAATGCATCATTATGGGAGGGGGTGTTTCCTGCACTTCTAAAACAGGCTTTGGTGCACCCCCTCCTGAAGAAAATATCCCTTGACCCAGCTGTCCTTAACAACTACAGGCCGGTTTCCAACCTTCCCTTTCTGGGTAAGGTATTGGAGTAGGCGGTGGTGCGCCAGCTACAGAGTGTCCTGGAGGAAGCGGATTATCTAGACCCCTTTTAATCAGGATTCAGGCCCGGGTATGGTATGGAGAAAGCATTGGTCGCACTGATGGATGATCTCTGATGGGAGTGGGATGGGGGTTATCCATCCGTCCTTGCTCTTCTTGACCTCTCAGTGGCTTTTGATACCATCGACCACGGTATCCTTCTGGAACGGCTCAAAGGACTGGGGATCCAGGGCACTGTTTTGTCCTGGTTTTCCTCTTTTCTGGAGGGCTGTACCCAGTCGGTGTGGTTGGAGAGTGAGAGGTCCAGCCCTAGGCTCCTCAAATATGGGGTGCCTCAGGGTTCGGTGCTCTCTCCTCTCCTCTTTAACAACTATATGAAGCCACTGGGTGAGATCATTTGTTCCCACGGGGTGCGGTACCATCAGTATGCGGATGACACTTAGTTGTACATCTCGGCCCATGGGGACCCCAGTGATGCCGTTGAAATACTATCCGGATGCCTGGAGGCCGTTGGGGTCGGGATGGGGGCCAATGGGCTTCGGCTGAATCCCAGCAAGACAGAGTGGCTATGGATAGGGGCCCCCATGTTATCCAGAGAGCTACCATCTTTGGTACTGGATGGGGCTGTTTTGCCCCAGACAGACCCGGTGTGCAACCTGGGGGTCCTTCTGGACTCGCAGCTGCTGCTAGAAGAACAGGTAATGGCTGTGGCCAGGAGGGCTTTTGCCCAACTTTAGGTGATTTGCCAGTTGTGCAAGCTCCTGGACCGGGACTCCTTGCTTATGGTCACTCACGCTCTGGTAACTTCCTGACTAGATTACTGTAATGTATTCTACATGGGGCTGCCCTTGACAACCATTCGGAGGCTGCAGCTGGTCCAGAATGTGGCAGCCTGGGTGGTGATGGGGTGCGGACGATATGCCCGTGCCTCTCCTTTACTTCGGGAGCTGCACTGGTTACCAGTTTGTCTCTGGGTGCAATTCAAGGTGCTGGTTTTGGCCTTTAAAGCCCTCTATGGCAGTGGGACAGGATACCTTAGAGACTGCATCATCGCAAGAGTGTCTGCCCGTCCAACCAGAGCAGACCGGAGGGGCTCTCTAATAGTGCCATCAACTAGGGGTGCACATCTATCCAGCATCCGAAGGATGGCCTTCTCTGTGTCCGTACCAACCCTCTGGAACCTCCTGCCCACAGATGTAAGTCTTCAAAGAGAATTGCTGCCCTTCAGGAAAGGACTGAAGACCTAATGGGAACACGGTCCACGCCTGATGGCTTATGTAAACAATTAAGAATTTTCTCTTCTTTTTTATAGTGGGTGGGATGGGTGGGTGGGATATGGGTCTTTTAAAGTGGGTAGGATATGGGTCTTTTAAAGTGTTTTATGTGTTTTTAGAACTTGTTGTAATGCCGCCCTGAGTCGGGTTCTACCTGAGTGGGCGGCATATATAAATATGGCTATTAAATTAAATTAAATTAAATTAAACTCCTAATATTTAAGATTTAATTCATGGGAGGACAAGATACAGCCAGATATAGCTACAGTTCTCATCAGCCCTAGACATCATTTCCAAGGGTAAGAAATGTTGGGAATGGTGGTCCAACCAACATTTGGAGCAGAGCACTTTCTGTGCTACTTCTTATCTTTCTTTTTCTTCTTTACTTCCTCTTCTACTGCTTCGGATATTGAGGGAGATGCAAGGTTCTTGTACTTCTAGCAGCCTTATTCAGTGTTATTTAATGTTATTTAGTGGATAACTGGAGTTAATCACAGACATTCATTCCAAATTTGCATGTGGCTCCCATCTCTCAACAGCTTATCTTCAGAATGGACAATCACCACCAAAGGTTGCCCTGAAATCTTTCCAAATTTTACTTCCTTCCGCGTTCATACAACCCTGCTCAAATGTGACTAAATTAGCATAATAAAATAGCGAACAATTAAGTCAAATGTGTAGAAAAGCCATAAAACCACACTGAGCTAAGGCACCAATGAACCCAAAAAAATCCTACTTAGCCTCCCTGTATGGCTGGCTGAACTTCCACAGCTTGGATGAGTTGAAGGGCAGCCAACATCGGGAAAGAAGTCATATCAGGGCTTAGCTCAGCTTGTGTGGTTTATTCCACACATGTATGCCACATGTTAGACTAACATCATTCTGCAGACCTTCCTTTCTCTTCTAGCTGAAAAAGTTATCCCTGACCTCTACCAGCCTTTCTGGGGCCTGCATATTATGTGATTGGAAATTTTGGTGCAGCAGGAAGTGTGCAGCCCTCCAAGTTTGAGGAAAGGGAAAAATAGATGCAAGGTTGTTAAGGATTAGCCATCCCAAAGTAGAGCATTGCAGGAGCATGCACTCTGTAACATTCACACATACATAGCAAGAAATAATATTCTTCAAATAAAGGCAGACAGCAAGAATTTAAAATGTCAAAGGAAGTAGAAAACAGTGTTACAAACATTTTTCTATCCTAAATTTTAAATGTTATAGCTGAATTAAGGTAACATACAATCAGATTCTGAGGATCTGAGATAAATGCATTATTCTGTCCAAAAATAAGGCTTTCAAACACTGGTCTATCATGAAAAGCTGATGTAGAAAGGAAAGAAACACTCACTTTTGTCTTTTAACAAAATTTTAATCATAAACAATTTTCCTCACTTTGATTTTTTTAATTAAATGACATATTAATTTGCGTAAATGTCATCTTCAGTTTTTCAACTGTGTTTAAGCTGTGTTTCCCAGCAAGATATTAAATATGCAGGTTTCCCTTAGCAATGAAAACAAAACAAACATCTTGGCTTGAATAAAAGCACCTGCATTAATCTCTTTCATTCTTTACTTCATCCATTTCCTGTTGGAGAAATAAACTAATTATCTCAGTGATGTCTAATTAGAGAGTTAAAACTTCATAAACAAGTAAGGGAATGTAATTTATGGCTCACCATGCTTGACAAACTCATCATATCAGCAGGCTATAATGCAATGAATGTAGCATACAATTCTGAGCAATAAGGACTGAATCCCACCATATAAATGTGTGTCGGTGCTTGAAAATAAATGTATGAGTAGTCAATGTCTGTTCCAAATGCTTGATTTTACCAAAAGCAGATGGAACCTGGAAAAAAGAACAAAATCATATAGAAATGTGCTGTCCTGTGAATATTTATATCCGGAACTATATACCCTGAGAGATTCTCAAACTTAGGCTTGAAGAAACTTGTTCATGAGGTAAGATAGTTCTGTTTTCCTCATATGGGAGCAACAGTGTTTAGCCAATTAGTTTATGTCATGCTTCTAGAACAGCATTTTCCAAACTATGTTCTGCGGAACACTGGCAGACTTCAATTCCCAGAAGCCTAAGTCAGTACATTGGTTGATCAGAGCTTTGGGGAATTGACTTAGGCTTCTGGAAATTGAAGTCCAAAAACCAAAAGGTGGGAAACACTGTCCTATAACATATGAATCCTCAAAATAATTGAACTGAACATCATTTAGGCTGATTTCATAAACAAACAAAGTTATGAATGCATCCTTGGCCTACCCAATAGATCAGGGGTTCCTAACCCACAGTCTGTGGGACTAATCCAGCCCATGAAGCTCATTAATACAGCCCATGGTGGCCACCTAGGCACCACCAGAATCACCCACCACCACTGGAAGTCCCAAAACATCACTTTAGGTGGTGGCTGCAATCACACCAATTTTTGGCTTCTTGCACAGCCTCTGCCACTTCCCACGGTTGTTTTTGGAGCATTGTCACTCCATTTGGACACTTTTTCACTGCATATCTGCTGAGTTTTGGCAGCTGACATGTGGCGGTTTGTGATTTCTGGTTCTAGCGGAGCTTCCGGCAGTGCCTGGGATCGCACCATGGAACCAGGAAGTACTAAACTGCTATGTGTTAGCTGGCAATATGCAGCAGATATGCAGCAAAATTTCCCCAAAAAAGAGCAAAAATGCTCCAAAAGTACTCCTGACACCGTGGGAAGTGGTCGAGGCTGTGCAAGAAGTCAATAAAGGTGTGATTGCCAACACAGCTGCTAACGCCACCAAAAACATAAACACTGGGAGCAACCACACCTCTGGCCTGCACAGCTGAGTGTTGGGGGCGGGAACAGCCCATGGCAGGAAAATGTTGGGAACCTCTGCAATAGATCTTTGACTGAGAGGAAACTTGAATTCTTTGACATTCCAAAGCCAAATCTTGTTCATATCCATAGCAGTTATCTGCAACCAAAAGCAAGTCATTAGCTGAAACTTGTTGCATATCTCTATATGCAAAACAGCGATGAAGTCAGCAGTCATGGATTAAAGACTTCCCCTGAAGATTCTGGGCTGCACACAAATTCACTGCATTACGTACAAGCTGTGTGCACCCTAACTTGCCTTTGATCAATTACAATTAGCCTTTTATTATTTATTTATTTATTTATAAATTAACCTTTTAGTTATTTATTTATTCAACGGTGGTGCCAGCTTCCTAGAATTTACAAAATGTTTAGCTCAATAGAATAAGCGAATGTTTTTAAGTTTTCTGATCTACTGTATCTAGTATTGTTGGATAGAGTTTCTATTCTGTTTATATTGTTATACTGCTTTTCTTTCTTTTTTTTTAAAAAAATAACATTTGGAATAATTGTAGTGTAACCTCTTATTAATATAATTCTACATTGAGGACATTGAGAAGGGGTATAACATTGTAACCAGCAAGTGCTGGAAATCCAAATTCTATGCAGCTGTCAAATATGTGTCTGTCTGGCCAGGTTATCCTGCTATGGCAATAAAGTAGACCAATGCCAAATGTCAGACATGGGTTAACTAACCTGACGACCCAGAGGGCTAATGGCATTGAGTGCCAAAGTCCAGAGGGAAAGATGATGGTCCCAAAGTGGATTAAATCCCACTGGATTCCATCTTGATGGGGGACAGCAGCTGCTGTCATGGAATTGGATCAGTGGTATGGAGGTCATGCTACGATGTGGAATCAAATATGCGGAACCCTTATTCTATGGATGCTGAATGCAACATCAATAAGACTTTTTTTCCATCTTACAATGCTGACGCCTTTGTGAAACAAATGGTAAGTAAATCCCATTGCTGTGTAAGGAAATATGTTAGTCAAATGGTTAGATATTCAACACATTTACAGTATAGTACGGTGTGCTTCCATACATTTCAATAGACTCCAATACAATTCAGAGGGATTTTATGAATAACTAAAGAGCGTAAGAGCTTTATCTGAGATAGTAACACATTTGTTTCACCTTTACTCTAATGCTTTCTCAACCCCCTCAACTCAATTCTTCTGTTCAATCTGGGCACTCTTTCTCCTTCTGTTATAGGTGCTAGTTCAACCAGTTAGAAACAATTTATCCAGCACCACACGTATTTCCTCCTCTGCTTTCAATGATCTTCCTTTCTGCACGATCTCATGCTCTTACTCTCTCAAGACTTTCTTCCTCGTCTTTAACAATCACAAGGAGTCCTTCTCTCCCAAGGTTCCTAATATTTTGGATTATAACACCGACAGATTGCAGCACTATATTGTTTCTGGGAGGCTCCACTCTTTCACATGCAACACACCAACTGCTATGAGGATTGCTTAGACTTAGAGTGATATCATGGTCATGCTCCTCAGAAAATCTGGGTGCTTTGACCCTTGATGCTCTGACTTCAGTACATCAATACTAATTATTGATATTAATGGTGATGATGGTATACAGTAACAACAATGTGAGACTTAACTAATAACTCTATGGAGTATGTTTCCTCTTTAAAAAAGAAATTGGCTTATGTTTCCATAAACAGACTTAAGGGCCGGATGATTCTGCATATGCACCTCAGAAGGCTTCCCATTCTTTGACACACATTGATTTCAGTTTTTTAATTAAAAAGGTGATTAATAGTGCAATCGTGGATATTTCTCCAGAGCATGAAATACCATTGAATTCAATGGTGCTTGTTCTAGAGTAAGGAGATGTCACATGAATGGTGTAACCTGAATAACAAGTCACTCTGAAAAGGATCCTTCTTCTCCCACACTATTCATCTCCCTTCCCTCTGTTCTCCCATATAAACCAGCTACATCTAGCACAAATAACAGACAAGTGAGTATATTTTAACATTTTTTCCCATCTTCTGGTCCCATAGTTAAGACCAATTCAGAGTATGCCCAGACATGGCTCTTAGTCCACTCATTGCTGCTCTCAGGAGTCTGTTCTGCCTCCAGATTCCACATGATGGGGAAGCTGAAACACCCTAACTTCTCCCTGAATTATCTTTTTGGACCCCTATCAGGTGCTTCTACTTTTTTAGAGTATTATGATTTGGACCCCTATCAGGTGCTTCTACTTTTTTAGAGTGTTATGATATGTGACCTATGGGAACAATGTGTATTGGAGCTTTGTAGCCATAAAAGGCTGCTTCCATTGTCAACATCTAGTATGCTGAATGGGATATTAAACACTTCCCCTCTACAGAGGGGCACAGAAAGTGTAATTATCAAAAATGCATGAGCAGTAGACATGGAAACAATATATTCACAGCTGCAGTTTCAATCAATGCTAAAAGGAAGAATGAAGACTTATTTTACCCTTTTAATGGATCTAGTGCTATAAGCTTGGAGTGGGGAAAATAATTATACTTTCCCTGTCCATTCACAGACTATTTTGTTTGCCAATATGGTAGGTGGTCAGTTAGCTTTTTCACCAAATGGTTAAAAGTTGTTTTCATTGTTTGGATGGAGGGAGTCAGCTAAAGGTGATTTAGCCCCTCACCCCATCCTCAAGCAACCACAAAAACAATGACCCCAGAAACCCAACAAAGGGCAGTCCGGACATACTCTCAGTTGATCTCAAACACCGATAAGCATCACAGTGTAATAGTTGTGTTTTGTGATTCTCCTTAGAAATAAAACTTTGATGTAGCATTTTGCTTCTCTGTCTACTCCTCATGCATTTTGCACTTACACTGTAATACTTTGCTGAACTGTATATTGTTATCCTGAGAGAATTCCTTCTATATTGCAGATAGGTCTGCTAATCTAAAATTCTTTTCCCACATTTCAGAAGTGTTTGTTTTGTCACATTCAGGAGAAGACCAAATCTCTGTAGCACATATAGGGAGGGTTAATGCTGTATTTTAATGTTTAGCTTTTGTTAAGAACAAAAAGGTCAAACTGTTTCTAGACTACAACAGAAATGATAAACTATATTTACATAAAAATGTCTATAACTTTGGGAGATCTGAGAGTTGTTTGCATGAAATCTCAGACTATCTAGTTAATAGCTATTCAATATTTCATAATGGGCCCAATATTCTGGTAGAGTTACAAAAGCACTACACTCCTGATCATTATAAACAAATAAAAATGAACACCATTGACAAACTGAAACCTCAATTTTGGTTGCAAATATATCTTTTCTAGAGTACCACCATACCTCAAGGGCTGTGAAATATCTGGTTCTGGGGCCAAATCCAGCTATCCCTGAGAGCCCATGCCCCCTTACACATTACTGACTTGTTTTTTTAAGTATTAAAATACTTATCCTAAAGCCTATTTGCTTGCAGTATAAGTTCAACTATGTCTGTATTTTTGGTCCCATCCTGTCACCTTTGCCTTTCCCCCAGAATCATGTCCTTGAGAATTTTTCTGAAGTTGAATTCTGTCCTCAGGTTGAAGAAATATTGCTCCACTTGATATTTAAAAAGACAACAATTCTTACTACCACTACTAGGAATGGAACTTTGTAGTTTTTAGGACTCCCATGCCTAGAATGGGCCCACAACCAATGGAAGCCCTTTCTGAGCTCATGTTCCTCCTCAGCTACTTTTACTTGGGAAAGCAAGAAAAATGCACTGGTGAACTGTGGGAGTCCCATGATGATCAAGGACTCACAAAAATTAATGAGAGGGCTAGTACCAATTCCCGTTAGGTTGTATAGAAAGTATCTACAATGGAACTTCTCCCATTAAGCTTTGCAAGTCCCAGATAGCTTCTTCTTCTTCCTTCGTGTCTAGTCAGACTTTAAACTTGCCCAAATGAAGATTTGTTGTTGTCCAGATTTAGATTCACATCAGTACATGTTTCCGGTTGTAACTGGCAGATCAGCAAATGAGCTGGATTCTGTATCTCTTCACAGTCACACAGTGTGTTATTGTCTGCCAGCAGCCCCCACTTGAGCATGTTAGTCTTACATTTAGGTATTCCAATGCTCAGCCTATTGAAGGTCCTCCAAATTACACTGAGGAAGTCAAGTTCCTCAGCCATATCCTCCTTTAGTGTTATTCCTTGTCCAGTGAGCACCTTCTTCCATCTTCTAATTTGATTTTGCCCAGATATCTTTAGGACTCTCACAGGACTCAGACCATCCATGGGGGCACTTTTCTTGCCTTTCAAAGCAGAAGAAGCCTGGGAAGAGCGAAGATGTAGGACCGTCTGCTCTGAATCCTCTATTTTTAGGGTCCAAGAATTCTGCCTTGGGGGTTCTGTGTGAATTCCGGAAGTGGGAGTTCTAAAAACCTGAAAGTCCTATTCCAACCACTGTAAATTACATGAAACAGAGAAGTCAAATTCCAACTGTTTGTTTGTTTGTTTGTTTGTTTGTTTGTTCATTCATTCGTTCATTTGTCACATTTGTATTGCACCCACTCAGCAAGCAACTCTGGGTGGTGTACAACAAATACATCATAAACTACATAAATCCCACTAGAGAACTATAAAAAACTTAAAACTAGTAAAAAAAAACAATTAACAATACAATAAAAAATTAGTCCCCTGCTATTGAAAATCAAGATTATACCATTGCTGTTCACTTGTTATGCAGCAGGGTCACAAATCAGCATAATGTAGGTGCCTATCAATGAGATGCCAGGTGTAAGCTTTAAAATAGCTTCTGATTTTACCATGATTATTGCAATCCAAACTTTGAACTTTTGAGGATGGCATAGTTGTTGCAAGCTGGTAAGTAATCACTCCGTTATCAAGGGAGCTCAGTATTTTAATAGTGTGCATGTCAAGACCTTAGAAGCCAAGAAGAACTGATCTTCATTTTGAAATTCATACAGTGTTGGGGAAAAGCCTTAAAAATAAAAAGGGCTTAACAAACTGGCTGCACTAATTTTAAACATAACTGAATTCAATTATAAAGATTTTAAACTATAATGGGTGCCTAGAGGACTAAGATCATATTTTAATAAATATCATTGTAAATCTAGTCTTTTTGGGAAAATATGAAAATAATTACCTATCTAGTTTGATTTTAAAAGTAGCAAACATTTTTTTAGCATATTTGAGAATGTATGCATTATTTTATGGTTTTCTTCTTCTTCTTCTTCTTCTTCTGTGTCTAGGCCATACATGAAACTGCTAAAATGAAGGCACCTTTTGGTTTGTTCATTCTGCAGTTCCTTTCACCTGACCTAGTGTGAGAAAGATTGTTGTTACCAGGGTACACCCGATTGTCATTCAAAAATACCACAATCTTTGAGGAGGCATTTTCTGTGTATGCCTATTTTATGTTTGGGAAGCCTCTACAGATAATATTTTTTCTTGTTGTTCAGTCGAGTCCAACTCTTTGAGACCCCATGGACCACTGCATGCCAGGTCCCTCTGTCATCTGCCATACTCTGTAGTCCTCCCAGATCTATGGCCACTGTATCAATGATGCCATCTAGCCATCTCATACTGTCAGTCCCTTATCTTTTTGCCTTTGATCTTTCCTAGCATCAGGGTGTTCTCCATTGAGTCCTCTCTTCTCATTTGATCAGCAAAGTAATTGAGCTTCAGTGTCAGTATTTGACCTTCCAAGGAGTGTGTGAGCAAGAGCATGCACACTGTCATGCGCACACACATGCACACGCACACATGCACACACATACATACTTTGTAACATTAGGAGACCTCAGTAGGGTCCCTCCATTCTTAAGGAACAACAAGAACTACTACTGTGACATCAAAACTATACTACAAGGTATGGTGTTATCGGCCAAACAGAAATAAAAATGAACATGTTATGTAATTATACCAGCAAAAGAAAAGTGGTGTAACTTTCAGTGGACAATTGCCACTAGTGGAGGAGTTTCCTGCTTTGATTCTTCATTGCATACCACTTGGCTAGCTTGGTATAAGCAGCAGACCTTCTCACTACCACTGTATTAGTGAGTTACATGAAATATACAGAAAGAAACTTCTCAAAGATTGTGGTGCTTTTGAACCACAGTTGGGCATGCCCTGGTAATGGCAGCCTTGTGTTATATCATAGATGTCAGTTTCTAACTGTAGTTTTCCACATAAAGACAGCATGAATTTGGAGAAAGACAAAGTAATGTGCTAGAAGACAACATTCCATGCCTAATTTTGGTTTACAAACAGGGCCAAAGCCAGGACTCTAGATTGGGTGGAGGGGATTTTTCAGGAGGGGCAACAATGTCCCACACACATATATAACATTGGTATCCCAGGGTGGGTTGGGAAGCAGGATGCCCCCCCACACACACACACACACATACCAGCCCCCTTCTGGCTATGGCCCTGTCCATAAAACTTGTTCAAAAACATTGTCAACCCTTGGGAAAAAAACCCATAAGGTATGGATACTAGATACAAAGATTATTCAAGGCAATATAACTTTTATTACAGCAATATGTACCCATGATTGAAGCAATTAATGAAGCCATCTGTTCACATTTGTAATATTCTGTCTTAATTATAGAACCAGATTGGGTGCTCTATTTTCAAGATTTTAGGTATAAAGTTTTCACTTTTCTTTCCATAAAACATGCAATTAAATTTGAACTGCCTTTCCATTATATTGCTCTATAAAGTTGAGCAGACACATTTCTATTGTGCTGCTATTCCAAGTGCAAAAAAGACAACTTTAGGGAAGACTCTCAAAGTTCATTCTTTTTCACTCTCTTAAAATCGCAGTGTCTCTTCTTGTAATCAGAGCAGGAAACATGATATTGTGAGATTGCTTGAATTGTCCATAGCATTTCAATGTTTAGGCCATTCTGTAGAATGGCAAGTTCTACTGCAAAATATGAATGGCTGGCCTTTTCTTCATCAAATAAAATAAAATGAGAAAATAATGTGTGTTTCAAGGCTATAATATCCTATTTTCCTGGCTTGAATATATGTGTGCTACAGTGAGATGAATACAGAACTATAGGCAACATTTAGACAGGGCATCCAGGCTCTTATTTGCTTCTTTGATCATAACTAGAAATTTGCATGAAGAAAATTACAGTCTAAACCTGATGGTTACTCTTTGGCCAATTAGCAATAAACCTTCATCCTTCTTAATTGTCTTGATCTCTGAATTGGGTAAGCCATTGCCAAATGGCTGCCCATCCTGCCAGCTACTAATATCAAGAATGAAGAAGGAGGTCAATTCACCAGAGAATTCCTCTAGTAATAATGTAAGGCTCAGCTAAGAGAATGTGACATAAAAGTAAAGTAGAACCTCTTTGATGCCCCCAGAACTCCACGTCTTTGTCTGGAGCTGGGCCTTTCCTGTACACCAGGAAAAGATACTGGTTCACAATAAACAACAACAACAAGAATGGTTTATAAGGCCATTGAGTCCAATCCCCTGCTCTATGTAGGAATCCAGATCAAAGTATATCTGATTGATGGTTATCTAATTTTTCTCTTGAATGCCTCTAGTATTGGATCACTTTCCACTTCCTGAGGCAATTAGTTCTATCGCTGTACTGCTCTAACAGTTACAACCATTTCCTGATATTCAACCAAAATCTGAATTTCTGTAATTTGAACCTACCATTATACATCCTGCACCTAAAATAACATTTGCTCCCTCCATCCAGCCACATCACACTGCTGGCTCATATTCAGCTTCTGGTCTACAACAATCTCAATATCCTTCTTGCATGTGGTATTACTGAGCCAAGTATTCTCCCTCTTGTAACTGTGTTTGGGTTCTTCCACCCAGGTGTAGAACTTTGCACATACTGTATCCCTGTTAAATTTCATTCTGACATTTTCCAGCCTTGTGCTTGAGCCTATCAAGATGTCTTTTTGTTTCTGCCTTCCAGAATGTTAGCTATTCCACCAATTTTATGTCATTACACAATTCCTTTAAAAACCCACATATTTCTACAAAGAAGTATAAAACATTAAGCAAACATTGAAAACTCAAATTCTGTTGGACTATCCAGTCTTGTCTGGTTTCATAAACTAAGTAGGGTATCTACCAATCTCCCACTAGGGTCCGTACTGCTGCTGTCAACTCTTATATCATATAAGAAGCTTTCCCAAGTTGTGGTGCTGAAACTCCCCTCCCTGCCTTGCCCCAAATGGCATGCTAGACCCTAATGAACACACACATCTGGTCTTCTGGCACTCCCCTCTCTACATTCCTGGCTTTCTGGTATGCTGACACCATCCAAAAGCAAAACATGTCAACATTACCCTGCTAAGCACATGAGTCCTGGTGGTATTTCAAAGTTTATAGACTTGGTTGGCCAGACTTTCAATGTGTCTCACACATGAAACCCCAAATAATTCCCACTCCAGTACTGCTGAGGGACTGTGGTGACTGTGGTTAAGAAGCTCACCTTGTTAACTGGAAGGTTGGCAAGTTGGCAGTTCAAGACCTGAGTACTGCATGATGGAATGAGTATCCATCTCTGTCCCAGCTCCTGCCAACCTAGCAGTTTGAAAGCAAGAAATTGCAAGTACTGTATATAAATAGGGACTACTTCAGTGGTAAAAGATCTTGGGGACATGAGAGGAGCCTCATACGGGCGTCCCCTGAGTGGAGATCCTCCAGCAAAAATCCTTTCAACCCAAAAATCACCTTTGTGTGCTACTGACATGTCTGGGACAGTGTTTTGCCAGTTATCTTTTCTTCTGCCCATTTGACTTGGTCAATTTCCTAAAGAATGACATCCATTTGTTATTTGGTTGGGTTTTGTTTCTTTACTTGTATTTTCGTGCCCAAATTTAATGCATTATAGGCATATCCTATGTTCCTTGATCAAATGTTATGCTCAAATTGTTATTCTCAAGGTAGGTAATGCTCATAGCCAAATTGCTCTCGCATGCTTCATCACACCAGACTGCTGAAAGAATAACTCCCAGAAGACTTCTTCCCCAGTTGACACCACTACCAGCTATTTCAGCAAGCTGTACCTCAGAGAGAAGAAATGGATGGCAGAGGTATTCGACTAACCCTGCTGAAAAGGTATTTACTCCTCACTCTTTCCTCTCCACCCTTTTTCTTTTTTGTTTTTGTTTTAATTTGAAACCTACAAACAAGGAGTGTTTGTTATGTAGTGGGCTCTGGATAGAGCCAGATGAATGAATGATTGGGGGAAAAGGATAACTCTGTTAGCAATAAAATCTCACACTTCTAGTGAGAAATGTGTGGAGCAAAAGAAGAAGACCACATGCTGCCTGTATCTCCTTGACCTCACTGGCACACTCTAAAACTGTGAACACATTCTACACTTGCATATGGCTGTATTCTCTAACTGTGTGCCTGAGAGTCCTGAAAGTACACAAGTAAGTAAGTACACAACTTACTTACTTACTTACAGTATAGGTTCTCCTTTCAGCCTGAGTTGAAAATGTAGAAGTTCGAAGGCTGCTCTGGCACCATGATCTCACTTCCCAGTTTCCATACATTTATAGTGAAGTATGTGTCATATGAGCAGCTTTGGGAATGAATGGAGCCAGACATCTGTTTTGTGAGCAGCCTACAAATTTAAATACAACAATTGCAGGCCAAAGTCAGCACTTTTAGTTAAATCTTTACAATCTGTGTCTTGGCAGACAGACAGTTAGCTCTGACTTAAAAACCTTATACCATGACAGAACTCTGAGCAATGCACATGTTACAGAAATGCAGGGAGAAGGAGGAAGACAAAGGGGGAAAGGGAAATATGGAAAAACCTTAGAGAGATTCCCCAAAATGTTGGATGTAGGTCCTAAACTGCTCTAATAATGAGCCTTTTTGCGAAGACACTATAGACCCGTTATTTATGAAGTTGGACGTCTCAATTTAATATTGACAACCAGATGTAGTTAGCTATGCAGATCTCCCTGCACCTTGCTTTTTAGCAAAAATAAAAAGTTGTGTGACCATTTTGTGTAAACAGAGAAAAGCATGCACTTGATTATTCCTGACCCTGTGCCACACCATGTCTCCCAATAAACTTGGCAACCAGTGTTCCAGGGACATTTGGAGAGGCCAGGGTATCAGTAGATGTGATTGCTGGAATCTGGTAACCCAAGACAGGCATAGATATAACAGGAAGAGCAGAAACCTTTTGATTAGGCAACAGTTATCTAGGGACAAAAACTGCAGGAAGGATGTTGAAGTACATTAGGAAAGTACCCATGAAAGCAATGAGTTATTTGACTATAATTACATATTGTCTTCAAAATATCTTGCTCTACGTTATTATAGCTTTCACTCTTTAGGGCTTGTCTTCATACACATGTTCATGGCACCAAGCTATTCCAATCCATTTTTAAATTTTTGCCTTACTGTATGCTGCTTACAGTGCATTTTCTAGATCAGGGGTTCTCAACCTACACCCCACAGGTTGGATCCAGCCTGTGGCGCCATTCCATCTGGCCTGTGCTCTCGCTCCTGTCACCACCCTTTCCCCCTCTGCCTGTCTTGGTGTGTCCTTAATGCTGTTCCGTAGCAGGGTGCCTCGCCCTGGCCTGCCTGCATCTCAGGTGTATCTGTTTCTTAGCTCTCTCTTGGACTGAGGGCTGATCCCTGACAGAGCCAGACTCCTGATCTGACAGGTCAGCTGCTGGTCATGCTTGGGTGCAGGCAGAACCAGACTGGCCATAGGGAGTGCCCCCTGATCCAGCTCATCTTCGGAGTCAGAGGAGGGCTGGATCACAACACTGCCAGACTGGTGATGTGCGTGAGAATGTTGACAATGGAGGTGGTGGTGTTTGTATGGGAGTGTTGATGGTGGTGGCAGCATGGAGGGAATTGTTGGTGGGCCAGACAGGTGGTGAGGGAGAGTGTTGGCGGCATCAACGGGGGGAGAAGTATTGGCAAGCCAGACTGGTGTCCCCCACACCAGCAGTCTGAGGGGGTGTGATCCCACCCCAAGCTTAAAATGGTTGAGAACCCCTGTTCTGGATAGTATTTCATCTTCAGACCAACACATGCTCTAAACATAATGGTTGTGTTCACTGGATGGCTTTGAGCATAGTAGTGGTAGAAGCAGGTATTTCTGCTGCTCAGGGTAGGTGGTTACAAAAGAATGATCCACTTCAGTGGGAGGATTTTCACAGATAATACAATATAAGAGTAGAATTTCTTTGTCACAAAAATTGGGAATGATCATCAACATAAGCCCTATGCAGGCATTTGCCTGTTAATATGTAGAATCATAAGCACCTCAAACATCCTTAGCATTCATAGATGATAGCCTGAAGAGGATTCTGATAGAGGATTCAACTGAATGTCCCTAGAGCAGTGGTTCACAACATTTTCCCACCTGGGACTGGACCTGCCCCCGACACTTCCCGCCAGGGGTCAGACACGTTGTTGCACCCACTACTTATGTTTTAATTGTCGGTATCAGTAGCAGTAATCACATGGTTGTTGGGTGTTTTTTTTTTGGGGGGGAGGGGGTTGGAAGGTTCCACCACTTCCCAGGGCAGTAGGAGCCTTTTTGGAGCATGATTACTCCAGTTTGGGATTTTCCCAAGCCTTCTCCACTGTGCTTCAGCAGCTAAAGCAGCACTGTGAGCTATTTCCTGGTTCCGCAAGGTCATCCCAGGTGCTGACATAAGCTCTGCCCGGCACCAGAAATCACCAATGGGTGTGCTCCAGCTGGTGAAGCACAGTGGGTAAGGGGCAGAAAAATCCTGAACCAAAGCAAAATTGCTCCAAAAAGCCTCCCGCTGCCCTGGGAAGCAGCAAATCCTGTCCAAAAAGCTGGGGCGGGGGGGGGGGGGGAGTCATGAGTCCTGCTGCCGTCACCATGGTAAGTGACATATTGTGACTTCTGCAGTGGGGCTGGGTCGAGAGGTCCCTCGGTTGCTACCATGGCTGGATTAATGACATGCATTGGCTGGATTAGGGTTGGCCAGCCCTGCCCTAGAAAGCTTCCACAAGAATCCTGATAAAGTGAACTCTTTGGTACATACCTGCAGACTCAAATCGTATCTTCATGTTGAACAAGCAAAGGTCTTTAATGCTGCCAATTCCATGGGATAGGATGTTCTTATATGCCCATGTCTCACACTACAAATTTAGCTTTACATGTGACCAGGACACTGCTTACATAGAGCCAATGAAGGCTTTATAAAGGAATGAAATATATTCTCAAATGATAAGTTCATCCTTGGTTTTTCATTGTCTTTCTTTACTCACATTACATATATTTGACCAATCACAATATCTCTACTATTTGGTAATCTTCTTTGTACACATGGTAGGGCATAGATCGCATGCACATACATACTGCATTGTTTGAATTTCTCCATATTTATAGAAAATTTGTCCTGAATCCAAGAAGCCCTGTTTTACTTACATTATTCTTTGTTTTCCCTACTTCACTTCAAAGCCTATTAAGTGACTTCCAGATGGTCCAGCCAGAATCTTGTCCTGGGGGGAGACAATATTTGTCATTCATCTTTCCATCCATCTTTCCTTAGCCCAGCCTCTTCTGGTTTGATATTTTAAACATGAGAAGTGTGCATAATTTTTTCTCTCAATTTTGTCATCTAAGGGGTTGGTGGAGGCATTTAAGAGATAATTGGACAACCATATGTCAAATCTGCTTTGATATGGATTTCTCCATTGAACAGGCAGTTAGTCTTAATGCCCTCATAGACCCCTTCCAGCACAATTATTCTATGAGTCTATGGTTTTCTTGATTATTTTCTAGCACCTCTTGACATATTTCTGGTGGGGCAATGCCAGGCAAATAATACACTTTTCAGTTGGGGTAGATCTTCAGGCAGCCATATATGTTAAAATGTAATGTTGCCAGGATACTACCCTATGGAAGATTGTTCCTTTTATTTCTCCAATGACTGTGCTTCCATTGATTTTTTTTTAAAGAATCTTCAGTTTTAAGTAGAATTGTTAATCCATAATCTTTAGTAAGAAAATAGATCTTTTTGAGCAGCAATTAATAGAGGACAGTGTCATGTGCTACTATAAGGTCAACAAATGCTGCTTCGGTTATTACAAGTGTTTTAAAACCATTTTCTATATGCTGGGTGACATTTAACATTTGAGTCATACAGCTCTTGCGGAGTTTAAAGTATACCAGTTCTGGAATTAGAAGAAGTTCAAGTTTAGATGACATAAAAGATTCAAATTTAGAAGATTTAATTAGATGTGGGGAAGAACATAGAAGGAACCTCTTTGAAGAGTAGAACGTATTTTGAGTACACTTGGGCACCTCCTGTGCAATGACATAGAGCCAGCCAATGCTTCCAATCCAGAAGAGTTGCTTTTCTTTATAATGGGTACATACCTTCTTCCACATTAGAGACAGCATGGTTGTATGTGAAAACAGCAGCAGATGATTTTTACCCATATCCACCTTGTGGGCTTTCAAAGAACACGGGGTTGGCTATGAGGAATAGAATTCTGCATTTCTTAGCTTTAGTTCATGAAAAAAAATCATTTTAAAAGAATTAATATATTGACATGTTGTTGTCTATAGGTAAAAGTAAAGGTTGCCCTTGCTTGTAAGCGAGTCATATCTGTCTCTAGGGCTCACTGCTCATTTCCATTTTCAGCCAAAGAGCTTTGCAGGCGCACCCCCCAAAGAAAGACTCAGACATATATGGATAAAGGCATTGGGCCACTTTTATTGAATAATGCCCTAGTCTGAATTATAACTTTCAATTGGTACTCATCCAATTATAATTCTTAAGGCAAGCAGGCTGCAGTAACACTGGTAAGGTTCCTCCCAAAATTGCCAATGGCAATTGGCTACAATGTATCCATTTGTATCAATTTGTTTGTTGACACAAACAAATTTTTGGTCGGAGTCAATAAACTATCTACTGACCCTACCCTCTGACGTGTATCCGTCAAATCACGGGGTGATGCATGCTGAAAAGCTCCTGCCATCACCCCTTGCCTGGTTCGTCGTTGACCGGTCAACGTTATTACACCTGTACCTGTCTAAGTGTTGGCCAGTCAATTGCGAACCTGCCGGATACCTATGAGTCATAAATCTTTACCTTACCAGTGCTACCCGCCACATGGGGAGGCTTCAATGAAGACTCACCGCCCCCCCGACCGTCAGCTCGGTCAACAGGCCTGCTTGCAAATCTTCCAAAAAGAGGTTCATACCTCTAGCCGACAGGTGGACCCCATCCCCTGCATACAGATCGTAATTTTGTAAACTAATAGTGGGGTGTCGGATGACCATCCCCAAACCCTTGTCTGCCACGAACCGGGCAACTGCCCTGTTCACCGAGCGACGAGCGCGGTCAAGGGCACGGAGGTCAATACCTCCCCTGTAAGTGTGACGTGGTATGATGTCCGACCATAGCAGCCTTGTGGACGGCCACACTTGATGCAAATAAGCTAGGTCACTGCAAATCGTGAATTTTAAAGAAAGGCCAGTGACCTGGCCTAGGTCATTGCCCCCGAGGTGCAGAACATCAGGCGGTTCAGCATCCCTGATGGAGAAAAGGAATGGCAACAGTTCCCGCCATCTCATTCCGCGCTTACCGTACCAACGTATGCATGCGGCTGCACGCAGTCCAAGCTGGGGTCCCCACTCTGTCGCCGCAGCATACTGCGCTGCCCAGTGCACGTAACTGTGGCCCACCAGCCATACTGCCACCAGTGTGCGGAGACACACAGGGTCTGTAAGAGAAAAAAGAGAACAGTGACTTAACTGGTGCTCATGCCTGAAGAGGGCGAACATATAATGCAACGCGTAGATCCCCATCTTCCCATATGGCGTATACCCGCCTCACAGTACGCAAATGCAGCTGCAGTTGAAGCAGCACCTATCCTAAACGAATGGGTGCCGTAACGAGCCCCTCGGAGGCCAACACTGGATAGTGCCATACCGGTCACCTTCCAAAATTGAAATTTAGTAAGGGGAGACCCATCTTGGTGGCAGAAAAACGGGCCAGGGTGCGTGCCACACACTGCCAAGAACTCCTGTAGGGCACCAACCGGACAGATGTCTGCAGTGGAACATCGTAGCAGTCTAACTCCACTGCCTACGCCGTGCTGATCAACTTTTGAGGACTGTATCCTCAACTGAGCCCACTCATTAGAAACATAGACATCGTCGAGTTCCAGTGCCCTACGAGTCATAAGAACATAAGAACATAAGAACAGCCTTGCTGGAACAGGCCACAGCCCATCCAGTCCAGCATTCTGTCTCACACAGTGGCTCACCATTTCCTTCAGGGTATTCCCAAGGAGATGCCTTCACCTGCTTAGGATTCCCTGGAAATGGCATTGAGAGATATCCTGCCTATCTCTCCAATCCGGAGGTTGTCCTTAGGTAGCCATAATTATAGCCATTGATACACTTGTCCTCCATGAACTTGTCTAATCCTTTCTTAAAGCTGTCAAGACTGAAAGCTGTCACCACTTCTTCTGGCAGGGAGTTCCATAGACCAGTAATCCTCTGGGTGAAAAAGTACTTTCTCTTATTTGTTTGAGAACTAGTACCCAAAAGTTTCATGGAGTGTCCCCTAGTTCTAGTGTTGTGCGATAGGGAAAACAGTTTTTCCTTATCTACTTTGTCCATACCGTGCATGATTTTATAAACTTCAATCAGGTCACCTCTTAGACGGCGTCGTTCAAGAGTGAAAAGGCCCAACCATTGCAGCCTCAGATGGTAAGGAAGGTGTTCCAGTCCCCTAATCATTCTGGTTGCCCTCCTCTATTGCCCTCCTCGCATCCGCCTTAGACAGTAGTACCAACTCACTGATGCGGAGCGCTCCAAAGAAGGCCACCGTGGTAGCCACATGAAAAAGAGCTGCCTCATACCTGTCAAAACATAGGTTAGGCCAGCCTTGTGCAAGGTGTGTAAGCACCCCTGGGGAAATTGATTGACGAGTGTCCGGGCGGCATCCACGTTCCCGTGTCCACCCCTCCAAAACATGCCATATTCGGAAATCATTCATGCTGCCAGCAAAACCCCTCACCTTGGCAATAAATGCCAGTGCTGACAGCCTGGATGCTATAGTATGAGAAGCGAGGCCCTGACTGTGTAAATAAACCATGAATTGTAAAACTTGTTCCACTGGAATGGGCCACACCTCGGGCAACTGAAGTTGCACACAAAAATTTATAAATTGAACGAAAGTGTGATGATACGCCTTACGCGTGCGGGGCGCCAAAGACATGCCGAATGCCCGGTTCACCTCTCCTTGCCAAATGTCCAAATCTCAGCCGGGAGTGGCGAGGGGAATTCCTCTGTGTCCGGAGCCAAGGCACGGAACTGGGGGATCTGCAGGCGGGATAAAGCATCGGCAATATCATTATTAATGCCTGGAACATGTCTGGCCCTAAAAATCACATTGAGGCGTAGGCTACGTAACACAAATTGGCAAACTAAAGCCATCACCCTGGGTGATTTAGATGTCTGAGCATTGACAATGTGCACTACCGCAGCATTGTCGCACCATAAGTGAACCACAGAGTCGGCCCACTCCTCGCCCCATAGCATCAAAGCTCCCAGGATTGGAAAAAACTCAAGGAATGTAAGATCACAGAGGCGATCCGTGCCCTGCCATGCTGGAGGCCATTGGCCATAAGCCCACCTCCCCTGGAAGTAAATCCCATATCCCAGGGAGCCGGAGGCATCCGACTGTACTTGAAACCTAGGGGAAACTAAAAGGTTGGATCTCCAAAAGGAGACCTCATTGAAGTCCCGCAGGAATGTGAGCCAAACCAAAAGGTCAGCCCGCATGCCCCTGGTCAGTCGGACCCTATGATGGCGCCTTGACAGGCCAGACATGGTGTCGCATAGGCGCCGAGCAAATGCCCTGCCAGGCGTAACCACCCTGCAGGCAAAGTTAAGATGGCCATGTAAAACCTTAAGCTCATGAAGTGACACTTTACGTTTGGCCAACATGGCCAAAACCATCGCGGAGATCCGGGTGACCTTATCAATGGGTAACCGGGATGCCTGTGCGACCATGTCAATATCAATACCCAGAAATGTGAGGGTAGTGGATGGGCCCTCGTTCTTTTCGGGCGCTAAAGGGACACCCAGTTCCTGCATTAGCGTCTGAAATGTGGTGAGGAGACGCGTGCACGTGTCCAAGCCCCGTTCTCCCCTGAACAAAAAGTCATCGAGGTAATGGGCTACAGACCGAGACCCGGACCTGCGGACAAAGGCCCACTGAAGGAAAGTACTAAAACATTCAAATGCTGAACAGGATATAGAGCAGCCAAACGGCATGGCCTTATCTACATAAAACTTCCCTTGGAATCTAAAACCCAATAGCTCAAAGTCCTCTGGGTGCACTGGCAACAATCGGAATGCCGATTTAATGTCACATTTTGCCAGGAGGGCACCAGGACCACAGGAGCGCACCATTCGCAGGGCTTGGTCAAAGGACGTATACCTGACCGAACAAAGGTCATCAGGAATAGCATCATTGACAGAATAACCCGCCAGGTACGATAAATGGTGGATTAAACGAAATTCCCCCGGGGCCTTTTTGGGTACCAACCCAAAAAGGGGCCTTTTTGGGTACCAAGAATCCTTGACTTGATCCTGAGTAATACTCAGGATCTGGTGCAAGATGTTAATGTGACTGATCCAATAGGGAACAGTGACCACAACTCAATTATGTTTAACTTGATCATAG
Source organism: Bradypodion pumilum (assembly GCA_035047305.1). Classification (NCBI taxonomy): domain Eukaryota; kingdom Metazoa; phylum Chordata; class Lepidosauria; order Squamata; family Chamaeleonidae; genus Bradypodion; species Bradypodion pumilum. Next base: position 260,234,641 of record JAWDJD010000004.1, on the reverse strand, counting down.
ACCGCAAGTCACTGATAAAATCTAACACAGAGACCTTAAATTTTCAAAAAGGAAATTTCCCAAAGTTGAGGAAACTAGTAAAAAAGAAGCTGAAAGGGAAAATTGAGAGAGTCCAAACACTCCAAGAGGCATGGAGGCTGTTTACAAAAACAATAACAGAGGCCCAATTGGAATGCATACCCAAAAGGAAAAAGGGCACTGCCAGGTCCAAGAGGACTCCGATGTGGCTTACAGGAGCTGTTCGGGAAGTGATCAAGAGCAAGAAAAGCTCATTTAGAAGATGGAAGGCTTGTCCGAATGAGGACAGCAGGCAGAAACATAAATTCTGGCAGAACAAATGCAAGGCAACAATCAGGAAAGGAAAGCAAGACTTTGAGGAGCGTATAGCTAAAAATACTCAGAGAAATAACAAAGACTTCTTTAAGTACATTAGAAGTAAGAACCCAACTAGGAAGGCCATTGGACCATTAGATGACAATGGAAGGCAAGGGGTTATTAAAGAGGAAACAGAGATTGCAGAGAGACTCAATGAATTCTTTGCTTCAGTATTCACTGAAGAAGACAGAGGCCACATGCCCAAAACAGAGCCTATCTTCGTAGGGAGGGAAACCGAAGAATTAAGCCAGATAGAAATAACCAGGGAGGAGGTCCTTGCATGTCTTGTTAAACTAAACACTAACAAATCACCAGGACCAGATGGCATCCATCCACGAGTTCTCAGGGAACTTAAAGATGAAATTGCTGATCTCCTAGCCAAAATATATAATATTTCCCTCAAATCAGGCTTTGTGCCTGATGACTGGAAGGTAGCGAATGTAACACCAATTTTCAAAAAAGGATCCAGGGGGGATCCAGGAAATTACCGACCTGTCAGTTTGACATGTGTCCCAGGTAAAGTGATGGAAACCATCCTAAAAGATAGAATTAATAGGCACATAGAAGAGAAGGCGCTGCTAAAGGAGAGTCAACATGGCTTTTGCAAGGGCAAATCATGCCTCACTAATCTTTTGGAATTTTTTGAGAGTGTCAACAAGCATGTGGATAAAGGGGATCCAGTTGACATTGTTTATCTGGACTTTCAGAAGGCTTTTGACAAGGTCCCACACCAAAGGCTCTTGAATAAAGTTACCAGTCATGGAATAAAGGGACAAGTCTTGTCCTGGATCAGCAACTGGCTAAGGGACAGGAAACAGAGGGTAGCACTAAATGGACACTTCTCCAAGTGGAGGGAAGTAAAGAGTGGGGTCCCCCAAGGTTCAGTACTGGGACCCCTGCTTTTCAACCTCTTCATAAATGATCTAGAGGTAGGAGTAAAAAGCAAGGTAGCCAAATTTGCTGACGACACTAAATTATACAGGGTAGTAAAAACTGTGAGAGATTGTGAGGAGCTCCAGAGGGATCTCTCGACACTGGGGGAGTGGGCAAAACAGTGGCAAATGAGTTTCAACATTAGTAAGTGCAGAGTGATGCATGTTGGGGCAAAGAACCCCAATTACATTTATAAACTGATGGGGTCTGAACTCTCTGCGACAAACCAGGAAAGGGACCTTGGTGTCCTGGTGGACAACTCAATGAAGGTGTCAACCCAGTGTGCCTCAGCAGTGAAAAAAGCAAACTCAATGCTAGGGATCATTAGGAAGGGTATAGAAAATAAGTCAGCAAGTGTCATTTTGCCTCTTTATAAATCTATGGTGAGGCCCCATCTGGAATACTGTGTACAGTTCTGGTTGCCATACCTCCAGAAGGATATTATGGAGCTGGAAAAAGTGCAGAGGAGGGCAACCAGAATGATTACGGGACTGGAACACCTTCCTTACCATCTGAGGCTGCAACGGTTGGGCCTCTTCACTCTTGAACGATGACGTCTAAGAGGTGACCTGATTGAAGTTTATAAAATCATGCACAGTGTGGACAAAGTAGATAAGGAAAAACTGATTTCCCTATCACATAACACTAGAACTAGGGGACACTCCATGAAACTTTTGGGTACTAGTTCTCAAACAAATAAGAGAAAGTACTTTTTCACCCAGAGGATTACTGGTCTATGGAACTCCCTGCCAGAAGAAGTGGTGACAGCTGTCAGTCTTGACAGCTTTAAAAAAGGATTAGACAAGTTCATGGAGGACAAGAGTATCAATGGCTATAATTATGGATACTTAAGGACACCCTCCGGGTTGGAGAGATAGGCAGAATATCTCTCAATATCATTTCCAGGGAATCCTAAGCAGGTGAAGGCATCTGCTTGGGAATACCCTGAAGGAAATGGTGAGCCACTGTGTGAGACAGAATGCTGGACTGGATGGGCTGTGGCCTGTTCCAGCAAGGCTGTTCTTATGTTCTTATGTTCTAACCCAAGAGGGGAGACCTTCAGGTTGGGAAAGGGTGGTACAGAAAAGGGGCCCACCACCCTCTTGGCCACAACCTCTTTAGCAATACTCAGGGCAGCCACCTCTTTTCTACCCTTCAGGGACAGTAAATTGGGTGCATCTTGGGGTCCCCACACTCCTTTGAATGGGATTCGGAAGCCCCACTGAAAACCCTCGAGGAGGTACCTCGCGTACTCTCTCCTTGGATAAGTTGAGAGCCATCGCTCCAACATATACACATTAACTGGGGAGGGGGCCTTTTGTCTGGCTAGCTCCATCAGCGGAAGCTCTGCCTGCTCCCTGTCCACCTCTACCTCTGCCCAATGACCCACCGGCCCGCGGACACGCGGCGGCGGCGTGGGGGCCAGCGCAAGAGGGACACTCATGTTTATATCGGCACTGCCGCTTATTGCACATGCCATTAGCCGAGAAGCTCCAACACAGCAAGCGGGCTGGAACCCCCTGCCCTGCCAGCTGGCGGGAAGCCTGCGTTGGAGCAGCTCGCTGAACGGCATGGCCACAATGGTACCTATCCCCAGGCGCTGAACGTGTGGGGGTCATGTACAATAGCCACAATTTCTGACAGGGCTCATCCCATCTCATCTCCGGGTGCAAGGGCACCCTCATTCTAAATTCCTCATCGTAAGCCAACCACGATGGGCCAGGAAAATCCACCATTGCCCTGTAAATGTTGTCCAAATATTGGACCATAGGAATGGCCAGGTGAGGCCGGGCCCTAAGGTACACCGCCATATAAATAAGATATGCTGGCAGCCAGTTGGCCCAGGTGCGTGGTGGCATACGGCGGCGGGACAGCTCTTTGTCTCTGTCGTCCTGTCCCTCTCTCTCCTCCTTAGTGGGCTCATGGTTCAATAGGGAGAATATATCCACGTACTCCCCCCGCCAAATCTTTTCCCTCGTGGCCTGGGACAAATGATCACCAAGGGGCAATGAATAACCAGCCGTCGGCAAGGCCGTCACCGGCACATTAGGTACACGGGGCATACGCAGCGGAACCTGGACAGTCCCTGCGATGCCCGGCACTGCCCCAGGAGCGGAAACCCCCACCCCCAACGCTGTACCAGTTCGTACCCAAGGGGCACTGGGATAGGCTGGCAACTGATGCCCACTCGCCTCAACTTGATGAGGCCATGGCCACTGAACCCCACCATTGGAAGTGGACTGTGGTGTGGGTGCATTAACTTGAACCTGATACTCACTAGGTGCACCCCCGTGAGCCGCCCCCACTGGGGGTTCCGGCCCATGGCGGGCGTCGGAGCTCGCGACCGGAATCGAGCTCTGGGGCCACACCTGACCGCTCTCCTGCTGTAGCTCTGGACGAACAGGGAGCTGGAGCATCTCAAGCAGCTCAACCCTGCTAGCCACTTGTTGCAATGCGGCGGCCGTCGAGGTAGCTGGTAAACCCGAAGGGCCCCCGGCAGAGAGTGAAGGGCCCCCTGTCATGGGGTTGTGTGGAATCCTCAAGGATGCTTCAAGCACAGCTAAACGCGTTAGCAAGGCATCCACTGTCACAGATCCCCCAGTATAAAGTGGGCCAGACGGCCCACCAGGCATTTGACCAGGAACCCCAAAATGGGAGCCTGGGCCCGAATAGGGCCATGCCCAAAACTCCGGCCCATGAGGGGCTTGAGGAGGAACGTGCTGTGCTCCAGCACCGCCCCCCTCGCTGACCTGACCCGTGGCCGGCAACTGCGGGCCGAGGGCCGAAGCCCCTGAAGGGCCGGTTGAAGGCTGGCCAGCTGCGGGCCAAGCACCAGCCTGCATCGCCCCACCGGTATCGGTGGAGGTAGTGCCCTGCCGCGTGGGCGCAGCCCTGGTCCTCCGACCGGAGGGCTGCCCCCCGCGTTGCGCAGGGCCGGCGAAAGTCCTCCCCGTTGGCCGCGGTTTCGTCGCCGTGGCCTTCCGTTTGGGAGGCATATCAGTATAAATAGCAGGATCCCTGGCCAGGGATCAGCCTATGCCAAAAAAGCACAGAGCAGCCAGCAAGCCAAGGCTCTGTGCACTCCTTCCTTCCGAAAAGGCTAAAGAGCCGTAGACTCAAAGGAACAGCGACAGAGAAAACTTCTCCTCTCCGTCGCTATTTTGAAATGGCAGCTCGGCTGCCTCGTGGCCACCCCTTTTATAGAGGGGTGGCCACGCCCCCTAACTCACCCGGATGTCTGAGTCCGGGTGGGGGGGCCCGCAAAGAGCGCGGCAGCCATTTTGGCACCGCGCTTTCAGTGTCTGCAGATGTTTCTATGAACATGTGACAGGCATGACTAGACACCAGAGTGCATGGAATGCTGTTTATCTTCCCATAGATGTGGTTTCTAGTTACCTACTTGCAATTTCTTGGTTTTGAACTGCTAGGTTGGCAGAAGCTGGGCCAGAGAAAGGAGCTCACTCTGTCATGCAGCACTCTGGCCTCAAACTGCTGACCTGACAACATGCCAGTCCTCAAGTTCAGCATCTTAACCAATAGCCACGACAGTCTCCAGCTTCTCCATCTTGTTTATAACTGAGTTTTATTAACCTGATGTCCTTGGACTCAGAGCACCATCTTATTACTGTTAATTATGAATGGCTTCCAGATATCATTATATTCTTCATTTTTAAAAGTACTTTTTTCTAAGATCTGTCTTTAGACATCTCCCACAGGTTTTTCTTATATTCTTATGACAAAAGAAGCCTGCCATAATTAAAACAATTATTGTTTTCTTAGGAAGATACGTTTACATTTCAAAGTGTTACCAATAAACTTAACCTTAATCTCTATCTGTATCTCTGGGTGCCACATTTTGTAAGTCTATTCCACATCAGATTTAAATAGCATTTTAACCTACAACCATGTTGCCTTTTTGCATATTTTGAACAGCTTAACAGATAATTGGCATAGACTTTAAAACCATCAGTTTGCTGTCAAAGCTGACAGCAATTAGGAAGTTAAACAAACTCTGGATTTGTAAAAAGATGGGAAAGAAAACAAAACAGGAAGAAGTCCTGTGGAATTGCTCATTTGAGTAGTGAAAACTCTTTTGGAACACTGAAGAAAACTAAAGTATCATGTAAAACTCTTGAAGGAAATGTAAAACTCTTGAAGGAAAGGGATGACAATAATAAAGAATAATGAAGGATCAAACCACAATTATAAGAAAACACCATATACTCTAATATGCATTCAGGAAATGATTAAGGTGAATAATGATTAATGTTCAGTTCTGAAGGGCACTGAGCAATTGGACGCCTTAAAATTAGACAGGGTATTCATCTGAGAAATAACGGGGCATGAACTAAATCTAAGAAAAGACTGGGCTGCAAGAGAGTTCAGACTAAATCTCTTTACACAGAGGGTAATTAATATATGGCAGTACAAGCAATTAGGAGGTAAAAATAAAGACATAATGCTAAATAGATGGGTAGACAGACAGTTGGACAGATGAGTTGCATGACATAATTTTTCTTCCAAACTATGCTACATTAGCTCTCTCATTAGAAGGTCAAAGACAAGACATATTTCAAAGTAGTGGAAGAACAGCATGTTCCCAGATGACTGCAGTTCAAGGTTTACAGGGCAAATCCAAAAAAGCAATCACTTGGCTTACAAGAATACATGAAATAGTGAGGGTTTTAAATTTCAGAAGTTTCAACTTTCCAGCAACTTTATTGCTTCTCACATTTTCCAGGCGAAAACAATTTGTGTGCAACCACCACTTGACAAAGGAATGTTCTCAGAAATAGTGCCTTTGAGGGGGAAAAGTTAATGACAAAGCCACATGGCAGATGTTTTGACTCTGAAGTGGCCATAAAACATCAGCAAAAATGTATTGTGAAGTTTCCCAATAGTAATAGCTATGAAATATGTCAAATAGCTGCCGTCTGTATTGTCTGTATTATATGCATATTAGCTGTATTATACAATTTGTAATTAGTTGTCTTTAATACTTGTAGATTCCTTGATGAAAGACATTTGGTCTGCAAAGCTTTATTTACAGGATAGCTTTGGAAACATTTTTTTCTACAAAAAGAGATTTTTATTCAAGGACTAACAAAATGTGGATTATATCTTGAAATTTTTTTATTCTTTTGAAAATTCTTCTTTGGAAATTATCCTTCGTCTGAGCATTGTACCTTTTGAATATTATTCTTCTGAGTGCTATATTATTTTTGGGACATATACCTGCAAGTAAAGGAAAATTAGTTATTTCAACCACTTAATTTAATTACATTAAAAAAAATTGAACTGCTACCACGTTTATGCGAATTATAGTGTGCCTAATGTGTTCTTTCTACAAACTTTTTTTGTATCCTTTGATTGTCAGGACTTGGCCATTGGGGCTGGTGTGTTGTAATGGTTTTTATTATGTTTTGATGTTTATGTGATACTTGGTTAGCTGCCCTGAGTCACGTGTTGAGTGGGCAGAATACAAGTGGAAACATTAATAATAATAATAATAATAATAATAATAATAATAATAATAATAATAATAATAATAATAATAATAATAACAACAACAACAACAACAACAACAACAACAACAACAACAACAACAACAACAACAACAACAACAACAACAACAACAACAACAACAACAACAACAACAACAACAACAACAACAACAACAACAACAACAACAACAACAACAACAACAACAACAACAACAACAACAACAACAACAACAACAACAACAACAACAACAACAACAACAACAATAACAATACATTTCTGTAACACTCATGACTTTCTGCCTCTTTGTGTGTGTGTGTGTGTGTGTGTGTGTGTGTGTGTGTGTGTGTATTTGTAATAAATTTGTTACTGCATATTGGCTTGTGTCCTTGATGGGGCAGGAAGGAAGTGCAGGGCAATTTTGCCTTCATCCACAAATGAATCCAATTAGCTTTTTGTGTCACATGATCTTCAGTGGGCAGGAAACTAATTACCAACCTGCTGCAGCACAACAGGTTGGCATTTCCAGCTGTTTAAAAACTGACACATTAGCAAAAGTAGTGAGATTTCCTAGGCCAAACAAGAGAGTACCAGGTGTCAAACCTCCACTAGATCACAATTATGGATCTGGGAAATACAGTAAAACCTTGAGTTATGGAATTAGTCCATTAGTCCATTTTCCATTACTCAGCTTTTCTGTAAGTTGAAGACAATTTCCCATAGGCATGCACTGAAATTTGTTAAAAATAGTCTTGACCGGACAAAAAATATTCAATTTTTTTTTTTGAAAAATGCCAGACATGATCCTCTCCCACCCCTCGATTGATTTGGTTTGTCCAGCCACTAGAGAAACCCATGTGAGGCTGTCATTTTAGAGTCTAAAATGACAGGGCCACCATTTTACACTCTCTCAGACAATGAACTCTGGGGAAACTCATTCCATAACATGAGTTTTTTCCGTAAATGTGATTTCCCCACAATTTCCTTCTGTAAGTTGAGTTTTCCATAAAATGAGGCTTACATTAGTCAAGGTTTTAATGTATTTGCATCTTATTTGTAGCCCACCCAACTCATATAGTTGTTTTATAAACATTGACTTCCACCTGCTTGACCGTACAGTAATACCTCAAACAAAATACGCTTCGTACAACATCAAATTCATACAACATCACCTAATTCCTTGAAAAAAGTTGCCTCATACAAAGTCACTGCGACTTTGTATGAGGCATTGGGGTTTTCCCCAGGTTGCATTGTGCCTGGGCAGTATAAAAGGCAGGACGCATGTGTGCATTGCTCTTGTGGGTTTTGAATGAGGCGAAGAGTGGGGAGGTGGATGGGGGTGGGCAATTTTTTGGTGGGGTGGGCAATTGTTTGGTGTTTGCTGCTGTTTGGATGATTAACACTGTGCTGCATGATGGGGCATGTTGGCATCCATTTTGTCCTTGCTTCAATCCAGTAATTGTTTACAGTAGCTTGTACAAAATGGGTGATCGGCTGCATGGCTGCAGATTAACACTGTGCAGCATCATGGGACATGTTAACTTTTAAACCTGCACTTCATAAAGTTTTCAAAAGTTAAAAACTTCTTGTATGGTTTGTCCCCTAAAATCAGGGTTGTTTGACATGTTTTTGTAATGTATTTAGCCTTTAGACAATGATTTCTTAAAGTTCTGTCAGTTTCCTGTCTGTTTCCTTGACTTTGCCCTGAAGTCTGTGCTTTTACAGTACAATGTATCTCTATGGAAATGACGTTGTACGAGGCATTGCGGCAAGGATTTGGACATTGTATGAGGCATTGTGGCTAGGATTTTGCATGCCTCATACAAAGTCCAAATCTGCATAAAGTCCAAGCTTGTGGAACCAAGTTTGGACATTGTATGAGGTATCACTATACTAAGGTTCTTCTCCAATATCCTTCACTGTAAGTTTTTTAGAGTCATCCTAGAACAGGTGCAGTATAACATAGTTTTCTTTTCCTTCTCTCCATCTTTTGTTTTGTTTTCTCTTAAGAAAACTCCAGAAATGATTTGGCATACTGTTGAAACAGAACACAGTAAGACATTTTAATGTGGTAGGATACACTGTTCCATGAGGATTAATGTTTGGGTGATATTTTGTCAATATTTTTCATTACAAACAAGCATTATGTGAAATAAGCTGTTTATTCAATCTAATCAACCATTTCCTTTTCAATTCAAATGAAAATGAATAACCAAACATTAAAACGTGGCTGACTTATTAGTAATCTAAGAGCCATGGACTTTATAGCTTAAATAAGTACAAGAGGAATGGAGTTATATGATCATTCAGAAGAGAACAGAAGAGAATTGGTCATATATTAAATACACAAAATTTCAAATTGATAATTTCAGGACCTTTCCCTAAGTCTGCAGATGGAGATATTGTATGTGTTTTGAAGCAGATACATTAAAATGTAGTTCTGAAATACTATTGCTTAGCATAGGTCATACTAGAATTTATACAACTTACAGAGGAGTTTAGAGGAGCCTGTCATTTGATGGTCCATGGGGTCGCAAAGGGTCAGACTTGACTGTGCGACTGAACAACAACCAACAAACAGAGGAGTTTACTCACAAAATTGAGTCAGGCTCACTGATTTTACTCTAATGTGATTTCCTACATTAAGCAATTGGATTTCAGCCACTAAATATGCCAATATATAATAAGCAGTAGGCATTCTGGAAATCATCATTACATATATGAATATTGAATGTAACTCTCTAACACCATTTTTATGATGCTTTTGATTAGCAAAAGGAAGTGCATCAGTTTTGCAAGGTTCAAAAGCAGTTCAAATATTGAGGAATACATGATGCAAAGCTGAGGTGTGCACTAACCTGTTGAAATGTGGGTTATTTTAAACCATCCATCAGGCATAGTTGATTTTGCACTGATTCCTGAACCACTTGTTTTTTCTTTGTGCATGCATGTGTCAGCTCATATTGTGGTTCTTGGTTTTCCCCATAAAGTCTGCAGGTCTCCCTGCAGTCTGGAAATATTCTTCTCTGATACTTATACTTATAATGCTATGGCAGTTCATTGGCTTGTTTACTGTCATGCCAAAGAACTGTTATAGTGTTATTACAGTTAAATATATATTTTTTTAAAAAATAATTTAATTGCATGGAGCAGTGGTGACAAGAGCGGCACCTAAAGATGTTGCAACTACAAACAGTTCTGCAACAGATGCAGTAGTGGTGACTACAAGTGGCAGCAACACACACACACACACACACACACACACACACACACATTTCCATTTGGAATGGGGGTCAGCTATCTAACAACTTACTGGCAGCAGTGATGAAGATAAGTAAAAAAGAAAGAAAAGAATCAGAGGTAAAGGAAGCAATCAGGAAGCTGCTTGGCGTTGGCTGCAGGTTAAAAAATAAATTTTAGCAGGGTTTTATGTAAGACATGCAGACCACTGCCTGCCCTTTAGTAAAGGTAAATATCTCTCTTGCTCGAAAGCTAGTCAACCTTTTCAAGTTGGGGGCCGGGTCATGCTCCCTCAAACAGTTGAGTGGGCCAAACTGGTTGTGCACCCACCCCTCACCACAATTTATGGCTGCCGTAAATGAGTCCACGACTGATTTCAGCAGTGGCGGCGGCTGGAGTGAGAGCAGGGGCTGGATTATTTGGTGCCATGGGCCGGATCCAGCCTATGGGCCATAGGTTGAGAACCCCTGCTCTAGGGTAGGATGATGAGAAGCTTTTTTTCTGCTGCTGCATTGCCTTCCAGCAACTGGTATTCAGTAACCTTTGCCTCTGAAAATGGAAGTCACATTTTTGATAATCTTCCATGAAGGTTGCTGCCTTGCTTAGGAGGTGACTTTGGTAAGAAAGAACTCTATAAATTGGAACTGTGGTGGTTTAGTGGCTAAAATGCTGAGCTTGACAACTGGTGTTTTACTCAACACAGGAAAAGATATACAGTATAGGAAATCAGGAGTTCATTATCCATTAGGTGGCAGTCATACAGCCTGTTCTGCTGTATGTATACATTTTTATGTATTTTAGGCTGTTTTTTAGTGTGTTGGGTTGGGGTTTTTAATGTTATTGTCTTACTTGTGCTTTTACTGTATTTTCTACATGCTGTTAGCCGCCCTGAGTGATGTTTTTCATCAGAAGGGCGGGATAGAAATTTTCAAAATAAATAAATAAATGTTCATTAACATTTACAGCCAAAGAGCCAGCACTGCCTGCATCGGCAGACATTTCCCTAGTCATGTGGGAGGTATGACTAGATGCCAAACCACACAGAGCACTGTTACCTTTCCCACTGAAGCAGTACCTATTGATTTATTTTCAATGTCTTGCTTTCGAATTGCTAGGTTGACAGGAGGTGGGAATGATGATGGGAGCTTGATCCATCATGCAGCACTCAGGTATTAAACTACTGACCTGCTGACATTTTGGTCATCAAGCTCAGCATCTTAACCACTAAGCCACTTCATCCCTGAGTAAAGCTGACCTTTACTCAATTTAAAACACACACACACCAAAAAGCAATTGGAAACCTGATTCTTTTGACAGTCAAGACACACTGTTAAATAGGTAAAATGTCACTACCTAGGAGAAGGCCCTGATTCTAGGAAAGATCGAAGGCAAAAGGAGAAGGGGATGGCAGAGGATGAGATGGCCAGATGGCATCATTGACACAGTGGGTGTTGATCTGGGCAGACTATGGAGGATAAGAGATGACAGTCACAGAGGAGCATGGTGTGTGGTATTTCATGGGGTTGGAAAGGGTCGGACTCAACTGTGTGGCTGACCAAGAAACACTAAGGTCAATAGGAAGGTGGTAGGAGATTCAAGAGAAGCTTTCCAAAAACATTTGTGGGGTAACAAAAGTACCAAAATGAAGGGGATAAAACTATGTGCAGATAATAATAATAATAATTTTGTGTCAGAGATTAATCTGGACTTCAAAGGATTTTTGCTGGAGAAACTCCACTCAAGGGACGCCCAAATGAGGCTCCCTTCATTTCCGTAAGTGCAGCCCTCGGGTATCGAAACCCAACCTTCCTGTCTCCAAGTTCAGCATTTTAACCACTCAGCCACCGGAGGAGCATGTGCAGACTGGAAGAAATAAACTATATATGCTGCAGCTATGAATTGCCTGCTAATTGTCAAGAGTGATTTGTCTCACTTTCCTTCTTTTTTTGGGATGGTGAGATTAGATGGAATAATTTTTTAAAAGTGAGTATAATTGGCTCAAGGACATTCTGAGCAGAAGGAAAATATACTGTTATATTTTCTTCAAGTGTCAGCTTATGAATGGCCATAATAATGAAAAGGAAAAAAATTGTTACAATAGCACCAATACTTAAGATCTGCTCCCCCCAACCCAGCTGGAGAATGTAGGGATGACACAGCCTGCACCCCCAAAGCATCTCTAGCTCACCCCAAGCAATCACCGCTGCCCCAAGGACCATTGCCACAGCTGCGGGGGGCCTCCTCCCTCCTCTCCTGTCCTCTGTGGGGAGGGACATAGGGCCGTGGTCCGCACATCAGGCTGAAGCACACCGCCACCCCAAGGATTGTGACTACAGTTGCAGGAAGGGGCTTCATCCTCTCTTTTCCTTGCATTCCTGGTCCTCACCTCGGGCCAACATGGAAGGATGATGCCGCAGTGGGCAGCTGGACTTGCCATCATCGTTGCTTATGGTCATGGCCTCGGTGGAGGCAAGGAGGCTGGTCGGCTAGGAGCTCCAGGACTTGTGCACGCTTCTGTCCCACTCCCCCCTCTGGAAGGACTAGAAGGACTGTGCTGGGTATATTTTTATATTGTTACTCTGTGATGATTTGACATTCTGAATTTTTTATATTGTGTACTTTTTGTTGCGATTAACTGATGTTTATATACTATCTTATAATTGTGATCTTGTATTTTGTTTGAATTTGATTTGTATACTGTTTCTGTATTTTGGATTGTATTTTTTTTACATGCTGTAAACCGCTTTGAGTTCCCTTAGGGGAAGTAAAGCGATATAGAAATGTAATAATAATAATAATAATAATAATAATAATAATAATAATAATAATAATAATAATAATAATAATAATAATAATAATAATAATAATAATAATAATAATAATAATAATAATAATAATAATAATAATAATAATAATAATAATAATAATAATAATAATAATAATAATAATAATAATAATAATTGCCCTTAGCCCATAGCCCCCACCAGCCTTTGACAGGAGGAGGCCAGGTCCGTGGGCCGCGTGATCTAGAGAACGTGCCCAAAGGCATGATCACCACATGAACCTCTCCTGGGTCAGGCTGATAAGTGCAAGTCCCTTATCGGATCCGCAAATACTGCTTCCCTAGTAATTAACTCCCTATCTCCCCTTGCCAGACCAAGTCCCATTACCCCATTCCACAACCCATAGCTGTCAAGTATCCCTTATTGGCCAGGAAAACCCCTTATTTTACCCTCTTTCCCACCGTCAACCCTTATTAATTAGACTGCAATGCCCTATTGCCACCATTGGAGGGCAGCACAGGATAAGCATAGCTGTCAAGTATCCTGTATTTGCTGGGAAATTTCCCTTATTTCCAAATCCAAAACTAACAGGTATGCCACAAGCCCATGTTTGCCATGTCTAGTTGCCCTCTCTGGCACGTAGGTTTGCTAATCTATAACCAACATACTCGAAACCCATTGTTCTACCTATTTCCTTTAGTCAGTGGTGGACATGCAGGATCGCGTGATCCAAGGTATTTTGGTAGTCAATAAATGAGACCACTCAGCACTCCTGGGTGTCGCCTCACTTGCAACCTGACCCATGTGTGCATGTTGTTTCACCCCTGCGAGCGGCCACGATCCCTACAAGAGAATTTTAAGCATATGCTCAATTTACTTATGGAAAACAACTGGATCATCTCACTTAACTCTGGCTGAATCATACCTACAGTAATAATGGAAAAGGCAAGAGAGTGTTTCCACTTCTGAGGACAAGTTAATGAATTTTCAGCAGTTGTAATCTACTATAGCTGGCAAAATGCTTCATTTGCATAATGAGACAGCATGTAATTTCCTAAAATATACATTGAATCAAGACCTTTCTTAAATGCCATTATAATGCTACTTTACAAAGTGCAAAGCAACTCTTTGCTGCTATTGTTTTCATAAGGACCTACATTTTAGAAACTACAGCATAATGTATAATGTCTTCACTGTTATTGTGAAATCTTCATGCAAACTTAGCATTATAAATACATTGTGTTTAAATGTAAAATTGGTCATAAATGGAAATCAATGATGCTACAGAACAGATCATTAGGTTATACTGAACAATTTATCTTTACACCTACACTAACTGCTTGACTCCGGTCATGGCATCTATCCATTAATCCATCCATTTATATGATCCATATGCTGATCAGTATTAAAGAAAGCTACCATTAAGTTATGTAGTCTTAGCTGTATCTGTACAAGTCAATGGATTTTTTTTTTTGTTTCCAATAGTTTCCAAATGGCATTCTGAGGTACTCTTTGGCTAGTGGTTTCCAATTTTTTTACTCCAGATTTTTGGATGACAACTTTAATAAATTCTTGAATTTAGCCAAGGAATGATGAGACATAATCTTGTTCACCTCCGCTGACCCATCATCTTAGATTATTTAGCAAAGTATCAACAGGCAAGTCTTGAAAGACACTATATCCTGAAAGTCAACTGTTTTATCCACTAATGATCTTCTTTTCTTCTTCTTCTGTCATATCTGAATCTGAATATTGGTGATCCTCATGGTGAACAGCCATGGAGACTGTCCTAAGATATAATGCAGTGGCCTTTCATCTGCCTTCCGCATCACAGCTTGACACCCGTAATAATAATAATTTCGTTCAGAGATTACTCTGGGTTAAAAGGATTTTCTGAGGATGCTGAATGAGGCTCCTTTCGAGTCCCCAAGTGCAACTCTTGTTCTCGGATATTGAAACCCGGCCTTCTGGTGTCCAAGCTCAGCGTTTTAACCACAAAGCCATCTGGGGAGCTGCATGACACTTGTATTGCTGATCCAGTTTTGCAAGTCACTTTCTGGTCCTGAGCCCTTTTGGCAAACAAAGTCCTCCTCAGCCCCAGGCCAATATTGATGAAGCTGCTGCCCTCCATCAAGATGGATTCAAGTGGGATTTAACCCACTTGGAGACCATCACCTTTCCCTCTGGACTTTGGCACCCAAGGCCAATAGTCTTCAGGGTTGTCAGGTTAGTTAACCATGGTTTGACACTCAGTGTTGAGTCAGTGGCAATATGGTCTACTCTATTACCATAGCAGGATAACCTGGCCAGACAGGAACTTTTACAATCAACAATTATTTATTTTATGTCACTTGTTCATAGTATGTAGAGGGACACTAAATATCCCTTAAATGGAAAAAAGTCATGGTGCTATATTGTGTACTGATTATGGTACATTATGATGTGTGGCTTCTCATAAGCATGTGTTTTTAAATGAAAGAGGTACATTTTGGTGAGGTAGACTGCTTCCTGAAGTATACAGTAACCCCGAAACAGAGACATTGACTAAATGTAGTTGAAGGTACATTTCTCAGTCTTCAGTCTTCCCTGGATTTCATTTTATTTCTTATAGGTATAGGGACCACTACAAAAATAAAGGTAATCTTAATTAACTCTGACTTTGTCATACTTTAGTGTAGCCTTTGTTAAGATGTGGAACTTGACAACTGGCAGGACAGTAGGTCAGCAGTTCGAGACCCGAGTACTACACAATGGAATGAACTCCTATCTCTGACCCAGTTCTGGCAACCTAGCAGTTTGAAAGCAAGAAATTGTAAGTAGATAAATATGTACCACTTTGGTGGGAAGGTAACCAGTGTTATGTGCACCGAGGCATGTCTGCCACATGTCCACAGAAACGTCTGCAAATGCAGACAGTGCTGGCTCTTTGGCTATAAATGGAGATGGTCACCAAGCCCTAGAGTCGGCTTTTGAGCAAGGGCAACCGTTGCCTCTCCAAATTGGTCCCCTCCATTTGTTTGAGTTAGAAGCTCCCATCACCTCTGCTTATTGTCCATGTAGGCTAAAATGGCAGGCTGATTTTGGAAGGCACCAGGCTGGTAATGACTGACATATTAGGAGATTTGCTTTTAATAATAAAGATCATTATAATTACAGGCCTTCTTATTATCAGAACATGGCCCATTTCTTTAGGAATGAACATTTCATTCAAACCAAAGGTCAGCATCAGAGGGGGTTAGTAGAGCTGAACCCGGGAACCACAACACTAATCTTAATTTGAGTCATCAATAGAAGAATGAGTGACCTTTCTTGAATGATGTAGCAGGAAGAGAAATGTCAATAAAAGGCAAGCTGTTTTTTTCTTTTTTGCATATCCCATTCCACCAAGATATTTCCTGTTTACATACTCAGTCAGGGCCTCACTCCAAGCAACCAGTTTAGTGGTGAGGAAGAGCTTTCCCTGCTGAAGTGAAATAAAAGCTCACTCCTCTCATCTTCAGTGCTGCTGCTTCAGTAAAACAATCAAATATGCATGAGCCTCCCTGCTCTTTTCAAAATGGCAAGATGCTGAGCACTAACAGACCAGACAGTCTATTTTATCTTCTGCGTTGTACTAATCACTTTAAAATTCAGAGAGTGTTGGAAATGCAGTGGTGTGATCATCTATTCTAGGCTCAAAGGGGACTGAATAAGAAATGCAGTCATGTATGACTCATGCCTTATCACATCAACCACAGATGACATTTCACATTCGATTCATCTATCTGTGAGGTTCTTTGCAGAAATTAATCTGCTAAAGTTTAAGGTCGGGAGCATACAAAATTTTCACAGAGTATGAAAGTCTGAATCAGGGTCTGTAAGCCTGTCCAGTTTAATATAGGGCTTGGTCAGATAGGTCCACTCTCTGGAGATTTTGGGGGGATGGTGGCCCACTTTTTATGGCTTCCAGACATGGACACGAGGGCAGGCCCATTCTCCCCAGTGTGGGTCTTTCAAGCATCCTTTCAGGGATTCTTTTTTGCATACTCCCATATACGTATGTCATTCCCAGCAAAGGGACGTGCGGCAGCCAGATCAGGCTGCTGTGCGCTTTGCCGGCCCTGCCCCCTTAGAGACGGGCACAGGGCTGATGGAGGGGCGGAGCTGAGCTCCCCTTTAAGGGGGGAGACTCGGCACACCCCGTCGGGACTCCTAGATCAGCTGGGCCTGGACACGTTTGCCTCCTCCCC
Source organism: Bradypodion pumilum (assembly GCA_035047305.1). NCBI lineage: Eukaryota > Metazoa > Chordata > Lepidosauria > Squamata > Chamaeleonidae > Bradypodion > Bradypodion pumilum. The sequence goes on along the minus strand of JAWDJD010000004.1, from coordinate 260,217,579 downwards.
AGCCGATCTTCCCTACAGAGCTCGAGCGGCATTTCGGCTGGGCTTGATTGCCCCTTTGCTGCTCGATTTTTGACTGGGGCTGCAGCGCTTGGCTGCAGCTTGATGGCCTTCGAGGGGCGGCTTCGCTTGCTCCCATAGGCCTTAGACCGGCAGCTGCCTGAGCCGCAATTTTCGGATTGGTGTGCCCTTTCTTATAGCTGCAATCGCGGCTGCAGCCCTTGGCCGTGAATTTGGGTAATTTATTTATTTAATTGGGGGGGCTGGTGCCTGGCCACCCCACCCCATGCCCTTGTTCGGAGGTCAGTTGGGGTGACTCTTGGCCACTCCCACCCTTTGATTTTGGCCCAACAGGGCTGGTATTGGGCTCCATTATGGTGCCCAAGAAGAGGGCCTGCCTCCGGCTTTCCAGAGACGGGAGCTGGCAGGCACCATAATGGTGCTGGACAAGAGGAGTAGGCCATCTGGAGAGCGCCTCACAGGGCCTCCGGGCCCATGGCGCCACAAGGTTGGGGCCTCCCCTGTGCCTGGTTAGGCCTGGAGCCTTGCTCGGCTGGCGGGGCCCATGAGGAGTGCGGCCCCTGCCGGGCATGGGGTGGCTGCCCCCCCCCCACACACACACACTAGGAGGATCCAGGGAAGGGGGGGTTGGCCCAATGAGCCACCCTTTCGGGACTGCGGTGGCTCAGGCAGCCACAACACTGGCTCGGCAGGATGCAGTTAGCTCCCGCCTTTGTCCCAGCTCCTGCCAATCAAGGGGTTCGACAGCAGAACATTGCATGTAGATAAACGGGCCCGAGTAGTGGGGAGGATAGCAGTGTTTGTGTGCTACGGTGGCTAGTTGGGCCAGCCACATTACCACAAAAATGCCTGCAGCAGCCGACGGTGCTGGCTCTTCGGCTTTGAATTGGAGGAGCACTGCATTCTAGAGTCGGATACGACTAGCTTTAGAGCAATGGGAAATGTTTTAAAAAAATAAAAAAGAGGTCTTAGGGCTGGGGCAGCCTTCTAACATTCATAACAAAACAAGAAAAGAAAGACAGGGGGGCACCACCAGCCTGCAGCTGGCCCGACAAGCCCCCCTTTTTTTCTCCTGTCACCCATTGATCAAATGACTCCCTCATTTGGGGGTACAATGATTTGGAGCTGCACAGTTGTCTTCGCTATGGGCCACGTTGGCTGGCATGTATGCCTCTCTCCGGGAGTTCCCTCTGACCTAGATACACTGTTGCCATCTTTCTCCGGTCCGACGGGCTCTAATCCGGTCATGAGCCCCGAAGCTTGGTGGCAGCTGGAATCCCTGGTGGGTGCAGGCGCTGCAAGTGCATCTGGTGAGTATGCTAGTCAAATAAGCTCATGACACACAGCTTGCTGGCCTACAGCCACCGCGGCCTCATGGCTCTGTGCGCCTGACGGCTCCCGGACCCATGTTTTTTGGCCTTACATTAACTTCACGGTGGATGCCTTATCCTTCTGTTCCACCTGGTGCTCCCTCCCAGTGCCCAATGTTCCCACAGTGCTACCCCCCCCTTAGGGGAGCACTGCAATTTGGATTTACTCAAGATTAATTTAAATTTGTCAGGGTATTTTGATACCTTGATTCATAGACCTCACATTCCATGTCTCTATGCAGTATTGTTCCCTGCAACACTGTATTTCTCCTCCCCTTTTCGTATCCCTCCCCCTTTTCAGATCTGCTGTGCTGAGCATCCCCTTATTTTGCCTTTTGTTTTGGTCCATAGGGCTCTCTTGGCAAACTTTGTGGTGTGCCTTGTCAGTCTCTACGCCAGTCTCTTCCCATCACACATGTTATCACAGTTTAAACAGTTTTAAAACAAAGTATTACCATGCACAATATCACAGTTTATCACATAGTATCAAAGTGAAAGTTGAACTAATTAATGAAGGGAAATAAAGAAAGAAAGACAGAAAAAGTCCACTATATCAAGTCTCTATGTAAGTCAGTTTCTTGTACAGTCACTATGTCAGTTGCTATAAGCCATCTATGTTTAGTCAATTATATTATTTCAGTTCGATTACTTATCCTTTGCATGCATGCAGCAGCTCTCGCCACCCTTCGGCTGCATGGAGTTGGTCAAAGGCGCCGACTCGGGCCTCGCTGTGATGGTGGTTGTGGATGGTATCTCCTGGGGGTGGTCGGGGGTCTCCAGAGGTGTCCTTCTCTCTGGGCCCAGGTCTTTGGATGGGGGGGGAGGCAGGATCTTTTACTCAACTCACCCGGGCCTCTCTGGATGGCAAATAGCAGCAGAGTTGGGCTTGCGTCTTTCTCTGATGCCTTTTCCTTGTCTCTGGACCTAGGTCTTTGGATGAGGGGAGGGACAGGATCTTTTACTCACCTAGCCTCTCTGGATGGGAAATGGCAGCAGAGTTGGGCTTCTGTCTTTCTCCTGATGCCTTTTTCTGGATGCATTTTTAACCACTGGAAGTGGTTAAAAATGAGATGGAAAGAATAAGCATTGACATCTTGGGCATCAGTGAGTTAAAATGGACAGGGATGGGGGAATTCAGCTCTGGAAACCATCATATCTACTACTGTGGGCAAGAAAACCTCAGGAAAAAAACGGAGTAGCCATAATTGTCAACAAAAGAGTGAGGAAAGCAGTAATGGGATACAATATCAAAAATGATAGAATGATGTCAGTCAGAATCCAAGGCAAACCTTTCAATATCACTGTAATCCAAGTCTATGCACCAACCACTAGTGCAGATGAAGCCACAGTAGACCAGTTCTATGAGGACCTACAACACCTCATAGAACAGACACCAAGAAATGATGTCCAATCTTAGGAGATTGGAATGCCAAAGTAGGAAATCAAAAAGAAAATGGAATGACAGGCAAGTTTGGTCTTGGAACACAGAATGAAGCAGGGCAAAAATTGATAGAGTTCTGCCAAGAGAATGCACTAGTCATAGCAAACACCCTCTTCCAGCAACACAAGAGGTGGCTTTACACATGGACATCACCAGATGGCCAGCATCGAAATCAGATTGATTACATACTCTGCAGTCAAAGATGGAGAACCTCCATTCAGTCAGCAAAAACAAGACCTGGAGCAGACTGTGGCTCAGATCACAACCTACTGATCGCAAAATTCAGGCTTAGACTAAAGAAAATGGGGAAAACAATTAGACCAGACAGATATGACCTACACAACATCCCTAAAGAATACACAGTGGAGGTCATGAACAGATTTAATGTCCTGCACTTGATAGACAGAGTACCAGAAGAATTATGGACAGAGACATGGGACATCATGCAGGAGGCAGCAAGAGAAACCATACCAAAAGAAAAGAAGCATAAGAAAGCAAAGTGGTTGTCTGATGAGGCCCTGATGGGGCAGAGGAAAGAAGGAATGTAAAAGTCCAAGGAGAAAGGAAAAAATACAACCACCTGAATACAGAATTTCAAAGAAAAGCAAGGAGAGATAAGGAAAACTACCTGAATGAACAGTGCAAAGAAATCGAGGAAAACAACAAAAGAGGCAGGACTAGAGATCTTTTTTTAAAAAATTGGGGAAATCAAGGGAACATTTAAAGCAAAAATAACCATGATAAGGGACAAAGATGGAAAGGAGTTAGCTGAAGCAGAAGAGATCAAAAAAAGATGGCAAGAGTACACAGAGGAACTCTACAAAAAGGACCTCAACACTCCTGATAATAACAATAATGAGAAATTTGAACTTGAACCAGACATTCTAGAGAGTGAAGTCAGAAAGGCCCTAAAAAGCACTGCAAACAATAAAGCTAGTGGAAATGATGGTATCCCAGTTGAATTTTTCAAAGCCTTAAAAGATGATGGAATCAAACTACTGCATTCAATATGCCAGCAAATTTGGAAAACAAAACAGTGGCTACAGGATTGGAAAAGATCAGTGTACGTTCCAATCCCAAAAAAGGCAATGCCAAAGAATGCTCAAATTACCAAACAATTGCGCTCATCCCACATGCCAGCAAGGTGATGCTCAAGATAATAAAGGATAGACTTCAACAACATGTGGAGAGAGATCTACCAGAGGTGCAGGCCGGTTTCAGAAGAGGCAGGGGGACTAGAGACCACATTGCCAACATACGTTGGATCATGGAGAAAACAAAAGAATATCAGAAACAAGTCTACTTTTGTTTTATTGACTACACCAAGGCTTTTGACTGTGTGGACCACAACAAGTAATTAAAGAGATGGGAATACCAGAACACCTCTCATGAGAAATCTGTACACAAACCAAGAAGCAACAGTTAGGACAGAACACAGAATGACAGAGTGGTTTGGAATAGGAAAAGGAGTAATACAAGGCTGCATTTTATCACCCTGCTTATTCAATCTTTACACAGAGCACATAATGCGCAATGCAGGGATGGAGGAATCACAATATGGGATCAAAACTGCTAGGAGAAACAATTTGAGATATGCAGATGATACCACCCTAATGGCAGAAAGTGAGGAAGACCTACAGAACCTCTTGATTGGATTGAAAACCAAGATAATGGCAACAGGTCCGATGAGTCCCTGGAAAATAGATCGCGAAGAAGTAGAAGCAGTGACAGATTTTACTTTCCTGGGATCTAAGATCACTGCAGATGGCGACTGTAGCCATGAAATAAAAAGACGACTGATTATGGGGAGACAAGCTATGAGAAACCTTGGGAATATAGTGAAAAGCAGAGACATCACCTTGAAAACAAAAATTCGCATAGTCAAAGCAATGGTATTCCCAGTGGTAATGTATGGGTGTGAGAGCTGGACCATTAGGAAGGCTGAGCGCAGAAGAATAGATGCCTTTGAGATGTGGTGCTGGAGGAGAGTCCTGAGAGTCCCTTGGACAGCAAAGAGAAGAAATAGGTCAATACTGGAAGAAATCAATCCTGACTGTTCATTGGAGGGACAAATAGTGAAGATGAAGCTAAAGTACTTTGGACATCAAATGAGAAGGGAGGACTCACTTGAGAAGGCCTTGATGCTGGGAAAGGTGGAGGGCAAGAGAAGAAGGCGTCATCCAAAGATGAGATGGATAGATGGTATTGTGGACACAATGAGCACAGAGCTTGGTGGGCTGAGGAGAATGGTGGAAGATAGAGGTGCCTGAAGAAAAATGGTCCATGGGGTCGCAAAGGGTTGGAATCGACTGTGCGACTGAACAACAACAACAACAATTTTGATACCTGAGAGAGCAGCCAATAAACTGACTGTCTCTTTCGTCTCCATCATATGTACATGTATGGGCAGGGTGAGTCTCGGGGTGTGTATTGTTTCTCATGGATGACGAAGGTGTAGATTTTGGCAAGGACTTTACTTAGAGGCAATCTTGAATTATTTTTAATGGAGCTTCCCTTATCTGCATGATAGTGCACCTGAGTTATTTTGTCATGGGAGGGGTGTGGATAATGATATATGTCTATACGGTTGTAATTTAAGCACGATGGCTCTGCTTCCTACATCCTTCTGCATGTTTCCACATATAATAAAGCTCTGTACTACAGGCATGGATTTGTCCTTACCTCACTGGTGTGCATGTAAGGGGGAGGGCTTCATTCATAATTTCTTGCACCCACGTACATATGTATAGCGTGTTTATAAATTATAAGTGAATGGATAGTACCGCTGGAGACCCTATGGAAATTGGGAAAGGGATCTCCATTTTAGGAAGGCTACTGAGTCCTCTTACCTACCAGATGCTCTAGACTAGGTTTGCTTTTATGTCTTCCCCTGGTTACTAGGAGATAAAAAGGTATTACCGCCTATACTTTAAAATGATTGAATTTTAGACTTTGTATGGCCACAATTCCATTTTGGAGGCCGGAATCCGATTGGTTGTGCCATGCCTTTTGGCTGTTCTGTATCCTGTACAGCCTTTGGATGCTTTAGTTCTTTCTATGTTGAACATTGGTTCACAGGTCTGGGGTACACAAGAGCTTATGGCTGAGCTGGGGGAGGGGGGGCATCGGCTCCCAATTGGGCTTAGGACCCTTCTACCACGCCAGTGACTTTGGGGACACAAATTGCTACCATAGCACTGGTGTTCCGCCCCCCCATGGACAGGGTTGTCCGATCCCGTTGTGATCTTGCTCCAGGTTGCTCAAGCGTAGGGTTTCGCTCCACGACCTCCGGGTGCTCTATAGATATCTCAACTTTGCTTGCAGGGTGGTCCCACCTGGCCGGGCCTTTGCTGGGCACTTGTGCGATGCTACAGTTGGTTTTTCTCGGAAGCATCATGGAGTTCGGCTTACGGGTGGTATGCGAGCTGGCCTCTGGGTCTAGCTCCTATTTCTGGCTGACTTTAATGGGGTCCTTTGGCCACTGCACTTCTCATCGCACCTAAATTCCTGGTGTGGTTTGATCTTTTCGGGGCATCGGGTTACAACATTAATTCTGATGGCTGATGATGCTGAGGGCATTGGCCTGAAGCATTTAATTTAATTTTAATTTAATAGTCATATTTATATATGCCGCCCACTCAGGCAGAACCCGACTCAGGGCGGCATTACAACAAGTTCCTAAAACACATAAAAACACTTTAAAAACCCCACATCCCACCCACTTTAAAAGACCCATATCCCACCCACCCATCCCACCCACTATAAAAAGAAGAAGAAGAGAGAGTTCTTGATTGTTTACATAAGCCAGCAGGCGGGGACCGTGTTTCCATTCGGGCCCCACACCTGCCCTGCCAGCCAGGTCTTCAATCCTTTCCTGAAGGGCAGCAATTCTCTTTGAAGTCTTAGATCTGTTGGCAGGAGGTTCCAGAGAGTTGGTGCAGACATGGAGAAGGCCCTCGTTCGGGTGCTGGATAGATGTGCATCCCTAGCTGATGGCACTATTAGAGAGCCCCTCCGGTCTGCTCTGGTTGGACGGGCAGACACTCTTGGGACAATGCGGTCTCTAAGGTATCCTGGCCCACTGCCATATAGGGCTTTAAAGGTCAAAACCAGCACCTTGAATTGCACCCGGAGACAAACTGGTAACCAGTGCAGCTCCCAAAGTAGCGGTGAGGCATGGGCCTATCGCCCACATCCCATCACCACCCGGGCTGCTGCATTCTGGACCAGCTGCAGCCTCCGAATGGTCGTCAAGGGCAGCCCCATGTAGAGCGCATTACAATAATCTAGTCGGGAAGTGACCAGAGCATGGGTGACCGTAAGCAAGGAGCCCCGGTCCAGGAGCGTGCGCAACTGGTGAATCACCCGAAGTTGGGCAAAAGCCCTCCTGGCCACAGCCGCTACCTGTTCTTCTAGCAGCAGCCGCGAGTCCAGAAGGACCCCCAAGTTGCGCACTGGGTCTGTCTGGGGCAAAACAGCCCCATCCAGTACCAAAGATGGTAACTCCCTGGATAACAAGGGGCCCCTTATCCACAGCCACTCTGTCTTGCTGGGATTCAGCCGAAGCCCATTGGCCCCCATCCAGACCTCAATGGCTTCCAGGCATCCGGATAGGATTTCAACAGCATCACTGGGGTCCCCACGGGCCGAGATGTACAACTGAGTGTCATCCGCGTACTGATGGTACCGCACCCCGTGGGAACAAATGATCTCACCCAGTGGCTTCATGTAGATGTTAAATAGGAGAGGAGAGAGCACCGAGCCCTGAGGCACCCCATACTTGAGAAGCCTAGGGCTGGACCTCTCACTCTCTAACCACACCGACTGGGTACGGCCCTCCAGAAAAGAGGAAAACCAGGACAACACGGTGCCCTGGCTCCCCAGTCCTTTGAGCCGTTCCAGAATGATACCGTGGTCGATGGTATCAAAGGCTGCTGAGAGGTCAAGAAGAGCAAGGACGGATGGATATCCCCCGTCCCGCTCCCGCCAGAGATCATCCATCAGTGCGACCAATGCCGTCTCCGTACCATACCCGGGCCTGAATCCTGATTGAAAGGGGTCTAGATAATCCGCTTCCTCCAGGACACTCTGCAGCTGGCGTGCCACTGCCTTCTCCAAAACCTTACCCAGAAAGGGCAGGTTGTAGTTGTTAAGGATAGCTGGGTCAAGGGATATTTTCTTCAGGAGGGGGCACACCAAAGCATGTTTTAGTGGTGCAGGAAATACCCCCTCCCGTAATGATGCATTTATTATCGCCCCGACCCAGCCACCTGTCACCACCTTGGAGGCTTTCACCAACCAGGTGGGACAGGGGTCCAAAGGACATGTAGTGGCACGCACAGCTGCAAGGAGCCTGTCCACTTCATCAGGGACAACAGGATCAAACTGATCCCAGATCGTACAGCAAGACTGTGCTCCAGTGCCCCCCCCGACCCTCCCCATCCACGCCGGGATTCAGCCCTGAACGAATCCGATCGATTTTCTCCACCAGTCGGTCAGCAAAGTCCTCAGCCGAACCCTGCCAACCGGGCACCGATCTCCCCCTACCGAGGAGGGACCTGGTTTTCCGGAACAGGGCAGCTGGGCGATTATCAGCGGAGGCAATAAGGGTGGTGAAGTATTGCCGCCTCACCACCCCCATCGCCACTAGGTAGGCTCTAATAGCAGCTCTAGCTAGTGTCCAATCGGAGTCATCCTGGGTCTTCACCCAGCGGCGCTCTAGGCGTCTCTTTGCCCGTTTGAGTTCCAGCATTCATCCGTGAACCATGGGGATGACCTAACCCCATGGGCGCGGAGAGGCCGCAGTGGCACGATTTCATCCAAGGCTGTTGTTGCCGTCCTGTTCCACAGGCCGATCCAGAGGAACATCCCCCAGTTCCCTCTGGAATCCATCTGGATCCATTAGTCGCCAAGGGCGGGCCATTTTAATAGGCCCTGCCTCCCTATGATGAAGTGTCGCCCCCAGAAAGTCAAGAGTCACCAGATAGTGATCTGACCATGGCACAGGTGAGATGACTAAATCCTGTAATCTCAGATCACTCTGCCACTGCTCCGACAAGAAAACTAAGTCTGGCATGTGACCACTGCCCCTGGTCGGACCCCGAACTACCTGAGTCAGGCCCATGGCTGCCATGGAAGCCATGAACTCCCTTGCCACCTCAGAAGCCATCCCCAATGATGGCAAATTGAAGTCCCCCAGAACCATAAGCCTCGGGAACTCCAATGCCAGCATCGAGGTGGCTTCAAGGAGCTCAGGCAGGGCATCCCTTACACTGCAAGGGGGCAGGTACAGGAGTAAGATCCCCAACTGACCCTTGGGGCCCAACCGTAGAAGCAGGGCCTCACAACCAGACACTTGTGGAGCAGTGGCTCTAGTAATTCCCAAAGACTCCCTGGCAACAATGGCGACACCACCGCCCCTCCCCTCCCCTCTAGGCTGGTGCCAAATACCGAACCCAGCTGGACACATGTCCGAAAAAGGTACTCCATCCTCAGGTGTCAGCCAGGTTTTGGAGATGCATGCCAGGTCGGCCCGCCCCTCCTGGATAGAATCTTGGATCAGGGGGGCCTTATTACAGACCGATCTGGCATTCACCAGCAGCAGCCTAAGGGCGGGGTCACTCTGGATCTGCTGCTCAGGGCCCAGAGATGTACCTGCAGGGCTGGAATGAGGGACCGCACTTAAACATCGGACCCACATTCCCCGAGTGTGGCCCGTCCCACGGTACCCGCCATACCGCCCCATGCCCGTTACAACACATATATGGATCCCTGGAACCCCCCTAGATGGAATGCTGCCCCTCCTTCCTGGCTGGCAGGACCAACACTCTCTCTTCCCAGCCCATCCACAATCCCCCCCTGGTTCCAGCAACAAGCATGAGCTCCCGGAACGAGCAGGGAGCACTGGCAAGCCCCGGCAACGGCATCTCCTTATTCTTCCCCCCAGGTGGGGAGGGCGGAGGCAGAAGCGATGGCTCCCACCTGCCTCAAATCCCGGGAGCCGGTGGCATGGGCTCCTGGAATGAGCAGGGAGCGTTGGCGAGCCGCGGCGTCAGCGTCTCCTTTTTCTTCCCCCCAGGTGGGGAGGGCGGAGGCAGAAGCGATGGCTCCCACCTGCCCCAAATCCCAGGAGCCGGTGGCATGGGCTCCTGGAACGAGCAGGGAGCAGGGAAAGGGGCTGGATGGAAGGTCTTTGCAGCCACCTCTCCCTGCCTTGATACAGCTGCCGGCCCTCTCTTCTCCTTCCTGGTCCAGCGAAGGAGGCCTTTGGGAAAGGGGCTGGGTGGAAGGTCTTTGCAGTCACCTCTCCCTGCCTTGATACAGCTGCCGGCCCTCTCTTCTCCTTTCTGGTCCAGTAAAGGAGGCCTTTGGGAAAGGGGCTGGGTGGAAGGTCTTTGCAGCCACCTCTCCCTGCCTTAATACAGCTGCCGGCCCTCTCTTCTCCTTCTGAAGCAAGGTGGGGCACTGGATTGCTCAGTGACTTGATTTAGAATTCTTTCCCATTCTGGGTGCCCTGTTGCTGTGGAGAACATCTCGGGGAATTTAGTGGCACAATTTTTGGTACAATAGGTTCAGTGGTGTACATTGTAAACGCCCATACATTTCGCCCTGGGTTATGTCCCTTGTTCGCCAGTTGGCCTTGTGCTCCTTCCACCATAGTATTCTTTTCAAGGCTGGGATGTCCCAGGCATTGATAACCGTATTGCTGATGCTTTATCCCGCCTACAGATTACCCGGTTTCGGGCACTGGTGCCATGGGCTGAGGAGCTTCCCTCTCCACTTCTGACGGAGATGGGGGCATTTGGAAAGGTGAAGAGAGCTGGGCCATGAGCCTGTCCTTTGCCAGCCATAACCTTGGGCCTATTAGTGGGCTTACCAGGTTTACCTTATCTTCCGACAGAACATCCCGCCCCCTAACTCATGTCCTGTGCTGGTTGACCATGTTCTTCTATACATGGTACACTTGCACAGTAGTGGATTAGCTGCCTGTACCATTGGTGGGCACCTGTCTGCTCTAGCTTTTGCCGTCAAGGTTCGGAGTTACCAGGACAATATGAGTGATTTGCCTGACGCTCGCTTGCACCCCCCTTTTGGCTATCCAGGGCACCACCCGGAGGCCCCTATTTTGACACCAGGACGGGTTACCTTTGACAAAATATCAGTTTCGAGGCTGCCTGGTGCCCCCCCTTTACAATTTAGGTCTTCCAGGGTCTCGGTATGGTACCCATTCATTTCGTATAGGTGCGGTTACGACAGCTGCAGTTTGTGGGTATTCGACTGATTACATCCGCAGGATGGGCCGGTTGGGAATGGCTTGTTTTTGTTCATATGTTTGCCCCATGTTGCAAGGAGCACCCTGCTGGCACTTGTTCTTTCTGTTCTTTATTTCAGCTCCTGAGCCCCTGGACGCTCCGGCACAGGTGTGCTCATTGGCCACAGCTACATTTTGGGCTGCCTGACATGCTGCTTCATCGCTGTGGGGCACGCACCTGGGGCTTCGGGCTGTAGCGCACCTGATGTGGCGTGGATTATGTGGAAGAAGATGGCATGTTTACCCCCCTTTTTCTTCTATCTAATGGCAATTCCAGTCCACCTAATATTTTGGTGATCCATCTCGGTGCTTGTGACCTCGGCCAGGTCACTGGCATGGATTGGTCCAACACTGGCTGCAGGTCCTAACTTTGGAGGGGGCCAGGTCACTGGGGTAGTTTTGGCTGACTTGGCCCCCAAGTCTGAACTATGGATGGGGCCAGGTTGTTGGCGTGGTTTTAGCCAACGCTGGCCCTGATTTTTGAACTATTGGAAGTGGCCGGGTCACTGGCATGGTAGCCGATGTTTGCCTCCAGGTACGACCTATGGATTGGGCCAGGTCACTAGTGTGGTTTTAGCCAATGCTGGCCCCGGGTCTGAACTATGGAGGGGGCCAGGGCACTGGCGTGGTTTTAGCCAGCGCTGGCCCCAGTTTTGAACTATTGGAGGGGGCCAGGTCACGGGCATGGAGGTAGCCTATGCTGGCCCCCGGGTACGACCTATGGATGGGGCCAGGTCACTGCCGTGGTTTTAGCCAACGCTGGCCCCAGGTCCAGATTTTTGGGGACCATGGTGGAGCTCCACACAATCCGTTTTGAGGATGCCGGTTGTACCACAGCCCTGGAGTGCTCTTTTTCGCACGGGGCATGGCGCTGATTTTGGCTTTATGGCAAGCGGGCCTAGTGACCGAGTGGTTGGTCGGGGGGGCGATGAGTCGTCGAAGACTCCTCCCCATGTGGCAGCTAGCACTGGTAAGGAGAAACTGGAGGACCCCTATGAATCCAGCAGGTACGCAGTGGGTTGGCCATCAGAAGGACAAGGTAGAGGGAAAGTTGGATGGCCAATCAAATATGGACCAGGAACAAGGCAATGCTATGCTAGACACAGCTTGCAAAACCTTATAGTTCACCGGATGTATGTCAGAAGCAGAGATTTGACCATTTGCGCTTCTGGTTGGGGTCAACAACAATTTGTTTAATTAAGTAAACAAATTGATACATTGTATCTAATAAGGATCGGAAATAATAACTAGTCCTTACCTGTGCTATTTTGGCCCATTTGCCTTAACAACATTTAAGTAAAGTTATAAGTTAAATAAAGTGGCCCAATTTTAAATCCAACACAGGTGTCCATCTCTTATTGGGGGATGGGTCGGCAATGTGAATAGGACAGATGGAAACCTTGCAGCTGCCAAAGTCTGCTTTCTTTCATCAACATCTAGTATGCTTGAAGCAGCTGGTGAGTTGCTTCAGCATAACAGAAATTGAAAACCTCCCCTGATTGTCAGGGGAAGTGAATGCCCCTCTGAACTTAACTCTGAAGAGGCTGGATATCTCAGTGGCTTAGGTATCTGGCTGTGAAGCCAGAAGTCAGGAGCTGAACTCCCATGTTCCTCCCAGGGAAAGAGCCACAGGGTAAGTCACAGGACGCTTCCAGAAAAAGGGAATGGTAAACAACTTCTGAGTGTTTTCTACCTAGAAAAACTATAGACAGGGTTGTCATAAGTGGCAGTTAACAGCAACCAATCAATCAATCTGATCATCGCTGATCTGATGCATCACTTGTTTATTTTTTTTCCTTTGTCTGTGTACTGCTGATCAAAAGCCTGCCCACAACCACAATTTCAACTAGCAATACATAAATCAAAAAAGATGTTGTTGAATAACAAACATAAAAATATTTCACTTTCTCTGACTGTTCACAGACAATCTGGGAAGTGGACAAAGAGTCACTTCCCATTCAGACAGAATTAGCACATCACTCTTCCCCCTAATCACAACCATCACTTTTGTGGCAAATCCAGACTGCACCTAAATGAGCAATCTGGATAGACCCATAGTTACAAAATATCTGTAGTCACTTTCACCTCTACCATGCCAGAGTTTCCTATCACAACAACTCTTTAAATTCACTTGGCTAAACCTGGCGACAAAGCCCTATACAAATTGTCACGTTAAAGGCAGAAAGGTCCAGTAAATGGACCATAAGAAAGACAAATAAATTAGTTCAAGATGAAATCAAGATATAATAGAAAGTTCGGGGTAGGGTCTACATATACACATCCATGTTCTCAATCTTATTTTAGTTGTCAATCTGAGTAGGTAATTCCCAGTGTAAGTATTTTTACTTATAAATACATATAAATAGGTAGTGGGGAGAAACAAGTTGACAGATAAATAGGTAGTCAGGCACTCTACCACTGTACCATCTAGCACTAGACATTGTAGTCTGAGTGAGGGCTGCCCAAAGGTACTATTGCTTCCATTGATCTGGACCTATAATTATGTCAAAGCTACTATAAGTGCTTGTTTGGTTTTTGTTGTTTGCTTGTTGGCTGGCTTTGCCATCACATCACACTATTGACTCATATACAGTTTGTGGTCTACTAAGACACCTACATTCTTTTTAAAAATCCAGTGGGTGCCAGCTGTCTTGTAGTTATTTCTGCTGTATACATTTTCTCCTGTTGTAACTAGAGATGTGAAGGCCTGGAAAAAACAGAAAATATTTGGGGGAAACCCGAAAGCCTTTTTTCTTTTTTCCCAAAAAATTGAAAAAAAAATATTATGGAATGTTTTATTTTAGCATTATGAATAAAATATTTTAAGATAAGGCTGGGTTCAAATATTTTATAAATCATTTCTAAAAAAATATATGTATGGTATCAGATTATTCTAATTTCTGTGAGGAGCAAGACCTAGGTTACAAACTGAACTCTCCAGTGCAGAATGACTTTCAATCTGGAAAAGAAAAAAGAAGTGCTAATGTAGCATTTTTTTCAATTTTTCCAAAAATTTCCATCCCCCCCCCCCACAAAAACAAAAAAGTTGTTTTTTTTTTTTTTTGAGCTTCAAAATTTCCAGAAATTTTACATCTCTGGTTGTAACTCAGTTTCTTTGTATTTTCACAGTACTCCAATCTATTTCTGTTGTCTTCAGTTCTGATTCTGTGTTCTGAAATATTAACTACCCCTTCCAGTCTGTTGTGATTTGCAAATTTGATGTACATCCCCTTCAAACTCTGATCCAAATCATCACTGCCACTTTTGTTACTCCAGGTAGGAAGAGGTCAGCCTGTGGCTTGCATTGCACTAGCCAGCCTGTCTGCAGCAAGAACAATTCAGCAATTGAGGGTCCGATCCAAATCTCAGCAGAGCCGAATCATCCTGTTTCAGCTTTCCAGTGTAGTCTTACCCTAACACAATGTTTATTTAATTGGCTACAGCTCTTTTCCTTTCAGATCACATTCCAATCCATTGCAACCAACCAGAAATCCATCTCCTTCCTAGACCAAATATCTAAAATAAGTTATTTGGGGCAGAGGGAAAACAGGAAAGGATCTGCTTTCATATTCACTGTTCCATGTATTATTAATGCAATTATTTTCGATCACTCTTCTGCTTGTACTGAAAAACAGTCCTAGAGAACATATCTGTTATTATTTGTTTGAAAAAGCTATTTATAAGACTAGGGATAATTGTTGTCAGTAAAGGGGAAATGACAGTGACACTCTTTCAGCAGCTTTGATGTCATTTTTCTCTCCAAGAACAGCTGTTCCCGGAAACCTCAGTCAATTCCACATTAAATGCATTTTGCTTTTTTGCACTCAGCCAACACAGGAGGGAATTATTCATGCCAATCTAACAAAATACTTGCCAATGAAAATATGTACTTCATAGGCTTTTGTGTGTGTGCGCGTGCACATGTGTGCACGCACCAGTAACTTGAAAACAAACAAAAGCAGTAGGAGATGCAAGGCAATGGCAAACCTTTTGTTCTCAGAACACTGCGGGGAAAATTGTTTTTCTCCAAAACCAAATGGATTCAGTGGTTTGAACTTTTATGTCTTTTCTGAGCAAACTTAGGATGGAAAACTTTCAGCTACTCTTTGCGAATGGACAATTAAAAATTTGATTTTCAGGTGGTCGGCCCATCCAACATCATGAAAACCACCCAACTTTGCAATGGATTTCCACAGAATGGCACAAGGTTTGTGTCAACCAGGATCACTTGACTTCAAAACCAAGGTGGACTTCAATCTGTGTATAAACAGTCATAAATAATTTCTTATTGGAAGGAGGCTATTAGAAGAGATGGCCTTTGTTCCCTATCCTCCTACCTTCCTTCCATATCTTTATCATTATCTTGGAAAGGGGGGAGAGGTTGAGAGTACAGCTAGAAAGCTAGTTGATCGATTGGATATGGTAGGAGGAAGTAAAGTAGTTTAGACAAAAGAGTCTGTACCATCCTGGGATCCAGAGTTTCTCTTCACCAGCTTTATATTTCAAAATCTGGTGGTGCAGCGGGGGTATTTTGCCCATGCCTCACCGCTGCTATGGGAGCTGTACTGGTTGACAGTGTGCCTCCGGGTGCAATTCAAGGTGCTGGTTTTGACCTTTAAAGCCCTTCATGGCAGTGGGCCAGGATACCTAAGAGACCGCATCACCCCAAGGTGCCATACCCATCCTACGAGGGCAGACTGGAAGGGCTCGGTTATGGTCCCCTCAGTGAAAGAGGCCCATCTTGTGGGGACCAGGAGGAGGGCCTTCTCCATGTTAGCCCTGGGCCTCTGGAACCTCTTACCACTCAAACGTGCCTCCAGACGGAGATGCTCCCCTTTAGAAAACAACAAAAAACATGGCTATGTCAGTGGGCATGGGGCATGGATGCATTAACTTCCCAGTCCTGCTGGCTCATTTAGCCTATAAGGGTTTCTGTTCTGATAGCTCTTTTAACTGTGGTGGGAGGGAAAAGATATTTTAGATGGTTTTAAAATGGGTTTTCAAATTGGGCTATTGAAGGATTACTTATATTGTTTTATTTTTGTTTTTAATTATGTTGTTCAGCCGCTTTGGGTCACTCCTGAGTGAGGGAAGCGGGATAGAAGTATTTTAAATAAAAAAATAAATAAAAATCTTGTGCTCCACCAAAACTGGACATTTTTGAAATCTGATTTTCCCTATGATTGCTTCTATCCTCCCTAACATACAGATGAAACCACATTTCAACTGGTTCATTTTCTGGGTAAGAACTTTCCAGAATTTATACATTTCCTTAAGAATTCTGGGGAAAGAATATTCATTTTTGTTTTGCTTTGTGGAAGAAAATATAACTGACAAATATGTCCATCTATACCCATGGCATTGTGAGTGTTTACCTCTATACCAGGGATTCTCAACCTGTGGCACATTGGACGAATGTGGTCTGCGGCACCATTTCATGTGCCCCCCTACCGCCTCCACCACACCAGGAAGTGCCATGTGGTGGAGAATGAGGAAAATGGCTGTCTGGCCCTTGAAGCTGTCTGAGGGAGTGTGACCCGACCCCCGGCTTAAATAGGTTGAGAACTCCTGTTCTATACTGTCCAGTTTTAAAGCTGAATATTTGTTTATGTCTTATGTGCCAAATAAGGGGTACCAAATTTCCTTCCTATTCATGTATGTTCTTGGTAGGCATATACATGACGAGTCCCTTCATAGTGAGAATAACTGTGCCTGTTGAATTTGTCTCTTGCACATGAGTATTTTCTTCATTTCCATTTAGCTAAGACATTTATACCTTTCTACATGTTTCTAGAAATAACTTTGATTTGATGGATTGCTCAAGTTACTCAACCTGGACGGGATCTTCATCATCTAGTTCCAGTCCTTACCTTTCATGTGAGAGATTTACAACCCCCCAAGACAAATGGGAATTAATTTGTTCCCAACAAAGGCAAGACTACTGCTCAAGCAGTGGGTACTTGATTGTCTGGCCAGGTGAAGATTTATGTTGATTTTTAGCAGAGCTTTGTAAGCTAGCCCATTCCTAATTGGATTCTTTGGTAACTGATGCTGTACTTTTACAGTGTGGCTTCTGGAGAAGAAAAGATATTATATTTCCTGTGAAAATTTAAGGAACATAATGTTTATGTTTATGTTTATGTTTATGTTTATGTTTATGTTTATGTTTATGTTTATGTTTATGTTTATGTTTATGTTAATGTTAATGTTAATGTTAATGTTAATGTTAATGTTAATGTTAATGTTTATGTTTATGTTTATGTTTATGTTTATGTTTATGTTTATGTTTATGTTTATGTTTATGTTTATGTTTATGTTTATGTTTATGTTTATGTTTATGTTTATGTTTATGTTTATGTTTATGTTTATGTTTATGTTTATGTTTATGTTTATGTTTATGTTTATGTTTATGTTTATGTTTATGTTTATGTTTATGTTTATGTTTATGTTTATGTTTATGTTTATGTTTATTCGACTTATACCCTACCCTACTCAACACATGGCAGACTCAGGGCGGCTAACAACATATAAATGACCCCAGGGCAACCCAAGGAGCTTACATATAGGATACAATGTTCAAAATACAATAATAAATACAATGTTTCAAGTAAATACAATAAAGCCCAAGGTCTAGAATTACAATATAAGGTAAAACAATCCACAAAATGCAAAATATCAGCACCACATCAAAATAATGTATCAATAATTACAATAGAATCACAGGGAATGAAAACATCACATGATACCAACGTAAAATAATAATTCAAAACCCACAAATCCCCCTGCCTTTAGAGTCTTTTGAGGGGGGAGGGCAGGGCCCAGAAACGCCAGCCGGTGGAGTGGCCAGGAGGCCTCTTCGCCCCCACCGGGGCTGGGAGTGCAGTGGCGGTAGTTCGCCCAGCACCCCCTCCTCACCTTTTAAGTTCTAGGTGAGGGGGGTGGACGGGGCCCAGAAATGCTGGCTGGTGGAGTGGCCGGGAGGGCCTCTTTGCCCCCAACGGGGCCGGGAGCGTGGCAGCGGTAGTTCACCCGGCACCCCCTCACCTTTTAAGTCCTAGGCGAGGGGGGAGGGCGGGGCCCAGAAACGCCAGCCGGTGGAGTGGCCAGGAGGGCCTCTTTGTCCCCACCTAGCTAATCTAGCTAGGAGAATTTTGCACAACAGCTGACTGAATTCTTGTTTAAGATGCAGAAGGCAAGTGAATCTCAGTGTCACAGACATGTGCAGATTCTACATTAGTCCTGCATGTGTGGGTAGTCAGTCAAAGTGGGCTAAAGTCACTTTCTTCAACATGGTGTTCTGCAGCCATTTTGGACTTCAACTCCCACCTCTTGTCTCTAAACATGCTAGCAGGAGGTGATGATAGGTGAAATCCAAGACTTCTAGGCAAGCCTTAGTTTGGGCAAGAATGGACTAAAGTTTATTTTCTCTGAGATATTTCAGAGGCTAAATGTATAGGTGATATCCAAAGGAAGGAATGTGCCACCTTCGGTATGATATGTTTTCTCTTCAGCAAAAACACCCAAAAAAATCAAAAACCTTCCCCTTCCATTCACACCACCTTTATTCTTTGGACAATTCTAAGGGGCAATTCTATTTGACATTTTCAGACAGAATTGCCATCACTTTCTTCTGCCTATTTTTTAATGGATACTGTTTTTCCTCACTTTGTGCTTTTGATAACTTGAGTACAATAATAATAATAATAATAATAATAATAATAATAATAATAATAATAATAATAATAATAATAATAATAATAATAATAATAATAATAATAATAATAATAATAATAATTTCATGTTAGAAATTATTCTGGGTTGAAATAATTTTTATGGGAGAAAAGTCGCTCAGGGAATGCCCAAATGAGGCTCCTTTCATGTCCCCAAGATCTGGGACAAAGACAGGCACTCAATCTGCCATGCAGTACCTGGGCTTTGAACTGTCAACTTGCTGGCTTTCCAGCTAACAAGGTGAGCTTCTTAACCACTGAGCCACCACAGCCCCACTGTTACAATGATTGCAAAGTATGGCATTTGGAAATACAATTAATGGTACCATGCTGGTCTCTGCACTGATTCTGCTGCTGAGCAGCCTTTTGCTCAGAGACTTCCTGTCTCCTGATAGTATCATAAATCAATATATTCTCCACTTGGGAATAATAATAAAAAAGTAAAAATAAATCAAGTGGCACTAGTCAGTCTGGATAACAAACTCATAGTTCCTTGCTTTGTGATTTGTCATTCATTTATATTGTCTTCTGTTTAAAATGATCATTTTCAGCTTTACAGTGTTCACTGTAAAAATAGTTGCAGCTTCCCATTGTATTTGGATGAGTAAGTAACATGACCAATGTAGAAACAGTATTCATCTGCTTCTCCTTTCTTCTTTCATATCGTTTAAAGAAGATTAATTAGACACAGAGAAAGAAAAAAGCCACTATCATCTCTGTACATGTATGCATCTAATTTGACAATAGTTAATGCAGTATATGGCTAAAAGATTTTATGGGAGAGGCATTTTCTGTCTTACAAACACTACACTACAATTGGCAAGCAATGCAAATTTTTAATTGTAGCCACAGCTATACAATACTAAACATTTCAAAAAACATCTCCTTGGAAAAAGTAACATAAAGGTTCTGCATGTAATATGAAAACCTGTTTGCAGGCGCACCCCCCAAAAAAGGACTCAGACACCGGTATAAGTGGATAACGGCATTGGGGCACATTTATTGATTCATGCCCTAGTCCGAATTATAAATTTCAATTTGTACTCAGCCAATTATAATTCTTAAGGCAAGCAGGCCGCAGTAACACTGGTAAGGTTCCTCCCAAAATTGCCAATGGCAATTGGCTACAATGTATCCATTTGTATCAATTTGTTTGATTATAACAAGCAAATTGTTGACCGTAGTCAATAAACTATCTACTGACCCCACCCTCTGACGTGTATCCGTAAAATCAAGGGGTGATGCATGCTGAAGAGCTCCTGCCATCACCCCATTGCCTGGTTCGTCGTTGACCGGATAATGTTAACCAACTTGTACCTATCTAGTGTTGGCCAGTCAATTGCGAACCTGCCGGATACCTGTGGGTCATAAATATTTACCTTACCAGTGCTACCCGCCACACGGGGAGCCTTAATAAAGACTCACCGCCCCCCCCAGACCGTCAGCTCGGTCAACAGGCCTGCTTGCAAATCTTCCAAAAAGTGGTTCATACCTCTGGGCGACAGATGGACTCCATCCCCTGTGTAAAGATCATAATTTTGGAGACTAATGGTGGGGTGTCGGATGACCCGCTCCAAATCCTTGTCAGCAAAGAACTGGGCCACTGCCCTGTTCACCGAGCGACGAGCGCGGTCAAGGGACTGGAGGTTGATACCCCCCCTGTAAGCGTAACGCGGTATGATGTCCGACCATAGCAGGGTTGTGGCAGGCCACACATAATGCAAATAAGCTAGGTCACTGCAGATCGTATGTTTTAAAGAAAGGCCAGTGACTTGGCCCAAGTCATTGCCCCCGAGGTGCAGCACCAGGACATCAGGCGGTTCAGCATCCCTGATGGAGAAAAGGAATGGCAACAGTTCCCGCCATAACATTCCGCGCTTACCATACCACCTGATACATGCGGATGCATGGAGTCCAAGCTGGGGTCCCCACTCTGTCGCCGCAGCATACTGCGCTGCCCAGTGCACATAGCTGTGGCCCACCAGCCATACTGCCACCGGTGTGCGGGGACACACAGGGTCTGTAAAATAAAAGAGACAGGACAGTGACTTAACTGGTACTCATAGTTGAAGAGGGCGAACATATAATTCAAAACACTTCGATCCCCACCTCCCCATATGGCATATATCGACCTCAGAGGACCCAAATGCAGCCGCAGTAGAAGCAGCCCCTATTCTAAAAGAATGGGTGTCGTAACGAGCCCCGGGGAGGCCAACACTGGACAGTGCCTTACCGGTCACCTTCCAAAATTGAAATTTAGTAAGGGGAGACCCATCTTGGTGGCAGAAAAACGGGCCAGGGTGCAAACCACGCATTGCAAGGAACTCTTGTAGGGCACCAACCGGACAGATGTCTGCAATGGAACATCGTAGCAGTCTTACACCACTGCCTACACCGTGCTGATCAACCTTTGAGGACCATTTCCTCAACTGAGCCCACTCATTGGAAACATAGACATCTTCGAGTTCCAGTGCCCTACGTGCCACATCCGCCTTAGACAGTAGCACCAGCTCACTGATGCGGAGCGCTCCAAAAAAGGCCACCGTGGTAGCCGCATGAAACAGGGCTGCCTCATACCTGTCAAAACACAGGTCATGCCAGCCTCATGCAAGGTGGGTAAGAACCCCTAGAGAAATGGGGTGGCGATTGTCCAGGCGGCATCCACGTTCCCGCGTCCACCCCTCCAAAACATGTCGTATACGAAAATCATTCGTGCTGTCAGCAGAGCCCCTCACTTTGGCCATGAATGCCAGTGCTGACAGCCTGGATGCTATGGTGCGGGGAGCTAGGCCCTGACTATGTAGGTAGACCATAAATTGGAGAACGTGCGTAACTGGAATGGGCCACATCTCGGGCAACCGGAGTTGCGCACAAAAAGTTGTAAATTGACTAAATGCATGGTGATACGCCTTACGCGTGCGGGGCACCAGCGACATGCCGATCACCCGGTTCACCTCTCCTTGCCAAACGTCCAAATCTCGTCCGGGAGCGGCGAGGGGAATTCCTCTGCGTCCGGAGCCAAGGCGCGGAACCGGGGGATCTGCAGGCGGGATAAAGCATCAGCAATATCGTTATTGATACCTGGCACATGTCTGGCCCTGAAGAGCACATTGAGGCGTAGGCTGCGCAACACAAACTGGCGAACTAACTCCATGACCCTGTGTGATTTAGATGTCTGGGAATTGACAATGTGCACTACCGCAGCATTGTCGCACCAGAAATGAACCACTGAATGGGCCACTCCTCGCCCCATAGCATCAAAGCTCCCAGTATCGGGAAGAACTCAAGGAACGTAAGATCGCGTAAACGATCCGTGCCCCTCCAAGCTGGAGGCCATCGGCCGTAGGCCCACCTCCCCTCAAAGTAAATCCCATACCCCAGGGACCCCGAGGCATCCGACTGAACCTGGAACCTAGGGGAAACCAAAAGGTCAGATCTCCAAAATGATACCCCGTTGAAGTCCCTCAGGAACTCAAGCCAAATGAACATGTCAGCCCTCATGCCCTTGTTCAGTCGGACCCTATGATGGCGCCTGGATAGGCCAGTCATGGCGTCGCACAAGCGTCGAGCAAAAGCTCTGCCAGGCGCAACCACCCTGCAGGCAAAGTTAAGGTGACCATGGAGAACCTAGAGCTCACGAAGTGACACCTTGCGTTTGGCCAGTAAGGCCAAAATCAATGCAGTGATCCGGGTAACCTTATCCATGGGTAACCTGGATGCCTGCGAGACCGTGTCAATTTCAATACCCAGAAATGTGAGCTTAGTTGATGGGCCCTCGGTCTTTTCAGGCGCTAAAGGGACACCAAGTTCCTGCATTAGCATCTGAAATGTGTTGAGGAGACACGTGCACGTGTCCCAGCCCCGTTCACCCCCGAACAAGAAATCATCGAGGTAATGGGCTACAGACCGGGACCCAGACCTGCAAACAAAGGCCCACTGAAGGAAAGTGCTAAAACGTTCAAATGCTGAACAGGAAATAGAGCAGCCAAAAGGCATGGCTTTATCAACATAAAATTTCCCTTGGAATTTAAAACCCAATAACTCAAAGTCACCCGGGTGCACTGGCAACAAACGGAACGCCGACTTATTGTCACATTTTGGCAAAAGTGCACCCGGGCCACAAGAGCGCACCATGCGTAGGGCCTGGTCAAATGATGTATACCTGACCGAACAAAGATCATCAGGAATGGCATCATTGACCGAATGGCCCGCCGGGTATGACAGATTGTGAATTAAACGAAACTCCCCAGGGGTCTTTTTGGGCACCAACCCTAACGTGGAAACCTTAAGATTGGGAAAGGGTGGCACGGGAAAGGGGCCAGCAACCCTACCTGCATTAACCTCCTTCGCAATACTGAGGGCGGCCACCTCCTCCCTGCCCTTCAGGGAAAGTAAATTAGGGGCATCTTGGGGGCACCTCTCCCCTCTAAATGGGATGCGGAAGCCCCACTGGAAGCCCTCAAGGAGGTACCTAGCATCCTCCCTCCTCGGGTAGGTCGAGAGCCACCGCTCCAACATAGCCACGTTAACCGGGGAGGGAGCCTTTTGAGTGACCAGCTCCATCAGTGGCAGGTCTGCCCGCTCCTTGTCCACCTCTACCTCTGCCCCGTGACCCACCGGCTCGCGGACACGCAGCGGCGGCGTGGGGGCCAGCGCAAGAGGGACACTCATGTTTGTATCAGCACTGTTTTTGATTGCATGCACCATTGGCCGAGAAGCTCCAACACAGCAGGCGGGCTGGAACCCCCTGCCCCGCCAGCTGGCGGGGAGCCTGAGTTGAAGCAGCTCGCTGGACCGCATGTCCACAATGGTACCTCTCCCCAGGCGCCGGGCGCGTGGGGGTCATATACAAAAGCCACAGCTTCTGACAGGGCTCATCCCACCTCATCGCTGGGTGTAAGGGCACTCTCATTCTAAATTCCTCGTCATAAGCCAACCACGATGGGCCAGGAAAATCCACCATTGCCCTGTAAATATTGTCCAAATATTGGACCATAGGAATGGCCAGGTCAGGCCGAGCCCTGAGATACACCGCCATATAAATGAGATATGCGGGTAACCAGTTGGCCCATGTAAGTGGTGGCTTGCGACAGCGAGACAGCTCTTTATCCTTCTCATCCTGCCCCTCCTTCTCTTCCTTGGTGGGTTCCCTGTTCAATAGGGAGAAAATATCTACGTACTCCCCCCGCCAAATCTTTTCCCTTGTGGCCTGTGCCAAATGATCCCCAAGGGGCAAGGAATAGCCTGCTGTCGGCAATGCCGACACCGGCACAGTACTGACACGGGGTATCAGGAGAGGTGGCTGGACCGTCCCTGTGACACCCGGAGCAGCCCCGGGGGCGGAACCCCCCCCCCGATGTCACACCAGTATAAGACCAAGCTGCACCCGGGCAAGCCAGGAACTGATGCCCACCCGCCCCGACGTTGCGAGGCCATGGCCACTGGAACCCAGCCCCGGCAGTGGAGTGTGATGTGGGCACATTAGCTTGAACCAGATACTCACTGGGTGCACCCCCGTGGGCCGCCCCCACTGGGGTTCTGGCCCGCGGTGGGCGTCGGAGCTCGCGACCGAAATCGAGCTCTGAGGACACATCCGACCACTACCTGCCTGTAGTGCCTGCTGTACGGGGAGCTGCGAGGCCGCGGCGGGCACAGGCCTGCGCGCCTCAAGCAACTCAACCCGACTGGCCGCCTGCTGAAGGGTGGCGGCTGTCGCGGTCACCGGCTGGCAAAAGGGGACCCCAGGTGGCAATGCAGCCCCCCCAATGGGGTTATTGGCGATCCCTAGGGATGCCTCTAGCGCCGCCACACGGGCCAATAATGCATCCACTGTCGCAGATCCCCCTGCATAAATGGGGCCAGGTGGGCCGGACGGCCCACTGGGCAATGGTCTGGGGCCCATGACTTGAGAGCCCAGCCCTAGATATGGCCATGCCCAAAACTCTGGCCCATGAAGGGCCGGGGGCAAGCCCTGCTGTGCAACCGCACCAGGCCCTCCCCCCTTTTCAAAGCCCATGGCCGGTAACTGCGGGCCGGGGGCCGAAGCCCCAACTGCACCAGGCCCTCCCCCCTGCTCAAAGCCCATGGCCGACAACTGCGGGCCGGGGGCCGGAGCCCCTGTAGGGCAGGTCTGAGGCTGGAGAGCCGCGGGCCATGGCCTAAGCCGCCCCATCCCACCGGTCCCGGTGGGTGCCTCCGATGAGGAGTCCTGTTGAGGGGGCGCAGTCGCGGTCCTCCGAGCCGACTGCGACCTCCTCGTCGGGCGAATCGAAGTCGCCATAGCCTTCTTCTTAGGAGGCATAAGCAAGGCAGATCCCTTTCAAGGGATCGGAACCGATGGCTGGGGAGCCGAAGAGCAAAAGACGCAAAGATCGCGCTAAGAGTCCTAAAAAAGGCTTCCCCAGCAAGACGAAGAGCGACGGAGAAAAACTTCTCCTTCTCGGTCGCTTTCACAAAATGGCAGCTCGGCTGCCTCATGGCCACCCCTTTTATAGAGGGGTGGCCACGCCCCCTAACTACCCGGATGTCTGAGTCCGGGTGGGGGTGGGGCCGCAAAGAGCGCGGCGGCCATTTTGGCGCCGCACTTTCATTAGTGAAGAGGTAGGCCTGGTGGCCATACCTACTCTATTTCTTCCCAGATCTCTGTGAGACACGCCTACCTTTGGTAGATGACTACAGACCTAAAAATGATGCAAAGAGAAATACTATTAAAATTGACAATTTTACATCGGAAACTCATTTAGGTTCATTTTCACAATAAACCATCGCTTAGCAGTGCATCTGAATAGACTAATATTTTCTATTTTTCAGAAGATTTCCATATACTGTATAACGTTTACTTTAATCTGAACAGCTTTCAAAATGTTTAAATGTTCCTTGCATTTATTTTCTGCAGTATTAATGTGCAACTAAAAGAAAACTGTTGAAGGATCTTGATGGTATATCATGATCTTGAAATAGCTGAAGCAGAAAAACGTCCTGGCTTAAGGATGAAAATAAATTTTACAAAGGGTGTTATATCCCTCCGGCTTAGCTTATGTTGCATCTTAAATGTCACATCCTTTTAACTGTCCTTGAGAGTTGTAAGCACAGACTTCAATGTAAGTAATGCTTTAAAAGGAAAGTTGGATTTGTTTTCTTGGGTAGTTGAATTTCAAGACAGAAGAAGTATAGATCATCTCAGAACTGGAATAGCAATCATACAAAAGTAGAGCAATGGGTAATTGGTTTAAGTCATATCTTTAACAGAAGAACTGATTTTGTTGTAACTCATTTTGTACATTTTTATGCACTGCTAAAATTCTTAATAATAATAATAATAATAATAATAATAATAATTATTATTATTATTATTATTATTATTATTATTATTATTATTATTATTATTATTATTATTATTATTATTATTATTATTATTATTATTATTATTATTATTATTATTATTATTATTATTATTATTATTATTATTATTATTATTAGTATTAGTATTAGTATTATTATTAGTATTATTAGTATTATTATTAGTATTAGTATTAGTATTATTAGTATTAGTATTAGTATTAGTATCAGTATCAGTATCAGTATCAGTATCAGTATCAGTATCAGTATCAGTATTAGTATTAGTATTAGCATTAGTATTATTTTGTGTCAGAAATTATTCTGGGTTGAAAGGATTTTTGCTGGAGAAACTCCACTCATGGGATGCCCAAATGAGGCTCCTTTATATCCCCAAGAGCTGGGACAGAGACAGGTGCTCAATCCATCATGCAGTACCTGGGTCTCAAACTGCTAACTTGCCAGCCTTCAAGCTAACAAGGTGAGCTTCTTAACCACTGAGCCACCACAACCCCTATAATGCTGATCTATTATTGAATAAGTGTAATGTGTGTATTGAATAAGTGATAAGTGTGACTGTGCTCTGTTGAGGATGTTAAGTCCAGACTAGAAATGAAAAATTTCTGGAAATTTTGAATCTCAGGGGAAAAACTTTTGTCTCTTTCAGAAAGGTGGGCCACTTTAGGTGGATTTTTCTCTGTTGTGAGCCATTTAAAAATATTGAAATAGATAGTAGATAGTAAAAAATTGACAGCTGATTTGAATTGGACAAAAAAGCTTTGAATCGAAAGTTAAGAGCAACTAGAAGAGCAAAAAAGTTTTTCAAACTCGAGAAAGGTCCCTCCCTCCCTCTCCATAATGCCATTGTCAAAACAAAGCTGCCTAAGCTGCTTAGTTGCGTGTTTTTCCTTTTACTGCCACAATTGTATGGGGGAGAAAAGGCTGCTGTGACTGAACAACAGATTTAAAAAAAGAAGAAGGAGAAGAAAAGGTGCGAAATCGAGAGGCAAAAGATGGGTGACAGCAGGCGAACATAAGTGAATGAGGGAGAATTAGCTGGGAGAAGAAGCAACTTCAGCGCGATACGGAGGAGTAAAATGTAAAGGGCATTGGGTCTGTTTAAGTTTTGTTAGCCTGTGAGAGAAGAAGGGACAAATTGGATTTAATTATATCAGAAATCAAGACTGGAGTTAAGAGTCAAGAGAATAAGAGAAAGTGAAACGGAGCTGGAAGGTCTCGACGGGGGGAGCGGAAGCTAAACCCGTTTGAGGCTGGGAGCACCGAGGTGGAATTTTGGAGCTAAGTAGTGTTAAAAAGAGTTGAAGAGACATTGTAACAGTTTTTTCGATCGGCGAGACACAAGAAAAATTGGACTCTTTCTCTCCCCATTAGAATAAATCAGAAGCACATAAGGAAATAAATCATCTAGTTGATAATACAGAAGAACAGAAGAATAAGCAGCAGTGAAAGTGACTTTCTTCTTGATCTACTTTTTGAATTTTTGACGTCTCTCCTGATCTCCTGATCATTGAAGTGAGCAATAAGACGGTGTTAAGTTACTGATACAGCACTAAGATGGCGATCTGAAGAGTGAGACTGTTGTTACAATTCTAGCTACATTCCCAGCTGCAAGTCTAGTTTGCAGGCGCACCCCCCAAAAAAGGACTCAGACACTGGTGAAAGTGGATAACGGCATTGGGCCACATTTATTGATTCATGCCCTAGTCCGAATTATAAATTTCGATTGGTACTCAACCAATTATAATTTTTAAGGCAAGCAGGCCGCAGTAACACTGGTAAGGTACCTCCCAAAATTGCCCACGGCAATTGGCTACAATGTATCCATTTGTATCAATTTGTTTGTTGGCAACAAACAAATTGTTGACCGTAGTCAATAAACTAACTACTGACCCCACCCTCTGACGCGTATCCGTAAAATAACGGGGTGATGCATGCTGCCTAGCTCGTGCCATCACCCCATTGCCTGGTTCGTCGTTGACCGGACAACGTTAACCAACTTGTGCCTATCTAGTGTTGTCCAGTCATTTGCGAACCTGCCGGATACCTGTGGGTCATAAATATTTACCTTACCAGTGCTACCCGCCACACGGGGAGACTTCAATAAAGGCTCACCCCCCCCCCCCAGACCATCAGCTCGGTCAACAGACCTGCTTGCAGATCTTCTAAAAAGAGGTTCATACCTCCTGGTGACAGATGGACCCCATCCCCTGCTATGGTGCGGGGAGCTAGGCCCTGGTTGTATAGGTAAACCATGAATTGAAGAATCTGTGCCACTGGGATAGGCCAGATCCCGGGCAATCGAAATTGGGCACAAAAGGCCTGGAATGTACAGAATGCGTGGAGATACGCCTTATGTGTGCGGGGCGCCAGCGACATGCCGATCGCCCGGTTCACCTCTCCTTGCCAAACGTCCATATGTTGTCCGGGAGCGGCGAGGGAAATTCCTCTGCGTCCGGGGCCAAGGCGCGGAACCGGGAGATCTGCAAGCGGGACAAAGCATCAGCGACGTCGTTATTAATACCTGGTATGTGCCTAGCCCGAAATAGCACATTGAGGCGTAGGCTGCGCAAAACAAACTGGCACACCAATTCCATAACTCTGGGTGATTTAGACGTCTGAGAGTTAACAATGTGCACAACTGCAGCATTGTCACACCAGAAATGGACGACCGAATTTGCCCACTCCGCACCCCATAGCATCAAAGCTCCCAGAATGGGAAAGAACTCAAGGAACGTGAGATCGCGTAAACGATCCGTGCCCTTCCAAGCTGGTGGCCATTGACCATATGCCCACTTCCCCTCGAAGTAAATCCCATAACCCAGGGACCCTGATGCATCCGACTAAACTTGGAAGCGAGGGGACACCAGAAGGTCAAATCTCCAAAATGAGACCCCATTGAACACTTTAAGGAATTGAAGCCATATCAGCAGATCAGCCCTCATGCCCCTGTTCAGTCGGACCCTATGGTAGGGCCTGGACAAGCCAGCCATGGCGTCGCACAAGCGTCGAGCAAAAGCTCTGCCAGGTGCAACCACCCTGCAAGCGAAGTTCAGGTGACCATGCAGTACCTGGAGCTCACGGAGTGACACTTTGCGTTTGGCCAGCAGGGCCGAGATCAATACAGTGATCCGGGAAACCTTGTCGATGGGTAACCTGGATGCCTGCGCAACCGTGTCAATTTCGACACCCAGGAATGTGAGCTTGGTGGATGGGCCCTCGGCCTTTTCGGGCGCTAAAGGGACACCAAGTTCCTGCATTAGCGTCTGAAATGTGTTGAGGAGACGCGTACACGTGTCCCAGCCCCGTTCACCCCTGAACAAAAAATCATCGAGGTAATGGGCTACAGACCGAGATCCCGACCTGCGAACAAAGGCCCACTGGAGAAAGGTGCTAAAGCATTCAAATGCCGAGCATGAAATGGAGCAGCCAAAAGGCATGGCTTTATCAAAATAAAATTTGCCCTGGAATTTGAAACCTAACAACTCAAAGTCGCCCGGGTGCACAGGCAGCAGACGGAATGAAGACTTAATGTCACACTTCTCTAATAGTGCACCCGGGCTACAAGAGCGCACCATGCGCAGGGCCTGGTCAAATGATGTATACCTGACCGAACAAAGGTCATCAGGGATGGCATCATTGACCGAATGGCCAGCCGGGTACGACAGGTGGTGAATCAGATGAAACTCCCCCGGTGTCTTTTTGGGGACCACCCCCAAAGGGGAAACCTTCAGATTGGGAAAGGGCGGGGCGTGAAAGGGGCCAGCAACCCTACCTGCATTACTCTCCTTAGCAATACTGAGGGCAGCCACCTCCTCCCTGCCCTTAAGGGAAAATAAGTTGGGCGCATCTTGGGGGGACCTATCCCTTGTAAACAGAATGTGAAACCCCCGCTGGAAACCTTCCAGTAGGTAAGCTGCGTCTCCCCTCCTCGGGTATGTTGCGAGCCAACGCTCCAACATGACTACATTAACTGGTGAGGGGGCCTTTTGATTGACCAGCGCCCTCAGCGGCAGGTCTGCCCGCTCCCTGTCCACCTCTACCCCTCCCCCGAAATCCGCCCGCTCGCGGGCACGCAGCAGCGGCGTGGGGGCCAGCGCAAGAGGGACACTCGTGCTTGTAACAGCACTGTTTTCTATTGCACGCACCATTGGCCGAGAAGCTCCAGCACAGCAGGCGGCTGGAACCCCCTGCCCCGCCACTTGGCGGGGTGCCTGCGCTGGAGCGGCTCGCTGGACCGCATGTCCACAATGATACCTCTCCCCAGGCGCGGGGTGCGTGGGGGTCATATACAGAAGCCACAGCTTCAGACAGGGCTCATCCCACCTCATCTCCGGGTGTAGGGGCACTCTCATTCGAAATTCCTCGTCGTTAGCCAACCACGACGGGCCAGGGAAATCAACCATTGCCCTGTAAATGTTGTCCAAATACTGGACCATCGGAATGGCCAGATCAGGCCGGGCCCTAAGGTACACCGCCATGTATATGAGATATGCGGGCAACCAGTTGGCCCACGTGCGTGGTGGCTTACGACGGCGGGACTGCTCCTTGTCCTTTTCGTCCTGCCCCTCCCTCTCTTCCTTGGTGGGTTCCCTGTTCAATAGGGAGAAAATGTCCACGTACTCTCCCCGCCAAATTTTTTCTTTTGTGGCTTGTGCCAAATGATCCCCGAGGGGCAAAGAGTACCCAGCCGTCGGGAGTGCCGACACCAGCACGTTAACAGTACGGGGCATCAAAAAAGAGGCCGCAACCTGCATGCCCTGTAGCATGAGGCCCCCCACCCCATGTGGGGCCTGCCATCGGCAAAGCCGTACCTGGGTACACCGGGGGTTGCTGTCCCCCAGTCCCAACCTGACGTGGCCACGGCCACTGTAGACCCCCCCCCCCGTAGTGGATGGTGGTGTGGGTGCATTAGCTTGAACTGGATACTCACAAGTTGCACCCCCGTGGGCCGCCCCCACTGGGGGTTCCGGCCCACGGCGGGCGTCGGAGCTCGGGACCGGAATCGAGCTCGGTGGACACACCAGACCACTACCTGCTGTTGGTATCTGCTGCGTGGGGAGCTGCGAGGCCGCGGCGGGTGCCGGCCTGTGGGCCTCAAGCAGCTCAACCCGGCCGGCAGCCTGCTGAAGATTGGCCGGCGCCGCGGTGAACTGTAGGCCAAAAGGTGCCCCCGATGGGGTGGATATCCCCATGGACGCCTCCAAGGCCGCCGCGCGGGCCAGAAGGGCTTCCACGTTCACAGAGCCCCCGACACAAAGGGGACCAAGGGGGGCGTGCGACCCACTGGTCGCCAGGCCTGGGGCCGGTGCAGAGGCACTTGGGCCCGGGTATGGCCCTGCCCGAAGCTCTGGCCCTTGAGGTGCCAGGGGCATACCCTGCCAAGGAAGTGACCCCAGCCCACCCTCCTGGGTAAAAACAATGGCCGGGTGATGCAGGCCAGGGGCCGGAGGCCCGGCGGCGCTATGCCCACCCACCTGTCCCGGGCCCATGGCCGAGGATTGTGGGCCGGGGCCGCGGCCCCTGCTGGGCCGGCCAGGGGCTGTGCAGCCTCGGGCCACGGATTAATCTGCCCCATTCCACCGGTCCCGGTGGGTGCCCCCGCGAAGGGAGTCAGCTGAGAAGGCGCAGTCGTGGTCCTCCGACCCGGCTGCCGCCTCCTTGTTGGGCGAACTGAATTCGCCATCGCCTTCTTTCTGGAAGGCATCGCTGATCCTGGGTGGGAAGCCTAATAAGCAGGCGAAGAAAAGCTGACTGCTGCCCAAAAGGAGGCTTCCCTGGAACACGAAGAGCGACGGAGCTAAAAACTTCTCCTCTCCGTCGCTTTCGCAAAATGGCAGCTCGGCTGCCTCGTGGCCACCCCTTTTAAAGGGTGCTGGCCATGCCCCCCTAACTACCCGGATGCCCAAGTCCGGTGGGGGGGCCGCAAAGAGCGTGGCAGCCATTTTGGCGCCGCGCTTGCATTTGCTGATTACATGAACAGAGATAACGCAGCAGAGACAAAGGAGTGTATGCCCCACTCCCTTTTGCTTATCCAGCCCAAAACTAAAAGCTAAAAATTGATTCCACAAAACTATATTGAATACTCTCTCATTTCTACACCCTTTTTTTCTTAACACTGCATTTTCCTTTTCCCCCTCTCTTCTTATTGATCTATTTTCCTTCTTTTATTTTTATTTTTTACTTTCATATATTTCTGTTAATTTTTTTGTTATTACCATTATATGTATTTATTTATTTATTTTGAAGTTCTATATTTCTTTTGTTGTTTTTTATTAATTTAATTGATTTTCAATTATAATATATATATTATATATTATTTAGTGTTATTCTTTTAGTTGTAAAGTATATAAGAAATTGTAACTACATTTTTTTAAAGTGAACTGATTTAACACATATATTAGATAGAATAGTTCTTAGTAGTACATATTTAGTAATTAATTTGTGTTCAAATTGTTGTTGGGTGTAGTATAGTATAAGATATCTTTATAAGGAAAATATATAGAAATATTATTATTGAATAAGTGGTATATCTTTTACATACATATAAATATACATATTGGGTGAAGATTTAGATAAAAGAAGAAATAATAATATTTTTTTGCTTTTTTTAAAAATGGTGTTTGATATATAAATGTTGTAGATTTTTTGTATTCTATATGAATGAGTCGAAAGGAGAAGCAACACAAAGAGGAGAAAGATCACAATACTGAATTGTTTTGGACAAGAGTAGGACAGTTAACTAGAACTGAATCTGCAGAGAGGAAGAAATCATTAAAAGATGAGATTGAAGACATCAAAAGAAAGAAAGAAAACAAGTCTTGCTGCAGCATTCACAAGTACAAGTACAACAGAAGACACAACTTCAACACATGCATCAATAAGTTGGCGGGGCAGGTGTGGGGCCCAGATGGAAGAGTAGCCCCTGTCTGTTTGCTTATAAAATTCAGCCTCCCCATCTTTTTAATGCGGGCAGTTTTAATGTGGTTAGTTTTAATAGGTGGGTGGGTATGTTGGGGTTTTAATTGTTTTTAACATGTATGTTTTAATTCTGTTGTGAGCCGCCCTGAGTCGGGTTCGCCTGATTGGGTGGGCGGCATAGAAATTTGAGAAATAAATAAATAAAATAAGAAAAGCAGGACATCTTAGAATCATCAGGAAATGAAGAAAGAGAGTTAGGGGCAAGGAAGAAGACTAAAGTGATAAAGAAAAGCAACAAGCAAGAAAATAAGGATTCACAAAGTAAAATGGGGAACAAAGAAGAAGATGAAGTGTTGATAGTAGAGGAATGTGATACAGGAATAGAGGGTAATGTGGCGGAGGATAAAGGTAGCATTGAACAAAGGCTTGACAGGTTGGAAGAATTTCTACAAGCAAAGTTTGAAATAATGGAAGAGCAAAGATTGCAAGACAGTCATGATTTTCTAAAAGTTCAGCAAGAGAGTCTCGAGATTTTTCAACAAAAATGATGATAGTGATGGGGATAGAAGAATCTAATAAAACTGAAACAGCAAAAATCATGACAGAATTGGCAGAAATGAAGGAAGGAATGAACTTAAACATGAAGGAGGTTGAGAAAATAACTATGGATGTCCAAGAGGTTAAGGAGAAAGCAAAGGAATATGAAATAAAGACAGATGATCATAGTAAAAGGATAGAATTTTTTAGGAACAACTTAGAAGACCAAATGTGATAATCAGAAATGTAGTAGAGAGAAATCTGGATCAGTTGAAAAGTAGATTATTAAAATGGTTGAATGACCTAAAGACAGATAGGGATTTTTCTGCTAATGATATTGTAAGTGTATATAGATTGGGCCCAAAAAGAAACAATGACAATAGATTGGTCTTACTAAAATTTGCAAATGTTGGTCTGAAAATGAGTTTAATGATGCTCATTAGAAAAGCGGGATCATCTGTAATGAATATAGATGGGAACAAGGTAGAAGTGTACAATGATATCTCGCTTGATGAGCAAACTTGGAGAACACAGAACAAGCCGATAACTAAGAAATTATGAGAAAAAGGGATCATATATAAATGGGAGTTTTCTAAGCAACTTAATTTCACAAAATCAGGGAAAACATATGAGATCAAGGAAGGAGCCTATGCATTAGATTTATTGGTAGAAGTGAATGTAATTGAACAAGACACACAAGAGTGGACAGAGTTAAAAGAGGCACTAGTAATAGCAGGAATGTATACTCATATGGCAGAAGAAAACAATGGAGAAGAAAACTAGTTCACGTTAATATTGATAGTGGAAAATAGGATAAGTGTATTATAAAAACAAGCAAGACGGAATACGTACTATGCTTGGGTCATACTTTTGCATCAACCCCTCCCCTCCTTGAATTCAAGGGTCACTTTTTTAAATAAAAAAAGGTGGGGAGGGTAATGATTTTCTGTTATCTGTTAAACTGTTTGTTATTTGTTAAAATTAATGTGATTTTTGGTTTTTCTATGTGGGTAAAAATATGGTATACTTGTAAACATGCTTGCCGGAGATTGAGTGGAATGAGAGACAAATTAGATAATAAAGATGAAATATATTAAAGTACTAACTTGGAATGTTAACGGCACTGGAAATCAGATAAAAAGAAAGCATTTGGAAGCCGCTACTAGAAAGGGTAAACCCGATTTGATTTTCCTGCAGGAAACCCATCAAAAAGATGACAGTACAAATAATCTGTGATTGGAGTGGACAGAAAACTATGAAAAAGCATATGGAAATGCTAAAGCAAGAGGTGTAGCAATATTAACATCCAAAAGGTTAGGATTTGTAAAAATAAAGTGCACTGCAGATCCCAAGGGTAGATATTTAATTATTGATGGCTTAATTAATGATGAAGAAATTACTCTAGTAAATGTGTATATTCCGAATGAAAGACAGGAGGAATTTTTAGAGAAAGTGTATAGAATACTGGAAAGACAAAAAATAGCAAATTTAATAGTAGCAGGGGACTTTAATTTAGTTAGATTTAACATAGACACTATGAACCCTACAAGATATATCAATAGTAGTAAAAAGGTAATGGATAAATGGTCCAAGGCATTAAATCTAAGAGATACTTGGAGAGAAATAAAAGGTTTTGAAAGTGGTTACACATATTACTGGCAAGCATATAACACTTACTCCAGAATTGACTATATTCTAATTTCAGAAAATTTGATCAAAAACATTGAAGATATAAATGTCGGAATAATAAAAGAATCAGGTCATGCCAAAATAATATTAAAATTAAAATTAGATAATAAATTACAGAGGAAGACTGGATGGAAGTATGATGTCAATTTGTTTAGATCTCATTTAAATAAAGAAGTGATAACTGCTAAATGGGAAGAGTGTTGGACATTGAATGATACAAATGATGTAAGTGACAAAATCATATGGGACACTATGAAAGCAGTTTTCAGGGGGGAATGCATCAAGTTATCAGCAAGTAAAATTAAACAAGAAGGAGAAATTTAAAAAATACAGGATGAACTTGCTAGGACTAAAAATGAGAGTATTCAAGAGATTACAAATGTTGAAATTAGAAGCAAATAAAAAGGACATTGACAAAAAAATTTAAAAAATAATATACCTCAAGAGGGAATACTTTGAGTATAGCAACAAAAATACAAAAATGTTAGCAAGAGCAGCAGAAGAAAAAAAAGATAGAAGAAATATAAACAAGGATGGGAAAAGGTGTAATAAGATAGAGGATAAATTGGAAATTGTAAAAGAGTTTTATCAGAATTTGTACACTGATAAAAAAAATAGACACTAGAAAGGTGGAGCAATACATGGAACAGTGTTTAAAGAGCAAAATTAAAATTGAGCATATAAATTTGATGGAAGAAAAAAAATAACAAAAAATGAAATAACTGATGATATTAACAAGTTAAAAGTGGCTAAGGTGCCTGGAGATGATGGCCTGTCAAAAGGACTTTAAGGAGATTTTAGTTCCAAAAATTATGAGGATATTTAATTACATTTTAGAAGGAGGTCGAATACCACCATCATGGTATACAATGAATATTATTTTGATCCCCAAACCTGGCAGGAATTTAGAAAGAAGAATAAAGTCGTATAGACTGATATCATTAATGAATCAGGACACCAAATTATTTACCGCCATTTTGGCCAGTAGATTAAATAAATTCATGGATAATTATATAAACAGAGACAAAGTAGGGTTTATGAAAGACAGGCATATGTCTGACCTGACAAGAAGAGTTGTGGACTTGGCAGCAATGGCGCAATATAGCAAAGGAAAAGCAGGTATATTATCGCTTGATATCTATAAAGCATTTGACTCCCTCTAATGGATCACAATAAAAAAATTGTACAGAATTATGGTTTTGGTGCAAATTTTTACAGAGTAATAGATCAATTATATCAACAAGGCACAGCAAAAGTTAAAGTAAATGATACTGTTACAGAAAATATCACACTGAGTGCAGGAACTAGACAAGGGGACCCTTTATCGTCAATGCTATTTATCATGGCGATGGAGCTATTTGCATCTGAAATTAGGGATGATGAAGAATTAGAAGGGATTGCGGAAACTAAAATAAATTTATATGCAGATGACATGTTAATTATAATGAAAAATCTGCAGGTTTGTTTGCCCAAATTAAGAACTCATTTTAGGAATTTTCAAGAGCCAACAGGACTGGAAGTAAATTGGGACAAATCAGAAGCTCTATTTTTTAATTTAAGCCATGAGGACAAGGAAAAAATTAAGGATAAAATTAATATTCAAATTAAGAATGATATAAAATATTTAGGGATTAATGCTGTAAACAATTTTGTTGACTTAAAGAAATTAAATTACGACAAATTAGAAAAAGAATTGAAAGAGAAAATACAAAGATATAAAAATTAAATTTATCTTGGTTCGGCAGAATTGCATTGTGTAAAATGAAAATATTACCCAAAATAAATTTCTTATTTGATACTTTACAGATACAAATTAAAGAGAAAAGTTTAAAAATCTTTCAAAGTTTGAAAAACACCTTTTGGATGTTAATGGAGGAAAGAGGCCAAGAATAACAAAATTTATTTGGTATTTACCACAAAAAAATGGGTGGATTAGGAATCCCAAACATTAAAAATTATTATAACTCATTTAAATTAAGAAATATATGCAAAATATTAATAAGGAAAGAATTCATATGGGACAAAATAGAAATGCAGGAAATTTCAGAATTTGGGAACGAGGCTTTCCTGGGAAAAATAAATAAAAAGATTAGCATATCAAATAAATTGTTGAAAGAGTTAATGGATACATGGAGGGTGTTGAAGAAAAATTGTGTCACCGATCATAGAGATAAGAGATATGAGAACATTTGCATTAAGGATAGATAGCAAATTAGAAGAAATATTTATTGAAAACAATGTAAAGAGTTTTAAAAAACTGGCTAAAGGTTTGTAGTGATGACGTAAAGAAAGTGGAATTATTTAAACAACTGAACCTAA
This sequence comes from Bradypodion pumilum, assembly GCA_035047305.1. Taxonomy (NCBI): domain Eukaryota; kingdom Metazoa; phylum Chordata; class Lepidosauria; order Squamata; family Chamaeleonidae; genus Bradypodion; species Bradypodion pumilum. The sequence continues at coordinate 260,179,890 of JAWDJD010000004.1, read as the reverse complement.
ACTGGTTGCAAATCGCTCAGATGACTAAATGGAATAAAAAACAATTGGATAGAAGCAAAACCACATTTGAAGAAATATTATTTAGATTAAGGTCAGAACAAATAGCAATTAAGGGAATAGTTAGTAAATTATATAAGATATTGAACAATGATAAAAACAACAGAAAATTTTAAAATCCGTATGGGAGCAAGACCTGAATATTAAAATTAGTAATGAAAGTTGGAAAAGTAAATGGAAGAGTAGAATAATGCGTACCCTTTCAGTAAGAGTTAAAGAATATAACTACAAATTAATATGGAAATGGTATTTAACTCCAAATCGATTACATCAGATAGATAGCACAAAGCAAAATTATTGTTGGAGATGTAAAGATACTCCAGGGAGATATTTACATATGTGGTGGAATTGCTCGAAATTGAAATCTTTTGGTGATAAAATTAATATGGAAATTAATGAAATATTTGATAGTGATATTAAATTAGATGCGAGCATAGCATTAATAACTGAAGTGGATAATTTGAAATTGGATAAATATAGAAAAGATTTATTGCAATTATGCTAACTACAGCAAGACAATGCATAGCTAAGAATTGGAAAGGCAAAAACATAATACAAATAGAGGACTGGTATAAAGAAATGTGGATATTAGCAGAAATAAAGGGAATAATAAAAGAAAATAAATTTCAAGAGATTTGGAAATGCTTCATTGATCATGTGTTAAGTAAGAGACAAAAAATAAAGAAATAACAATAAAAATGAGAGAAAGTGAGAAAGTGAGATCAAACTCAATCTCTGGGAGCATTGTAAATATCACTGGGTGATTGTCAATATTTTTATTCACATTAAATGAGGCTATATTTAAATAGTATGTGTAGTGATAAGATCGGATAATATATATCAAATTTTATCGAAAATGGTCTAAAGAGAGAGAGAGAGAGAGATGAATGTCGTATAGGTATTTTTGTTGTTGTTGTTGGTGGTGGTGTTTTGTCTGATATATGGCGATTTTCCGATGATGATAATCTATAGCAAGAATTATATGTATTATATGATTTGTACTGTGAAGATTGTTTGTTATGTGATATTGTTAATTTTGTTATTGTTGTTGCTTTTTTGTATTATGTCATTAACTATTTGTCATTTAATAATAAAATCTAATTTAAAAAAAGAAATTATTTATAAATTATTTGAACCTGGCCTTATCTTAAAATATTTTATTCATCATGTTAAAATAAAACATTCCATAATATATTTTTTTATTTTTTCAATTTTTCTAATTTTTCAGGGGAAAAACAAAAAAGGCTTCAGAAAAAAACAAGGTTTTTTTAATATTTTTTCCAGGTTTTTTCCAGGCCTTCGCATCTCTAGTTCAGACTCCATTGGCGGACGCTGAACCCAGACTCCGTCGAAGGTGTTGAGCTCCAGGCTCTGACCCCTGATCATCACTATTGTCTGACTGCAGTGCCGACAGAGGACAATGTGGTTTAACTGATTTATTTGTTCTTCTATTGCTTTATCAGGATTTATTATGTGTTTCATGTTTATCTGATATTCTGTGCTATTTATAGGATTGTGTTGTGGTATATTATTATATGCTGTTTTGGTAAATTGAATTTTGTATATCGTATTACTGTGTATTTACTTTGTATATTGTGTACATTGTGTATTGCATATTGTGTATATTGTTTATTTACCATGAGAGCCACCCTGAGTCAGGTTCCCTGATTGGGTGGCATACAAGTTGTCTTGAACGCTCGACTGGGCGCTGGCTTACAGGAGGCATGTACCGATCCCAGTACAGCCTAAGGTCGCCTCACCGTACCGCTTCACAATCGGCTTCAAAGAACTCCACCTGTCGCTTACAGGGAGTATGCGGTGGTTTAATATGTTGGTAGCATGTGGGGGCATAGAGCAAAGCACTTAGAAATACCCTGATAAATTGACATCCACTCCGTTGATGTTACTCACAAAGAGTTTTTTTTTCCTTTAGTATCTGAAAAAGAACAAAGACAGGAGCAAAACAAAGTACATAGCAAACATAGTTAGTATAGTCCACTTAGATCTTAGGGGTTCAGATCATAAGTGTTTAGAGTCCAGCTCAAGGAGACATCTCTGCCTTCAACCTGAGAGGACCGAATAACTGAGGGAAAGGGCTCTGCTTTTATACACAAAGAGGAGCAGATTTCCCTCCCACCTTTGCATTCTTAGGATGACTCAATCTGCAGGTGTTTCAGAGTCACGGGGTTTTGATTGACAGGGGGAGGCATCTTCTCCCTCGTGGGGTAGTCAGATGTCTCTGTCGTCACTCTGCCACCTGACCTATTTGTCATCCTCCCTCGAGGGGTCTGCAGGTGTACATTCCTTTGAGGGAATGCAGCTGTGTTGAATCCATCAGAAAGGAATGTGTTTACAGCTCTATCTGCAAGTGCAGTATTGCTCATCAGAAAGGAATGTGGAATGTGTTTACAAGTAGCTTCAGTAGCTAAGTGATAAGGTTGCCATGACAACTCAAGGTTCATGACACAAGTGTGAAAATTAAATTAAATTAAATTAAACTCTAGGGTTCAGTACTCATTTCTGTTTATAGCGAAAGAGCCAGGGCTGTCTGCATCTGCAGATGTTTCCATGGACATGTGGCAGACATGACTAGACACCGGAGTGCAGAAAACACTGTTTACCTTCCCACCAAAGTGGTACCTATTTATCTACTGTACTTGCAATTTCTTGCTTTCAAACTGCTTGGTTGCCAGAAGCTGGGACAGAGACAGAAGCTCATTTCATCATGCAGTACTCAGGTCTTGAACTGTTGACCTGCCAACTTTCCAGTTGTCAAGTTTAGCATCTTAACCACTAAACCACCACAGCCCTACTATTACTCTGTGAGCTGGCATTCAAATAAACTAATGACAAAGTTGTTGGTGAGGATGATACTGATGATAAATCCATGGTATGTATTCTGAACAGGCATACCCTTGTTTATCGAAATTTAAATCTACTTGTCTTTGACAATGATCAGCACTGGTAGGAAGGAAATGGATCTGCAAAATGGGAATTCTTTGCCTCCCCAGCCTAGAAGTGGTGCCACTTGCCAATAAACCCTCACTAACAGGCCAGGGGGTGGAGGGATTCCAGGATGCCATCTCTCAACAGCCTCTTTTTGAGGTGCAAATGTGAGCCAAAAGTGGTGTCAGCTTCATGCTCACCAATAAGGCTACCAGCATGACCAGACTGACAAAGCTGGTGTGCCTGCTTTCCACCTCATTTTGGAGGCTGGAATTACTCTTCAGGGCAGATTTCCAAATTTAATCTGACACTGCAGGATCCTTGGATTTTGGCATCTTTCAAAGAGGGTGTTTGACCTCAGGTGTTTGGCTAAAGGATTCGCTATCTCAGGGGAATTATAGCTATGGCTGAGGAGCAGATCAATTCTATGGTTGTGCTTTGGTGTGACAATATAGCTGTAGCTCATATTGTGAATTCTCTTTCTTCCAAGTCCCCTAGATTAATGTTATTAGTTTGTGCAGTCACACTGTGTTGACAGTGGTGTGATTCAGCAGGTTTGCCCCAGTTCACCAGAACTGGTAGCAGAAATTTTGGCTGGCCCTGCCCATCCAAGTTTTGAAATAAAGTAGTCCTAATTTGGGTGCAACACAGGGCTTTCCCCCTGGCCAAACCCTCGATACCACACCCACAGAGTAGGTAGTAAAAAAAAATCAAATCCCACCACTGAGTGTTGCCTTAGAAAAATCTGACAACGACCAACCCAGCCCTGCTATGGAAGTGTGTTTAGTCAAGAGTCAATTAATTTGAAAAAAATGTTTTTGCTGAGTCTTTTACAAAACCCACTCTTTAGTTTTAAAGCAACACTTCTCTCAATTGAAAACTCTTAATAGCTCCTCTGAAGCCATTAAAATCTATTGTTTCAGTGATTTGCAAAAACAAGGTCTCTAAATAGGTCTTGACCAGACAGACAAATTGATTGTGAGAATTTTTTTTTTTTTTTGCAAAGATAAGCTTGGGGTTTTTATCCCCAGATGGATCCAGACACAGCATACCAAGAGCTTTGCTGGAGACACCATATATCATGGTTTGTTCACTCTCAATGTAGTCTTTAACTCACTTTGACACTTGGTGCAAGGACACATTTATCGTAAAACAGAACATACTCTGCTCAAGTATTATCCAAATGGAATAATCTTTGGCAAGGAGGTAGCTAAACAAGTCAAATAAATAAATAAATAATGAAATAAAAATACTGCATATAGTATAATAGCTTTATATAAAAAAATAGCAATAGCAATAATAATTGTGATAATAATGTATGTTATCACCCTGCTATTTCCAGATTGACAGAGTGGTTTGGAATAGGAAAAGGAGTAAGACAAGGCTGCATTTTGTCACCCTGCTTATTCAACTTATACACAGAGCACATAATGCGCAACGCAGGGATGGAGGAATCACAATATGGGATTAAAATTGCTGGGAGAAACATCAACAATCTGAGATATGCAGACGACACCACCTTAATGGCAGAAAGTGAGGAAGACCTAAAGAATCTCTTGATCGGATTGAAGGAGGAGAGTGCAAAAGCTGGCTTGAGACTCAATATCAAGAAAACCAAGATAATGGCAACTGGCCCAATCAGTTCCTGGAGAATAGATGGGGAAGAAGTAGAAGCAGTGACAGATTTTACATTCTTAGGATCTAAGATCACTGCAGATGGAGATTGCAGCCATGAAATAAAAAGGCGACTGATTCTTGGGAGACAAGCCATGAAAAACCTGGGGAACATGGTGAAAAGCAGAGACATCACCTTGAAAACAAAAATTAGAATAGTCAAAGCAATGGTATTCCCAGTGGTAATGTACGGATGTGAGAGCTGGACAATTAGGAAGGCTGAACGCAGAAGAATAGATGCCTTTGAAATGTGGTGCTGGAGGAGAGTTTTGAGGGTACCCTGGACAGCGAGGAGAACAAATAGGTCAATCTTAGAAGAAATCAACACTGACTGCTCATTGGAAGGTCAAATAGTAAAGATGAGGCTAAAGTACTTTGGGCATCAAATGAGAAGGGAGGATTCACTTGAGAAGGCCGTGATGTTGGGAAAGGTGGAGGGCAAAAGAAGAAGGGGGAGGCCAAGGATGAGATGGATAGATGGTATTGTAGACACAATGGGCACAGAACTGGGAGGACTGAGGGGGATGGTGGAGGACAGAGGCGCCTGGAGAACGATGGTCCATAGGGTCGCAAAGGGTCGGAATCGACTGTGCGACTGAACAACAACATTTCCAGATGCAATTTTTAATATTTCTATTGATATTCAGGAAACAAAACACATTATGTTATGGTCAACACACAATGCCAATAAAAATATGTAAGAGGATAACAGGTTCTCCTGTGGTGTAACGAGAATAAATTAGGTTCTGGGGTAAGGGTGGGGCTTTTTAGCTTCTCAGACAAAAGAAAACACTTTCATTTTTCCTGCAACTAGGTGGTATATTAATGTCTGACATATCAAGAATTATCATTAATGTTACATAAATTGAGTGGTCATTTCCAAAACAAATGTTGTATTCTACTAGAGCTGTGTGAGAAATGCCCTATTTATCTAAAGCTATGGTGGTAAATGCTCCCCCTAAATAAACAGATATTTTTCAAATTATGTTTATATATCCTTGATTTAAAAATGCCTTCTCTAGAATGACCTTCTAAGATACACTGCATGATGAAATTAGAACTAGCCACTATGGGTTTAAGAAGCCTCCTCACCCCACTCTGTCTCTAAATAAAAGACATTTGGATTGCTGCCAATCTGCCCTAAACCCTTTCAAAGACATTCCAATACCTTCTGTCCCCAAGTCTGTGACACCTATTTGTCTGTTGTCAGATTTCTGCTTGTGTCACCTGTCCATTCAAAGCCCACACAACAATTATGTCTCCACAATCTCACACCTAAAGGTGTAATATTTCAATAAAGTCAGTAAGCTAAGTTGATTGAGAGAACAAGGGAAAATAATATTGTAGAACACACACACAAAACCAACACTATTTAAACCATAACGCAAGTTTGTTTTCTTCACCCTACAGCTTTGCAAAAATGGCTGAATGAGTGACTACAAGAAGATATACATACCATTTGGTGACCCTCAATGGAAATCTTAGACTTTGTTATAGGTCATTCACTTTTTCCTTTGGTGTCATCCTTGTATTTCTTAGGATTTACTCTTTGCTCAGGTGAAATTACTGATCATCTTTTTAATCCTAGAATGGCAGACCGGGATACAAAAGGGCATAGTGGTGTTGCTCTAACCTTGGATGAACAGCGAATCTTGCTCTCTCACATAGCTGCCCTAGAATTACACAAATACCTTTAATTCAAGGGTGATTAAAAAGGACATTAAGTCCTATATCCAGGGTAATCTGAAGGTGGACTGGTCCACTTTTTTATGGTGTCCATATGGTGTCCATATATGTTGGAAACCAGAGCAATCTTGACATGCTCCTTTTGACCCTCTGTCAGGGGTTCAGCATTTTAGGTGGACACCATAAATGTCATAAATGTAATTTACATAAATGTGCAATTAATTATTTTGGGTACCCCCCTTCAAATGGGGGGGGCATGAGAATCCAGGTGATTGGTAGGTTAACAATTCATCACCCATGGTGTATGCAACATTTTAGCATCCTACAATGTTAAATAAACCTGGAGTCTGACTCCATCTTGAGAAGCATTCTTTATTTCTAAGTAACATATAAATTTAATTACCATGTCTATTAATGGCTTTGCACAGACAGAGGTGTGCTAAACTTTATGCTGATTGCTGCTGAAAGCCAAAAATAGTCTTTGAAGATCAGCGCAAGAATAATAATGTCAATCCCTATACAGTGTCACAAATGTCATGTACTGATTGTCATATCTTAACTATGGTTTTGTGCTCTTCTTGTTGAATGTCCCCATGGGTGTAAATGGAGGGGCATGTAAGGAGTTTACCCACAATCTTAAATGTATTTCTATAAATTGATACATATAGAAATTACAGTTAGAGCAAAAATGTGTAGATATGATTAATAGACTCTCTGCCCCCTACCCACCCCAATTATTTCCACAGACATCTTTGAATGCTATTTTTTTTTAAAAAAATGTGTCAAATGCACATAAAAGTGCTTTCTGGGTTGAAAGGATTTTTGCTGGAGAAACTCCACTCAGGGAACGCCTGTATGAGGCTCCTTTTATGTCCCCAAGATCTTTTTTTCACTGAAGTGGCCCTTATTTATCTGCTTGCAAGTTCTAGAATTTCAAACTGCTAGGTTGGCAGGAGCTGGGACAGAGATGGGTGCTCATTCCGTCATGCAGTACTCAGGTCTCGAACTGCTGACTTGCTGACCTTCCAGCTAACAAGGTGAGCTTCTTAATCCCTGAGCCACCACAGTCCCTTTGAATGCTACTGTTGCTGATGAAGCAGCCATTTTGAAGTGCTGTATGCTAAGTACAGCCTACAGTGAGCTCGAGTTTATTATGCTCACTCCCACTTCATCCTGATCAGCTGGCTGAGTTATTAAATAAACTACTGAAGTAACTTTAAAGTCAGATAGTTCAGAAGTTTGTAGATGATAAAATTTTATGAGAAAGCATTGCCAGGCTTCATTTTGAGCTCTTGCCCAAGTACTGTTTGATGTAACAACAAATATTAATATTATATGAGAGTGATTTCAGGATATCATTTCCAAGATAGATTTAATACCATTGCATGGCCAGAAAAGCCAAGAACAAAAGCAAATCCCTGTATCAATTTGCCAATTTCCAGCTGCAAAGTGTAGTTGGGATTAGTCAATTAAAAAAAAAGATCCTAATCACTTCTCTGAATACTGACTCTGAGGAAATCTAAAGATGCATTTCTGTGGGTAAAATAGGAACCCATTGAATCATGTCATTTGTCTTATTCATCAAAGTGCCAATCATTTTCTTCTTCTTTGGTGCATTGTCTCTAGAAGCACAATTTGTTTCTAGTGCCAGTAATGATTTTTCTTGTTTTCTACTGATGCAAATCTCTAGCAGCATTGTTCCATTCAGTCAAAATGTCCTGGCTAGTGGGCAGAGATATGATTCATTTTTATTATAACCTCTGACATCTCAACACCACAGCACCTTCTTACCTTCTAACACCACTTTACCATGTCTTTATTGTCAGCAGCAGCAGGAAAAGGCGAAGTAGCAAAAGCAGCAACATCACTTAAGGATCTGTGCTTTCTAAAAACTATTTAAAAAGGAACAGATATGCTGAATGAGATGTATTGTGACACCATGATATAAGCAAGAGCAAATCCCAGATCAGCAGATTCTACTATCAGGAAAAGTCAGACAATTTCTGTAATTTCTGTCTGATACAATTTTTTTTGTACAGTTAAGTGTTGTGTTAGGATGAGGTTTTGGGAGAGCCAAAGAGTTAGAGTTAGTTCTAGGACTAGGGTTACTATCAGCATTAGGGTTACTGATGTTATTGTGGATTTTTCTCGAGCTACTCTAGAAACTACTTCACATAATATTTTGTGATTTCTGTTTAATGCATTTTTGCATTCTTTAGTTTTTGGTTATGACTATATTTATGGGTAGACCTAGGGTTAAGGTTAGTGTTAGGGTTACTATCAGTTTTAGGGTTACAAAAAAAATTCTGGATTGTTCTCGAGCAACTCTAGAAAATACTTCACATAATATTATGTTGTTTCTGTTTAATGCATTTTTGTTATATCCCTAAATGTCGGATTAGGACAAGGATCAGCATTAGTCTTGGGGTTAGGGTATCACATTTCAGATTTCATAAATTATTCTGGATTATTTTGGAGCTACTCTTCAAACTAGTTCACTTAATATAGTGTAATGTATGTCTAATGCAAATTGTATGACATGCTTAAGTGTCGGGTTAGAACTAGGTTAAGGGTTAGGCCTAGGGTTAGAGTTATCCTTAATATCAGTTTTAGAGTTACAATGGCATTTCTGGATTATTCTACAAACTATTCCATGTAATATTGTGATGTTTCCATTTATTGCAATTTATTTGTGGTACAAATAAATTGATTTTGGGTTAGGACTAGATTGTGGGTTAAGACTAGGGTATAGGTTACTATCATCTTAACACTTGCAAAATATTTTTTGGATTGCTCTTGAGCCACTCTGGAAAGTAGTTCACATAATATTTTGTTATTTCTGTCTAATATAAATTTTAGTAGTACGCTTACGTGTCAGGTTAGCACTAAATTTAGGATTAGACCTAGGGTTAGGGTTACCCTGTATACAGTCGAGCTGTATATACCCGAATATAAGCCGAGGTACCCAATTTTGAAATAGATTGACCTGATTATAAGCCGAGGGTGGAAATGCAGCAGCTGCTAGTGAGTTTCAAAAATCAAAATATGGTAAAATTAATTAAATTGTTAGCACATCTCAATCCAATGCAGTCTTGGGACCTTCCTAGTCATTGACCAGGGTATAGGCCAAGCCCACTTTTGGGGGGTTAATTTTGTGGCTAAAAATCTCGGGTTATACTCGAGTATATATGGTACTATCAGCTTTAGGGTTATAAATTATTTTCTGGATTATTCTGGAGCTACAATAGAGACTAGTTCATTTAATATTGTGTGATTTCTGTCTCATGCATTTTTGTGGTGTGCTTAATTGTCATGTTAGAACTAGGTTGGAGGTTAGTCCTAGAGTTAGGATTTGGATTACTATTGGCGTTATAGTTGCAAATGTTTTTCTGGATTATTCTAGAGCTAATCTAAAAATGAGTTCACATAATATTTCTATCTAATGCAATTTCTATCTAATGCAATTATTTGTGGTGCTGCTAGGTTTTGAATTACTATGAGATTTAGGGTTAGCCCTATAGTTAGGGCTATGATGAGCTTTTAAGGTTACAGAAGTTTTTCTAGATTTATCTGTCTAATGCAATTTTTTTCTGGTATTCTTAAATGTCAGTTTAGGATTAGACCTTGGGTTAGTGTTTGGGTTACTATCAGATTTAGGTTTACACAACGTTTTTCTGCATTATTCTAGAGCCATTCTAGAATTTAGTACACATACTATTTTGTGAAATATGCCAATTTTTTTTGTTATGCTTAAATGTTGGTTTAGGACTAGGTTTAGGATAGGTCTAGGGTTAGAATTAGGGTTACTATCAGCTTTAGGGTTACAAAGGTTTTTCTGAGAATAATCCTGCCAGTGATTAAGGCACATACACTGCTTTGAGCTCCCTGGAAGACAGGCAGGATATAATTGTGACAAATATACAAGGATACGTGATGCTCTCCAAGTATTATATATAGTTGTGCCTCCATTTTTACCTTAATTAACTAGAATCCTTTGATGAGAGAAGATATTGAACAGTAACTTAGAATGAAGGACTGGAAAGCATATCTTTTTCTTCTCTATTCTTTTTACTCACCACCATAACCAAGTATTTAGAATGCTGTCATCAAAATATTTTATTAATACTCCAAGCTTAGCAGTGTTGATTTTTATTCCACTCGTGTTTGCAGAGAAAGCTGTAAGTCTCTTCTCCCCATGGGTTTCATTTCTGGTAAGGATTATTTCTCATTCCCAGTAATTAATTGAAGTAAAAACAAAATATTTAGCTGAAGTCTCTGTATTTATTTGATTTCTAATCTGTTCCTGAATGTTCTGCAAACTGGATATATGTATGGTAGAGCCAAGCTTCCAGGTGATAAACATATTCCACAAAATAATGTATCAGTCCAATTCCTGGTAAGTAAAATAGAGCCAATCCTGCCTAATTAGGGGTTTAATCACAGTTTGGGGCATTTGAGTTTCTCTTGCCTGAAAAGGACAGAGTTAAGTGTTTTATACCTGACAGCTGCAATCACGTTACCCAACAGAAACGTCAGTAGCCTCACGCAAACCCCAGTGAAATATTTATCATGGAACAATTGGACTGATGCTAAGCAGTTTCCTTGTTTTGTGAGCTAGGTCAACTAATCATTTTGATATGTGAAAGAGCAGAAGCTTGCTTTTAGTTTGAGAAAGGAGTCTGCTTTAAATTTAGAGGGGAAAGGAGAGAGCTTTTTGATAATGGACTAGTTCCCAAGGCATTTACACAGGGATTTCTAAACTCCTCTAGAACATTCAAGAAAACATTAACAGAGTCTATATAAGTTAAATCATAGCACCCTCCTTTATGACTGCTTTAGTCAAGGAGGAAGTGAGAGTATGAGTGGCTCAACAGACCAGTGGTGAAAGTTTAGTGTAAACTTTCAAAGTCAGAACCCTCATAGTAGTCCTTACAAGAGTTGATCCATAAAAATTAAACTTAATTACAGATCTCCACCCTTATCCAAGGAGGATATGTTCTGAGACCTTCCATGATAACTGTGACCCTTATATTTAACACATATATCTCAGTCAAAGAAGCAGGAGAGGGGTTTCTTATGCCTCTGTCATTCTACATGAGAGCTACCAAAATGTCTGCCTTCATTTTTTGTAAGCATGAAATTAGAGACAGTGGCCTCATTAGCCCAATCTGGTAGTGTGCTCTGTGTAATCAGGGATTTTTATTGAATATTTCAAGATCTGTGACTAGGTGAACCAAATCTATTCAACCCACAGACATGGAGCAAGACTGGTATTTATTTTTTGGAAAGATAATTCTGCATACCAACAGCTCTTCAACAGAAGACTTCAGAAATTTCACATTAAGCTACTTCGTTTTAAAATAGCCAATTAACAATATTTCAATGGGGCATACTTCTGGATAATTGGATATAGGATAGATTTCAGCCTGAAAGACAAAAAGACCCTGAAAAATCGATTTATGTACTCTGAGCTAGTGTCTTTCCCTTTGAAAAGCAAAGAATATGAACATACAGCAAGAATTCGACAATGGTTGACTGTAAAAAGTGGGGGAAAACCCTTAAAGGATCTAGAAAATGGAATGATGGGTCTAAAACCAGAAAGGGATGTCAGCAGACTGTGATGCTCACTTGCTGCTTTATGGCCCTGACTTGTACTGTGTAGATTGCTGTGGAACCATGATTAAATTCTGCTTGGATAGTATTAGCTTAGGATAGAGAGTTTTTTTTATATATAAAACTAATAGATTCTCATCTACATATCAGGGACCCATATGTTTTACAGCATGACTGAATAAAGCTGCAGTTGTTCTAGGGATCTATATTTTTCACATACTCCCACTGAAGTTAAAGACCCTAAGAAAAAAGTCAATGAATCTCTAAGTTATTCTGAAGAACATACAGGATTCTGTGAGTGTGCAGACAATTAAACTGGCAGCTGCTGTATCCCTGGCTAGTACCATAATCACAGAATAGAAATAATGGTTCATAGCTTTGTCTCATAGTTATAGTCCAATATTTATTCTCCTTCGGTGATTCTGTGCAAAATGTACTTGCTTCACAAGTCAAAACAGTGTTTTTCCAATTGTCAGCACTGCAGGCTCAACCTGTTCTCTGCAAAACCCTGCTGCGTTTTATCTTTGCTATTCATGATACTAACAATAAGAATAGAATTAGCTGTCAGTTTGTCTGCAACACATTTCAAATGTAGATATAGTTGAATCTCAAATAGAAAAGTATTTTGCTTCCAAATTTTAAAATTAAGATTGTTGGGCTATCCGCTCTAATACTTTTATTTTTCTACTTAACACATTCATATTTTCAGCTAAATGGCTCAGAAAGGGTTTTTGTATTTGCATATGCTATTAATATTAATTATGCCTAGGACAACCTAGGCAACCTGCCAAATATCTACTTATTTTTTTCATTTCTTTTGAAAACAGTAAAATGACAAGAGCTTGCATTTGTGTGTATAATAAACAATGGTTGAAGAAAAACAAAGCAGTAAGAAATACTATCCCTCTCTTCTCCTTTAGCGGGGCTCCAAGGACATCATGGTCCGCTTAGATATTAAGGGCTTGCAGAGATGTAAATGTAGGATTATTTTGTTCTTTCAGGTGACAATGAAATACTCCAAAATTTTCTCCTTCTGTAGGAAACTAATAGAGTTTTTAATTCATATTTTGAATTCTGGCTCTTTTCTGAAAATATTTTCCCACAACTTATTACCTTATAATTCTGGGTAAAATACTGGGCTTCCCCGACAAGTAGAATATTTTTGTGCAAAATACACTTTTTTTGGTTCTATTTCTACTGTGGGAAAAGCTGACCTGTTTGGTTTCTGCGTGCAGATAAAACATCACACAATAGTTTAGAATTCTTTTCAGCAAAATGTTGTGAGCTGGTAAAACACCATTTCTCAGCAAAGATGAAAACAATTGCACATATTCATTGCAGTAAAATGGTGGAGATCAAAAAGAAACCCAGATTGAGCAGTTAGGGGTCAAGGATCCCACCACCACACACTTTCAAATAGACCCATTATGTCCTTGAAAGTGATATTATGTCATCGCATAGTATCATTTCAAATGACCTTGTGTGGGAAGTGCCACCTTCTCCATATTAAATCAGTATAAATATAGTTATGCACATTGTGTCCAGAGATGCAGTTTAATACCCACTTAAAAATCACCACAGGAGCTGTAAATTTAAAAGAAGTATGAGTAAGGATAAGGCCCTTAGAGCATCACATAGCCGTAATTTATTTCATTAATTAAGTCCCTTGCCACCAAATCAATTTATATTCTCCACTACTCCATATAGATGTTGATGATTTTCTCACCTCAGCAACACAGACCTGACAACAATGAGAATATTAACTCACCGCAGCCTTCAGGCATAGTGGCATGCAAAAAGAGGTTAAGCATACATTGTATAACATGGGAAGAGAATGATATTTGCCCTTATATTAGTATCTTTCTCATTGCAGGCGCACCCCCCAAAGAAAGACTCAGACACCGGTATATGGATAAAGGCATTGGGCCATTTTTATTGAATAATGCCGTAGTCCGAATTATAACTTTCAATTGGTACTCATCCAATTATAATTCTTTAAGGCAAGCAGGCCGCAGTAACACTGGTAAGGTTCCTCCCAAAATTGCCAACGGCAATTGGCTACAATGTATCCATTTTGTATCAATTTGTTTGTTGACACAAACAAATTGTTGACCGTAGTCAATAAACTATCTACTGACCCCACCCTCTGACGTGTATCCGTCAAATCACTGGGTGATGCATGCTGAAAAGCTTGTGCCATCACCCCTTGCCTGGTTCGTCATTGACCGGTCAACGTTATTACACCTGTACCTGTCTAAATGTTAGCCAGTCAATTGCGAACCTGCCGGATACCTATGGGTCATAAATCTTTACCTTACCAGTGCTACCCGCCTAAGTGACCAAAGTCAAGAACAAGAAAAAACCCTATATCAAACCTCAGCAACAGTGTGGGATGGGCAAAAAAGCCAGAACCCAAGGGCCAATTGTGGGTTCCAACCAAAAATTCCCACCCGGCCCCGAAGCGACCAAAATATCACACTGTTCACTAGGGAGGGGGTGGAGGGAAAACTTCTCCTCTCCGTTGCTCTTTTTAAAATGGCAGCTCGGCTGCCTCGTGGCCACCCCTTTTATAGAGGGGTGGCAACGCCCCCTAACTCACCCGGATGTCTGAGTCCGGGTGGGGGGGCGCAAAGAGCGCGGCGGCCATTTTGGCGCCGCACTTTCATTAGCTAAGATATTTCTTCAAAGATATTCACTTCAGCATGCCCAGTAGCAAATTAAAATAATGCTCACCTCTGATTAGCAGTACAATGGAGGCAAAGTAATTCCGAGATGCAAAAATGAGAAAAGCATGTGCTGGGTCAAATAGATGTCTTTCACAACTTCTTTTTTTAATTTTTTTTAATTAGTTATACAAACAATACAAAAGAAAAAGAACATAACTGACAAAACAAAATACATTTCATTTTTACAGTTCAATAATCTAAAATACAAATAAAATGCCTAACAATAACAAGTTACTTTCACTTAGGAAAAAAGAAAAGAAAGAAAACCCCTATTTAACTGTATAGCGAACAGTACTTTTCTATATCGTATCTTAATTAACACCTCTGTAATTTGCTGTACCAGTGCTTATATAAATCTAAATCTAGTTACATTAAAAAAACCAAATGCTATTACAATAATCACCCTGTGTATTTACAACTTACAGGAGTCTGCGGGATGTCACATTTTTCACCATTTCCAATAATGTATATATTCTGGTACATGGCTGCTACCCTGGTCTCCTTTCAGTGAATGATCCACAAATGGTTGCCAAATTTTCCAAAATCTGTTTTCTTTAATTTTCCCTTATATTTATTTATCTCCCATGTCAATTTATCATTCAATGCAAGATCCCACATCTCTTTATACCATTCCTCTACTTTTAAAGGTTTTCAATTCCTTGCTATGCACATTCTACCCATTATCAGCATAATAGCTATTAACTCCTTTTTATCTTCTTTTACCTTTAAATTTTCCACATCTGTTAACAACACAATATTTAAATTCAGTTTACATTCTGACCCCGTAATGTCACATATTTCATTCTCAAATTTTCCCCAAAACTCTTTTACCACATTACATTTCCACCACATGTGTTCATATGTCCCCAAAGTGTTTTTACATCTCCAACACATTTTACTTTTAGTATTATCTATTTGAAATAATCTCTCTGGGGTCAAATGCCACTTCCATAACATTTTGTAATTATGCTCCTTCATTTTAACCAACATAGTTCTCACATATCTTTTTCTCCATTTATTTCTCCATTTTTTCCTGGGATTTTTATGTTCAAATCCTGTTCCCAACATGATTTCAGAGTTTCTTGAGGGTTACCTTCTTTATTTTGGATTTTATATATTGTCTTTCACAACTTCTAAATTCAAGGTAGTTTGATCCCCAGTTGCCAGAGTGTTGAATAACACCAATTTTGAAAAGCTGAGATTTCTTGAAATTGCATGGTCTATCTGAATGGTACGATGTGAGTACCAGAGCTGCTCCTTTTTGTATTCAACTTTTAAATTTCAAAATGTACAATTTCAAAAATGACATATGAATATTCTTATGTGAAGGAAATCAAGACCAGATTCTACTGTCCCTGCTACTCCTCATCACCCAGGAAAATCTGGTACTGCCAATAGTATGTAAAATGTGTATTCTTGTATTCTAAAGAAGTCCATTGTGTTTTGAATACATACAGAAGCAATAGGTTTTTCCTACTTCTATGATACCTTTACTTCTATTCTACCTGTTTGTCAGTCATTTTGTAGTCATGCTTGAGATCTCTAAGAAGTATCAGATGGTACTGGAAACAGTGGTGTCTATTACACAAGTTCTGCATGATCGTATTGCCTCAAGATAACGCTCAACACTAGCACAAGAGTTAATAAACAGGTGGTGGCTAGGAATGCAAGTCGTAAGGTAGAAAGTAAGCAGATCAGACAAGATTAGCCCTATATTTATATTTATAATGTCTTTATAAAAGCACAGTAATGATGTACCTTACTGTATATGTTGAGGTTATAAACATGAAATGTTTTGAATCCATAGGGAAAACTTTGTGCACATGTTAGGCATTTAGTTAAGCAATCATTAATTTAAGAAAAAAAGTTAAGGCTTTTAGGAATTCATTGACATCCAAGCAAAGCACATACATTTTAAGATTTTCCCCTATGACTCTAATACAAAGTTTTGTTAAATTATGTAATCAGGTTTTTATACACTGATTACTAAAAAGTTATCTGTCTAGATATCATTGGAAGTGACTCTTACCTCATTCAAAATAGAATCTGTGAAGAATTCTCACAAAATTATTAATGTTGAAACAAGATGTCTTAACAAATCAAGACAGGCTGTTGAGAAATCACTTACACCTCCCTTGAGAAGTCTCACCTCTACAGAAAAAACTCACAAACTATGGACTCCTTGTTTCCATAGAGATTTCTGCAGTTTGTGCAAAATGTCACCGCACAAACATAGCATTTTCTCCCTTTCTGAGGCATCACAAGGACTGTTGACTGACCTAATGCTGCTAAGTTTTAATTATCTTTACAGCAAGACAGTAGCTAACTATTTTCTTCAGTTCATCCATGGCTATTTCTTCAGTCACCCCAATATAGTGCCAGGAAAATATGGGTTAAGAAGTTCTCATGGTGAGTAATTAATCACAGTGGCTCCAAAACAAAAATAGGCCACATACCTTTGGTCAGCTTGTTTGCTCCAGTTTTTCAAACATTACCAGAGAAACATGAGGTCCAGTTGTATTGTATGGGAAGAATGCAAGCGCGGCGCCAAAATGGCCGCCGCGCCCTTTGCGGGGCCCCCCCCCACAGGACAGAGAATCCGGGTAGTTAGGGGCGTGGCCAGCTCCCTTATAAAAGGGGTGGCCACGAGGCAGCCGCGCTGCCATTTTGCCTCAGCGACGGAGCGGAGAAGTTTTTTCCCTGCGCCTCCGTCGCTCGTTGGTATTGCCGGGAAGCCTTTTGGGTCGTTTTTGCTTAGCTAGCTTCCCTTTTTGGCTCGAGATGCCTTCCAAAAAGAAGGCTGCTGCGAATTCAGCTCGGGCTGTTAGGAGGCGCAACCCAGGTCGGAGGACCGTGGTGCCGCCTCCTCAACAGCCACCTTTGCCATCCCCGGCCGGGGCTAGTGGCTTGGGGTCTATCGCACCTTGGCCCGTTCAGAGTGCGGGCGCGGAGGGCGCTCCGGCCCGCGGCCCGCGAGCGGTGGACACCGCTCCTCCTTCCGCCCAACCCGTTGGGCCGACTACTTCTGGGCCGCAGCCCCTCCCGGGGCCCTCTAGCCTCGGGGGGTGGCCCGGTGCCCTGCCTTGGCAGGTTTCCTCACCAGCCCTACCGGGCTTTGGCCCTGGCCAATGGCCATATCTGGGCCATGGGGTGCAGGGAACTGTCCCCATGCAAGGGTCAGGTGGGCCGGCCGGCTCTTTACCCATGGTTACTGTAGACACCTTACTGGCCCGTATTGCGGCCTTAGAGGAGTCTTTGGCTCGTGCCAGTCAGGCAGGTGCCCCTTTCGGGGTACCTTTGGAGGCGCTATCGGCAGCAGGACAACGGCCGGCGGGGAGGGTTGAGCTGCTGCAGGCAGGTGGCGTGGCTCCGGCCACTGCCTCGCAGCTCCCCAGCCAGCAACCTGGCGCGGGTCAAGCCCCGGTGATGAGCTCTACATCGGTCGTGAGCTCCGACGCCCCCAGTGGGCCGGAACCCCCGTTGGGGGCGGCCCGCGGGGGTGCAGCATGTGAGTATATGGTGCAAACGAGTACATCCACACACATTCCCAATATAGGGGGGACATTTCAGTGGCCTTGGCCTCGCGCGGGTGGTGCAGGGGCTACGCCGCTGGCGACCCACCCGGCGACAAATACTGCCACCATGCCCGCTGGGGTGGGCATTGGTTCTTACACTGCTGGGAACGTACTTGGGGTGGCAGGGTTAACTCATGCCCCTTTGGGTAGGCCAGCTATCCCCTTTTCGGCTTTGCCGACGGCAGGGTATTCCCTGCCATTGGGTGATCACTTGGCACAGGCTACCAGGGAAAAGATATGGCGAGGGGAGTACGTGGATATCTTCTCACTCCTGAACAGAGAGCCCACTAAGGAAGAAAGGGAGGGTCAGGATGAGAAGGACAAGGAGCAGGCACGCCGCCGTAAGCCGCCGCGTACCTGGGCTAACTGGCTCCCCGCTTATTTGATATACATGGCGGTGTATTTGAGGGCGCGGCCGGATCTAGCTATTCCCATGGTCCAATATTTGGACAACATATACAGGGCGATGGTAGATTTCCCGGGCCCCTCATGGCTAGCATATGATGAGGAATTCCATATGAGGATTCCCCTGCACCCCGAGATGAGATGGGATGAGCCGTGCCAGAGACTGTGGCTCTTGTATATGACACCCACACGTCCTGCCCCGGGGGATAGATACCATTGTGGACATGCGGTCCAGCGAGCAGCTCCAGCGCAGGTTACCCGCCAAATGGCGGGGCAGGGGGTTCCAGCCCGCCTGCTGTGCTGGACTTTCTCGTCCAATGGTTCCTGCAGTCGGAAGAACTGCAGATATAAGCACGAGTGTCCCACATGTTCTGGTCCCCATGCAGCCTCTGCTTGTCCCAAGCCTGGGGGGGTGCGAGGCAGAGGGAGGGGTGGACAGTGGGCTGGCAAGCCTGCCACGGATGGAACTAGTTCTCCGAAAGGCCCCCTCCCCAATTAAGGTGGACATGCTGGAGCGCTGGCTCGCATCGTACCCAAGGGGAGAGGACAGGGAGTACCTTATCCAAGGTTTTAAGCAGGGATTTCGTATCCCTTTTATGGGTGATAGATCTCCTCAGGATGCTCCCAACCTTTTATCCCTCAGAGGAAGGGAGGAGGTAGCCGAGGCCAGCATTAAAAAGGAGTTAGACGCGGGCAGGGTCGCCGGACCTTTTCCCGTACCCCCTTTTCCCAACCTGAAGGTTTCACCATTGGGTTTGGTTCCTAAAAAGTCCCTAGGTGAGTTTCGCCTTATTCATCATTTGTCCTACCCAGCCGGCCGATCGGTTAACGATGCGATACCTGATGACCTTTGTTCGGTCAGGTATACATCGTTCGACCATGCGATGCGCATGGTGCGCTCGTGTGGCCCGGGTGCCTTGCTGGCCAAGTGCGACATTAAGTCAGCTTTTCGCCTCTTGCCGGTGCACCCGGGCGACTTTGAATTGCTGGGTTTTAAATTTAAAGGGGAGTATTATTTTGATAAGGCCATGCCTTTTGGCTGCTCCATATCATGCTCGGCTTTCGAGCGTTTTAGTACCTTCCTAGAGTGGGCTTTCGTCCGCAGGTCAGGGTCCCGGTCTGTAGCCCATTACCTGGATGACTTTTTATTCGGGGGTGAACGGGGCTGGGACACGTGTGCACGTCTCCTCAATACATTTCAGACGCTAATGCAGGAACTGGGTGTCCCTTTAGCGCCCGAAAAGACCGAGGGCCCGTCGACCAAACTAGTATTCCTGGGGGTTGAGATTGATACAGTAGTACAGGCTTCTAGGTTACCGGGTGATAAGGTGTCCAGGATAGTGACCCTTATCTCGGAATTGCTGGCCAAGCGTAAGGCATCCCTGAGGGAACTGCAGGTGCTACATGGGCACCTCAATTTTGCCTGCAGGGTGGTCGCACCGGGCAGGGCTTTTGCCCGGCGCTTATGCGACGCCATGGCAGGGTTATCCAGGCCCCACCACAGAGTCAGGCTTACCCGGGGTATCAGGGCAGACATGTTTGTCTGGTTGCAATTCCTGAGGGAGTTTAATGGGGTCTCATTTTGGAGGTCTGACCTCCTGGCATCCCCCAATTTCCAGATCCAGTCTGATGCCTCAGGATCCCTGGGTTATGGGATGTACTTCAATGGGAAGTGGGCCTATGGTGGGTGGCCACCGGCATGGGCAGGCACAGGTCGCCTGCGGGATCTCACATACCTGGAATTTTTTCCCATTCTGGGGGCTTTGATGCTATGGGGCGAACAGTGGGCTAATTCGGTGGTGCATTTCTGGTGCGACAATGCTGCCGTGGTGCACATTGTCAATGCACAGACTTCTAAATCGCCCAGGGTCATGGACCTAGTGCGCCATTTTGTGCTGTGCTGCCTGCGCCTCAACGTCTTGTTCAGGGCCAGGCATGTCCCAGGGGTTAATAACGATATTGCTGACGCTTTGTCCCGCCTGCAGATCTCCCGGTTCCGCGCCTTGGCCCCGGATGCGGAGGAATTTCCCTCGCCACTCCCGGACGAGATGTGGACTATTGGCAAGGAGAGGTGAACCGGGCGATTGGCCTGTCACTGGCGCCACGCACGCGTAAGGCTTATCAACAAGCATTCAATTTGTATAGGGCTTTTGCTACTCGATTTCAATGGCCAGAGACCTGGCCCATCCCGGTGGACCATGTTCTGCGGTTCATGGTTCACCTGCATGCACAGGGCCTTGCACCTCGCACCATAGCATCCAAGCTCTCGGCGTTGGCTTTTATGGCCAAAGTAGGGGGTCATGTGGATACCACCTCTGACTTCCGTGTGAGACACGTTTTGGAGGGGTGGGTGCGCGAGCGCGGGCGTTGCCCGGATGACCGGCACCCTATTTCCCCAGGGGTTCTTACCCAGTTGGCCCGGGGCTGGCCAGGCCTCTGTTTTGATCATTATGAGGCAGCCCTTTTTCATGCAGCCACAACGGTGGCATTTTTTGGAGCGCTCCGCATCAGCGAACTCGTGATGCTGTCTAAGGCGGATGCAAGTGGTAGGGCACTGGAACTCGGAGATGTATATGTTGCCAAAGACTGGGCCCAGTTGAGGATTCGCTCCTCCAAAACAGATCAGCATGGCGTAGGCAGTGGAGTAAGACTGCTACGGTGTTCTTTGGCAGACATCTGTCCGGTTGGTGCCCTACAGGAATACCTGGCACTGCGTGGCTGGCACCATGGCCCGTTTTTCTGTCACCAAGATGGGTCTCCCCTTACTAAATTTCAGTTTTGGAAGGTGACAGCCAGAGCCCTCACCAGGGTGGGACTACCAGGTGCCCGTTATGGCACACATTCGTTCCGTATTGGCGCAGCCTCTACAGCAGCTGCTTTTGGGTACTCTGGGGCTGACATACGCAGCATGGGGAGGTGGGGCTCACAATGTTTTCAGTTTTATGTGCGCCCACACCCGCCATGAGTACCAATCCAGTCACCTTACCTTCCTTTTTCTCAATTTTCTTACAGACCCTGGGTGTCGTATTACACCGGTGACAGTATGGCTGGTGGGCCACAGCTATGTGCTCAGGGCAGCGCGTTACGCTGCGGCGACAGAGTGGGGACCCCGACTGGGACTGGGTGACCACGCCAGTCTCTCATGGCACGGTAAGCCTGGGATGTTATGGCGGGAGCTGCGGCCTTTCCTTTTTTCTGGCCTGGGGGCTGACCCGCCTGACATTCTAATCATCCACTTGGGGGGCAATGATTTGGGCCAGGTCACCGGCTTATCGCTCAAGCATGCGATTTGCGAGGACCTCGCCTACTTGCATTATGTCTGGCCTGCCACAGCCCTGGTTTGGTCGGACATTGTTCCGCGCCACTCTTACAGAGGGGGCGTTAACCTCCTGGCCCTTGACCGAGCTAGGCGCGCGGTCAATAAGGCAGTGGCGCGGTTTCTCACCACCAGGGCTTGGGGACGGGTTAGTCATCACCCCGATATTAGTCTACAAAATTGTGACTTGTATGCAGGGGATGGGGTCCATCTGTCGCGAGGAGGTATGGACCTCCTGTTGGGTGACTGGCGAGCAGGCCTGTTGACCGAGCTGACGGTCTGGGGGGGGGCGTCAGGTCTTCTGTGAAGCCCCTCCGTGTGGCGGGTAGCACTGGTAAGGTAAACAGTATGACCCACAAGTATCCGGCAGGTTCGCAATTGACTGGACAACACTAGACAGGAATAAAGTAGTTAAACGTTGTCCGGTCAACGACGAATCAGGTGATGGGGTGATGATGATTGCTAACCAGCATGCATCACCCCTGTGATTTCACGGATACGCGTCAGAGGGTGGGGTCATGAGTTAGTTATTGACTACGGTCAACAATTTGTTTGTTGTTAACAAACAAATTGATACATTTTGAAACATTGTAACCAATTGCCGTTGGCAATTTTGGGGTGGTACCTTACCAGTGTTACTTCGGCCTGCTTGCCTTAGGAATTATGATTGGTCGTTTTACCAATACAAATTTATAATTCGGACTAGGGCATTGAATCAATAAATGTGGCCCTTTGCTGTTATCCACTTTCAATGTTGTCTGTGTCCGTTATTGGGGGGGTGCGCCTGCAATGCAAGCGCGGCGCCAAAATGGCCGCCGCGCCCTTTGCGGGCCCCCCCCACAGGACAGAGAATCCGGGTAGTTAGGGGCGTGGCCAGCTCCCTTATAAAAGGGGTGGCCACGAGGCAGCCGCGCTGCCATTTTGCCTCAGCGACGGAGCGGAGAAGTTTTTCCCTCCACCCCCTCCCTAGTTAACAGTGTGATATTATGGTCGCTTCGGGGCCGGGTGGGAATTTTTGGTTGGGACCCACATTGGCTTCGGGTCCTGGCTTTTTTGCCCATCCCACACTGTTGCTATGGTTTGATATAGGGGTCTTTCTTCGTTCCTACTGTTGACTTTGGTCACATGGGCGGGTAGCACTGGTAAGGTAAACAGTATGACCCACAAGTATCCAGCAGGTTCGCAATTGACTGGACAACACTAGACAGGAATAAAGTAGTTAAACGTTGTCCGGTCAACGACGAATCAGGCGATGGGGTGATGATGATTGCTAACCAGCATGCATCACCCCTGTGATTTCACGGATACGCGTCAGAGGGTGGGGTCATGAGTTAGTTATTGACTACGGTCAACAATTTGTTTGTTGTTAACAAACAAATTGATACATTTTGAAACATTGTAACCAATTGCCGTTGGCAATTTTGGGGTGGTACCTTACCAGTGTTACTTCGGCCTGCTTGCCTTAGGAATTATGATTGGTCGTTTTACCAATACAAATTTATAATTCGGACTAGGGCATTGAATCAATAAATGTGGCCCTTTGCTGTTATCCACTTTCAATGTTGTCTGTGTCCGTTATTGGGGGGGTGCGCCTGCAAACAATACCACAAGTTATATACAGCTCAAACCATTGCTTCTTTTTAAAAAAAAATATTAGATATAAAGGACATATTTTGCTTTTTTCTTCTCCTAGTTTGAAGAGGAAAACACTCAATAATCAGTTAAAGCCAAGTTCTAGCAAACTATATTTGTGTGCTTCCTTCACTCAATGACACTGAAAGCTACTGTATGTATAATAAGCTAGCTAATAATTCCTAGTTTCCAGCTTCAGTAACGTACACAATATCATACAGATACATTTTACAAGGATCACCAAAATGTGGTTTATAGAACAAGATGGCAGACTAGGACTTAGGAAACCAGCATCTAAATCCCTATTTGGGCATGAAAACTCAGGGTGTATTGGGAATGAGGCTGGAAAAACAACTCGTTAAATATCTCATTCACCTTGAACCATCAGCTATTACAGAGGAGATTTGTCTATCTGATTCTCATTCTGAGAAACTAATTTGTACAGAGTCATCATGCAATAAAATCTCAAGAGAAATAGGTTGTAGTTGTAAACAACTCATGGAAAAACTCATTTATATCTTTGAGCCATAAGAGATGAGTCTTCTGTCAAAAATAAAAACTGGCTGGGAAAACAAAAGTATATTAAAAAGCACAGATATATTAGCTCACCCTCCAAAGCATAAGAAATCTAAGAAGGATATACTGTATTTATTGTTGGATTTAATTTTTCCCTCTACCCCTCTTTTCTTTTGTTTTCTTGTTTTCTTTCTTGTTTCCTTTCATTTCTTCCTTCTGCCCCTCCCTCAACTCGACTGTCATAAAAACTGGTTTCATACTTCACAGTTAACAGAGCTGCCAAAACTAGAGTGATGGATAGTCTTGTTTTCAGCAATCAAAACTCAAGAATAAAGAAAGTGTTTGCAGATTGGTTATACACAATTCATCTTATTCTTGTGCTACTCAAGAATATTGGATCCCATATTCAGCATTCATGAAGGGGTGTGGCAGCCACAAGAGGAGACGAGAACTGAACAGGTGTATCGTATGTTTCCCTCCCTCCGACTGAAATTATAAGGAAATAACATATTATTACATGAAATCTTTGTCAGTGTGGTTTCACTGATATTCAGGGAGGAATTAGCAGGTCAACATGATATACAAAAAAGAAGCTAGGCAATAAATGTCACCCAAATTCATGTGGCATGTGCAGCTCTGTCAGGGTGAGAGCAACGTCACTGCTGTGCTGTCAGCAGAAATTATGTTCTGCCTGTGTTTCTGGGTCACATGGCAAGGATTTTGCTTGTAACACAGGAGAGTTGCTCTCTATCACCTTCCGTCTGACATTTTATCAGGATTAAGAAAATAATTCAGGAAGGAAAACATTATATATTTCCCCTTTGGCAAGCTCCCAGTAATCTTTAAAAGTCAACAAATGTCAGATTTCAATTTCTTGTTCACTGAATTACTGCAGACCTGAGGAAGTTTAGTTCTTTGATTCATTCACATAAAGTATATGGAAAATATCTACTCATTGGACCTGTCTCTGCTGTTTGAATGTCCAGTTTGCCAGGATAATTTTTATACAGTTGTATGCATATATGTGTGGGTTAGAGACTGGTTAGGGGTCTGTATCTCCTAGGATCACCCTGAAAAGGCAACATTTTGCGCTTACTGCCATTTATGCTGTTTCACCTTTTTTGGTTACTCTGAGGTAGAAAGAAGTTACATTAAGTCCGAGCTGAAGGAGATAGTCATGGAGACAGTAGCTACATGTATTTGAAAACTCAGGTGGCATTGAATGATGGGGGAAAATGATATTCCACTGGGATCTTATAGTGCTAGTATCCACTTATTTGACTTCTGCCTATCTGTGCTTTTAGGTAAAATTCTTCATATGGATGGAGAGGGAAGGCAGTTTTCTTCACTTTAGGGAAGGGAAAAGGGAGATTACAGGCAGCACTTTGTTGAGTGAGATCAAGCACAACTTTGATCATGGTAGGCTCTGCAGACATTCAAAAAAACAGTCTGCACCTATCTAAAAACTTGAACTTATCTCCCAATGCATCCGGTGCTTCTATAAAGGAACAACTCTTATTCTATGCACACCAGATTTGCCCAAAGACAGTGGAGATTTCTGTGTTATTTATTCAGATGGTCATCTGTATTCTTTTAAAGAGAATGGTCTTCCTTATGAAGAGCTGCTTGTAGATGAACTGCCTTTTTGAAATTGTCTTTTGCTGGAAGGGCTTGTCAATTTCATTCTGATATTAAAAATAACAAGGGGGAGCAAAAGTCTTGAAGATAACCATTCACAGCAAAACATCTGGACAGTTGATTCAACAGGTGAACTGGTCATCTGGCCATTGTCTTCCCATTTGCATGAGATATAATCTAATAATGAAAGTTAATTTCAAATTTTGCACATGTACATAGACATTAAGATATGAAGTTTTACATCAATGGACATCCTACTTGGTCCTCTTTTTCAATAATGCCTGCCCTTCTTTTTTGCAATTTATGAAGGTTGCCCTAATTTATAGCTGCAAAGGAATGCAGCTACATTGCTTTGCAGCAGAGTCAAACAAGGTTCTACAATGCAATTCTAAAAGGGGGCATGCCAAACAAAAAGGTTAATTTGCAACTGGATTTCACATCAGCACCGAACTAGAGCCTAAATGTAGCAGACAGTTTGCTCTTCAATTGTGCAAAATTTAGAAGTTAGAGAAAAGATTATTGAGTTATGCAGAAACAAGCAACTTTTTATTTTCCCAGATATAAAATACCTCTATAAAATAATAAGACAAATCCTGCTTATCTTGAAGTAGAATTGTTGGTCACACACACACCCCACATGTCACTTCCATGCCATCTATGCTGCTTGTGATTCATAGTGACTATGTGAGTTCATGATCTCCAAAATGTACTGTCTTTAACAGTTCTATTCTAATCTTGCAGCCAACAGCATCTTGTGTTAGATTGTTCTCTCTTCCATCCAACCACCACCACCACCACTAGCAATATTATCTTTTCCATTAAAAATGCTCTGGACTTGCAAACTAATAGCTGTAGCTTCCTTTATTGAGTCAACCCATCTCATGTTATGTGGCAGATATGATTAGACACCAGAGTGCATGGAACGCTGTTTCCTTTGACAACAAAGTGGTACCTATTTATCTACTTGCAATTTCTTGCATTCTAACTGCTTGGCTGGCAGGAGCTTGAACAAAGATGGGAGCTCAATTTGTCAAGCAGCACTCAAATCTTGAACTGCTGATCTGCCGACCTTTCAGTCATCAAGTTCAGCATCTTAATCACTAAGTCACTGCAGTCCCTCTGGTAAATAGTATAAATAACCCCAATTTACTCAATTTTGCTCCAAGGAGATTTCAGGCTTGGCTTGACTGAGCACCTACTTTGCTGCCTTTCTGGCTCTATGAAAGCTATAAAGCTCTCTTGAATACCTCATTTTAAAAATAATTGATCCCACACACACACACACACACACTTCTCTTTCACTGGGTTTCCCCCCCTATAGATGATTTTGACAGTGGCCTCCAGTGACAATCTTTGTGAACTCTCCATTCTCAATCAATTATTTAAAGAGGGGGGCATCTTTTGAAAAAAATTCTGTAAAAGAGGTTTTACATAGAACTTTTGATCCAATATAACTTTTGTTCCTCGTGTTGCCTAATCAAAGGAAAAAGCTGTGAAATTGGAACATGGCTTTCTAGCCTGCATTGTGCAGTGTTGGCATGACATTAGTTTACCTGGGTGGTTAAATAGTGTGTCTGTTTCTCTGTTCAATGTACGTCTTTGATTCATCTTTTCATTATGCCCTTCAAAATATTTTGGTACAGAGGGACCATAGACACATCCAAACTGTCCTTGCTTCTGTCCTCGGCCAGCAACCATAAAATGGCTCATGTACTGATCCTCTGGGATTCTCTAGCCCTGGGTAATTCTACATGAAAGAAGATTCTGTTGAAATTTGTGTGTAATGTATATGATACTTAAATGTCCATTTTTAAAAGCAGGAAATTTAACTCTGGTTTATGAGTGTGGGATATTGTGCTTCGTTCTCCATAATTCAAAATTCCAGCAAATGCAAGCGCGGCGCCAAAATGGCCGCCGCGCACTTTGCGGGCCCCCCCCCACAGGACAGAGGATCCGGGTAGTTAGGGGCGTGGCCAGCTCCCTTATAAAAGGGGTGGCCACGAGGCAGCCGAGCTGCCATTTTGCCTCAGCGACGGAGTGGAGAAGTTTTTTCCCCTGTACCTCCGTCGCTCGTTGGTATCACCGGGAAGCCTTTTGGGTCGATTTTGCCTAGCTAGCTTCCCCTTTTTTGCTCGAGATGCCTTCCAAAAAGAAGGCTGCTGCGAATTCAGCCCGGGCTGTTAGGAGGCGCAACCCAGGTCGGAGGACCGTGGTGCCGCCTCCTCAACAGCCACCTTTGCCATCCCCGGCCGGGGCTGGTGGCTTGGGGTCTATCGCTCCTTGGCCCGATCAGAGTGCGGGCTCGGAGGGCGCTCCGGCCCGCGGCCCGCGAGCGGTGGACGCCGCTCCTCCTCCTGCCCAATCTGTTGGGCCGATTACTTTTGGGACGCAGCCTCTCCCGGGGCCCTCTAGCCTTGGGGGGTGGCCCGGTGCCCTGCCTTGGCAGGTTTCCTCACCAGCCCTACCGGGCTTCGGCCCTGGCCAATGGCCATAGATGGGCCTTGGGTGGGCCGGCCGGCTCTTTACCCATGGTTAATGTAGACACCTTACTGGCCCGTATTGCGGCCTTGGAGGAGTCTTTGGCCCGGGCCAGTCAGGCGGGTGCCCCTTTCGGGGTACCTTTTGAGGCGCTATCGGCAGCAGGACAACGGCCGGCGGGGAGGGTTGAGCTGCTGCAGGCGGGTGGCGCGGCTTCGGCCACTGCCTCGCAGCTCCCCAGCCAGCAACCTGGTGCGGGTCAAGCCCCGGTGATGAGCTCTACATCGGTCGTGAGCTCCGACGCCCCCAGTGGGCCAGAACCCCAGTGGGGGCGACCCGCGGGGGTGCAGCATGTGAGTATATGGTGCAAACGAGTACATCCACACACATTCCCAATATAGGGGGGACCTTTCAGTGGCCTTGGCCTCGCGCGGGTGGCGCAGGGGCTACGCCGCTGGCGACCCACCCGGCGACAACTACTGCCACCATGCCCGCTGGGGTGGGCCTCGGTTCTTACACTGCTGGGAACGTACTTGGGGTGGCGGGGTTAACTCAGGCCCCTTTGGGTAGGCCAGCTATCCCCTTTTCGGCTTTGCCGGCGGCAGGGTATTCCTTGCCACTGGGTGATCACTTGGGACAGGCTACCAGAAAAAAGATATGGCGAGGGGAGTATTTAGCTATCTTCTCACTCCTGAACAGAGAGCCCACCAAGGAAGAAAGGGAGGGTCAGGATGAGAAGGACAAGGAGCAGGCACGCCGCCGTAAGCCGCCGCGTACCTGGGCTAACTGGCTCCCCGCTTATTTGATATACATGGCGGTATATTTGAGGGCGCGGCCGGATCTAGCTATTCCCATGGTCCAATATTTGGACAACTTATATAGGGCGATGGTAGATTTCCCGGGCCCCTCATGGCTAGCATATGATGAGGAATTCCGTATGAGGATTCCCCTACACCCCGAGATGAGATGGGATGAGCCGTGCCAGAGACTGTGGCTCTTGTATATGACACCCACACGTCCTGCCCCGGGGGATAGATACCATTGTGGACATGCGGTCCAGCGAGCAGCTTCAGCGCAGGGTACCCGCCAACTGGCGGGGCAGGGGGTTCCAGCCCGCCTGCTGTGTTGGACTTTCTCGTCCAATGGTTCCTGCAGTCGGAAGAACTGCAGGTATAAGCATGAGTGTCCCACATGTTCTGGTCCCCATGCAGCCTCTGCTTGTCCCAAGCCTGGGGGGGCGCGAGGCAGAGGGAGGGGTGGACAGTGGGCTGGCAAGCCTGCCACGGATGGAACTAGTTCTCCGAAAGGCCCCCTCCCCAATTAAGGTGGACATGCTGGAGCGCTGGCTCGCATCGTACCCAAGGGGAGAGGACAGGGAGTATCTCATCCAAGGTTTTAAGCAAGGATTTCGTATCCCTTTTATGGGTGATAGATCCCCTCAGGATGCTCCCAACCTTTTATCCCTCAGAGGAAGGGAGGAGGTAGCCGAGGCCAGCATTAAAAAGGAATTAGACGCGGGCAGGGTCGCCGGACCTTTTCCCGCACCCCCTTTTACCAACCTTAAGGTTTCGCCATTGGGTTTGGTTCCCAAAAAGTCCCTAGGTGAGTTTCGCCTTATTCATCATTTGTCCTACCCAGCCGGCCGATCGGTCAGCGATGCGATACCTGATGACCTTTGTTCGGTCAGGTATACATCGTTCGACCATGCGCTGCGCATGGTGCGCTCGTGTGGCCCGGGTGCCTTGCTGGCCAAGTGCGACATTAAGTCAGCTTTTCGCCTCTTGCCGGTGCACCCGGGCGACTTTGAATTGCTGGGTTTTAAGTTTAGAGGGGAGTATTATTTTGATAAGGCCATGCCTTTTGGCTGCTCCATATCATGCTCGGCTTTCGAGCGTTTTAGTACCTTCCTAGAATGGGCTTTCGTCCGCAGGTCAGGGTCCCGGTCTGTAGCCCATTACCTGGATGACTTTTTATTCGGGGGTGAACGGGGCTGGGACACGTGTGCACGTCTCCTCAATACATTTCAGACGCTAATGCAGGAACTTGGTGTCCCTTTAGCGCCCGAAAAGACCGAGGGCCCGTCGACCGAACTAGTATTCCTGGGGGTTGAGATTGATACAGTAGTACAGGCTTCTAGGTTACCGGGTGATAAGGTGTCCAGGATAGTGACCCTTATCTCGGAATTGCTGGCCAAGCGTAAGGCATCCCTGAGGGAACTGCAGGTGCTACATGGGCACCTCAATTTTGCCTGCAGGGTGGTCGCACCGGGCAGGGCTTTCGCCCGGCGCTTATGCGACGCCATGGCAGGGTTATCCAGGCCCCACCACAGAGTCAGGCTTACCCGGGGTATCAGGGCAGACATGTTAGTCTGGTTGCAATTCCTGAGGGAGTTCAACGGGGTCTCATTTTGGAGGTCTGACCTCCTGGCATCCCCCAATTTCCAGATACAGTCTGATGCCTCAGGATCCCTGGGTATGGGATGTACTTCCATGGGAAGTGGGCCTATGGTGGGTGGCCACCGGCATGGGCAGGCACAGGTCGCCTGCGGGATCTCACATACCTGGAATTTTTTCCCATTCTCGGGGCTTTGATGCTATGGGGCGAACAGTGGGCTAATTCGGTGGTGCATTTCTGGTGCGACAATGCTGCTGTTGTACACATTGTCAATGCACAGACTTCTAAATTGCCCAGAGTCATGGATCTAGTGCGCCATTTGGTGCTGCGCTGCCTGTGCCTCAACGTCTTGTTCAGGGCCAGGCATGTCCCAGGGGTTAATAACGATATTGCTGACGCTTTGTCCCGCCTGCAGATCTCCCGGTTCCGCGCCTTGGCCCCGGATGCGGAGGAATTTCCCTCGCCACTCCCGGACGAGATGTGGACTATTGGCAAGGAGAGGTGAACCGGGCGATTGGCCTGTCACTAGCGCCACGCACGCGTAAGGCGTATCAACAAGCATTCAATTTGTATAGGGCTTTTGCTACTCAATTTCAATTGCCAGAGACCTGGCCTATCCCGGTGGATCATGTTCTGCGGTTCATGGTTCACCTGCATGCACAGGGCCTTGCACCTCGCACCATAGCATCCAAGCTCTCGGCGTTGGCTTTTATGGCCAAAGTAGGGGGTCATGTGGATACCACCTCTGACTTCCGTGTGAGACACGTTTTGGAGGGGTGGGTGCGCGAGCGCGGGCGTTGCCCGGACGACCGGCACCCTATTTCCCCAGGGGTTCTTACCCAGTTGGCCCGGGGCTGGCCAGGCCTCTGTTTTGATCATTATGAGGCAGCCCAATTGCATGCAGCCACTACGGTGGCATTTTTTGGAGCGCTCCGCATCAGCGAACTCGTGATGCTGTCTAAGGCGGATGCAAGTGGTAGGGCACTGGAACGCGGAGATGTATATGTTGCCAAAGACTGGGCCCAGTTGAGGATTCGCTCCTCTAAAACAGATCAGCATGGCGTAGGCAGTGGAGTAAGACTGCTACGGTGTTCTTTGGCAGACATCTGTCCGGTTGGTGTCCTACAGGAATACCTGGCACTGCGTGGCATGCACCACGGCCCGTTTTTCTGTCACCAAGATGGGTCTCCCCTTACTAAATTTCAGTTTTGGAAGGTGACTGCCAGAGCCCTCACCAGGGTGGGACTACCGGGTGCCCGTTCTGGCACACATTCGTTCCGTATTGGCGCAGCCTCTACAGCGGCTGCTTTTGGGTACTCTGGGGCTGACATACGTAGCATGGGGAGGTGGGGCTCACAATGTTTTCAGTTTTATGTGCGCCCACTCCCGCCATGAGTACCAATCCAGTCACCTTACCTTCCTTTTCTCAATTTCTTATAGACCCTGGGTGTCGTTTTACACCGGTGACAGTATGGCTGGTGGGCCACAGCTATGTGCTCAGGGCAGCGCGTTACGCTGCGGCGACAGAGTGGGGACCCCGACTGGGACTGGGTGACCACGCCAGTCTCGCATGGCACGGTAAGCCTGGGATGTTATGGTGGGAGCTGCGGCCTTTCCTTTTTTCTGGCCTGGGGGCTGACCCGCCTGACATTCTAATCATCCACCTGGGGGGCAATGATTTGGCCAGGTCACCGGCTTATCGCTCAAGCATGCGATTTGCGAGGACCTCGCCTACTTGCATTATGTCTGGCCTGCCACAGCCCTGGTTTGGTCGGACATTGTTCCGCGCCACTCTTACAGAGGGGGCGTTAACCTCCTGGCCCTTGACCGAGCTAGGCGCGCGGTCAATAAGGCAGTGGCGCGGTTTCTCACCACCAGGGCTTGGGGACGGGTTAGTCATCACCCCGATATTAGTCTGCAAAATTGTGACTTGTATGCAGGGGATGGGGTCCATCTGTCGCGTGGAGGTATGGACCTCCTGTTGGGTGACTGGCGAGCAGGCCTGTTGACCGAGCTGACGGTCTGGGGGGGGGCGTCAGGTCTTCTGTGAAGCCCCTCCGTGTGGCGGGTAGCACTGGTAAGGTAAACAGTATGACCCACAAGTATCCGGCAGGTTCGCAATTGACTGGACAACACTAGACAGGAATAAAGTAGTTAAACGTTGTCCGGTCAACGACGAACCAGGCGATGGGGTGATGATGATTGCTAACCAGCATGCATCACCCCTGTGATTTCACGGATACGCGTCAGAGGGTGGGGTCATGAGTTAGTTATTGACTACGGTCAACAATTTGTTTGTTGTTGACAAACAAATTGATACAAATTGATACATTGTAACCAATTGCCGTTGGCAATTTTGGGGTGGTACCTTACCAGTGTTACTTCGGCCTGCTTGCCTTAGGAATTATGATTGGTCGTTTTACCAATACAAATTTATAATTCGGACTAGGGCATTGAATCAATAAATGTGGCCCTTTGCTGTTATCCACTTTCAATGTTGTCTGTGTCCGTTATTGGGGGGGTGCGCCTGCAATGCAAGCGCGGCGCCAAAATGGCCGCCGCGCACTTTGCGGGCCCCCCCCCCACAGGACAGAGGATCCGGGTAGTTAGGGGCGTGGCCAGCTCCCTTATAAAAGGGGTGGCCACGAGGCAGCCGAGCTGCCATTTTGCCTCAGCGACGGAGCGGAGAAGTTTTTTCCCCTCCACCCCCTCCCTAGTTAACAGTGTGATCATGGTCGCTTCGGGGCCGGGTGGGAATTTTTGGTTGGGACCCATATTGGCTTCGGGTCCTGGCTTTTTTGCCCATCCCACACTGTTGCTATGGTTTGATATAGGGGTCTTTCTTCGTTCTTACTGTTGACTTTGGTCACATGGGCGGGTAGCACTGGTAAGGTAAACAGTATGACCCACAAGTATCCGGCAGGTTCGCAATTGACTGGACAACACTAGACAGGAATAAAGTAGTTAAACGTTGTCCGGTCAACGACGAACCAGGCGATGGGGTGATGATGATTGCTAACCAGCATGCATCACCCCTGTGATTTCACGGATACGCGTCAGAGGGTGGGGTCATGAGTTAGTTATTGACTACGGTCAACAATTTGTTTGTTGTTGACAAACAAATTGATACAAATTGATACATTGTAACCAATTGCCGTTGGCAATTTTGGGGTGGTACCTTACCAGTGTTACTTCGGCCTGCTTGCCTTAGGAATTATGATTGGTCGTTTTACCAATACAAATTTATAATTCGGACTAGGGCATTGAATCAATAAATGTGGCCCTTTGCTGTTATCCACTTTCAATGTTGTCTGTGTCCGTTATTGGGGGGGTGCGCCTGCAATGGACCAATATCGCTGCACAATATTTTGTTCCTGTTGCTAGCAGGAGAAAGGATGGCAAGCTTTATATAACCAAGGGCAGACAGAATGTTGACAGTGCCAAAGTATTGTGTCCAAAGCTTAATTCATGTTTAAAAGACAAGCCGCGCCAAAGCAGAAGAACAGATATGCGACATTTCTAAAGGCAGAGTATTCAAATGTAAGTCAAAGCGGGAAAGGCTGAAGTTTGCTTCTCCTCTGGAAGCCAGTCTAAATATATCTTGTTCTGCAATGGTCAAATCACTGCATATATAGAGGCCATTCCTGTACATAGTCCCCAGTCCAAAGTATGAGCTGAATAAAGAATCATTGAGTGTAACCCAATCCTGCTGGTTAGAGTACTTCTTGTTCCAGACTCAACATTGGCGATGAAGGTGGGATGGCAGCCGCTGCATTCTCCTTTGGGCCGTTTGACATCTCCAACCCGGAGGAATGGCCCATGTATGAGATCCAGTTCAAGAACTTCATCATTGCAGAGAAGATCGAGGAGGATGAACGACAGAATGCATCATTCCTGGCCTGTTGCAGGTTGCCCACAATAGAGCTGATTGTGTACCTGTTGTTGCCACGGGCCCTGAAGGATGCTCCATTGATGGACATCCTTGCTGTCCTCCAAAACCACTTCAAGCCCAAGGTCTCAATATTTCCGGCAAGGCTGGCATTTTGCCATCAGGACCAGAAGGTTGGAGAATCGGTCACCGAATATGCTGCGGCCCTCTGTCATGCTTCCGTACACTGCCAGTGGCACAACTTGGATGAGACCCTCTGGGACCAACTTCTCCTGGGCCTAAGAGATGAATCAGCCCAACATAGGTTGGTAAAAAGGGACACATTAACCTTCAACCACATCCTCAAAGAGGCCCTGACATCAGAAGCTGTGGATGCCAGGGTGAAATTCTTCCAGTCCAGGCCAGCTGCTCCTGCCCACAGAGATTCAGCCATCCAAAGGCAATGCTGCTCCAGTCCAGCATCATCATCCTCAGATGACAGCGAGAATGGGGAATGACATCAGCAAGGTTATCCAGAAACCTGCAAAAACTTCCAGAGGCATCGTTGCTCCATGTCAAGGTTGTGGAGGCAGACATCTGCGCACCCAATGCCCTTTCAAGACCGCCGAGTGCCACAAGTGTGGAAGAAAGGGGCATGTTGTGAAAGTGTGCAGTCAACGGTCAGAAGGTCATCCAAGTGACAAAGGTCATTGCTGGTGGGAGCACCCAATTTCCAAACTCTATGCAAAGAAAAGAGCATCTACTGGTGTCTGGGCAGTGTCTGAAAGGTTCTTCATTGACGTCCACCTGCAGGGATGCCCCTTCAAGATGGAGATCGACTCGGGTACGTCGTACTCTATTATTTGACAAAAAGAATTTCTTCAAAAAACCCCTGCTGCCCGTCCGAAGTTGTGGTCTCTCCAAGACCGGTTGAGCGATGTGCAGGGCCGGGACATTCCTATCCTTGGGATCGGCATATTTGATGTGCACTTCAAAGGCATTGCAGCCAAGCTTCCACTAGTCATGGTGAAGGCCAGTAGGAATAATCTTTTGTGGGTACAGTGATTTGGGCCCTTGGGGATTGCATTTTCAGGGATTCATGGCGTTCAGGCTGACCCCATCCAAGCTGCTTGTGAACGCTCATACCTGTCAAGTATCCCAGATTGGCTTGGATTTCCCATAATTCAGCGCCACAAACTCTAATTTCCTGCCACCGTCCGCCGCCATCCCGTAATTTGACGGCAAAGAAAAGTAATTACTGTGCATCCCCTTCTGTGCAGAACCCTTCTACATGTGCATAGACCCCTTCTACACATGCGTAGAAGACTTCTGTGCAGAAGACTACTGCACAGAACCCTTCTATGCATGCGTAGAAGGTTTCTACGCATGTGTAGAAGGGTTCTGCACAGAAGGCTACTGCACTGGTCCTCTATTCTCTGAAGTGGTACTTGACAGGTAGGGTGAACGCTACCCTGATGTTTTTCATGTGGGACTGGGACTGAATGTTCAAGGGGCCCCCCGTTAACTTTGAGCTGGATTCGAGTGTTCAGCCCATTTGTATGAAGCTTCGATGAGTGCCTTTTGCACTCAAAGACTGCATTGATGCGGAACTTGACAAACTGGTTGCTCAGGGTATTCTTGAGCCAGTGGACTCTGCGCCATGGGAGACTCCCATCATCACCACACTCAAGGCCAATGGGGACATCAGCATCTGTGTGGACAATAAATGCACCATTAATAAAGGTATCCGCACCAGTTCATATCCTGTCCTGGTGGTCAGTCACCTACTAGCCACCCTCCATGGTGGGAAATGTTTTGCCAAACTAGATTTAGCTCAGGTATATCAGCA
Source organism: Bradypodion pumilum (assembly GCA_035047305.1). Lineage (NCBI taxonomy): Eukaryota > Metazoa > Chordata > Lepidosauria > Squamata > Chamaeleonidae > Bradypodion > Bradypodion pumilum. The sequence goes on along the minus strand of JAWDJD010000004.1, from coordinate 260,143,517 downwards.
GTTGGCTGTCACACCCAAGTCAGCATTGTGTCAAACTATCCCCACCCACAGAGGTGTGTTTCATGTTAAACATCTATAATTCAGTATCAATGCCATGCCTGGCATTTTCTAGGCTCTGGTTGAAAGGTTGCTGAAGGGTCTACTGGGGGTGCTACCTTATTTCGATGATGTATTGATTGTGGGGGAGGACAGGGTGGACCTTGCATCCAATCTTAGTAAAGTGTTGGAGCATTTTCAAAATGCTGGGTTACGTGTGAATAAAGACAAATGTTGTTGTTTTTGCACGGGAGGTTGAGTTCTTCGGGTTCACAAGCACTCCTGAAGGTGTCAAGCCCTCTGACGCCAAGGTTAAAGCTGTGTGGGATGCTCCCCGTCTGACTTCAAAGACTGAACTTCAGGCCTTTCTAGGGCTCCTGAACTTCTATCCTTCATTTCTTCCTTGAACGGTCACTGTGGCCAAGCCACTGCACCAGTTATTAAAGAAACAAACAGTGTGGTGGTGGGATCCTTCTCAGGACAAAGCGTTCCATGAGGTCAAGAAACTCCTAATGTCTGATGCTGTTCTTATGCATTATGACCCCCAGAAGCCCCTTATCCTTGTATGTGATGCCTCACCTGTGGGGGTAGGGGCTGTGCTCTGCCACGACCTGGGGGAGGGAAAGAAGCACCTGTCGCTTATTATTCCAAGACTTTGTCTGCGGCTGAGAAAAACTATGCTCAGATCAACAGAGAGGCACTAGCAATAATAGCTGGTATTAAGAAATTTCATGATTTCATCTACGGAAGGGCTTTCATGATCATCACCGATCACAAGCCACTGCTAGGCATCTTTGTGCTTCACAAACTTACTCCTCAAATCTTGTCACCACATATCCTGCACTGGGCAATGTTCCTACAATCATACCAGTTTGACCTACAGCATCGCCCAGGTGCCAGCATCAGTAACACAGACACTCTGTCCAGGTCCCCAGTAGCGATTGTGGGCAAAATTGAAACAAAATTGGGTCCTCATGTTAGAGGTATTAGACTCCCTGCCAGTCTCCACTGCAGACATCATGGCCAAAACAAGGAAAGATCCTCTCCTGTCAAAGGTTTTGATGTGGGTTCAGAAAGGGTGGCCATTGCCACCGGTCCCTGAAGAATTCAAGGTGTTTTACAGTAAACTTAACAAACTGTTCCTAGAATGAGGGTGCTTGGTATGGGGACACAGAGTGGTCATTCTGTCAGTGCTATAGAACAAGGTTCTGCACACACTACATGTTAGCCACCCGGGGATTGTCCAGTCAAAGGCAGTAGCACATAGCTACTTTTGGTGGCCCAGATTAGACCTTGACATTGAGGCATGGGTTGGGCATTGTAGGGAATGTCAAGCCTCCCAGCTGGAGGAGTCACATCTTCCCAGCAGAGAATGAGACACCACCAGAGGTCCCTGGTCACGAGTCCATATCAACTTCGCTGGTCCCTTCAGGGGAGCCACATTTCTGCTTATTGTAGATTCATATTCCAAATGGTTGGAAGTCATCCCTGTGTTCCTCTGTGGTAATTGATCCACAAGCTACAGAGAGTGTTTTGTACTTTTGGTTTACCCGGCATTGTTGTGTCTGATAATGCATCAACCTTCATGTTGGCAGAGTTTCAAGATTTCCTTTGCCATAATGACATCAGGCATATTACTGCTGCACCTTTCCACCCCACAACAAATGGACAGCTCGAAAGACAGGTCCAAACTGACAAAGATGTTCTTAAGTGCATGAGGGCTGGAGACTTAGAATTGCAGCTGTGCTAGTTATAATTTTCCTACAGAATCACCCCCCTGGCATCAGGGCTGTCCCCAGCCAACCTCTTAATGAAGAGGAAATTGTCCATGGTCTTGGACTGCCTAGATCCCCACCGTCTAGAGGACAGGGGTCTCAATATTGACATTGCTAATGCAAAGGGTTTTGCAGTTGGGCAGCTGGTCCATTACCATAATTACACCCCTAGTTCCCCATGGTTGGGAGGTGAGGTCTTAGAACAGACAGGTCCAGTGTCATACAGGGTCCAACTGGATGATGGTACTGTGTGGAGGAGGCACTCTGACCAAATTCAGTCAAGGGTGCCTGGTCAGAATGTGAGTCCAGAGAGGGAATCACAGAGAGGAGACACTGCTACCAATGAGCAGGATTTCAAGTTAGAGCTCTTTAATGAGCCACTGCCCTCCACACCAATAACCCCTTCACCAGGGACTCCACCGGAGATACCCAAAGCAAATGCAGTAACCGAGGCTGTGCCCAGTTCGCTGGCTGCTCCAGAGCCAGTCAGGGTTCACACTGAGCCGACACCAAGACCTGAGATTCTCAGATGCCCTAAATGGACCTGCAGTCTACCCAAATATTGGGGAGATTATGTTCCTCGCTAAGGGGGGGAGGGATGTTGTGTCCAAAGCTTAATTAATGTTTAAAAGACAAGCCGCGCCAAAGCAGATATGCGGCATTTCTAAAGGTGTGAAATTTAAATATATGTCAAAGTGGGAAAGGTTGAACTTTGCTTGTCCTCTGGAAGCCCGCCTAAATGTATCTTGTTCTGTAACGGTCAAATCACTGTATATATAGAGGCCACCCCTGTACATAGTCCCCAGTCCGAAGTATGAGCTGAATAAAGAATCATTGAGTTTAACCCAATCCTGCTGGTTAGAGTACTTCTTGTTCCAGACTCAACACAAAGGCAGCAGTCAAGATGGTCTTCATTCATGTACAGAATAGTATCATTTGCATAGCATTATTTGCAAAGAGTCACCAAGCAAGGGAAAATTGCAAAAACGGACTCTCTTTTTTCATCAGTTAACCACTCCTCACTTAATCACAAAGCAATTGCAATGGCTATATTTTTTTTTTTAGAAGTGTGAGTAGCAGTGAGTGCAAAGGGGCAACCTGAGCATAATATTGTGCAACAAGGTTGGGCTACTTTCTAGTGTTTTGAATTGTGAATATAGAAACACAATATCTCACAGTAAAAACCCAGAGGGGGTTATTTTTGGTTGTTGTTTATGTTTTAAGAATTGACTATCTAGCACAAATGTTGCAATAAATTTAAAATGTGCCTACCAATGAATTCTTGGAGGGTATGGAAAGTCAATCGTTTATGTATTCCAGCTACTGCTTTTTTCGGATATTATTCTGAATGTAGAAAAGACACGGACTCAACCCTTTCTGCCAGAAAGTGATGGAAGTATAATTATAACAGGTCACAGTGCTGTGAGAAATCATTCATCAAGATGCAGCCTGAATGCAAGCTTGTGTTGTTCTCAGTTTGCATTTTATTTCACCTTATGGGAGAATGTTTGTTAAGAAAATTAACCATAGAACAAATTATGGCAATCTTGTTTCTCACTTTTTGATGAGAGGAATTTGCAAAGCCAGATTAAGCTTCAGAGAGCAGGGCTTGCAATTTAAAATTCAAAAGATTTGAACACACTTAAAATTCATTATACACCAGATATTTCACTTTGCTTTATTTGTCTATACTTTATTTTGCATACTTGATGAGGTAAGGTACAATCATGCCCACATTTACAGTCAATTATGACATCTGAGTCAATGCAAGGGGCAATAGGTGGTCAAATACTAGTATGGATGTAAGCACAGCAAAAACCTGTTGCTGAGTAATATATGGTATTTATTTAAATTGATTTTTTTTACCTTAATATAGTTAACCTTGACAGGTAGGCTTATTGTAACCAACAATCAATATTCAAGCATCAAAACAGTGGGCCAAATCCTCTTATCTAGCTATACTGGTGTAGTAGAAGTAGTATAACATATGAGGATTAATTGCCCAAATTTGTTTTATGACTTAGCACCTGGCTAATAATAGCTACCTTGATTTTTCTACTTTGGGATGATTTGCTTCAAAAAGGGTCTGTCTTCATTTGTAAAAATCCACACACTTGTGTTGGATTTGCCAGGGGTTAAGTCAACTTAAATATCAATGTCTACATGACAAAAACCTCAGCATGCACTATTTTAGCTGCCAAGTGGATTATTTTACATCACCTACTAGGTTTAATTTATTTTAAGGTATTGGTAAAGGTTTCCCTTGCTCGAAAGCCAGTCGTATCTGACTGTAGGGTTCAGAGCTCATCTCTGTTTCAAAGCCGAAGAGCCAGCGCTGCCTGTTTCTGCAGACATTTCCATGGTCATGTGGCAGGCATGACTAGACACTGGAGTACACGGAATGCTGTTACCTTCCCACCGAAGTGGTCCCTGTTTATCTACTTGCATTTTTTTTGCTTTCAAACTGCTAGGTTGTCAGGAGCTGGGACAAAGACAGGAGCTCATTCCGTCCTGCAGTACTCAGGAATCGAACTGCTGACCTTCCACCTCCCAGTCAGCATCCTAGCCACTTGAGCCACTGCATCAATTTTACTTTGCATCAAATTGGGCTGTCTGCCTATGTGCATCAGCATTAATCTGCGACTTCCCAGATAAATTTGTGGCATCAGCAGAGATGGGCTCCAGTGATTGGCAGAGAGGGGCCCCATCTGATCCATAGTATCTTCACTGTTGATGCTGATAAACTGCAGATCTTTTTAAAATATATATTTGTTCAAAGTGCCATAGTGCTATATCACTTTGAATACTTTTTAAAAAAATAAGCCATGGAAGCAGCCGAGACAGGTTCCAGCTGATCAGCAGCAGCGAGTCTTTGATGATCACATGAAGTTTATCTGAGAGTGTTAGCAACAGAAGTCTGTGCTAGCCAGGGAGATGTCAATGGATCAGTTGTGGCTGGTCTTTGCTGCCATCACTGATCAGCAGAGATGGGTTCCAGCGGATCAATGTTGAAGACTGATGGTGATTTGTAATAGCAGCAAAGACAGGGCCAATTACCTGAGGCCAGTCTCTGCCAATCAGTTGGAACCAGACCCTGCAATCTGTGGTGGCAGTAGATATGGGCCAAGTTGATTGGTAGAGAGAGAGAGAGAGATGCACACACCGACTCAAACACAATGTGTGACCTTGATACAGTATTTTCTACTATATAGCAGTACCCAACATTACACCATTTAAGCAGCTATGTAATAGAATTTTTTCCAATAAATTGCAACTAAACAATCTATATAAATAAAATGGAAAGGTGTGCCCATGTGTCCCAAATGCATTTCCTGAAAGCTTGCACACGCCTACTTTTGGTGTCACAGATTGCATAGCCAGAGTCTGCAGGCCACGGGTGGGTGTGAGCCCCACAAAAAGCAAAAGAAAAAACTACAGGCCCCAGCATTCCCTGTGCCACACACCAGCCAATCATGGAGTCCTGAATGAGGACCAACCTCATGTGAGCCTATATAGCCTGTACCAGCCTGCTACCAAAGGACCTATGCACATAAGCTTAGTCCTCAACCAGGTGAATTAGGGGGCGAAACTTGCATCAAGTGATCTCTGGGATATTTTCATCCCTCATTGGAATTCCTATTTTTTATTAGCCAAAGAGTTAGGGTTACAGATGAGGTTATGACTTAAGGGTATTTTATTTTCTTCACAGAGTTCCAATACTGTACTCAGCCCAAAGCAGCCAGCATACTAAATAAATTTCATGTAAAAAATTACTCTGGGTTGAAAGGATTTTTGCTGGAGAAACTCTGCTCAGACGATGCCCGAATGAGGCTCCTTTCATGTCCCCGAAATCTGTCATGCAGCACTTGGGTATCGACACCCGATCTTCCAGTCTCCCAGCTCAGTGTCTTAACCACTAAGCCACTGGAGTGCTGCACGTCAGTCTACTGATAACTAGAATCAGCCTATTGGTAACCAGAATAAGTCACTTGTGATTCTCAGCATCATGGATCACCCTTCTCCCTCCCCCGCAAAAAAGTGACAGGTTTTGTCCCAATATATTGTATTTGCAAAAACAAAACAAAAAAGTATGACACCATCAAAATGCAGTAGATTTCCGGAGAAAACTTGGCCTCAATGATTTTTTGTTTAGTTAAAATAAAAATAAAAACTACGTGGCCAGTGACTGAAGTTTTTTTTTAGGACATTTTTTAGAACTAGTCAAGTGACAGCATTATAAAATAATTGCATTGCAGGTCTAGTTTTGTGGGAAAACAGCCAGTAAACATGACTCTAGAGTACTAACACTAGTGTTTTAAAAAATCAAAATCAAAAAGGCCTGTCAAAGAGAAAGGGGTCCATCAATTAAAAAGCCTTCAGAGGGGAAATAGCTTACTGGTGCTTACCCATTTCACTTTTTACTGTCAAATAATTGGCAACTGAAGTTAGATCAAATGATCACATGACCAAAACATCAGACAGTTACATTGGGGGGGGGGACTACCAAGTTGCTTCCCTGAAAAGATTTATCTCTTTCCCTCAATGGAATGAGCAGCAAAGAAAAAATGACTTGGCAGAGATAGTGTTTATTTTTCAACAATTTTACTGCAATAAATATTTTACTCTCCCCCTGCATGTACTCAATAAACTAAAGAGTTAACTCCCCCGAGAACTGTTAATGCGCTTCTAAAGCTTTTCTGTGTTTCTCCCCGTCTTCCATTATTTAACAGAAGTGTAGCAGCCACCACAAACCGGAACTGTAAGAATTGAGGAATTTCAAGATGAAAGAAAGCAATGTCAAGTGCTCAAAGAATAGCACAGAGAATGCATTGGCAGTCAAGACTGAGCCATCTGCTTAGTTAAAAGGGAAATTGGTCCAGGGAGGAGTAGAGAAGCAGTGTTTTAGTTGCACAGTGAAAAATTACTTTGGAAGGTATTTTGTATCTTCATTTGTTTTTTTCTTCAAATATTTATAGCAGGGGTTCCCTACCTATGGCCCACAGGCTGTACCCAGACAGTTAAGTATTGCAGTCAAGTTTCCTGCATTTGAGGAAATCGCAGGGGTCAGCACACCCGCAGTGCAATGGGTGAGCCTCGCCCTGGGAAAACCACCTTCATGATCATGGTGTCCCCCCTGCCAGGTAAGTACTGTACCCAGCCAGTGGCACTGTTTCATCCAGCCCATCACCCCCACACCTGGAAGTGGAAATGGACATGCTTATGCTTGTGTGGGTGCATCATAAAACGTGCCCGCCCATGCATAAACAGAAAAGTGGCTGCATTTATGACAGCCATAAATATGCCCACTTCCACTTCTGGGTGTGTGGTCTGGCCCACTCAGCTGTCCAGGAGGTGTGATCAGGCCTGTAGCAGAAAAAGGTTGGGAACCCCTGATTTATAGCCTACCCAATGTTATAGGACAGTGATGGTGAATCTTTTAGAAACCAAGTGCCCAAACAGAGGGGTGGGGTGAACTCTGTGTTGGGGGAGCAGCAAAACACTCCCATTGGGCTGCTGGGCATAGGGATGGGCAAACTCTGTGCTTTGGGGAAGGAAGAAGTGCTCTCATTGGACTGAGATACAGAGAGGTGGGCAAACTCTGTGCTCAGGGGAAGGAAGAAGTGTTTTCATTGGGCTGCTTTGCAGAGTACTGGACAAACTCTGTGTTTGGGGGAACGAAGTAGCACTCTCATTGGGCTGCTGTGCAGAGAGAAGAGCAAACTCTGTGCTCGGGGGAAGGAAGAAGCATTCTCATTGGGCTGCTGTGCAGAGGGGTGGGCGAACTCTGCAACAGACTTCTCTGTTCCCTCTGTGGCATGCATGCCATAGGTTCACCACTACGGCTATAGAAGCTCAGTATAAACTACAAAGCTGTATAAAACAATTTTAAAGCAACTTAAAGTCAAACAAGATGACATTAAAACACTCAAACATTAAAAACATTAAAACAGCATCTAACACAAAAGCATTATTTTCCCAGAGACCTTGTTCTGGTATTCCAGCAGGTCCAAGGTTCAGTCCATGTTTCAGGCCCTGCTCCAATATTTCAGTGGGCCTGGGAGTGGGTAACAGTCCATTTTCCCCCAGTCTGTGCTTTGGTTTTCCAATGGGCCTGGGATTACATGAAAGTCTGTTTTTTCCCCATCCCTCCTATGACATGCCAATGGGTCCAGGTTGAAATGCCAAGTGTCCATTTTCTGGACCCTCCTCCAGCATTCTGATGGGTCCGGGACTAAATGCAATTCCCTCTCCCACCAAACAAAGCAGAAGTCCAATCACTATTGTGACAGTAGAATTAGCATTTAAACAAGCCACTATTGCAGCAAAATAATTCTCAGAAGTCCCTTCTTGACCTTCATGAACAATGAGGCGTTTAGCCTGAGATGATAAAATTTTACCATTCCCCAAGTGACTTTTGGCAAGTCTCCTGACAGGTGGTGGGGGCGGTGGCATTTTCGCTGCCAAGCCCTCTCGGTACTTCCACTAAGGGACATCGCTTCTTGCATCTCTGGGATCGGGTTGGCTGGTGCTTGGTGCCAGCTTATCTCTCGGTCCTCAGTAGGGTCAGACAACCTTCCGGGGATCCAGACTGTACCTGCAGGGGTGGAGACAGCTGCAAAACCCCATCCCCAACTGACTAAGGGAGCAGGACCCTCCCAAGTGGGATTAGGTGGTTGCTTGAAAGTGACTAGGGGTCTTTCCAGTGGCAATTCCTGGTGGAAACGCCATTCCACTGGGGTATGTGTGGAACCATGGGGGTTCAGGAGATGATTGAGCATGAACAGTGCCTTGGCCAAAACCTCAGGGAAGAGACCCCTTCCTTTCAATTGTTTATGAAGGAGAGATTTCAGCATGCGATGAGCTCGCTCAATGATAGTCTGACCCGTGGAGTTGTATGGAATGCCTTGATGGAGTTCAATGTCCAAATAGGCATGAGCTTGAACAGGATCAGTGAATAAAGGCAAGGTATGGAGGGCAGAATTGGCAGCAGCATTGCCGAGAGAAATAGCATCTGCAAAACCTGTGTGGGAGCGGACATGTGCAAAAAAAGTAAGGATGACAACAGTCACAGAGTAAATTCTGTAGGTGCAGAAATTGCAAAAGTAGAGAATGATCAAGAGCTGGAGTAATTTAGGCAGTAGGAAGTGTTTTAAGCAGATGATAGACATACTGAGTGTCAAAAATGAGATTGAACGGAACATCAGCAAAGGTTTGAAAACAAAGCATTAGGGAGAGGACATTCCAGCTGTAAAGTAAATATGCATCAAGGCACCTGATGAATAAACTGCAAACATGGATCCTTAGGAGTGGAAAAAGAAATTTCATTAACATAGTCTGCAAATGCTTATTGATAGGCACTACAGGTTTCCATGAGATTACGATGTTCAGCAACAGTTATAGGGAGAAAACAAGAAAAAGCATCAAAATCAGTTCCACCAGTGCCTGTGAAAGCAAATAAATATTAATCTGAAAAATGCAAACTGTTACTTTAACAGCAAAAAAATAAATAACCTGGCTGGGCAATTCCAGCTCAAACTTGTACCGAAGTTATCTTATCAGTCCCAGGCTGATGAACGGAGAGTGAACGCTGTGTTCCTCTGAGACAAAAATAGCAATCCTGAAAGAATAAATGATTAATTATCTCGAAAAAAGCTGTGATGAGGGACTGTAGAAATGAAAATGCATAACTTGACTAGACATGCCATTTTAAAAAAGGATCCTTATTTCACCAAAATTTTATGCTCATGATGACCTCAACCAATGGAATCACATTCAGGAAATCTCCAAATGGTTTTATCTACACTCTGGGGGTGGACTAACAAAAAACAATTCCATTTCCCCAATCCCAGTCAGCCAAGAGACCAGATTTTAGCTTCTCTCTCCATCCCTCTGCCACAGACAGCTGGCCAGTCTGTGCTGTGAAAAAAAGATGGGGAGGAAGAGAGCCTGGTTTACACAGGCATTTGCCTGCTCTGAGCCAAGCAGAAAAGGAGGGGGTGATTTCTTCTCCCCTCAAAACCATTCAATGCAATTCCCAAATGAAACTGATTTGGGACACTTTTAACCAACTTTGTCTATCTTACACAGATAAATGAGTAACCACATGTTCGGATACTATTTTCTGTAACATTTCCCATAAGGGAAAAAAACACAACTTGATTAATTTGTACAGTAGGACATGAGGAGAAACTATGTGTGATCAAGCATCCCATTTTTGGAACCACTGTGTTTCCGAATTTACATTTCCAAAATGGCAAAATGAGCCAACATGATGAGAGTCTTCCTTCCTCTATACCCTAAAGGCATGAGGAGAGATTCAGGGCTAGGCAACATGCAATTTTTATTTTTCAAATTTTTTCCTAATGATTGCAAACTAAAATTTCCTGTGGGTCACTAATTGCATTTCCACACCCTGTTTAAAGGATGGCTGTATTCAAACTTAATGTCCCTGCTATATACTTAATATCTAAGTTACTGACCTACCCACTTTATGTTCCCCTAGATATAAAAACAAGGTATCAAAACAAGGTGAACAGAATTCACTATCAACATTCTTATTATTATTTTTAGAACAAGACCCCAACATATCACAAATACCATCACACACAACCATGCAAACACAAATTATCTCACTTATGCACACATTCTCTGGGCGCCCACACACTCCACATTCTCAGCACACATTCATGTGTTCAAATTGCATATTCCTTCTACTCCCCGCAGAAGGAACATGGTTTTCCCATACCTTACTGATCAATTTTTAGTCATGATTTCTCAGAATGCTTTAACAGCCACCCTGGGTTAAGTGCTTCTATTTCCACCTTAGCTACAGACTTTTACTCTAGGGTTCTATCCTACCCAATCCCTTTTGTGAACTGACACTGCAATTTTGTCTCCCTGCCCATCAGGTCTCTGTAGACCAAAGAGCAAGCCATAGCCCAATCAGTCCATTCTTCAGCAATTTTCAAAAGCAGATTCTCAATGTTAGTTTTCTCATTCTTATGGTTACATTTGTTCACTAGAAATTCTAGGTCTTTAGCATGTTGTTGTTGTTCAGAAGTTAGTTTCTGACCCATTGCTACTCACCCTGGGAGCCGAAGCTGAGAGATGCGTCTCAAGGACTATTTTCCAGGCGAGGGTGAGCGATTGTTATTTGTTGCCTCACACGGGGCACCACTTGTTGTGGGAGGAAATCCTGAAATCATGAAATGCCCAGGCAGAGATACGGTCCAGCCGGCTGCCTGGGGACAGCTTTCTCAAACCACCCCAACCCGTATCTTCTATTGCCAAAATTCAACAGCAGATAAGAATACAGGAACAATGGTGCATTCAGTAGAAAGGGAGCAAAATGGGTTGCATAGTGAACAATAGAGAGTATTCAGCCATAGGTTATATTCGGCATACATTGTTTTGAACATTAGGGTAACGTGTGAGAATCATGAAAGCTACAGTATGTGATTAGAGTCCTGATTGGTTAGAGCAGTTAAGACAGCATACTAGTCTTGTGAAACCTGCGTGATCAGTCTCTCCATAGTAGAAGCTTAGACCTTGATTACATGCATACTGACATTCTTTCAGGGAAAGATTGAAACATAGTAAAGGGATGCAGGACATCTCTCAGGGGAAACTCAGAAACCAAACAGGAGTATTTGCACTCTCATGAACTTGGCATATGGTTTATCCCTATCAGATTCCCACATGCCCCCACCATTCTCCAACAATTACTGTATCAGGATTTTTATTTTCCCTAATAAATATAAACGTTTCTGAAAAGTCATCTCAGAGAATAAACAAAACAAAAACACTGTAGCACTTTAAATACTAATAGAAATATAACAGTCTTTAAAGTGCTACAGAGTTTTTGTTTTTGTTTTGTTTTGTTTATTCTCTGAGATGCTTGAAACACAGACTAACACAGTTACTTTTCCCAAAAATTAGAAAAGTCAGTTATTTGATATAAAGTCAGCACTATTTGCAAAGGTTGCAGACCAAACTTTCTTGCTGCTTTGTTTATGTGTTTCTTATATCCATTACATCCTTTATTTTGTTAGTTCTTCAGCTTACATTTGCATCATCCTAATGTGTCAAAATAAGCACTGTATGTGTCACCATATGGCAGAGTTGACCTCTCAAAGGCAGAAGACTGTGGTTCTTGTCTAATACACTAATGAAGTCCCATAGAGACTGCACATGTCAGAATGTGTTATTCCAATTTCATCTCAGTGGGCCATGTCTGGTATGACTCTATGAGCTACCTCTTTATATTAACTAAGGTTGATGAACATTCTTGCTTTTAAGAACTTTCTTTGGTTGCATTTAGCTCACATTCTGTCCTTGAATTACATTGTTCAGATTTAATTTGTTCAGATTTCTGTAACCCCATTCTGAATTGCTTCAGAATGACACCAAGTGACACAAATTCAGAATCTGCTGTATCACACCAACTATTGGCATTACAGTTTCTAAAACATACAAAAGGGAGAAAGCAAGCACACATATTTGATCTACTCTCCCCAATATCATCCTCATTGCCCTTGTTGAGGAAGACTGGGAAGCTCACAGTGTGATGATGAGTTTTGATTTTGTCACTGTTATCTGGAAATACTGTATATCATTAATGAATCCCAGAAACACAGAATTGTAAGCAGATAGGGAGATGGTTGCTTTTAAGATGCAGGTTGACCTCAAATGTCTCTGTTAGGGGGAGTAGGTTCTTGGTGATGAGGAAGTAGTCCAATGTGCTAGTTTTAGAGCCAGAGAGGAAGGTGAATTCACCTGAATGATCTGTGGGAAGGGTGCTGTTTAATACCTGGAGATGGAGTCTGGTAGCCATTTTGCAAGACAAAATCCTGCGTAGTTTACCTTCCGGTCTTTGGAGATGCGTTTGAGGTGAGGTGGTTCATCCTCAAGGTTAGGCACGGGAAGGTGGTACTGTGCAAACTGTCATCTTGCCCCATTCTGGCATTGAAGTCCCCACCAAGTATCGTGAGTGCTTTTGGATGTGTCATCATTAGCTCAAGGACATAGTTTTCGAGTTTGGTGCAGATGTTACTGCTTTCGAATTTCCTGCACTGAGGGGGTAGGAATATGTTTATTATCAGTAGTGTGATGGCTCCTAGTTAGATCTTGGCAGCCATTGCTAATTGGTTGAGAGGGCTAAGTGGTGTGGTGGTTGCATGAAGAGAATTGGAGATTAGTAATCCCAGACCGCTCTTGGGGCATCCACGTCCACTTCCTGTGGATGCCTCTATTGTGTGAGAGAGGTATCCATTTAGAGAGATGTCTGCCCTTGCCCATGTTTCTTGCATTAGAATGATGTCAAATTGAGAGAGAAGATTTAGGATGCTTCCCTGTGTTGGGGCCATCCTGCAACATTAAGGGAGAGGATTTTCATCCTATGTTGGTTGGCGGGTGAGCAGGCATGTGGCAGCTGAGTGGGACACAGTCAGTCTGTGCCGGTTCCCTTGGTATCCACCCCTGGGCCGAATCTTGCAGCATGTCAGAATTGGTGGCACTCACTGTCCATTCCTCTTCACCAGAGTAGCTGTTGGGCTTTGTTGCCTCAGTGTACGTATCTTTACTGGATGTAATGGTGGCTGGGATTCCCTCCCATCATGAGGATCTGTGTCACATCTCTGTTCCTGTGGGTTGTCTGAGTTTGCTGGTGGGGCTTGGGTTGTGCTGTGTGCTGTCAGATTTGGAAGGTGGGGTGTTGGTGATATCTGACGTTCAGGCAGTAGAAGGGCAGTGAACTTTTCAAAGTTATGGTCTGTGGCAAACATAGCTCTGGGCCTTAGATCTACCATTCTCTCTACCATTGGGTAGAGGGAATGAGGGTGTCTGAAGGTGGGTTGGGGTGGGTTGTTGATGTCATCCTCACCTTGAGAAGACATGAACTTGTAGAGTTGGAAAGGACCCCAAGTGTCATCAAATCAATTCCCCATGCTAATGTAGAAAATCCATCCTGAGAGATGGCCAGCAACTCTCTTTGCAAATATCCATTGTAACAGAGTTTAAACTTTTCTGAGGTACTCTTTTACATTGGTGAATAGTTTTAATATCAGAATGTTCTTTGTAAGATTTAATTGAAATCTTAATTTGTGGGCAACAGTTACATAATTGTGTCATATTTTTAATTAGAAGTTTATAACACTGAGGTTTTCTAAGTTCACAAAGAAAAGGAAGTAGTTCTGGTAAATAGCTCTACTCCCCTGTGTTTCCATCTCAGCTGCCAAATGGGAGGTAATGGATTTAATGTGTCAACCAGCCAGTGTACTTGAAGTCACACAGTGCAAAACCTGAAAACAATGTGTCTAGAATTATGCAGACATTCCACAAAATATACAGTGCATCTTATATTTACCTTAGTATGCACATAGACCAACTCTATGCACAGGATTGGAAAAGATCAGTATATGTCCCAATCCCAAAAAAGGGCAATGCCAAAGAATGTTCAAATTATCGAACAATTGCGCTCATCCCACAAGCTAGCAAAGTGATGCTCAAGATAATGCAGGATAGACTACAGCAGCATGTAGAAAGAGAACTACCAGAGGTGCAGGCTGGATTCAGAAGAGGCAGGGGGACCAGAGATCACATTGCCAACATACGTTGGATCATGGAGAAAACAAAGGAATACCAGAAACAAGCTTACTTCTGTTTCATTGACTACACCAAGGCCTTTGATTGTGTGGACCACAACAAAATGTGGCAAGTAATTAAAAAGATGGGAATACCAGAACACCTCATATGTCTCATGAGAAATCTGTACATGAGTCAAGAAGCAACAGTTAGGACAGAGTATGGAATGACGGAGTGGTTTGGAATAGGAAAAGGAGTAAGACAAGGCTGCATTCTGTCACCCTGCTTATTCAACTTATACACAGAGCACATAATGCGCAATGCAGGGATGGAGGGATCACCATATGGGATCAAAATTGCTGGGAGAAACATCAACAATTTGAGATATGCAGATGATACCACCCTAATGGCAGAAAGTGAAGAAGACCTAAAGAAGCTCCTGATTAGGTTGAAAGAAGAGAGTGCAAAAGCTGGCCTGAGACTCAATATCAAGAAAACCAAGATAATGGCAACAGGCGCTATAAGTCCCTGGAAAATAGATGGGGAAAAAGTAGAAGCAGTAACAGATTTTACTTTCTTAGGATCCAAGATCTCTGCAGATGGGGATTGCAGCCATGAAATAAAAAGGCGACTGATTCTTGGGAGACAAGCTATGAAAAACCTGGGGAACATAGTGAAAAGTAGAGATATCTCACTGCAAACAAAGGTCCGCATAGTCAAAGCAATGGTATTTCCGGTGGTAATGTATGGCTGTGAGAGCTGGACCATTAGAAAGGCTGAGCGAAGAAAAATAGATGCCTTTGAGATGTGGTGCTGGAGGAGAGTTTTGAGAGTCCCCTGGACAGCGAGGAGAACAAATAGGTCAATATTAGAAGAGATTAGCCCTGAGTGCTCCTTAGAAGGACAAATAACAAAGATGAAGTTGAAGTATTTTGGACATCAAATGAGAAGAGAGGATTCACTTGAGAAGGCCTTGATGCTGGGGAAGGTGGAGGGCAAAAGAAGAAGGGGACGGCCAAAGATGAGATGGTTAGATGGTATTGTAGACACAATGGGCACGGGGCTGTGTGGACTAAGGAGGATGGTGGAGGACAGAGGTGCATGGAGAGCGATGGTCCATAGGGTCGCAAAGAGTCGGAATCGACTGTGCGACTGAACAACATCAAATGCACAGTACTGTGCAAAAGTCTTACGCTTTGGGGAAATTTAATGAGTGGTTTGTGGTCCATAACTCAAACTCCTAATGGTAATATGACCCCTGCCTGTTGGTTCACACTAAGATAGAAATCAGGAGCCTTCTCTTTTCTTTTATATACAGGGTGGGGTGGGTAGGTGGGATTGTGGGGTTTTTATGTGTTTTAATATGTTTTTAAAGATGATGTAAACCGCCTTGAGCCGGGTTTACCTGATTGGGCGGCATAAAAATTTGAATCTATACCTATAAAATGGTGCATTAACCATTGGAATGTGACAAAGGATGTTGCACCAGGCCCCACTAGCCCATAATGGGCCTCCGTTCACTCGCCCGAACCCGGTTCGCAGGTAACTGTCGGGTTGAAATTTTCGGCCGGGGGGCAGGAGCCCCCTGAACGCAATCAAAAAAAGGGAACTTCAATTCCCAACATTCCTTGTGCCGCGCCGCGCCGCGCCAGAGCCAGAGCCAATCAGGCTGAGCGGTGCGACAAAAGGAATGTTCAGAAACGCACCGCGGCCAATCAAAAAAGCCACAGGGAAAAAACTGCTGCAGTAAGCAAACACGTGCAGGCAAAACTACAAGCCCCAGCATCCTGCACGCCATTAGCGCGCAGAACGCTGAGGCAGCCGGCGCGTGAAAAATAAAAGTAAAAAAAAACCCACCCGCCGCCACTGCCCTTCTTCCCCACGGGCCAGCCAGCATGGCCCATGGAAAAATAAAAGAAAAACCCCTGCCGCCGCCGCCCTTCCTTTCCATGGGCCAGCCGGCATGCAAAAAATAAAAGTAAAAAAATGGCCACCGCCGCTGCCCTTCTTCCCCATGGGCTAGCCAGCATGGCCCATGGGGAAAAAAGAAACCCCCCCTGCCACCGCTACCCTTCCTTTCAATGGGCCAGCTGGTGCGCGAAGAATAAAAGTAAAGAAAAACCCCACTGCCACTGCCCTTCTTCCCCATGGGCCAGCCAGCATGGACCATGGGGGAAAAAAGAAACCCCCCGCCACCGCTGCCCTTCCTTCCCATGGGCCAGCCAGCATGGCCCGTGGAAAGGAAAGCCCCCCTGCCATTGCCCTTCCTTCCCACGGGCCAGCCAGCATGGCCCACGGGAAAGGCCCCCACCACCACCGCTGCCCTTCCTTCCCATGGGCCAGCCAGCATGGCCCGCGGGAAAGAAAGCCATCCCCCCTGAAAAAGTAAACACAAAAACACAAACCAAAAACAATCAAAAACACTCAAAAATCCAAAATCCAAAAGGGAAACAAAAAACAGCCAAAAACAAACAAGAAAAAACACACAGACCCCCCCCCCAAAAAAACCACCACCACCCCAAAAAAATAGCCCAGAGAGCTTACCATAAGACATCTTCTATCCATGAGGACCAGAACTCAAATGAGAAAATAAAGAAAAAACTTACCGGAAGCGATACCCAGAGGACAGAAGAGAAAAATTGTAGAGAGGAAGAAAAGCTCACCACCCCCACCCAGAGGCCACAAGAGAAAAAACATTCAAAAATATTGAAACTAATAAGATTAATTCCAAAATTAATCAAATCAGTTATAAAAACATTCAAAAATGATCACACTAATCTCAAAAAATACCCAAAAAAATAGAAATCACTTTTCACTCAAAAAAACCAAAACAAAAAATAAAAAATGCGTAAAAATAAAGATTTAAAAAACAAAATTAAATTTTAAACTAAATAAAATTAATTTACATTAAATAAATTAAATTAAAATAAAATTTGCATAAACATAAAACAAAAACCTTCAAAAAACAATTTAAAGAGCCCGGCACTGAGGAAGCCGGCACACACAAAAAACAAACAAACACTGGGAGCGCAAGTCCGCCACAGGCGGATGCAGCGCCTCCTAGCCACAAAATCACAAAACCTTACAACACCATTTAAAACAGCCCAGCACCATTGGTTCAAGAAAAAAACATGAAACCCTTTACTATCCAACACAATTTTTAAAAGCCCGGTTTGTGTTTTTGTGTTTACTTTTTCAGGGGGGATGGCTTTCAGGGGACCTGGCTGGCAGGGCAGGTGTGGGACCCGAATGGGAACACGGTCCCCACCTGCTGGCTTATGTAAACCATTAAGAACTCTCTCTTCTTCTTCTTTTTATAGTGGGTGGGATGGGTGGTGGGATATGGGTCTTTTAAAGTGGGTAGGATGTGGGTCTTTTAAAGTGTTTTTATGTGTTTTTAGAACTTGTTGTAATGCCGCCCTGAGTGGGCGGCATATATAAATATGACTATTAAATTAAATTAAAATTAAATTTCCCATGGGCCATGCTGGCTGGCCCATGGGAAGGAAGGGCAGTGGTGGTGGTGGGGGCCTTTCCCACGGGCCATGCTGGCTGGCCCGTGGGAAGGAAGGGCAATGGCAGGGGGGCTTTCCTTTCCATGGGCCATGCTGGCTGGCCCATGGGAAGGAAGGGCAGCGGCGGTGGGGGGTTTCTTTTTTTCCCCGTGGTCCATGCTGGCTGGCCTATGGGGAAGAAGGGCAGTGGCGGCGGGGTTTTTCTTTACTTTTATTTTTCATGCACCAGCTGGCCCATTGAAAGGAAGGGCAGTGGTGGTGGGGGGGGGTTCTTTTTTCCCCACGGGCCATGCTGGCTGGCCCATGGGTTAGAAGGGCAGCGGCAGTGAGTGATTTTTTTTTTACTTTTATTTTTTGCACGCCGGCTGGCCCATCGAAAGGAAGGGCAGCGGCGGCAGGGGTTTTTCTTTTTTTTTTCCACGGGCCATGCTGGCTGGCCCGTGGGGAAGACGGGCAGTTGCGGCGGGTGTTTTTTTACTTTTATTTTTCACGTGCTGGCTGCCTCAGCGTTCTGCGCGCTAATGGTGTACAGGATGCTGGGGCTTGTAGTTTTGCCTGCACATGTTTGCTTACTGCAGCGGTTTTTTTCCTGTGGCTTTTTTTGATTGGCCACGGCACGTTTCCGAACATTCCTTTTGCCACACCACTCAGCCTGATTGGCTCTGGCACAGCGCAAGGAATGTTGGGAATTGAAGTTCCCTTTTTTTTGCGTTCGGGGGGCTCCTGCCCCCCAGCCGAAAATTTCAACCCGACAGTTACCTGTGAACCGGGTTCGGGCGAGTGAACGGAGGCCCATTACGGGCTAGTGGGGCCTGGTCCATCATCCTTTGTCACATTCCAACAGTTAACGCGCCATTTTATAGGTATAGATAAAGATAACAGAAGTGGATTTCTGACTGAAAATATGTCAGATCTTAGAACAGCTTGTGGGAACAGTCTGTTCAAGATTTCAGTGTGTTGAGAGCACCATCTTTTTGTAGAATTGAAGGATTTAATTGACAAGGAAGCCTACTGCAACATTTCAGTACAAGAGTAATAGCTTGGATTCAGAGTTCCTGTGAGTGGTACACCACTTTAAGATCTTCCTTCTGAAGATAGGAATGAGGTTATTTTCACTGTTTCTTCCTTTTTCCAGCTGTGAGCTGTGTCCATCAAAAATCTTACAATGGCTGGGAGATCAGAGGTGGGATAGGGGGCTTCAGGGGGAATTGACAACTGTTACTCTCTAATACCAAATGTCATAAGAACAAATATGAAAGACTAGGTTAGATTTCAGTCCCTTTCTCAAATGGAAGGATGTTTTCCCTCCATGGAAGAGGAATTCTAGATTCAACCATCTGAATCACTTAGATGTATTTCAAAAGCTCTGACCTTTCTCATTCTTCAAGTGCCATTTCTGATCCCAAATATAGGCTATCATCAAGGTGATCAGCCATGAAGATTATCCTGGGAACTATATAATACAGTAGTTTTCCATTTGCCTTCCACATCACAGTGTGACACCCATACCACTGATCCAGTTCCATGAGTCACTTTCTGGTCCTAAGCCCTTTTACCACACAAAGTCCTCATCAGCTCAGACCAGTATTGATGAAGCTGCTCTCCTACTTCAAAATAGATTCAAGTGGGAATTAATCCACTTGGGGACCATCAACCTTCCCTGTGGACTTCACCACCCAAGGCTGTTAGTTCTCAGGCTTGTCAGATTAGTTAACCCCTGCATGATAATCACCACTGAGTCACTGGCAGCATGGTCTACTCTGTTACCAAAGTAAGATAACCTGACCAGACTTTTATTCCAGAAAAATAACATGGTTGAAAAGCAAAGGCTGCTGCACTCCATAACAACACAGTATTGCTGTAATGACAGAGGGAAGGTGACCTTAAACAAAATTTTACTTGACATCACCTTTTGTGCACTTTTTACTGACTGAAATGTTTACAGAGCTTTCTTCAAATAAACCTGTCCCAGGGTGGGTAATGATTGTTTTCACAGCTTGTCTTCCTTGAAGCAGCATCTTTCCTCTGAAATGTTTTGGTTTGTACATGAAACATCTCAAGAAAATAAAGACCTTTAAGTCCCCCTTGAAAGCAAGAATCCTGAAGAAACAACACAAAATGATTAAATAGGTTTTTGCTATGTCTCTAATCCATACATGGAGACAGAGAACCAAATAGTATATTGTACTCTAAAAAGCCGACGGGGGATAAGGAACTGAAATGCATCTAAAGCCATCCATTTTTATTTTAGAAACCAGCATCTTGAAGCAGGACAAAAATGTCTAATGATCTATTGACTATTTAGTAAAGGCAAAGGTTTCCCTTGCTCGAAAGCCAGTCGTGTCTGACTCTAGGGTTCAGTGCTCATCTCTGTTTCAAAGCCAAAGAGCCAGCACTGTCTGCTTCTGTAGATGTTTCTGTGGTCATTTGGCAGGCATGACTAGACACCGGAGCACACGGAACACTGTTTACCTTCCAAGGGCCACCATCAGAAATTTCTGAGCAATCCTATTGCCACACACACACACCTACACCCACACACACACACTCTTTTCTCTCTCCTTGCATTGGGGTGATGGCAGCAGCTGGAATACACAATTTCCCAAAAGAAATTGATGGGCAGTTGTATCCAACTTTAGAGTTCAGTGCTCATCTCTGATTACAGCCAAAGAGCCGGTGACTTTGATCCACAAAAGCTCACATTAAAATACAGAAGTTAGTCTTTAAGCCTTGCTTGAAAGCCAGTTGTATCCAACTTTAGAGTACAGTGCTCATCTCTGATTACTGCCAAGAGCCAGTGGGCCTGATCCATAAAAGCTCACATTAAAATACAGAAGTTAGTCTTTAAGCCATGCTTGAAAGCCAGTTGTATCCAACTTTAGAGTTCAATGATCATCTCTGATTACAGCCAAGAGCCAGTGGGCTTGATCCACAAAAGCTCACATTAAAATACAGAAGTTAGTCTTTAAGGTGCCATACATTATGCCCAAAAACAGACTTTTATATCAACACGAACATAATTAAAAGGTAAAGGTTTCCCTTGCTCGAAAGTCAGTCATATCCGACTCTAGGGTGCAGTGATCATTTCTGTTTCAAAGCCAAAGAGCCAGCGCTGTCTGCTTCTGCAGACATTTCCATGGTCATGTGGCAGGCATGACTAGACACCGGAGCACACGGAATGCTGTTACCTTCCCACCAAAGTGGTCCCTATTTATCTACTTGCAATTTCTTGCTTTCGAACTGCTAGGTTGGCAGGAGCTGGGACAAAGATGGGAGCTCATTCCATCCTGCACTACTCGGGAATCGAACTGCTGATCTTCCACCTCCCAGTCAGTGTCTTAGCCACTTGAGCCACTGCAGTCCTTATGACCACAGTTTTGCGCCACCAGGGCTCCGAAAGGAAGGAGGGAAGGAGGGAAGGAAGGAAGATAGATAGTTAGAAAGGAAGGAAGGATGGATGGAAGGAAGGATGGAAGGAAGGAAGGAAGGATGGATGGATGGATGGATGGATGGATGGATGGAAGAAAGATAGAAAGAAAGAAAGAAAATAAGGAAGGAAGGATGGATGGATGGAAGGATGGAAGAAAGGAAGGAAGGATGGAAGGAAGAAAGACAGAAAGAAAGGAAGGAAGTATGGATGGAAGAAAGAAAGGAAGGATGGATGGAAGGAAGAAAGGAAGGAAGTATAGAAGAAAGAAAGAAAGGATGGAAGAAAGAAAGGAAGGATGGATGGATGGAAGAAAGAATGAAAGAAAGAAAGAAAAAGGAAGGAAGGAAGAGTGGATTAGTGAAGATAGATAGATAGATAGACAGACAGACAGACAGACAGACAGACAGTCCCACCTGGAAGGGGAGGGGCAGGCCAAAGAACAGCAGCGGCCCACCTGAACTGGCAGGAACGATGGGGGTGGGGGCCCGACCATTCTGTTCTGAAGTACTCGGGAATCAAACTGCTGACCCTCTGCCTTCCAGTCAGCATCTTAGCCAAACCCCGATCTTCTTGGAGGGGGGAGGAATGTTGTGTATTAAGGCAGAATTGCATGTTGCTCAGGCCACACCTTGCAAAGATAAAATGTTGGTTTCCTGCCATCCAAATTAGGAGCTAAAGTTGGCGTACAATCTCCCTCTTTGGGCGTGCTCATTATGCTAATTAGAGTTCTGTGATTGGTTACAACTTTGGATCCTGTTCCTGATTGGTTAATACATATATATCCTGTTATGATTGGTTGGTTATGATTGTCTGGCAGGTTACTACATTGTAACAAAGAGTCACAGCCAGTAAGACACTATATAAGCCCCAGGGGTAAACAAGGGTGGGTCCGGGCCGGATCTATACTTCCCATTACCGCTGCAGGTTAGCCAACGTCAGCTGAGCCTGGGTCTCCTCTATATGCTATCATGCCAAGGTGTAGTTTAGTCACTGCCTCTATGGTAGAAACACAAGGGACCGATTACATGGGACTTGTGTAGTCATCTGTTGTCCGGAATGCCTTGTAAGACTAACCAGAAAGGCTGTTCAATAAACTCCTGTTATTGTTCTGTTCATCGTTGCCTGGAATATTGCTTATAAGGGCCGGACACGACACTAGGGTAAGCATCTCTAGCTTCTTCAGCAATTCCAGACTTTTTAACATTTTGGTCATGCATCTCTGGACACACTCCATCTTGTCAGTATCTTTTCTAAACTATGGTGTTCAGCACTAGATAGAGTATTTCAGTTGTCGTGATGCCCTGATGAACCAGGCAAATCTCTGCTATAATCCTTCTGCCCTGACAGCAGTGACATGCAGGAGTTTGCAGACAGCTTCTCTTTTACTTACATATTTCTATTTGTTTGCATATTTCTACTGAAGATAAGTCTCCATGGCCCAGCTAAGTTAGGAGTGGTATGGCTGCCAAGAAAAGCTGTGTTATCACTAAGCTAGTGGAAGACTGCCAAGCAGTTAGATAGGAGTGCTATGTCAGCTAGTTCCCTTATCTCTAAGCCAAGGGAAGCCTTCCAAGAAGGCATCATTGTCGCTTATGTGTTTCTCAAACTAATCCCATGTTTGTTTCTTAGAGAACAGGTAAATCTCTTCAGTACATGCTTTGATCTTTCCCTTTAGTCAGCAAGATTACTTTCTCATGTAGGTCAGCAGTATTCCTTTCCCACATAGGTCAGCAACATTCCTTTCCCACAGGAGGGGGCGAGAGGCAGTCTCACAGGCTGCTAAAGAGTATAAAAGAGAGAGCCTGACACTTGTTAGATGGGCGATCTTAACTGAGACTCATGGTGTTTTGTTATGCATCACCTCCTTATCCTCATCTACATGGGAGCATTTCCCTGCCCGGGGAAATAGCCAAGGGAAAGAGACTTTGAAATATTCTATCTTTGTGTGTGTATGTCTTTTGTACTTTGTTCTTCTTTTTTCAGATGCTTTCAGAAATAAAACTCTTCTGCTTCATAACCTGAGAAGAACTCAGTCTTTTAAAAGCTCTCTGCCTAAAAAATAAAGCTATCACCCTTTGAAATCGCACATTCCCTGAAGGAAGGAGATCCCACCCGGAGCTGGTACAGGCATTGTGAGGTTCGGTGTTGCTGCATGAGGGAATGGCGTGCTGAAACAAAATCAAAGGAGCAGCTACCATACTTGCTAAGCCTCACTTTACCAGGTGCTAGCGACCGGCGTAGTGGTGATACCAGCGAGGACTGAACTAAGCAGAATAACATAGAATTATTACCTTTCCTGATTGAGATGTAATACTTGTGTGGATGTACCTCATCCAGCATTCAATTTTTGGCAGTATGTTGCCCTATTGAGTCATGTTTAACTTGTGGCCTACTAAGACATATAGATCCATTTCACCTACACTACTGCCAAGAAAGCTGTCACTCATCTTATAGCTGTGCATTTTGTTTCCTGCTTCATTGTAGAACTTTAAAGTTTATTTTCTTCTTGAAACTGATTTGATTGGATTGTTTGCATTCTCCAACCTGTGAATTTCCTCTTGAGTCCTAATTCTATCTTCTGAAGTATTAGACAGCTCTCTTAGTTTGGTATCATTTGTAAATTTGATTTTATTTATTTATTTATTTTTCATTTTTCTATCCCGCTTTCCTGACACAAGTGCCACTCAAAGCGGCTGATGAGCATCCCCTCTAAACCCTCATCCAAATTATTTATAAATATGTTGAACTAGACTAGGCTCGGGTAAGAAACCTGCTCATCACTTCTCTCCAAGACTTGGGAGGAACTGTTGGTGAGTGTTATTTTGGTTCATGCAGATTTTATGATTCCAGAAGATTCTAAAGTTTTGTAGCATCCCATGCATACATTTTAGGTGCAATCTACAGAACACATATTGGCAGTGACTCATTTGGTAAATTTGCATAGTGCCTCTCCTTTCCACATTAGAATTTGACAGCAGAATGAACAGGGTTCACATTGTCACAGCAGCCCTTGTGCATGCCCATACAAGCACAATATGTCTGATACTAAATGTTTTTAATAAGAGAACATAACATCATAAGTGACTTATTTAACTTCACTGGCCATTGATGTATGCAGAATTCATAGAAATGACAATGCCCTACACTGCATATTAAATACTTGCTAAGTATAGCTGCCAGCCATTATAGGCTTTTCCCCAGCCTAAACGCTCAATGGCATAACAAATTGAAAAACAAACAAGATACTGTTTCCCCAACTGGCCACCAGAGATTTGAATGCATGAATTATTTTTACCCAAAAATGTCATTACAGCATGAAAGGGCAAACTGTTGCATTTTAATTAATTTCTAAAGGACACATTGTCTTGTCTTCCTCTCTCTCCTGCATCATTAATTTTGAAGCCTATACTGTCTAAGTTGTCTAATTAGCACTGAGTTGCATGCACAACATTGCAACTGTGGCATCACAGAGACAGCAGCCTCTAAGGATCCAAAGAGCCCCAAAGGCATTCACAGTTGTGAACAAGGAGTTCCTCTATCACAGAGTCATATGTAGAATACTTAATCATGATGGGTCCTCGGAACATTTCAGTGTGAAACCACTCAGTCTAATTTATGAGATATATACAGTAGTGTGCAAAGGTCTTGGGTCACCACCAGCTATTGTTCTGAGGAAAATTCAATGTGATTGGGGTGGGGCATAACTCAGATACCCTAACTCCAGATTTCACCAAAGTGGAGAGGGTGGAGTGGAGTGTCATCGGAAGACTACCTCTAATTTTGGTGTTTCTAGGTGGCTTGGGAACTGAATTATGCCCCAAATCACTCATTTAATTTCCTCCAAAACTGCTGGTGGTGGCCTAAGACTTTAGCACTTTACTGTACCTGATTATTCCCTAATTTATTTATTTCCCTGCACCATTTTGTATTCATTTGTCATAGCATTCTCTCTAAAGCATAGCTCAAAAAGTGCTTTGGAGCTTCTGGACTTTTGGGACTTAGGCTTCTGGGAATTGAAGTCCAAAACCAAAGGTTGGGAAACATTGCTCTAATGTTTTGCATTAATTTCCCATTTCAACATCTTGAGTCTATCTTGACCCATTAAAGTGTTATGGTTAATAATGGAAACTGCAGCTCCTTTATTCCCCAAAGTCCCATTCATTCATCAAACACACAGTTTATTGGCCTTCATTTTCCATTATCTGAAGTTAACACTGGCTTGGAGAAAACTTTAGCTTAGGATAATGTTGGTGAATAATGAAGATGCCTCCTAAAAGATGGTTACAAAGTGCAGCAAGATGGATTTATTTTTGAAATCCATTTTGCAAACTAAAACCACTTGAATTTTAAGGAAGTCATAGAAACAATGATGCTTGCCCCACTAGGCAAGTCTTATGTATTCATATGAGCACTGTGGGGCAGGCCAAATATTACTCTTGACTCTTTAACACAGCTCAGGGTAGAATAAATCAAGAATACAAAATCCCACGTTTACATCAGCATGAATGTAAGAATTGTGCTGCTACTTCCCCTATGTCTTCCAGTGCTGACCTGAATAGAAGCTGGCTGGGAAAGATGCACAGTTCAGCTGGCTAATGAATAACATTCTGAATATTCCTGGAGCTTCAAAAGACTTCAAAAGCAATTTCCTTTACAAAATCTTACACTGGCCAGAGCCATAACTAGCAGTTTTGTAACCTGGTCAAGCAACGCCTCCAATGCCTTTACATCTGTTCCAGAGCAGCTGAAAGGAAACTAAAATGGGACCTGAAGAAGCAGTTTACTTTTGAGGTGACAGGAATGATGATGGAGTGGGTACTAACAGCCATGAGGACTGGTTACAGGTAGTAACAGTCAAGGTTGCTTATGCATGTCACCCACTCCTTCTGCTGGAGGAATAAAAAGGAAACCACATACCCTGTTGGGTATTTCTTTTTTGGAATCAAACACCTAGAAATGTGGCTGGCCAGGAAAATCACCTGCTTGAAAAAATAGCTGGGGAAGGTTGTCTCTTTCTCCTTATGCGCATTTCTTGGCTTAAAAGTAAAAACACTTCCTTCAGGGATGCTAGTGATAAATGGCAGGAATTCTCCCACTCTTAATAATGTACAGGTACATTGGTACTGCAGTGGCTCAAGTCGCTAAAGACGCTGACTGGGAAGCGAAGGTCAGCAGTTCGATTCCCGAGTACTGCAGGACGGAAATGAGCTCCCGTCTTCATCCCAGCTCCTGCCAACCTAGCAGTTCGAAAGCAAGAAATTGCAAGTAGATAAATAGGGACCACTTCGGTGGGAAGGTAACAGCGTTCCGTGCGCTCCGGTGTCTAGTCATGCCTGCCACATGACCACGGAAACGTCTGCAGAAGCAGACAGCACTGGCTCTTCGGCTTAGAAACAGAGATGAGCACTGCACCCTAGAGTCGGATACGACTGGCTTTTCGAGCAAGGGAAACCTTTACTTTACTACATTGGATTAGGGAAAGCATCTTACTTTTTTGGGGACGGGGGTAGTGGTGGTGTTGGCAGAGACAATGCTGGCAGTAGTGGCCCAAAGAGGTTGGGACATTCCTGCCATGATTAGATTTGCTAAATGCCTGGAAAGGGCTTAAGTCCACAACTGCACCCCATAAAAAATCATATTATCCTCAGCCCTGCATCATGGCATTGCTTCCAACATCTTTTAGATAATGGCTTGCTTGGTGCGATATACACATTAATAAGAGCAAACTCAGAGCATGTCCAGACTTCCCTTTATGTTTCAGATCATTTTGGGAAGGCAGGACCAAAAGAACAGTTAGTCCACTTTTCTCATCCAAATACCTGCAAGTACCTGTAGGTGTCCACAGGAGGGGGGGAGGAGGATGACACTTAGGTAAATGTAAGAAGTGAATTATGGGCAGGTAGATAGAGAAAGAGAGAGAGGAGGGCCATCCATCTCCATTCTCAACTCCACTGATGGTATGCATTCACACGGGCACAACAAATCACTTCCAGTGCTCCTCTGCAGAGGGGCAGGGGAAATGTAATTATTTATTCCCTCCTAAATGATTGGCCACTACAACAGAGAAAAAATGATTACACTTTCCTTAACCCTCTGCAGGAAAGGAATGGAATTGTTTTATTTATTTATTTATTTATTGGTCATGTTTATACTGCCGCCCCCTCGCTGCAGCGACTCCGGGTGGCTAACAAATAAAAGCTATAAAACCTAAAAAACTTGAACACCCCCCCCAATAAAACATTTAAAACATTGTCAGCATGAAAAACCCACCCACCCCAACCTCAAAGGAGAGGGAAATTTTTTATAGACAAGCCATCAGGCAGGGGTCACCTTTCCATCAACTTTGAATGGAACACCTGCCCTGCCAGCCAGATTTTAAGATTTTTCCTAAAGGGCAGCAATTCCGTCTGCAGCCATAACTCCATCGGCAAGAGGTTCCATAGGGCTGGGGTGGACACGGAGAAGGCTCCTTGTGCTAGAGAGATGGGCCCCTCTAGCCAATGGTAGTATAAGAGAGCCCCTCCAGTCTGCTCTGGTTGGATGGACAGACAATCTGTTCCATTCAAAGTCTGATAAACTGGAGGGGCTCATTAGCTCCTTTCAGAATAGCAGATGTTTTTCTTCAAAGCAGCCTTTGACGGCTGCAAGCCTCCCTTAATTATGATTCCCAGTGTCCACAGATGCTAGGAACAGCCTATAGGACAGTGGTAGCAAACCTATGGCACACATGCCAGAGGGGACACTCAGAGCCCTCTCTGTGGGCACATGCACCATCACCTCAGTACAGAGTTGTTGTGTTCTGTAAAGCTGTGCCTTTAACAATGTACCTTTGCCATGTGTTATTAATGTAACCTTTCTGTGTGCAACATTATAACCATCAGCTGTATCAATGTAAACCTGATAAGGGGACGCGAGCTAGTGACCACCAGAGGGCAGTAGCAAGCGTCCAGCTCTCATGGCTCATATTCACCTGGTTCAGCAGCGCGGGAAGATTCCCCGCCACTTCTTCACCTGGTCAAGAAGGGCGTAACCTCCTACGACGTCACGCAGGCAGCAACCAATAGTCTGTCAACGAGCCACATTCAAATGTATAGCCAGCTGTATATATTGAGCTACCCATCCGCCATTACCACATGTTCCTCCGGATCATCATGCAATAAACCTGTGTTAAGCCAACCCTTCGGCTGTTTCATTGTCTTTGGTCCCTTACACTAAAAGAGTTCACCCCGATCCTCTGCTCAGCAGCCCAATGGGAGCGCTTCCTCCCTCATCCAGCACAGAGTTCACCATGCCCTCTACCCAGCAGCCCAATGGGAGCGCTTCCTCCCTCCCCTGTCTGGGGTAAGGTGGGTGGCTCATATGCGGCATGAGGGTGTGGTGCAGACAGCAGCCTGTTGAGTCTGTGGCGAAGGTGAGTTTGGGCACTTGGTCTCTAAAAGGTTCACTATCAGTGCTATAGGGGATTGCTCTAAAGAAATACAAAGATTCAAAAAGAAGCACTTGAGGGGAGGAATTTTTTATGTAGTGAAAAGAGTGCTTAGGGTTTAGAGATGCACAATTTGAAATTATGTTTGAAACGTAAGAGAGCAGACCCCGAAACAGCTCCATGGGGAATGTCTATGCTTAGTAATCTTCTGCTTCCATGTCTAGGCCAGATGTGAAACTACCAAAATGAAGGCACCTTTTGGTGTGTTCATTCTGCAGTTCCTTTTGACTGACTGCGAGAAAGATTAGCTGGCAGCACAAGGTTGCTGTTACCAGA